>JAOXJM010000023.1:36838337-36889094 GCA_026413425.1 Tringa solitaria | reverse complement strand
AATATGAATGGAAAACTGATGAAAGACTCTTAAAGAGATCTGAATTAGAGCTTTTGCATTTGATTCTGGCTTCCCTTGAATCTTTAAAAAAGATACTTAAAGCTTTGTTTCATAAGAATTGCGCGTACGTGTATATTATCTATTAAATTCTTTCAGATAGAACTGGAATATTTTGTAATAATTTTTCATTAGTTATGTAGTGACAAAATACAGTGGGGAATTGGACCAGAAAAGAAGTAACTTCTTATTTAGGGTTTGTAGACTCTTGTGTAGTTGCTGCTGCGTACTGTGCAGTGGGTTGTACTCAACTTTAAATTATTTGGCTTGGAGCGCAGTAGCATGGGATAGCTGTCAAGAATTTCCTAAGCTTCCAGGAAAGGTGTTTCAGCCTTGTGTGGAGCTTGTTGCTGTAGTTAGCTGTCTAACCTGACCTAAGTTCAAGGCATTGACTGTGTTCTGAAGGTGGCTGTAGCATCACCGGGATGCAAACATATAATTTATGTGCTTCTTTTGTTATCTCTGAGTCTGGTCTGCTGCTTCTGAGGGCTGATGTAACTCCTATTGAAGGGCACAGCAAGGGAAAGAGCTGGCAGGGGAACATAACTATTTGTGTGTAAAGGCTAGGGTAGTTCTACTGTAGACATTTTTACCCCTTCTGACTTGCAGGTGCAATTGATAATGTTGACAGAGAAGTAGAAAGCTGATGGAGTCTTAAGGCAAGGAGACCTAACAGATGGCCTTCTCCATGTGTTCGCTGAGAATGGTGAATTCACTTGAGAAAGTTAGGGGCCAGGAGTGATTTCTAACTGTGCTCTCTAGTCGTCTGTGGAGGTGGTCGGAGGGAGGTTCTGAAAGGGCCATGGGAGAAGTGATAGTGCAGGCTGTGGGAATATATAGACCTTTCTTTTTGGTGGTAAAAGTAGCCTTTTGGTAGCTTTTCCTAATGGTGAGATGGGAGCAGGAGGAGAGATAAATACCAATTATGTCTTTGCTCCTGCCATGAGATATTGTGAATTATTGCTTTTTCTCTGCTGAATCAGTCTACCGCTTACAGCTGGGTTAGAAATTTTAAAATTATAGCATTCCGTAAATGAAGGAGCATGTTGGTGACAGTACTCTGTGTGCAAAATGCTGATTCCTACACATACATTTCTTTCTTGTTGGTGGTAGAAGAGCCTCTTAAGTGAAATGCAAATGTGAATAACAAAGCAGGGTGACCTTTGGCTGTCTGTGCTTACCCAAAGGACGCAAGGCGTGCGGTTTATACTGCAAATATCTGTGAAGTTATATTGTTGCTGCTGGGTTCGTTATTAGTAGGTCTTTATCTTCTCTTATAAAATCAATGGTTCCCTTTGTAAGATTTCAATTTTCAATGCAATCCCTTGCCTATGATAACAAAGGGTGCCTAATTTAGCAGTGACATTTGCTAGTGAGACCCACCATCAGGTGATTCAGAGTGTCCATTCTTAGTCCTTACTTTGTTCCCAGGGAGTACTTTTCAATTTAGTTTGCCTCATACTGTGTTTGGCCTGATTTCTCATTGAAAATGAAAATGTTTTGCCCTTACATTCATCAGAGGCTTTTAAAACCTGAATAGCAAGAAAAGCTCATTAAGGTCAAAAGCAAGAGTAATGTGTTTGAGAAAATGGGAGTGTTGGAAACCTTCACTTTTCAATTCATGCCAACAGTTTTTCACTTCACCCTCAATAGTATTGTTATCTCACTGCTGTTTGTCTCTTAAGTCAGTCATCTGTGGAGCAAGAGAGGGAGATGTCCATATATAACTATGAAGGTGTCAAATGCAACCACAGAAGTACCAGGCAAGGCATTTTCATCAGGAGCAGCAGAACTGGTGGTGTAGCTGGGGCTGGGCCTTCACCTGAAACATTGCATACATCCCACTTGTATTAATGAAATGCACTCCAGCATAAGCAGTGAGGCTCAAAAATGCACCGTTGATACAGAGAGTGGGCTGCTTACCAAAAGGATTGTAATTGCCTGGATGGCAGGGCACTGACTGAATGTGCCAACAAGCCCAAGGTTGTGTTTCAAAATACACAAATAGGGACTTGGATACACCTACAATTTTGCAGTTTAGTTTGGATAAATATGCTTTTAAATTGAGCTTCCTGGGTTTTCCCACTTACCAGTTTGGGTTCTCATTGTGGAACAGTCTTGGGCTGTGGAAACTGGTGATCAAACTAAACTGCCAGACATGCTGCAGGAGCACACCTAAATAAGTTCCAGCTGCTAATGGACTTTCAGCTTGTGGGGACAGACTACAGCAAGTTTCAAATACTGCTTCCTCTCTCTCCCCGAAGTGTGTAAAAGTGTGCTGCTCAGCACCAAGTGTTTTGCTCTACAGATGCACTTCTGTTGCACCATGCTAGCTGCTGATGCAGATATAACTGTAAGGCACTAGCAACGGGTTTCATCTTGTCTGACTTCAGCTTCTTAAAAGTAGCTCTGCTAGTCAGGAGAAGAGATACCCTCTGCTTTAAGTGGGTGCTCAAAATAAGCTGAATCACCCTAAGGGGTCTTCTCTACTTTTTTTCCATAGCCTGTAAAGGAAGCCTAACTTTTAGACATCTGCTTGCATCTAACTGCTAGAGTTAAATGAAAAGACTCCCATGCAAAATAGGGAAGAATATAATTCTGTAAGAGACTCAAAATTATAGGAGAATGATGCAAAACAAACCATAAGGAGGTGACTCAGAAGCTCTTATTCTCAGGACAGTTATTTCACAAGAATTGGGTATAATATTAACTAGCAAATGTTTTTACTTGGTGATATTAAACAGAGAAGTTAAAAGAAGACACTATGTATTTGACTGTCAAAAATAATAATTAAAAAACCGAAAATTTTTTACAAAAGTGATACATGATTCAGCATAATCAGGAACTTATGATTATGAGAGAGTTTTGTTTCAAATCCTAAATGATTTGCATGCTTTGCAGGAGGGGAAAAAACCTTAGTAATTAGATATTGTTTGTTTGGAGGCTATACATGAAATAATGAAACTCTTCACCAGAAAATGGATATGCCACTTAAGCCTTTCAAGTGACAGTTGGCCAACACAGATGATTGAGTGTGGTATGGTGTACCTGTACCTCGGGTGCCTGTGTAGTGTCTCAGAGTAAAATAGAATAATTTCACAAAGTGCACTTCAAAGATTCTTAATTGCTGTTTCTCTAGCAGATTTTTGGATTTGGTGTTCAATTTAGGTTATTTGCCTAAATGTTCTAAAACCCGATCTTAATTTTTTTTTTCATAAGTAAGACTATTAAGGGCCTCTGTTGGGTCACTTACTAGACTTTGGCTTTTCTTGGTTAGGTTGCAAATAATATTTAATAATGCATTACTTTAAAATTTTCAATAAATATTTTTATTTGAAAAAGAAAATGCTCAGTGTTATCATTTAGATGTTGAAATATTAATACTAGAAATGTTGAAAAGAATAGAATCTTTAGCAAGGCATTTGCAGAGCTTTTAAAATTAGATTTTTAAGATTTTTTCAATGTGTCTAACTTGTTTTTTTTCTGTTACACTAGCAAAGATCTGCTGTTTTTTTTTGATTCTTAGCCATTTTAATGGGGAATTCAACCTCAATTATGTTGAATTTTATGTTCTTTCAGAAGTTTATCAAATATAATTATATTCCAAAATTGTTTCTCCTAGTCAGCAGATTTTTTTCAGTACCATTTTTTTTTTTTAAAAAAGTAAGCTTCAATTTTTCTTGTAGGTAACAAGATTCTTATAATGCACAAATTGTTGTATGGCAGGCTTCAGGTTATCTTATAGTTTGGCAACTTGAAGATTCATTCCAGTTTCCAGCATGGGTTGAGTAAATGCAAAGAAAGACCTTGCAATATTTCTTTGTGCTGTCTGGAAATCCACTGAGAAAAATTTATCTTTTGATTTCTTGGCTACAACCTGGGGCAATAACAATGTTCTCTCTACTGCACTTTCAACAGCTTATGAATAATACTGCTTGAAACAAACAACTCTGGTGGGGCAGTACAAACTGATCTGGCCGTTTTGGGTCTTTGTAAATATTATATGACTGCTCCAAGTTTAGTGGGTGCTATTTTTGTGCTGCTATCTGTTCATGCACATTAACTCTGGTAGCCCTTCTGAGTCAATTTGGGAAAGGTAAACCTTTTCAGGCAAACCTTAAAATTATTCCAAATGTGCAGGCTTTATTGTTTCAAAAGTGTTCAGAAAGTTCATTTAAATTTACCAAATGTATTTGCCCAGGAAAGAAAATAGTATTAGACTTACATCTATATGAAAAATAATGTGGCACAATGGATGCAGAACTGAAACGCAGAGAAGGGTCATCTAGCTTCATCCAGTAACTGCAAATGAAGGCATTCAGGATGTCAATGCCAAGATAAAACATATATATATTTTTTCTTTTGGATTCTACCTAAGCCAGTATGTCCCTTGTCTTCAAGAAGAGTATATTAAGAAATGTGCCAGAGTATTTGGGATTGAATTTTTTTTTTTAGTTTCTCCTATTGAATTTTCTGCTTTGTATAGACAATTATTTACTGAAGAATGGCATAGTGATGTTCTTTCCTATTATGTGGGTGTCCCAACCATCAAGAAGCAGTCATTCTCATTGCTCGTGCTCTCATATGAAGTATTAGAGTTAAAACGAGAGCAATAGCAGTTGAAAAGACCTATATGTGAATTCTGTTGTTTTTCAAGTGTTCACCTGACATGAACAGAATGTGGAGTTTTCTTGAGGGTTTGCTTTTGGGAGCTGCTTGACATTGTGTAATGTACGTAAAAATATGGGAGAGAGCAACTCTATACTCTGGGTGGGGTTCCTGCCTGTGATGTAGGCTGTGGATCCAAGTCCCTCTTGTAAGAGGAGGAGGCATTCCACATCCTTCTGAGAGATCTCTACTCTTTTGGAAGGCTGACCTTTTTGCTTTTAGAAGGAAGTCTGTGTTTTGTTCTGCGACCTACAGAAGATAATATGCTGAATGAAGTGAATATTTGGAAATTCTGTTTGGGAGTTGAGTAAACAAATATATATTTATTTAACTGGAAAAACCTGTCAGATTATGAAATATATTACTACTCTCTTGAATTCTCGTATTGAGCTTACAGGTAAGAGGAATCACTCTAATGGCACTGTTAACTTGAGATAAATTTGACTGATCAGTCTGGACTAGCAAGGGAGAAAAGGACTAGCTAGTCCAAGCCATGAGCTTCCAATACCTTGATCCATTTAAAACTTTTCCCCTTAGTATTATTTAAAGACAGCACCTTTGTAAATAACTGCAAACCATAACTGTTCTCCTGTTAATAGGGAAAAGTAAAGATATTAAAATGCTTCATTTTCTATTGAAAAGATATAATGATCCCACAGAGGAAATAAAATGACAAGAATGATAGACAGGAATAGTTTGAGTAGGTTATATGAATGTATACGTGATCCTGTCCTCATAAAATTGTTTGTCTTCTGCTCTCTAGAAATTATTATCTGAAAATAAGGAACCTGGTTAACTTTGACTCTTTGGGAGAGCAACAATTAATACTTTGCTATCACAGGAAGGAGCACTTCTGTGGTCAGCTTCTCAGGGCAAGGTGTTTTGGACTGGCGTTGTTAAAGCATGGCAACATCACCTTGATTTCACGTTCTTGTCAGGTGCTGCTGGAAGCCAGCAGGGACGATGGATCTGGAAACAGAATAAAAGGTGGAAAAAAAGAAGGTGAAGAAAAAGTGTAAGACTCACTTGTGGGAGCTTGCATTTGTATCTGGTTTTAGAGTGCTGTGAAATTATACTGCTTACTGAACAGGATTTTGATCATGACTGTATTAACTCTTGCTGTTATCATAAAAGTTTGTTTTAATGCCTTATGGAAACTGGCACTGAACTTTTCAAAGTTTTAAGTGCCTCTTTGTTCTAGGCTATAGTAATGCCTCTTATAAAAACCAAACAAAAAGGGCCAGAAGAAAAGAAATGAACAAGGCTTTAGTAAAGCTGGAAGTGGTTGGTATTAAATGAGAAAACTTGAATTTCAGGAATGAGCTCCTGCAATGAACAGCTTGTCTCATTTAAAGAAGAGCAGATGTGTCATGGAGAACTTTTCTAACTGATTTTGCCCATTTCTTGCCATTGATTTTCTAGTCTTTTCTTGTCTTATTACCAGACATATTTGCATAAGAGAAAAGCATATTATTTAGGTTTCAGTTAGGTTTATGCTTTCTCTCCAAAACAGTATTTGAGTCAGTTTGTTCCCTGTAGTGGGGGTTAGGCTATGTGATAGTGGCAAGGGTGATAAGAAAAATATTGTGACTCGGGAGATAAGCAACCTGTGATGACTTACTGTTAGTTCTGTAACCTCAGGATACTGCTTTTGGTAGGTATTGCTGGGTGCAGTAGTCAGCCAAGCTGCCAATAAAAAACTCCACTATCTCCTTTTGTTAAATGCAGTGAGATTAAGGCAAAAAGCAATTCCTGCTGTCTGAAGCAGATCTTGTAAAGTGTGAATATCATAGACTGCTGTTTTGAAATGCCAGGTGTTTTCTGGGAGAGAAGAGAAAGAAGATTGGATTTTCTGTTTCCATAAATAAAAATATGATTTTCTTCTAGGGAGATGTGTGTGCCTGGGTTTCATTCTCACCTTCAGAGAAAGAAAAGAACTGAAAGAGGAAATGAGGGTTTAAACTACCTCCCAGTTATGGAGGTGTGTGGGATGTCAGTGTGATGGCGTAGTGCTTGAATGGGGTTTTATACACCTCCTCTCAAAGGCCTGCATTCAGTGCTGTTTGCTTTTAACATGTGAGTGCTAGTGAATTCTGTGGGCTCAATTTGTGTTTTCTTTGAATAGGCTGCAGCTGTATCTGAGTGTGCATCTGCAGAAGCGAGTCTTCTGCCAGTCCTGCTTGTGGTGCCTTGGTGTGCGTCCTCACCTGGCTGAACACAGGCTGAACGAGCTGAGTGTCTCTGGGGGGAAGCTCAGCTGCAAGCTGGGCACTGGGACAGTCCTCCTGGGTGCCAATGGGCATTTGGGTTCCAGGTACCCTGCTGGAACCCAAGCAGAATAGGAGGTACGAGGAATTTATCACGCAGATCCACTGCTGTTGGGCTGCGCTGCTCCTGAAGGTGGATGCAGCCTCTGTGTGCTGCAGGGTGCTGGTATGCGGGATGGCCTCTGGTGAAGTTGGGAGGCAATCTCAGGGAGCACAGAGCTTGGCACCTGCTGAGCTGGAAGCTTTCCTCTAAACACCAGCATGTGCCTGGACAGACCCCCTGAGCAGTCACTAAGTGCTTTCTTTACTGTCACTAATAACCTGCCACCCAAAGGAGGTGCCCAATGCCTGGGGCTGGTGCTGCCCTGTTGCCCCCAAGCTGCCTTGCCCCTGGCTGAGGCAGTGAAGATGGATCCTGGCTCCAGCACTGTGGCCCTGGGTAGCCACCAGCCTCCATGGTACTGTGACCATGGAGGGACCTCTTCAGAGAGGGAATGGTCCTTAGTGGTGTCTGGAAACTGATAGTTGGTAGGTGCTGTTAGCCTTCTTCACCAACGTGTTAAAGAAATACAACTGGTAAATAATTTACTGTTTACTCTTCTAGTTTGTATGCTTCCTTTTTGGTGTCCAGGCATCTCCAGATTAATGCCTTTTAATTTTTGGATTGGTTTCTTTTTTTGGTATCTTCTCATTCCCTCTTATTCAAATATTTATTTTTACCCTTAATTTCTATAATCTTTTCCTCTCTCTTTTCCTCTCCTAAAACAGCAACAGAGCATCCCTTTTTGTTGTTCCCCCTTCCTCTCTCTTTTTCAACCTTTTTTATTCTGTAAAGTTCACTTGCTTGGGATATATTCTTAAAAGCACAAACTTTGCTGTGTAGGGAAACCAAGCATCTCCTCTGCTGTGCCCGCCACTCAGTAGTTAAGCAGTCTGGAGAACCAAATCACTTTTGATGTCTGCTCATTGTCAGTTCTTATTTGGTGCGGAGTTTATTCAGAGGAATTTAATTGCGAAAAGCCAGTGGACAAACGGATCACCACTTTGAAGGAAAAGTTGGATTAATACAAAAGGGAGTGTTTGCCAAAAGTTGCCCTTGAGGTGACAATGGGTTTAACATTGTGTGTACTGGGATTTCACTGTGCTGTGATCGTGATAGCATGCAGATGGCCCAGCTGGGGAGAGGCATTTCTCATCCAGCACAAAGTAGCTGTGAAAGCTGTAAGCAGTTGATTTATACTGCATACTGGTAAATGGCCTTCGCCAGGACACTGAAAAGTGTTTCCACAGTGCTAGCCATTCGCAAAGCCCATTGTTGGGGTGCTGTTTTTATCTCTTTTATTGACTAACCAGTGTTTATAAAAAATAAAGTGTCTACATTATTTCACTCTTTTAATGACCTGTAACTACCTCTGTCCTGGTGCACGTGTTTGTTCATATACACCAGAGCAGCAGTCAGTAGTTTCACCATCCTCACACTCACTCTGCTGTGTGGAGAACTGCTGAAGTGTGGGACATCCTGGTTCACTCCACTACTCATAAGTGAGAGTTTGCAACCAAATGTTCTTTTCCAAGGAAGTATTACAACATTATGTGTAAGGATTATTTTGGAAAGTGGGTTCTCTGCACTACCTTTTAGTGATGCTGCAATGGCCTAGAACAATCAGGAAATTTGATTATGTGTCTCTGCTTCTGCAAATGTTTCTGTTGCTAATAGGATAGCAGCAGCAGAGGTGGAAAGCCTTTGACGTTGCTGCCTTGGTGAGGGGCAGAGTCAGAGAGGACAGACTGCGGCTAAAACTTTGTTTTGTAAATGGTTCCTTGAAGACACTTCACTTTCAAAACTAATGTTTTGTCTAAGCTGCCTCAAAGTGGATAATTTTAGGTTAATCATTTTTTGTTTTCCACATTTTCTCTTGTTCAGTAGGTCTGAGAAAAGCTGTAGTCCCCAGAAAAGCATACATTTTGTACAAACCTTCAGAATGTGTTCTATCAGAATCTAACTCTCTCAGTCTTGAGAGTGGAAGGACCTGGCTAAAGACAGGGTATATGCTTGCCAAATACTTTTCAAAGTCATCTTCACTTCATGGTTGTCCTATATTCCTGTAAGAAGGACCATTGAAAACAGATATGATGACCTAGAGGGTGCAAAATCCTAGTAATTTAAGAAGAAAAGGTGTGTAATGTGAAAGACTCCACAGTTTTCCTATGGCCACTGAATATCTTTTAACTGCCCTTCCCTTAAAAACAAATGGATTTCCACGATCACATATTTGCTCTAAAAAAAGAGCTGCTTTTGGTATGACTTTTTGGAAAAAGCTACATGCATGCTTCCAAGAGGCTTGTATCTTTCATCAGTGTTGTGTGTTTTGCCCGTGCTTTGATGTAGTTTAATTGTTGCTTTCTTCTGTTCCTATAAATATGGATGTTTACATGAACAGACATTTTGCCCATTTTTTAAGCAGCATTTTAACTTTTTTGATGATAACAAGATGGCAAGCTGTGATATGTGTGTTCTTCTAGAGGCACAAAGGGTTTATAATGAGTCATTATTATAATTTGTGTGTGTGTCTTCGACTGATGCAATTGTAGCTTTCCAGGCAGATGGCCCACCTGCTGTGTGTTCCTAGTTTCAGTCTGATGAACTGCTAAAGCTACTGGACACCCAACAGTAGCTCTAGCATCCCACAATGCATTAGTAATAACTTTTCTTCAAGATGAAGAGGCTTTAACTGCAGCACACAATCAGTAGCCCACACTGGAAGAAACAAATCAGAAAACCACTGTTCCATAAGCACAGAATTGAAAAAGCTGCATAAGTAAAATGACTATTCATTCCAGTTTGGAAAGCATGAATAGGATTTTTGATGAAGTTTAATTTTCTTCAAGCTCTTCAGCCATGGATAAACCATTTAAAATAAAAATAGATGTGTTATGGAGCATTGTGCTCATCACTGATTATTATTTTGAAAAAGCATTGGTCCTCCTTCTCCTCTTTGCTAATGACAAATAATGAGTTGAATCCTGATGTCAATTTCAGCAGTACAGAGAGGGATAATTCCCCTGGTTGCAAGGACTTTACTTCACGTTTATGGCAGAAAATGGAAGGAAGCATTAGCACCAGTGATTTTAATGGCTTGCAATAAGAGCATGTATTCTCTGACACATCACTGAGCTGTAAATTTTTAAATTGTTCGATGTAATTCAAATAAACCTCCAGTAGACAGACATCTTTTTAATTAAAATGTTTTTTCTGAACAAGGTCACGTGTCACTGTTGTTGCCAAATGAGCCTCCCAGGCATCCTACACCCGTTGTACTGACTGAAATCTATTTCACCTTTGAACAGAACACAAGCCTTGAATACCTTGTACTGTCCAGTATGCAGTTCAGCTAAACCCACTAAATCTTAGAACTTGTTCATTTCAAGAGATTTAAAAACAACTGTGAAACAACACACAAAACCTGCAAACACCAAGTGCTTTGGAAGAGATCTTTCAGCCCCAGAATGACCTCACATGCCAGTAAGTTGGGTTGACTGGGGAAGTTGTTGACCAAAGGCAATACTTTAGTGATGGATATTGAGTCTGATGCCTTGACTTTTGCTGGGCTGGGCACTGTTTTTACAAATAGCCATGTTCACTTCAGTGGGCCTTCTTATGGAGCACTGCCCTAGTCAGCTCCATTGATGTTATGAGAATCCCACCTTTTATTAGACAAATGACAAACTCCTTGGGGAACATGCAGGTCTGTGCTGGATGTGCTGAAGAGCTGGAACAGAAAAATACAACCTACCCTCTTTCTCCTCATTGTTTCTTTTCCTACACAATTATCCTTTGCTGCAATCAAAAAGATGGATGAGAGCATAAGTCAGCACCTTTTGAAAAACATGTTAATAAACTTGTAGATTACTTTCTCTTTTTTCCCCCGTACTTCTAGCCATTTTGCAATGTAACATGTACAGAGCAGATGAGTTCATATAAATCTTTATTACAGAAGACCTGTGTTTTCAGTTAAGGCCTCTGCTTTTTGTTTGCTATATTATTTTTTTAAGTGCAAGATCATAGGTAGCTGGAAGAGGTTTTTTTTTTTGAACACTCATTTTCTAATGAGCTGACGAAGCGGCCAGGTTGTTAGTGAATGTTTTTGGAAACTGCACTGTCTTTATAATAGTATTTGGGGAATTACAATATATCATTTGTTAACCACTGTCATTTTGCAAGTTTCCTTTGTTCTCTGTTATGGAAGTATCTGTATGAGAGAGCAAAGGAATAGTGTGTTACCCTTGTGTGACCTGTCAAAGCCAAGGAATAAGTATGATCAACTGTCAAAATATTTTGCTAACAAGTAATTTAATAGTCTTTACATAGTCCAGAATAGATTGCAATGAACAAATACCTTACAAGAGGTGAGGAAGGCAAACAGGAAAAAAAGATTACCTACCTTATGCTGCTGATTTATTTGGGGCAATAATTTTGTCAGTGCTAGCTTAAATGGCAGTCACTGGAATAAACCCTTCATTTGTAAGCAGGATTCTGTTTTAAAGGAAATTGTGGAATTTTTTGTAGGCTTGGAAATGTATTTATTTGTTTTTCATGCCAGTGTGTCAGATGAAAGATAAGGTAAGTAACACGCTGCCTAATGCCAAAAGAAAATAAAAATACCAACCAAATAAACATTTACAAAACTCACAGCAGGAATACACATGATTCAGTCACAGAGAGATGAATATGTGATCTGTTGAGGTAACAGTTGTTCCTGTCTATACTGATAGATTTTGGATCAGATTTTAATCCTAATGAGTTGTACTTAATAGCCTGAGGCTGTGGCCTAAACTGATGTCTTTTAATGTCAGTGGAAAGACTTATAGGAAAGAGCCAGTGGGTTTCAGATCAACATTTTCTTTACAGACAGTGTAAGTCAGTGGCACCACTTAACAGAACAAGTCCTCGATTCATGTCTGCAAGTACACAAGTCTAAAGCTGACTGCTCTCTTTGTTTCAGCAGACACAGAGCCTGAATGGGATTTCCCACCAAGTTATACTCTGAAGCATCAGCTGTTTGAACATCCCTTTTACAAGTGAGTAATTCCTTTTGATCCTGAGGTCGTCCTCTCAGCTGT
This sequence comes from Tringa solitaria, assembly GCA_026413425.1. Taxonomy (NCBI): domain Eukaryota; kingdom Metazoa; phylum Chordata; class Aves; order Charadriiformes; family Scolopacidae; genus Tringa; species Tringa solitaria. The sequence continues at coordinate 36,876,981 of JAOXJM010000023.1, read as the reverse complement.
AAAGTGGCTCAAAGCGTAGTCAGTACTTTCAGAGTGTTATGAATGCTGGAGATACTAAATAGGTTCCTGTGGCTCATGGGCTAGGGGTTTTGTTGTGGTTGTCTTTACGGTTAGTCTGCCCGCAGTCCCAAGGCTTTCAGAGCAGTTATAACTTTGGTATGATGTCCTGAATGAAATTGTCTGGGGTGTGAAAATAGCCAACTTTATTTGAAGTGGATTTTTTCTACTTAAATGATGACAGTACTAATGTGAAGCTACTGCGTCACTATTAGACATGATTGCATAGTATCCATCATGTCCAAATGTTAATGTCCTTCATTCCTCAGTGAAGCTCGACAATTCCTGTGAACTGGTATAATAATATTTTTATTCCATCGTTAATATTTAATAGTGTGAGAAACGAACACTCTATGGACTGTCCACAATCTCCCTGGATTTTGTATTGGAGACTTTAAATTGTTCATCCGAGACACAAGAGTTTATGTGGTCTCAGACTGACCATAGAAAATAAAGGAAGAACATTATGGAACACGTTTGCCTTGTGTTTCTTCTAGGGTGAGTGAAATGCAATAGGTTAGCTGGTCTTTTAAACAGAAATCACCTAAGATGAATAACCACACTTCAGGAGTTACTACTTTCTTTTGTTGCCTATGGCAACTTAGCAGTATGATATTATTTGCTTTACATCTAAAATGTATTATTCAAAATAGCAGAACCTGTACTTAAGACTAAAATTAGATTAGATTTTGATTTTCTGATATCTGATCTGCATGGGAGAGAAACTGTGCTTTGCCTTGCTTCAAAGACTCTCAAGGGATGCTGCATACATTTCCAAGGGAGAAAGGAAGAGGAAAGGCAGTGTCCTTTCAGCTGCCTCCCAATGGACCTCAGGGAAGGGCTTTTCCTTCTTGCCTGATTCCCCCTCCCGCCCCTCTTCCTGCAGCCCACAGCAAAGAAAGGTGAGGGGTAGGAGAAGGGAGGAAAACTCCTGAGGTGCAATTCTTCCAGTGGGATCTGGAAAGGAGAACCAAGGCAGCCCTGAGGCAATTAGTGGGTGGTGCAGTGCAGCAAGACTGCCCTGGGAAAAATGACACGTGTAAACACTGTTGCTTTTCGTTTTGTGGCAGTATGGGGACTGTTGTTCAAAGTTGCATAATTGGTCACTCTTGTGAGTTTTCAAATTGAGGCAGAGATGTAGGGTGCGCGCGCACTGGGCCAACAGAGAAGGGAAAAGGGAGGAACACGTACGTGCAAGATTATATTTTAAGAATGAGTGTTTTCAGTAATGCAAGTTCCAAAAATATGTTTGCATATAGGCATATCAGAGTGAAAGGTAAATGTTTTGTGGCTCTGTCAATTGGCTAGGTATAGCCTCTTCCACTGGTATTTAGGGTTTGCTTTTCAATACTGCTTTGTGCTACAGGAAGAATTCTGTATAGTATGGGTTTATCTATTAATTTATTTTTAAAAGGAATCTATAAAATAAAAAGAGATACCCTTATTGCTATGAAAACACTTCTTAATTTTGTTTTCTTGAGCAGATATGTTATCTATAGATTGCTAAAGGACCAGAAAATTTTTTGGTACTATCATCCCATCATAATTAAAAAGGAGAAATGTATTTAGCAAATTTGCAAGACATCCTGCCACTTTGTCTTCTCTTTGTTTGTGGGGTTTTTTTGTTTGTAGTTTTTTTTTGCTTGTTTGTTTGTTTATTTTGTGCTGTTTTTTGGTTTAGGTTTTGTTTTATTTTTTGGGGGGTTAGTTTTTTTGTATGTTTTTTTTTGTTTGTTTGTTTTCCAGAAACTTCCAAAGGAGGCTGAAATCAGAGCCTTGACTTGCTTCTCTAAAAATTTCTTATTCTGTATTAGAATCAATCCTAACCTATCTGTCCTAAATTTCAGACTAATATTTATATAAGGTGACTATCTACAGCAGATGTGATTCTGTACTGATAACTATAAAGTGCTGTGCTGATACTCAATAAGAGACATTAACTGGATGAGTGCTATAAATATTTGAAAATTGCACAGAAAAAAAAAATTAAAAGGACAGACTGTGGAGTAGGTCTTTGAGTTCACTAGCTCTGATCCAGCTTACATCCTTGTAAACATTTTTTTTTTTGAGGGAACAAAACTGCTCCATAAACTTTTTCTTTTTCCATAGATGTCACAAATCAAATCTAATTCTTCCAGTTTGCATGGGTTAGGTTTAACTTCTTCTAGAGCCTGTTTATGCTGCTTACAGTGTTGCCTAGCACATACAGATAAAGGCAGAATACTGCTTGTGCCTGGGGTGTTGACATGCTCTTACAGAGGTGTCTGCTGGCCCAGGACACTGAGACGCTCTCACACCTGGCAGAATATTTTCCTAGTGCCACGATCATGCTGGTTCACTGTAGGGAACAGAGGTTGTTATAGTCTGAGTTTACTTGCTCGGGGTTTAAAAAAAACAACCATTAGTAATTATTGTTTAAATATTTTAAAATATAAAAGGCTTAGTTAAGTAAGAGAAAGCCTTCTAAACAGTAAGTATAGATCAAAGCATTGATTAAGTTTTTAGGTAGTATATTGCAGAAATGACAGCTCTAGAACCTCCCTGATGAGCTTATAAATGAACAAAATTACCATAAAATGAAACTCAGAGCAGAAAGCAGTAAAACTTATTATTCTAAGATAAAAAAAAAATCTAGCTTTTGAAAAAACTCTGCCACAGAAGCATGCAAGTCCTATAAAATTTTAGTATCCTTTCAGTTTGACTTAGGCTCAAAATAAATACCAAACAAAATACTCCCTTTGAGTTTCTGTATGGTCTTTGATCAGCAAGATTATATTAATTTCCTTTTAACTCTTGCAGTGTTTTACAGTAAAACATGACAGGGGCTGGACATACAAGTGAGGATCAATTTTGCTTTTCTAAAGGAGATGGTACTGACAGTACTCATTTTACCCTCTCTCCTCATATCTACTTAAAGGTAAACAGTGAAGACTCCAAGATGTCCAAAAGGCAGCAGTGACCTGTTAGACCATATAACATTTGGATAAGTAATCATAGTACTCTTTGCACTTCAATTAGGTTAACAGCTGAACTTGCAAATCATGTTTCTGGAGGGTGTTTTTGGAAAACTAACTAATTGGCAGTTGTCTGAAGTAAATTGCTTCATATTGGTCAATGGTATATTGTGATCATGTTAATTTAATTGCAGTTCTGTCAATGGTATAATTAATGCTACTATCAAAGCAGTGAATCGTTTCATTGGAAAAAGGCAGCACTATGATATTAAATTCCCAGTTGCCATGACACAGAATGTGACTCTGCATAATAATAACATTGGCTCTGCTTACTGTGAGCAAGAGCCATTGTTTTCCATGGAAATAGATGTAACCGGATACAACGATGTTCTACATTATTACAAGTAATGCAAGCAAATTGCCCCGGAAAGACTTCTGTCAATAAGAAAATTATCTTCCTGGCTGACTGGGAAATGATGTGACCAGGAGCTGTGTTTTGTTGGTCATTATGGCTGACAGAGATGCTGCTGTGGACATTGCCTGGAAATGATGGAGTTTTGCTGCATAACACACACAGGAGCAGATGCCGGGACAGGACTTACAAAATCCCCTTATTATCTCTTTTCCATATTTATATTTTCTGTTCTTACTTTTGGGAGTTATTTGTAGGGGCTAATAATATATGGACTCTGTCCCATGTGCACCATCCTCAGGCATGAAGTGGCCCTCTTCTTTCCTTTTAACCTCAACACATGCTAATGCCTGCCTTCCTTTATCAAAGGCATGTCTTGCCATCACCTGAACCTAGGGACTTTTGAGATTACTGGTTTGTTTTTGTCCTGGTTGAGTGGGAATAGAACTGTGTGCTTTTATTTCTCCTGCAGTTTGGATGAGCAGTTGTAGAGCAGCATAACTGAGAAACTGCCTTAAGGGACAGACTCTGGCACCTCCTGGGTTCGTTGTATGCTGCTCGAGCAGCAAAAAGCTGCTATAAAGATAGGCTAAGAAGGCAATTTATGAATTTTTTTCTGCCATTAAGGTATACTCTAGCTGTAGGTATTGAGGAGAATTGGAAAGAGAAGGGTTATTGATGTATCACTGGTACATTCTGGTAATCTCCACCTGCCAAATTGTTGTGCTGGAGCTTATTGTGGCTGATGCAATGTAGAACAGCCCAGTGAATCTGTAGGCAGCTCTTTAAGACTTGTTGGCTACCTACCTCATCTGCAAAGGTTAGGAAGCTGCAGAAGCTGCTTCCTAGAGCCAGTCCACTTGCCTTATGTTTTTTATTTCCTTATTTTTTTTTCCTGAACTGTTCATGAATGTGCTTCGTATCCAAAGACTAAAATTTGAGGAGACGACATTACCAGAAAGTCAAGCTATACAGTTAAATGTTTACAACTTCTTACTTTAATGGACTCACCTACTCATTATCCCTCCCCCCTCCAATTGTTTTGTATTGGTTCTGCGATAATAAGCACTTAAAAGTGAACTAGGTTGCTGTAGGAGGCAGGACAGTTAGCCTCTTATTCTTAGGCATGATGTCCTGTCTGTTCTTTACACATACAGAAAGCACCCACAGGCACAGACATATCTAAGTGCTTATGTATAATTAAGATTTTCTAAATTTGTGTTTATTTATTCTAATGTTTTCTCAATTCTGTTTGTAATGTGATGAAATGAAACGAGATATATCTAAAACTAAATTCCCTTCTCCAACATCTGCTATGCTGCAGTCAGCAGGCTGTCATTGTAAAAGCAATGCAAGAAGCTATTATCAGGTACTTTTAAAAGCTAGTTTCAGAGCTGGCTGCTCTAAGAGGCCAGGCTCTGCAAGCCTACTGGAAGCAGGTTTCCCATACTTTTGGGTGGAAAATGTTAGCATTTACTGCAGATTTTCTTCGAATTACTAAACGCTCTAAAAATATGTTAAGGGAGTATATCTGAAAAATAATAAATTAATGTTAATAAAATCCAGAGAAAAGCTTTGCAGCTATAACTTCTATTTCAGCTTTATTTCATAAGAAAGTTAATGGTTTGCAAAGAAAAGTTGGTGTTTATGAAAAAACAGGTTTTTCTTTTTTTCAATTTTTGTGGTTTTTTTGTGTTTTTTTTCTTTCTTTTTTTAACTGATCAAAGCAGAAAACCGGATTTTATATTATAGGGGAGGAAAAATATTCAGCCAAAGTGCTCATATTTGAAATGTAAAGATATAAAAATACAATATATAATATTTTCTTTTTATATGCTCTATGACATGAGCTTATTTGAAGAAGTGATCACTGAAGGATATTTGCACCTTTATAAACTAAAGAGGTAGTATTTCCTATTTGAAATGCTAAATGGAAGTCTGAACAGATATTGATACTCATGATTTGAAAGAAAACTGAGTTTGGGAAATATTATTATCATCTAGCTAAAACAGTAACAGCATAGAAACTGCATTGCCTTTGGTAAAAATGCTGATACTTGAAAAATAAAGCCATACGACGTATTTGAAGAGGGGAGTGCATTTGTACCAGTATAGGTTCTTATCAATTACCTTTTATCCCAATATAAAGCTCAGGAAGAATATGAGCATTTACATTTACTTTAAAACATAACTAGAGCAACTGCATTTCTTAATACAAAGCATTCGTGTTGATTTTTTTCCTAAATGAAGTCTTCATTCACACAAAAGAAATACTGTTGACAGGAAAAAAAGCAAGCTGCTTTGGAGTATCTTAATACAAATGCTAACAGTTAAGAGCATTTTGAGAGTCAAGAGAGATTTGAAGATCAATAAATCAGTACAGATTTTGCATGCAGTAGCTTTGTAAGTGCAAGGAGCAAGATTTAAATAACTGAAAGATTTCTCTTCCCTAGAAAGACTTTTATATTAACTTGCTTTCACTTCCATCTTATCTCGCTCTTTCCCTTCCAAAGAGTTAGATGTTAATTTAGTTTATCTTTAAGTTGTCTCTCAATTGCATGTTGTGCATTTTTACAAAGTACGCTGTTTTCTGTCACTGTCTGTTGCCATGCTCTTTATGTATCTGTCTATAAGCTGGTAAATACCAGTAGGAAATTTCCAATCTCTCATGGTTTGCAGTTAACAATTGAGCATATGAGGGCTTATAATTATTTTATTGCATCTTATTTAGGTAATTTCTGCTAGTTCTTTAGCCAAATTATTAATTTTCATTCTACTAAATTCACTGAGAATAAGTGACAAAACATTCTGTGTTTAAATTTTTGGTGATTTTGACATAGCTCTTCTGCTAAGAAAAAGATTAAGATATCTGATCTTGTTCATTACTTTCTATGCCTTTTCCTTCCTAGTCTTCTTTTGCATTTTTTTTGCAAAGAAATTATTTCTCCATGTTTCTAAAAATCAGACAGTCCCCTTCTTTTCAATGATTTTGCTTTTGCTATGTACTTTTGAAGTAGGATGTTGAGAAAGAAACATCAGATCCAAGTAGGATGCCCGGGTAATAGGATTTATTAGAACTGAAGAAAATGTTAATGAGGGAGTCAAGGTGCACTTGCATAGAGTACATATGATACCAATTCACAGAAACAATAAAAAGGAAATTAAGATTCATATCTCTAAAATTCATAATCTCTATCTCCCTAACTATACATGTGCTTCACCATTCCTACCATTACAGCTACTGCACCCTAGAAACCACATGTTGCACTTTGGATGACTCTTCACATTGCAGGTAAAGAAGCTTGAAATATTCAGGGAAAGCTAAAACATTTTCCGTAGTTGACAAAACGTTTGTAAGGACTGCATATGCATAAAGTGTATTCTGATGTGTAATAGGAAGTGGTTGGAAATCTTTTTGGGATGATCTTAAATTTTCACAGCTTGTAAATAGTTTACAACTCAGACAGCTGCAAAAAGCTGAGCACTGTAAGAAGATCTGTGCAGTCTGCACTTCAAGTGATGAGACAGTAACACTCCTTTCAGGAGGATATGGGTAGCTTCCAGGTAACAGAGTTTGTGTTGGTGTTAGTAGAGGGGGGAGGAGGGAAAGGTGGTGGTGGGAAGAAACAGGGATTTCTCAGTCTTTGGCCTGGCGCCTCTATGAACAATTATTCCCATGGTGAACTTTGTGACCTGTCTATTCTATATGAGCAATGTGAATTTACTAGTTGTGATACTGCAAATTGCAAATCTCAATTTATAATTTGTAAACTCTCTTCTGACAACCTGAAAGGAGGCTGTAGAGAGGCAGGGTTTGGTCTCTTCTCCCAAGTCACAGGTGATAGGACAAGAGGAAATGGCCTCAAGTTGCACCAGGGGAGGTTCAGATTGGATATTAGGAGACATTTTTACACTGATAGGGTTATTAAGCATTGGAATGGGCTGCCCAGAGAAGTGGTTGAGGTACCACCCCTAGAGGTATTCAAAAGACGGGTTGACATAGTGGTTAATGACATAGTTTAGTGATGTGGTTTTTTGTTGGTTTTATTTTTTTTTTTTAATCACAGTTAAGTTGATGGTTGGACTAGATGATCTTAAAGGTCCTTCAATAGCAAAAGTGTCACTGACTGAATAGTTTTTTGCAAATTAGCTTACTATTTCATGACAAGCACCTCCTAGCAAAAAATAAAATAGTGTAAATCTCCACTACAGCATATAGTTTAAATCAATACCAGATTGCCATAACATATTTTTTTTCCACTGAAGCTCAAATTTATTCTAGATTAATGTTTTATTGGAGTGCAAAATAATATTATTGTGCTTTGATGGCACTCTGATCTAACATAAATAATAAATATTTGACCTAGCTGTAGGCCAGGAGAGCTTGAAGCCAATATTCCACTATATGCTACACATTGAAAGCATACCTACCTCAGTTTAAACAACTCTATTATCTTTTTTTTTTCAAATCAATAGCTATTGCTTATTTTTAGACAGAATGTTGGACGTTTATATAGCTTCATTCAGTGCATTCAATTCTCAAATATAGCATTTGCATTGAGCTTTTTGTTAAAGTAATCATACGTACATCAGGAAAGACTCAGTTATGTGTTATACAACAGCTTTAGAACATTTTTCCAAAAAGATGCTTTCTTTTCTAGACACTGCCTCAGATTTCTTTCTGATCTTTTCAGTGGAGGCTGAGTCTGATTTCATTCAAAGCAACCAAAACATATCTAAGAGTGTTGGGAAATAGGTCTGAAATAAAATGCATGTTGTTGTCATGACAACTAAAATGCTAAAAAGGATGCAGAGAATGATTATTAAATAAGATGTTGCATCAAGTTGTTATGGCAACTATACAGTAATATGAAAAAGGTGACCCTCTTCAAAACAATACTGCATGAAAAGTTTTCCCCGTTAGGGTATTTTTACAACGACATATCGTGATAAAAAGGAAAAAAGAGGAGTGGAGAACTCGGTGCAAAAGGAGGTCAGGATTCAGCTAGCTACCTCAGTGTATTTACCTTTAAGTACTATAATATTCCATGGACAGTATCTCTGCTTGGTTTCCAGCCCTGACATAGATGGATCAGAACACAGAAAACACCTGAATATATCCAAGTGCTCTTTCCCAACATTATGGTCCTATAATTGAAGGCCACATTTCACAAAGTTTTAAGTCTTCATGGCCCTTCTTTACTCTCGATAGGGTACATGAAACCTCAGCAGCATTAAGAATGGACTGTGAAACCCTAACAGGAAAAAAAGATAGGAAAAAAGGTTAATGCTAAAGAGTAGTATTAAGAGGCTTCAGTTTTGTGAAAGAGCTTATTTTTCAGCGAACAGGATGACTCCCTTGTTCGTTTAGCTTAGGATTCCCTAATAAATGAGTATTTGCTAATAAAATCATTAAATGGATGGTATAAATGTACTTTCGAAGCCAGGAAGCTTCTTAAGCAGCAATTGCAGTAGAAGGGAATATCTGGGCTCTGTGTCACAGCTTGTGGTATGAGCAGTACTAAAAGCTGCCGTGCCTAGCACAAAAGAAATGAGGTTATCATGCTCAGGGAAGCCAAAATATCTGTGGTGCTGTTTTCCCTTGTGTGCGGTGCACAGCTGGCTCCATCCTGCAGGTCACTGTGGTTTGTTCTTCCTGCCTTTCGGCCCTGTTCTGGAGGACTCTTGCAGGGAGACTTTCTTTCCCAGCGGTGCTCCCTTCCTGGAGTGCTGAAAAGAGGGATTGATGACCAGGGATTGTACGGAAAGCTGTGGTCAAAGATATGGTTGCAGATGCACACAAGGGTGAATGGGCTTTGTGCTTAAGAGATGGCCACTTCCTTGGCTCCTCAGGTCCTACTGCAGCAGGAGGCGAGCAAAGCTGATTGGCATTTTTATCCAAGCAATTTCTCTCTATGAAAAAGTGTTTTTCCAGTTAAATTCTTTTGGTATATTTTTGTACGAAAAATAATTTCTGTGGGTGAGGATAACTTTTTTTTTAAAAGACATATATGATTTTAAAGTAACCCAAAGCTAAACAATTGCAACTTTAAACTAAAGAATGTTGGCATGGATGTTCTGTTGCAGTGCCTTCTGACACTTAACATTTACTTCCACTTAGAATTTGGTTTCCTCTTCAAGAGTTGAGCTCCCAAGATGGACTTAGTTTTGTGAATACTTTCAGCCACAGCTCTCTCCTGTAGCATTGATCCTTTTGGTATTAGAAGGATAGAATGCATCCAGAGGTGAAGGAGAACTTGAGCTTGAGACACTAGAAGAACTGTAAGTAGTGGAAGATATCAGACTTTGAATCAGAATAATTTTTCAGAGTTATTACGAAAAATATGATACTTCTGTGGGAGATAGAGAACATGTTTTGAAGGCTGAATGTAGGCCTGCATAGAACTGGGCTACATTGTGATTTGTCAGATTTGAAAGCAGTTGTTGCGTATTTGCATTGAAAATACATGTGAACCGTGGCCTAAGGTCAGATGCTAGTACTTCTCCTTGGGACTGTGATGGCACGGAACCAGGCTAGCTATGATGACTTCTGCCTTGCAAGCTTTTTTTATATTTTAGTCTATTTCAAAATCCAGAGAACAGTGAGTCTTCAGTAGAGACTGTGACTGCAGGCACACATTTTTTAATCTTCATGTTATTTTTCTACTGTGTTTGTACCAGACATATGGACTGAGTTGACTTTACTGACGAGTTGGAAAACAAAGAGTTCTGGCAGAAGTTGGCTTTCAGCCCAGAGGTTGGATATGGGGTGGTGGTGGTGAGGAACCCTGTGAAGTAGGACAGAGGAAAGGAGCTCACATGCTAATAAACTGAAGCTGTTTTCTCTTACATAGGGGCTGTAAAATCAAAGCCAGCAGAGCTCTTCCAAGCAAAGTCTTGTTAAAGAGCCCTGAACCCCTTTACCCAGCTTCTGAAGCCCCAGCTGTTCTCATTACTGCAAGTTCTTGTTTTATCTCACAACACCAAATTAAATAGTTTTGCTAGCCCAGAGAAAATTAATTTTAATCAATTCCCTGCCTCTAGACTGTCCCACTGGCGTAAACAGAGGTCCTGGAAGCATGAAGAAATGTCCAAGCCCCCTGTGCACAGCAGGGCCTTTTCCCACATTGCTAGTAATAGCTAATGAAAAGAACGTGGGTTTACCACTAATCAAATTAATATATTTCTTTGAGAGAGAAGGATCAATTACATACTTCTGTATAGTATCTGTAGCTTGGCTAATTCTCAAGGCACAGCTTAATGATATCAATAAAATTGGCCAGTTCCTGCTATTCTTCTGATTTCTTATTAATGGATAAAACCAGGTGGTAAGAGTTGCATCCAAGACCACCTGCCCTGAGTGTATCATCAGTTAGTGGTGTTATTTCACCGTGCCATCTGCTCTCAGGGGGTTGTGCAGACTACTGGCATCCTGCTGGTTTCCAGGGCAGTTTTGAAATACAGATGTGAGTGTATAGTGCTCGGAAGAGTGAATCAGAATTCAAATGATAAAATCTGTAAAAATAAATGTGGTAAAGGAAGGTGTGTACTAGGGAAAGATTATGAGAAGAAGAAAGAATAATACACTTTAGAACCCGCCAGACAGAGATTGGTATCTAGTTACTAGACTGCCTTTATTAAGGGGTCCAATAAAGCTGCCAACAAGACATCTGATTAAGAAAAAGCATCTAGATGTATTCTTTTGCATATCTTCCTGCTTTTCTCTCCTCTGACTGAAAACAGAGTCCTGGAGGAGTGCTGGGCTCAGGCTGCATGTTAGCTTTGGTCTTCAGTGCTCTTTGCAAAGTACGATCTGTTTATACTTTCGTTAGCTGTGCCTCCGTTCCTGAATGCCTGTTCTCATGCAAGGCTCTTTACAGTGATAAGATGTAGGGGGTGTAAAGCTTCCTCCATTGTGTGAACATGGCAAGGGCTTTTTCTAAGAACGTCCAACTTGCCTCTTCTGCGATACTTCACACAATGCTTTTCTTCTGAACAGAATGCATCTGAGAAGTGTGACTGGATGTTTAATATCTTCCAAAATTTAAATTTTTCAGTCCTATAGGAACAAACTTGGTGGATTTCCTGGCTGTGATAATACCCATACAGCCAACCCCAGGCTCTTGATGAGGTGCTAGCAGCCACTCTAGGTGAACGCATATGGCATCTCTGCTGTGGACTGATCCTGCTTTGTCACTCCTGGAAAGAAATACCAAATAGATTTTTGGAATACTAAAACTTCAAGACATTCTAGTACACAATATGCACAATTTTATTATCTTTTTAATAAAGATGTAAAGTATGGTGCTTATGTTCTAGTCTGAGGGAAAGGAGCAAGGATGTGGTGAGGAAAACAAAAAGTGGAAGCTGAGAGAGGCAGTGAGCTAAAAACTCAAGCAATTCCTAATACAGTAGCTTTGTTGTGTCACTTAACTACTTCAATCAGGAACATATCAAGGTTTCTGCAAGCATTTGGGGTGGTCACTGGATGTAAAGAAAGATGGAGGGGAAAGGAAAAATTATTTTTTGCATTTTGATGATTTGAAAGCCTTCTCCGTGTTCATTTTATTCTGACACAGAAAGGTGCAGCTGGTGAGCTGTTCTCTGAAGCACAGCAGAAAAATGAGTATTGCAGGAATCTAAGGGGATGCTGCAGAGTTTTGGTGCAGTGATTTGCAAAATAGATGGGCCGTTGGAAATAAATTTTTGGCCTAGCTGGAATTCCAAAATCTCTATGGTATGGTAATGCAATTTGTTCATAGCTTTATAAAAAAGACCATTGCTAGTATGTTGATTTGTTTGATCATAACACATCTAGACAAATGAGTCAAGGGACAGCAATGAGGAGGTGTCAGCTGTTCTCATTCTTCTGAATAGCTTCACTTTCAGGTTGCTGAAAAGGTGTTTGATAGCAACTGGATATTTTTTCCTCTTGGATTGTTTAATGATTCCGCTTTTGCTTCAACTGGGGTTGGCAACAATAGTCCTTTAAAAGCATTTTCATGCTTCTTACAATGTAGGGCTTGATAAAGCAGCAAATAGTGGGGACGGGGATGAGGTTCTTTTTGGGCTGCTTTGTTTGTTTTGGAAATGCCTGTATTCACTGCATAGTTGCTTCATTGCATTGTATTTTTTCTGAAGGCTTTATTTTATCTCTCCTCATAGGAGAAAAAAACCCAGTCTCAGCAAGTAATCAGAGGCAATGGTTATTAAAATAACCAACAAAATATACAAAAGTTATTCTTTTTCTCTTGTTAAGAATTAATGCGTTGAATCTTGAGCCATATTTTTATAAAGATCACTTAGGGTACAATTCTGTTTCCTTTCTGGGTTCTTCTGTAGCCTATAAAGGGTTTGTCATTGTCATTTCCTTTAAAACAACTGTACTCTTGTGTACTCTGCTCTGGCCACTGTCCTTTGGCCTGAAGTCACAGAACGAGGACTCGGGTATCTCTGCAGTATAGCATTAACTGCAGACACAACCAGCTAGCTTTGACCTGTCTGATCTGGGTACCAAAACTAGTCTAGCTGTGACAGCCAGTAGCTTGACATGGGATGACTTATGCTCTCTTCTGAAGTTGGGTACTTCATGTGGATTTACTTTGTGGTTGCTTTGGATCTCAAAGCACAGTAGAGAGACAAAAGTGTAATGTTAATGCTTGTGGCCTAATGTGGCAATATTTGGCAATGCCCTAATATTGATCCAAGGTGACTGGGATCAATATATCACCTGAAAATAAGATGTATTATAGTCTGTGCTATGAAAAGCAAATGTGAGCATAATAATTCACTTTATCTCACTTCATATGAAGTTATCGTTGCTATTGCAGTTTTTCCCATTTTTTTAAAGCTGTGAAACAATGTGAATAACTCAGCATCTAACTGTCAGCATAAGTTGTCATACCACTTGGAGACCTTGTGCTAATTCTTTTGCGTCTTAAAAGAATCTTAGAGTTATGCAAGGAAGAGAAAGCTTAATTGGAGAGTTTCTGGTAAGAGAAGCCTAAATAAAAAGCTTGACAATTCTCTTTGTCTTCTGTCTGGAAAGTGATGTTAAGTAATAATTAATGTATTGCTCTTTCTGTCCTCAAAAAAAAATAATTTCAATTTCATGTTAGTATTACTTACACTTTCATAAAATGCATTTAAAATAGATGTTTTAAACATGGATACTAAGCAGTGGCAACAGTAAATCTTGGAGCAATTCAAAGGTGGCAAGAAAATTCATTGAATATTGCAGTGGTTAGAATAAAGAGACCTCCTATTCCAGTACTGATCTACTTTGTGTTATGGTACAGATCATGTACATCTGAGGCTTGAATTCCTGATCTGTACAACAGGTATAACTGTCTTATAAACTACTGCTAGACTTGAACTGTATTAAAAAAATATTTTTGACATATGCTAAAAAGAATGGAAGTCCAGAACCGACCAGTTTCTGGTGAATTAATACTTTGTCCAAATAGGCTTTGCAAGGTCTCGGAGATGGTGCAGTGGACTGTCTTGCAATCTGTATTTTCACATATTGGTATGTGTAGCAAACAAAGAAGTTGAACAGCCAGCAGATAGTGTTAACTTTGAAGCAATTAGCATTTAAATAGCCTTCTTTCACTGACACAGGTTTAATCTTGAATATGAACTTACTATTATTGGACTTCAAGTATCAAACATATTGTGGCTCAGGAAAAAGCCTCAGCACTAAGATAGGTAGAGGTGTCTCAAAGAAAAGCTTTGTGCTTGCATGCATTCACACCCACACATACACAACCTTTATGTTGAGCGGCTGTTAGGGTATTTCTAAGTAATTCAAAATGTCAAATGCCTGATTTTTAAATGTCAGGACTTATGCAGCTACCTAGGGCACCACCTCTGAAAATGCTATTAAGGATAATAGAGGACAAAGATTAGCATAACTCGAATTTTTACTGCAAATTCTCAGTGACAAATTTTGACAAGACTAGTTTGATTACGAGCAAAGAGACTAAGGAGTGTAAGCTGCCATAAAAGAAAACTTCTACAGTTGTTATCCTGTTGGTTATTTTTTTCATTTTTAGCTAACTTAACAATAATATTTGTGTTAAACCCAACTGAAGCTTTCAAGTAAATTTTAAATTGGCTGTTAGGGTGACATTGTATCGTTTTTCAGTATCCCAGATGGTTAACCTACTCTGGCAAAGAACATTTCTTCTAACACTATCGTGCTGTAAAGACAACTTTCAAAAGTATTGTCTCTACAGAGTATCAGTCTTTTGTATTATTAATTTGTGTATGACTTTTGGCTGAAGTGCTTTACTACTACAGCATCTGATTTTTAGCTCGGGGAGAGAAGGGAAGAGGAGATTCATTAGACTTCACAGGATACTCTGGGTCTGTACAAACACGGTTTAGGGTAGGCTGCTGTGCTAGAGAAGCTTGGTACAGGTCCAGGACACCATCATGGTTTCTGAAAAGGCCTAAGAAATTCTCACTGTGGAGGGAGAATCTTAAAGAAATCCTTATGGATTCAGTGACTGATCCATGCATAACAAATTTTTACTGTGTGCGTGGCATGCTGATACTTGTGGTCCTCTGAATAAAGGCTGTGGATTTTATTTTTTGGCAAAGTCCCAACCTCAGGACTGCAGCATTTCTATGCACAGAGACACCTGGCTGAAGTTTAGTGAGCTATTTCTGAAGTGTTGGATAGAGAATGCAAGCACTGTCCCTGTTCTCAAGCCCTGTAGTACCTGTTAGAAATACATAATGTACATACTATGATCGCAGAAAAATCTAATAATTCAATTTTATAGGTGCAAAATTGCAGAAACGTGGCTCTTGTACTGAAGCCTTATATTTAAGTATGTAATAACAGCAACATATCCAGGAATGGTGTAACTAACTGTAGGAGAATTGTTAGCAGCAGTTTTTATTGAAAGCTTACTTATACTATGAAAAAATTATTTACTTTAGTCTATTTATTATGTTTCCTGGATGCGATAAATGTTTATTTTACTGAGAAACTGTAGACTACTCTCTTTGAAAGTGGCCTGGAAACGATAAGCACCTACCTATCTGTTTTTCGTATGGGAACCCCAAGGTTCAACTTTCTAATAGTTTCTAATGTTTATAAGGAATGTCTGATATTGTATTTGGAGTACCTTCAGAAAACTTCTGTTAAACAGCTGTTGTACAGTATATCTTCTGGGTCTTTTCCCCAGAGGTGTCCCCAATTTGTTCCAAATTTTTTTGGCATTGGTTGACACTTTCAGCATATGGTACACTGTTACGGAGTGTGTGCTTGTGTAAAATGCAGGAATATCTTCCTTGCTACTTTTCTCGGTGGGAAATGACATGGCTAAATTGCTACTGAGTAAAAACGTGCTGTATAAAGGCAATTTGGGCTAGACAGCTGTGGTTTTTCAATTTGGGACATAGCTGCTCATGTCTAGCTCTGGAGGAGCTTGCTGTATGCGCCTCTTGCCTTGCTTGAAAAGCGAAAATGAATGAGGTCCATAAAACTTTGCCTTACGTCTTAAAACTTCAACCTGAGTTATAACCCCTTTCATCCTTTCTCTCTTTTCCTCTCCTCTGTTGGAGTTTTATTTTCTAGTTTCCTCCACAATATTCCTTTACACAGTTTTTTCATTACAGGCTCAAAAGTGAGGAAGGATTTTGTAAATCTGTGCATTTAGCTGGTCAGTGTGGTGTGTCTTAAAGGGTTGTAAGTAACTTGGCCTCAGAAAATCAAGACCTCCCCTCTCAAACAGTGTGTAAAGAAATATGATTCCAGCACTTATGAGTAAGGTTGCAAGCCTCATGGAAATTGGATAAAGACTGTGGTTGCTTATATAAATTTTGAGACCCTATACAGAAAAGGCCTGTTTCTGTTAAAGGGAAATAGGCAAATCAACTGAATTCTCAAAGAAAAACTGTAGAGTGCCCATCTAGGTGCTCACAGTCTAAGTGCCTTAGGGGGCTGTAGCTGGGGTCTCCCATGAGTCAACACATCCTTTGGTTCCTCAATGCGGATAAGACTAGCAACCTAACATAATCAATTGCATGTGGAAATATAGTTTTTACCACTTTCACTGATGAAGATGAGATCAGGTCTTCTGATCTGTCATGGGCAGTCTTCCCACAGAGTCAAGCACTGTCTCATGAGGTTCTACTCTAAAAGTGTAGCGGGTCAGATGCTGCAACACCTGCTCACAGGTACAGAAATAGTTGGTGTGATATTCTGAAAGCTTTTCTTGAAATAAAGAATTGTACAGTCCTTTCCAAACCTGTGTCTATTCTGAGAGAGTGGTTGTTAGCACACAGAAAGCATTACCCTATATATCATTTCTTAGAAGGCCTCTGGAGAGCCTAGTTCAGAAGGTCATGAAGGGAGGACAAGAATGGCTTCTCTGACTAAAGGACTGTGGGTGTCCTTAAAGCTCACCTCTTGTTCATGCGTTTTTCCTTTTTCTCTTTTCTTCTGTTTCTTCATGTTGTTATTTTTAGCTTCTGTTTGAGAAGCATCACATTTGACATAAGTACTTGACAGAAGGACTGCTTAGCTGAATTGTTTAAAGAACATACTTGGGTTTTCAACCTGTCTGACCACACTAAGCACCTAAGGCATTCAAGCATGCACAGGCTCCCTAGAAAGGCCGTCTGGTGTACTGGTGAAATGAAGTAAACCAGCACAAGTTCCTAGGTGGAGGGTAGGTAAGACTCCCCTCTATTAAGAATGTCAATGATGGGTCATCAGAAAAAGTTTAAAAACTGTCCTGATATTTAAAAAAATAGTTTTCTTACAAATATATGTGTATTGTCCACTGTACTATTCCCTTTTTAATTTCCTTAATCTATACCAATCATGTTCACTTTAGCAGGGATAGATAAAAAAACTCAGAAACTTCTGACTGCTTGGTTTTTCTTTTTTTGTCTTTCTTTTATCCTATGTTCCTGTGATAAACACAGCCATGGGAAAATAAACATTAGACATCTCTAAGTAAATGTCATACTAACAGAGAAGAGGTCAGGGTATACGTTTCTTCAAATCATTCACCAGCAGTCTGCTGTCATGAATGTTTATTATTTCTACAATTGCGTTGACCAGAATCTAATGCTCCATTATCCTCTTTTTCTGTCTATTTGTATTTCATAATCCCAGTAAGAATTCAAAAGCGGGAAAATATATTAAAGTGATATGGCAGTGATGAAAATTAGGTTGATGGGGTGGTGGGGTTTTCTGTGGTTTTGGTTGTGTGTTTTTTTTCTTTTTTTTCGAAAAAAGCAAAGTTTTATCTCTTCAGTGTTCAAGAGCTGTGCCTCGTGTTTGTGGTGTTGGTAATACAACAGAAGAGGAGAGTTCTGGTACTGGAGTTTTATAGGGGTGAAATGGGATTAGAACAGAAAAAAATGAGCTTAATTTTCTCATTTACAAAATGTGAGCATTTCATATTGCAGGCATTATGTAGTACATCAATGTGAAATATAATTAATGTTGAATTACAATAGAAGTGCTATGAAACTATAAGGCACATATGACTTCCACCAGAACATCAAATAATTTTTTTCTTTTTTGAGAACACACTGGTAATTAGAATGGATGCCAAATGGATTTGTAATGAAGGGGGACATTAAATACAGTCTTACCCTACTTATTGTCACAGCAATTACCTAGACTTGTTTTCATTCTAATGGTGGCACTTCATTTATAAGTGCTAACGCTTTGATCTGAATTTTGGCTAAAAGAACTTATTTGCCAGAGGTCAGCACCTTCTTTCCTGCTCTTACATGGTACAGAGAATGGCAACATATATTGTATGAGACTGATGCATGAATATAATTGACGTTATTAGTGGCACCATCAATATACGGAAAAAAAAAAACCAAGAGGAAAGGACAGCATAAGGTGTAGGGCACAATTTCTTGAATGCATCATGGAAATGATCAGATATAGTATTTTATACCTTCAGTCAAACTTTTAGGGTGATTACTCTAAGATCTTTCTGACACGAATATATCTTGTAACTCAGGAAATGGTACTATAAATCCAAAACTGGGTAGCAACTAACCCTTGAAAAATTTTAGGGTGTTTCTCCTTTCTTTTCAGGAAAAAACTGCTTTCAAACTATTTCTGTGTGTGTATATATACACTCACACACAATTATATATGTATAAAGACCCATGTGAAAACATCCATTATGCAGCCTGTAAAAGCACCCTGCTATGTGATTTTTATTTGCAGACTAATGGAAACTTTTGAAAAATAGTCAAAATTGAAAAGGCTATTTTCTTTCAACAAACTTGGCTGGCAGTATGTTATAGGACCCCAACAGTTTTGAGACATGGAAACATTGCTTGTAAGCGTTGCCAAAAATATGATATAGTAGGAGATAGAGATGATGTTTTAAAGTTAGTATCCTGAGAGTTTTGTATTCCTGTGAATAATATGAGCTCATTGGCAAGGTTTCATGGAGTTTTTGTGGCTGTCTTCCTGTTTCAAATTTTATAAGCTAGTAAAACTGTCTTCACTACCTATAATAGTCATTGGTGTTATACAAGCTTTTTTTTTTTTCTTTCCAATTAGAAAATGTATTACTTTGTGAGGAACTGTACAATATAAAGGAGAACACCACATGAACAAACTATAATGAATTTACTATCCAATATCCTGCAAACAGAAGCAAAATGTTTCTATTTAGGGTAAATTTATGGGAGATGACCTTAGATATTATTGCTGTCAAATGAGATAGCAAGGAAAAATAAATGGATTCTACTACATGTTTTCTGTTTCCTTTTCTTATTTGTCAAAGTACAAATTTATTTGAATCGTTTTTGTGGAACACTAGACCACGTCCTTTTCTCCTTCTTCTGTCACGTATCTGGGCTTTTTAAAGCTTGCTTTATTTCTTTTTGTTCTAACTTTTCCACACATTCCACTCTGTCCTTTGTAAAATTGTAATGGTGTTGCAGCTTGCTGTTGATTATTGCTTATCCAGAAAGCTGTTTATTTCCTCTTGGCGCATTTTCAGCAAAAAAAGTGTTATTTTTTGTTTGGCCATGACACTGCTTACTGTGATTGTTAAACATCTGAGTATTTGGATTTTCCCCTTAATTTCAGAATGAAAAGTAAGACTTTAGTTACTGGAAATATGTTCCTTTTCCTTAATAGAATCATATATATACACAGCCATTTCTCTGCATTAATTTTGGTTATGACTATAGAGTTTAGTTTTTGTAAGCAATATTTTCCCAAATACATAAATACATCAGACTGAATTAAGTTTCCTTTGGGATTTTTTATTTTTAACTTGATAAATACAGACTGTTTCACATGTAATTATACTCACATGAATCATTTTCTGGTGCTTAGATGTTGAGAATGCATCCACATGTTTTGGTTATATTTTTAGGTACTCCTTTTAACTTTCAAACTGACCATTATTGACCTTTTTCAACGTCATGTGCTGGATGATGGTTTTTTTATTCCCCTTAGGTTTTTGGTACTGTTTTGGGGACTGTTTCACCAATCTACACAGTGCACACCTTGTTTATGTGTATGGACATGAGGTTTTCCAACCTTTATAACATGGTTGAATAGTTAACATATCAGTTAGGAGCCTCCTTCATCCAAAAATATAATTGACCACTGCTCAGCAGCACCAGTATAGTCACCTCTTCTTTTGTAGGACTGACTGGGGAGCTCCTAAAGTTCAGTGTTGACAATTGCAGGAAGCCTTCGAAAACTAGGAAGCTTCACACGCACAGACTGCCAGAAACCCTGTTCCCTCTCTGTCCCCATGAGGCTCAGCAGAGGATTTGGTCATTGGAATTTCAGTCGCTCTGCTAAGTCCCAGCTAAGTAAGCTGTGAAGTCTTTAATGGGTAGATCACCAGTTTAAGTCCTGTCTTGTCCAGTCCAGTGCTGTTCTCACCTAATGATGGGTCAACCCTGTGGATGCTGTATGGCATGGGGACGTTCTCTTACTAGGCAGTGAGGCTGCATCTATCCCAAAGGGGTCTGATTTCCACAAGGGGGCTTCTGCTGAGGGTACCACAGCAGTAGCCAAGATCTCTGCTCTGTGAGGTTTACGGTGCTATAAACGCAGGAAACATTTAAGAGAAAGATGTGGTCTCTGAAGGAGTCTGCTAGTAGGTATTCTGGAGGGGAGATAGTGAAGAAAAAAGAGAGGCTTTGAAGAAAAGGGTTGGTTAAAGCTGGGGAGGGAAAAATTCACCTACATCTTAGGAGCTGACCTCAAAGTGGAAGGAGACTGGCAAAGGAGGAGAATTCCAACAAACTACCTTTTCCCTGGCAGCTGAGGGTTGAGGAGAGCCAATTTGAAGACAAGTCTCCATTTTGCAGTCACCACAAGTATGGGGGATGTTGCAGAAACAAGATGTTTTGTGTGGTCTGTCTAGCTGAGGTGGCTCTATATCTAAGCTGGTTTGTTTGTTTTGATTTCTTTTGTTTTTAATTTTTTTCTGCATTTGTGTGTGGCTTGATGTAATTAATAACAGTCAATTCTCATTGCAGAGTTTTCTTGCTTATTTGCATGGTATATGTTCCCTATACTGATGTCTTATATTTAAAATAGAAAGTAGCTAAGAAGCATGTTAAAGTTATAAAATAATTTAACGTGCACATATGAGTTAAACAGGAAGAGAATCTGCCAATTTGTAGTCCTGTGATCCCATATGCCGTATAGATTTAAGGATGGCCAGAATTTAGTTCTTTCTCCTACCCATATCGTCCCTGTCTGTAAGTGTGCCAGGAAATGACAAACATTCTTGCTTATCATGTTGAGGCCTCCTTGTGAGACCCCTATGGTTTTATTTCTTCTCAAGGCTGTGAACACAGGTTTTATCGTGGAACTGAATAGGTTAAAAAAAAAAAAAGTGGAAAAAAACCTGGCAGACATCAAGAAATATGCTCTTTGGTTTAGATAGGGTAAAAATAAGGAGCAAACCATTTGTATGCCACAGAAAAGATCTATGTGTGGCTCCTATCTAAGTTTTTGTGGAATAATGTGATTTGAACAGCCTGGAGGAGAGGTTGCAGACAGGGATGGATTTTAACACTTTGATGTCTCTGGCCACTGAACAAATTGGTGTTCTGTAATTAAGCCGTTGCCCTTTGGCTTAGCTTTTCAGGGCAAGAGTGCCTGAGACATCCTGACCCTTTCAAAGAGGAAGCGTTGCTTTGGGAGCTGGCAGGTGTGTCCACAGCCGTCTTCCTTCAGGAGCAGCAGGGAAAGAGGCTCCCAGAAGTAGTGGGAAGGTACTGGAGAGGTGCCCTGGGGCAGCCACTGAGCTGGGATACACCTGCTTGTGGACTTGTCCCATTAGAAAGGCAAGCTCTTGTTCAGAAGTAATCACAAAATGTCAGGAGCTGAGATAAAACAGTCCCCGTGAAACAGACGTGTTTGTGTATTTGAGGTACAGCAAGTTCAGTCTCTGAGCTTTGGTAGTAGGAAGACTATTTTAGCTCTTATTCTGGATGTGCTTTGTGGAAGAGCCGTGGTTAATAGTAAGGTACAGGGTAGAGTGGTTTTCATCCTCAGAGCATGAGTGTGGTGCAGGCTGCTTCACACAAGCTCTTCACTTGCCTTCTACCAGATGGCTCAAGAGTACTTTGGAAAGATAAATTTCAATGCTACCTGATGATGCTTTTATTGCATGTAGTAACAAGTTTGCGATTTTTTTTTTTAAAGGCTTTTATTTCTGCTAACTTCTTAAAGCTTACCTCAAAGAAATTTTAATGAGTGCAGTTGCTGCACTCTCATCTGAACTGAAAAAGTATTGTGGGTACTGTGATTTCCTAAAATTTTAGGAAAATTGGACTGCAGAGCTGGTCCAGAATCTACTGTAACAACACTTTTCCTACTTTATAGGCATTGAATCAGGTCTGTTATTTGTGGCATAGGAATGAACAATGCAATGAACAACCCTTTGCAGTCATCAAACATCACCATCTATTTTTCTAAACAAACAAAGAGCAAGTAAAACACTCTTCTGCCTCATTTGTTTTGAAAGAACTAAACAAACCTGCATCTAGTAACTGAACAAAGTGATGGATGTCATATAATTGCAGCTTATGTCTGAAGTGTTTTCTAAGCTTTCTGTGCATCAGATGTACAGAAAAGATAGGACATGTGTTCTGCTTATGTGAAAGTATATATATGCATGGGAGTTAGTGCAGTGCAGGACAGTGCCTCTAGAGCTCTCTGTTGCTGCATTTTTCTCTGGCAGGGTTTTGAACAGCTTACAGAGTAGGTAATGTGTTGGTGTGTTTTGGTTGTTTTTCTGTTCTTTTTTGTTTGTTTGTTTTGGTTTGGTTTGGTTTTTTTGGTGGTTTATTTTTTAACCCCAAATGGTCTGTACATGACATACCCAGAGGCACAAAGAAAGGTGAAGACAGTGTTGACATTGAAAGCCATCTATATAATGCAGTGGAATGGATATGATTACTAACTTCTGTAAATACAAAGCTAGTCAACATTATGACAAATCTGAAAATAATAAGAAAAATAACTAGAGTCTGCTTCAAAAGGAAAACTGGAGTTCAAAACTGAATTAAAAAAATCATAGGAAGTGAAAATAAAAAGAAAGAAAAAATAATTCAGTCTCCTTAGATGAATCACAGACTTCTCAGAAGTGCACAAACAGCACCGACATATTTCCATATTATCCAGGAAACTGGAAGCTATGTAGAACAAATGTAGAGGAAAAGTATATTGCTGTAAACAAAATCTGAAGTTGCTATCCATTTTTTTCATTATTCTGAAGAACGTATAGTTACTGAAATGCTACAAATGGAAAGGCAACAACTGGTATTCAATTCCAGGGGAGACGTTTGTAATCCACTCAAGCAATGGATAGTTGTCACAAAACCTAACACAAGAAGACATTTTTATACCATGTAATAAGCAAAGTCTGACCAGTAGCGTGCAGATGTCATTGCAATTTTGCTTCTGAACATACTGAGGACATTTTTTCCCTGCATGAATGCAGACTATCTCTTTGGGACTTTGGGCCTCCCTGTGCTGTCTAATCATAATGCGAGTCAGTAGCCTTGATTAAGCTACAGCCCCTTTCACATGGCACAATGACTGATCAAGCATTTGCTGGGAGGGGGCCTTCCTCGAATGCAGAAAGTGTTCTTCTCTTCATCTTGGATTGCCAAAAAAAGTTTTGGCTGAATGAGAAAACTGTATGGCTTCTCTTTTTACTGTAAGTGAAGTGGTGGTGGATTGAGTTGTGAGGGGCAAGTGCATGGCAGATTTTCAGTTTGCTTCTACATTTTGGTTCAAAATGGCTGAAATCTGTTAAGAGATAAAATTAGTGCATTTTGCCCTGTAGCAATGGTAGCACTTAATGTTAGGGATTTGCTCCTTTTAAAATCATGTCTCCTTCTAGCTGCCTTTTCTACCAGCTTATGAGACCTCATGTATGAAGGCCTTGTGGTGAGAACACACCAGATGTCTGGAGGGAGCAGGTGCTGGCAAGCACAAGCTGCTGGCAGGGATTGTGCCTTTCTGTGGGGCTCTGCTGAGTGGGCAGCTGGAGCATGTTCCTTGGGGTCCTGGAGGTACCTGGCCACCTTACTGGCCATCAGGTTGCAACTCTACCTGAGTGAGAGATGCTTTGGGCCTGGGCTGCAGATACATGATGAACAGCCTGTGGGCAGAGGACGATGGCTGGGGGAAGGCTGTCGTTCGAACCTTGCAATCAGCACTTGGTATTTGTCAAGTCTGAAATCCAAATACATATTGTGGAGGCAAAGCCATTAGCCTAGCAGAAGGTTTTAACAGTCTCTCTGAAAAGCACTACGTTTCCTCTATTTTCTTTTAAATCTAAACACTGAGGGAAAACGTGCAAAGAGGCTTCTAAGGCCTTTACTTCTTCCAACCCCACAAAATGGAGCATTAATCTTTTCAGGTCTGATAACAGCAACTATATAAGAGAGGTACTTTTTTCCCCCAACAAATGTATTTTCTATGTTGCATATAATTTCTGCCTAGGCTGGGGAGAGAAAAATGAGATTTTTAGTATTTTTGATTCCAGTTCACACTAAAATGTTTATGCTTGAAAGCCTCTGTTTTGATTCTTAGATGGACTTCTGGTTCTGAAAATGAGCAGAAAAGATTATACTACTCATAAAAGGGAAAATCTGGGAGCTTGTCAAGGCCTTGTCTAGAATTGATTGTCATTTAAAAATCCCCCTTTAAAAGCACATTACTTCCCTTGGAAATAATTTCCATGATTGGAGCCTGCTGAATTTTATCCAGATACTCGTTGCTAATGAGGGAGCTGTATTTTCCTAAGTGCTTGGCCAAGGAGTGAGGAGCTGTTTGTGGGGTGTCTTTTGGGTCCCACAGATATGGCATCAAAAGAGAGGAAAAAAATTCCAGCTTGGGTTTGGGAAGAGCAACAGATCTGTTGGATTTCCTGATGCTTTGTACTATGTGCTACGTGAGGAATAGTGTGATGCCATGGCAACCCTGCCCAGACAGCCTCTTTTTTGCTGTGCCACCCTTGCCTAAGGATGGACAGCAAAGAAGGGAAGTTTGCTCTCCTTTTAGGTTGACTCATCCTGTCTGGCTTCAGGCATGCAGCTGAATTACTCTCTGGCAGTTTAGCTGCAGGAGGCAGTGAAGTAGAACAAACCTTTCCAAGGGGTAATTCAGTCCACCAGACCTCACCTAGAGATGCTTCCCTTCCCCTGCTTGACTGAACAGAAAACCCAGGGTAACTTTGCTTCTTGGCTTACATGAGTAAGCAATATGCCTAAAGTAAGAGGAAACCAATCTGAGAGTTAGCCGGGGAACCACAGGGGGCATTGGTGACTGGGAAGAGTACATGGAGAGGAAATTTCTTGGTCATTCTTGTCAGGCAGGAAGCAGGTGATCTGAGCAGTGTTCTGTCATGTCAACATAGATGATAGGTGCTGAAATGCCATACTTGCTTGGCAGCTCTCAGGTGGTGTCATGGTCATGGCCAGCTGGTTGAATGTGACTCTTTTGTTTGGTGTGGTCAAGATATACGATGCCTCTCCAGCAGAAGTAAAGGCTCATTTTCAGTATGTTGCAAAATTGGTAATGCCCAGTGCTGCAGATCAAGGAACAGACTGAAGTGTGAGGTGGTGTCTAGCTCTTAGATGTACCCGTTCTTGTAAGGCGATAGGTGCTGTGTGGCACTGAAAGTGGACTACAGAAAAACTGACAATATGGAGACACTGAATAGAGAAGTTTGTGAGGAGGAGTTCCATTATCCCCAGAGTACACTCTGTTAGTACTGCCACCAGTAGTTTCTGGTCTCTTTGCCATCTGGTTTTCAGTTACAAGTTTAAGGAAACTGTATGCTTTGGCTCAAATCTGCTCAGACTGAAGATGTAATATTTAAGAACCAGTTTATATGTTGAGCTTCACTGCTGTTCTGTATTTGGGTATCTAGAATAGGTTTTTATCAAAGGTTTTTTCAATTGAGTTATTAAATACTACTATCTTAAGGTCCTGTTCAGTAAGCATCATGTCATCATGTTTTTTTCAAGTATGATTGAGTCTCTTTGTGTGACCATGGAATAAATGCTATTTCTGTGTTAAGTACATGACAATTCAGCGGGGTTGGAAATAACTGAGGATGCTGATTTTTCTTTTTACACTGAATACCTTGATCATTCTCAATCAGCCTGTAGTTAAAGTGTGACTATTATGTCCCCATGAAGATTTTTTTCTAAAGTTGCTAATTATGTGCCTAACAGAATAATGGAAAGAGTAGTTATCCTTATTGTGCTTAGTGACATTGAAACCTCTATTATTCTGTGATTGGAGCTGCATAATTACAGATAATTGCTGCAACTGTATTGTCTGTTCAAATATAGCTCTACAGTAATTACCTTATTTTAATTAAATATGCTTGGGATTTAAGTAGATCTTTCTTTGTTTACTCTACTAAACAGAAACTTCATTTAGGTATAAAACTGTCATATGTTGCAAACTATCCACTCATTCAACACATTACCTGTTGACTTTGGCTAACGTGGTTTTTCTTGTTCTGTTTGAAAATCACTCCAATCCAGTTCATTAAATATTAAAAAAATAAGCGTCCCTCTGGTCCAAGGCTGGAGTTCAGAGTGAAAATCCCCAAAACTTTTCTGGTCGCAGAGCTGTAAAATGCAGTCTTAAGACTTCAGCTTTCTGGAAAAAAACAAGTACGTTTGCCACACCTAACAAGTTTTGTAAATTTCAGCACTTTAATTTCTGAAAAATTATTTTTAACAGAAGACAAACATCTCTAAGAAGCCGGATGCTTTGGTTCAGAGAGTAAAATTGGCCTAGATTTAGTATCCATTGGAGCTATGCTTTCAGGCCGCTGCTGACCTGACTGCTTGGGAGGGTTTGTGTGCCAGTGGCCTTTCTACATCCCCTCACATGGGCTCACGTGGGGTTCCCTTGATCAGCTTTTTCATGCTTGGTCCTAGGAGGTGCTAGGGCTACTCAGTTGCGGAGGGAGCATCTGAGGCCAATAGCCCCTTTCCCCATCATTGCATAGAAAGGATGCTCGCAGACAAAATTTACTTGGTACTAGAGTTAGGGCAAGCAGAAAAGTGTACACAGAGAATCTAGATGCAGCCGATGAGATGTATGAAGGACTCCTATCTTGACAGATCCTTTCCTTTAAGACCTCACACTTTGCACCGGGTTTAAGTTAGCTGTAATGAAATGCAGCTCCTTTTGGAGCTTCAGCAGTGCCTTTTGCTCAGCAGAGTTGTTCAGGTCACTGCTGAGGACCTAAGGTCAGTGTGAACAGTATTTGCTGATACCAAAGTCGCTTAGTGACCTAAAACAAAGTCGAGGTCTCAAATTTTTTTTTTCTGGGATGTTGGTATGACTTACTGCTGATTAGGACTACTCGGTGTTTTTCAGGTGGGCAGGCAAACTCAGCATGGCTCCTTGCTCTGAATGGGAGCTGAGCTACACAATACTTGGGAGTATCAAATTTGGCTCCTCAATATTTTAGCATATATATGGGCAATGCAGGATTCAGGGGATGTAAATAGTAGCAAAAAGAGAGCAGAATGTTGCAGGGAGAAAACCAAAAAGTGATAAATCTTCTATTAAAGTACTGATGTGTGACCTTGTCTAATTTGCTTTGGATTTACTGGCAGCTTGAACACACCACACTGCAAGTGAGTGGATTGTTCTATCTCAATCCACAGGGCATTAAAGCAGTAGCGTTACACATATCCAGGCTGAATCTTTAGGTATAATGAGAGGACTTACACAGGGCAACAGAAAATCTTCAGTTTCAAATTATTATGCAACCAGAGAGCAAAAGAAGATGGAGTACTATGATGGTACATTGAACGTGCTTCTACTAATCAAATATAAAACTGTATATTTTGTGTATTGATGAATAATGCCCTATATACAGATAACAACATTCATTAGATTCTAGTTGCACGCATACTGGTGCAAACTTTTAAATAATGTGTTTTACTACACAAGGCTATGTATGTGAGCTATGAAGAGAATAAATAGGCAATCTGAGAATTAAAGATTTTTTTTTTTCAAAATTTTGCATGTAAACAGAACTGTAATGCATCTGAGCAAAATACTTGGAATATAGCTTCAGTGATATTATTTTAAGTACTTTCACGTGAATTGTTGTTTTTTGTTCAGGCTTAATTTGCCAATGCAGATGGAAGGAGTATTTCAAAGTGAGAAAATGAGTGCAGTGATTATATAGTACTCTTAAAGATTTTATTCTTTTCTGTTTGGTTATAACTGGGGAAGATTAGTACCATGATAATGTTTTGTTCCTAGGGTTTATTGTATTCTATTGAATGTAATTAAATTACAAAACACTGTTTTAATGTCAGCTTCCTCACTATGACCCCAATCCTGAAAAGATATAGGAGTGCTCAACCTTATGTGCACAATCATACAAATGTTAGGCTAAACGTTAATAAAAGCAAGTGTCTGTTTTTTGATTTTTTTAAAAAAAAAGTTTTTTGAATATTCCAGACCCATTCTTGCAAAGGTTTAAGAAACCTTTAAGGAACACTGAAGTTGATGGGAATTGCAGATGGTTGCTTTAAAAAAAAAATCCCACCAAGCTTTTTCCTATATCTTTAAGTACTGAATCATCTCTGATGACCTGGTCTTATTTGCTTAAAAATGATTGCCACGAAGAAGGGCAATGTGATATTCATTTCAGAAAGCTGAAACAGAAATCCCAATCCCTGCAATTTCCTATCTGTAATTTTTTTTTTTACCATGCACACCATTTCTGATAATGCTATCTTTATTATGAATAGGAATTTTTCTGGGGGGCAAAGGTGAGAAAAGATTGGTTCACAGGAGAATTTCTCTTTAGATTTCATCCATTTGCTGAAGAATGACTTCATAATGACATGTTCTTAGAATCCACTTTGACTTAAGTCAATTGTGAGTAATTAGGAGGAAAGTACCACTTTGTAATTGTTTAGAGTGAGAAAACCTGGGTTGACTTCAAGATGGCACTATGGGGAATTGCTCAGTCCTGGGCAATGCCTGACATGTGGCATCTTCCTGGATTTTCCTGGTGGGGGCTCCCTCCTATAAATAATGAAATCAATGGACTATGTGCTGACATCTAGTAAGAATGTCTGTGATTTTTTTGTGACAAATTACTGGCTTGGGTTAGTGGGTTGTGCCTTCCCAGTGGCAAATTGCTGGTTAGTAACCAGGAAAGGGATATATTGACAGTTTGCCTCAAGGCAGTATACTACTGAAAGTTGCCTTTCCCAAAAGGACGTTGTTATAGCTGGAATCTGTCTATTGTTTGAAGAAATAACTTTGTTGTGTTGCCTTAGGTTTTTGCATTCTTGTTCCTCCCATTACAATTCCATCAACTATCATTCTGTTCTAATTTACAATGATTTAGGTATTGTTTTGAGTGTTAACATATTTGTGTTTACACCAGAAAAGGTAAGTATTCAAATTTTTTTTTGGTGAAATGTAGTACTCTGTCTTCTTTCTTTTACTGATGCTATTTTTGATGAAATTATTCATGTACCATCTGCCTAATACTTTACTACTGCATTGTTATAGTGGCATGGTTTTCTGCAAAAGTAAATGAAATTAGGGTAGTATAAGTGTTCAGAAAATACACAGAATTGTGGTTTGAAAGTAACAGCCACCACCTGTTATAGAAAAAGAAATGGGTTCAGGAGAAACTGGTGAAAGATGAGGGTCCAAAGACTGAATTATAGGATCACAGACTCATAGAATTTCCTGGCTCTGTCAGCTTGATACCCTCCTCATAGTTACTGGAGTCTGCTTTTAGGACTGTCCTAGGCCTTCTCCTTTGAGGTGACCGAGCCCGGCTTCTCCTCACAGGTCAAGTGTTCCAGTCCTGACCATCCATGTCAGGATCCTCTGCTGATCTTCTCCAGTTTTTCTATGTCTCTTTTGTACTGGGTACCCCAAAATTTAACCAAGCATCCAAATGCTGGATTGCATATGTTGTTTGTAGTTCCATGTATCAAAGGTGTAGCTGGGCTGAATTTTAGTGGAATGGACTAGGCTATGGGTTTAATGAGACTGCTGTGCAAAACTGCATGTTTCTATTCATTTGTGGGGAGGATGCAAGATTTTTCTTTACCAAGAATATGAGTATGAGAGCTTCACAGGTACCTACATCAAAAAAACAAGCAAAGAAAACCCTGAGATCCTATGCTTCAGCAGTGGGATTCTCCCCTGCATTCTTTTTCCCAAATGATGATAGCATTTTGGTGTGAATAAAAGTAATAACGGGTAATGGAAACATATTAATTAGGCCCAGGAGGAAAATAATCACAATGGCTTAAAAAGCTGCTAGTGTTCTTTTTCCTGAAGAGTATGAAGACTAATGTCCTGCGATCATGATTCAAAGCTCACTGAAGCCAAGGGAAGCCTTTCCTGCTCCATCAAAGGGATTTTGATTAACTTCTTTATCCTAATCCAAGGGTGGCACTTCTCACCTACTCAAAGTAGATATGTGGTTCCTCAAATATCTTTAGAGATGACTGGGTTGCTTTCACTAATTCCTTTGAAAATACATTGTGTTCAGTGCCTCTCAATGCATTTATGTACCTTGCGATGGTGTAATTTTCTGCTGGACTGCCCCCCAAAAGATGCCTTAAACCAGGAGCAACATTCAAACATCTGAAATTATTCTTTCCTTTAAAGTAATAGTTCTGCTTCTTAGGATTTTTTTCTTTATCTGTTTTAGGTTTTTTCTTTAACTTTTTAAAATTCACCTTTAAAATTGGTTTCACAAAATCACAGTGTCTTAGGGGTTGGAGGGGACCTTCAGAGATCATCTAGACCAACTCCTCTGCTGAAACAGGTTCACCTAGAGCAGGCTGGACAGGAACGCATCCAGGTAGGTTTTGAATATCTCCAGAGAAGGAGACTCTAGAACCTCTCTGGGCAGCCTGTTCCAGTGCTCTGCCACCCTCAAAGTAAAGAAGTTTTTCCACATGTTCAGGTGGAACTTCCCGTGTTCCAGCCTGTGCCCATTGCCCCTTGTCCTGTCACTAGGCACCAGCTTCATTTTCAGATATGCTTTTTTTTCTTTTTTTTTTTTCCCCCAAAGCTGAACTAACAAGACTCTTAAATTCACATTTAGGCATTTCAAATAAAGGCAAGAACAAAAATAATACAGGATTAAGTGCTTTGGCAATCAACCGAAACAAAAATCAACCAAAACCAGAACAAAACACTCCCCCTGGCTCCACTAAACTAAGAAACTCCCCTCAAAACGAATACCAAAGAGCCCCTTAAGTGCTAAGAACTAACACAATTGCAGAGGGATGAGAACAAAACCACAATGATCTTCTGCTGAAATATAATCTCATAGAAATGAGATTTTTCTGTCCACTGAGTTAAGTAGCACAGTATTTTACTAACCTAAACCTCGCCTGACTCAATAGGTGTTTTTCAGGTCAAGGGTATTGCCGTACTGCAGAGATCTCAGCAATAAGAGAACTAGTTCTAGTAAAAGTAGCTTTATACAAGTACTAAACTAATGATGGGGTGATTGGCTTTGCTTCTTGGCTGAAGAAATTTAATTGGAAATTCAAGAAATCTATCATGTAATTTTCAGATGGGCCAATTTACTTTAAGGACTTTTTACCTGATTCTGCAAGATGTGGCCTTGTGAGTGTCTGTACGTGGCTGATAATATTTAGACATATGTGATTGTTTTTGAAGGAAAGAGCTATTATGAGAAAAATTTGAGGTGTAACCCCCCCCCCCCCCAAATACTGTCAGTCTGAAGCGGTTGGTTACTGTTCTCTCTAGTCTCAGACAGAAGGTTGGTTATAAAGTAAGAACATGGATCCCAATTACATATTAAGTATTTTTCCTAATGTATAAATTGTAAAATATGAGTTCAGTGCCTGGAGATATATTACATGGAAATATGTACTTCTCTTAAGTTTTTGACTGAATCAATTATGTGCAAGTGTCATGGTTTAGGCTGGGTTGGAAAATGAGGACATTTTCCAGAGAGGATGCTCTCCTCTCACCTCTCGCTCCAAGGAGAGGAAGAGACAAGGAGATTTTCGAGTTTAGAATGCACTGAACTACTTTAATGAAATATTAATAATTAAGTAAAAAGAAAAGAATGAAATAGATATCTATAGAAAACTGTATCAAGGTCCCAGGATGACGTCAGTGGCAGGCACTGGGGAAGTCCCAGACTGGACTCAGTGATGGGAATTTGATTCCAGCTCTGGAGTCAGGAACACATGGACTGGGATCAAAGGCAGACAAACAGACAGGGTCTTCCTTGGTTGTCTGCTGTTGAAGAAAGAGGGCTGAGTGAGAGCCTCTTTGCATACAATCTCTTGGCATTGACTACAAACACGTCTTATCACTTTGAGAACCGACAGTTTTCTGCACAATATGCTGTTAATTTCAGAGAGTTAGAAGAGTAAAATTACTGAACAGAATGTTGGTTCTGTTTTACCTCAAACCAGGACAGCAGGAGAGGGCATGGGGTCTTATCAACGCCTGCATCTCCAAGTGAGACATATCTGTTTTAGCTAGGGGAGAGGGAGGGACACTGTTTTCTTTATGGATTATGGGGTGAGGGGAAGTGAGGACCTTTCAGGAAGAATTATGAACTTGGGTCAGTGCATCTGGGTACTTTAAACATGTTCTGCCAACAAAGAGATTTCAGTAATGCAAGCAACCATAGACAGCAGGTAGGCTGAAGCTAGGAAAGTGTGGCCTTTCCTTTTAGTTTTTTTACCTATCACTTAGAGTTTATTACTATAGATTATTATTTTTTTATTTTTTTTTTACAGAGGAAATAAGTATTAATATTTGTTCTTTAGTCCAACTAGAATTAAGGTATACTTCAGGATAATTTGAAGGTATACTTCAGGATAATTTGGCCATATGAAGATTTTTTTGAAGGCTGTGGTGCATTTATAACCTGGGGCATGGAGAAGACTATAAAAACTACTTGAATCCAGAGGGTAACAGGCCATGCTCTCATAGAAGCTGTATGCACTGAGGGCTGAATGATATTACTGGTTAAAGGGTGGTAATGCTGGAAGGAAAAAGTGTCTTTGAGTCACTGGTGGCAACTCCTTCATATTTAGGGAAATGGGAGAGAGGGAGGGATTCTGCCTGGCCTTTGGGGCTTGCCAGGAAGTTTGTCACAGTTGTATTTTTCTGAATAGGAGATGTATAGCATCTTCTAGTTTGAGGCTATGTGGCTTCACCCTGTTAGTATGCTACCAGCCACATCAAATCTCTGAAGCCTTAACCCTATGAAGTGAAAAAGGTTGAAATATGAAACAAACCAACTAAAGCTTTAGACATAAATCTATTGGGCATATTATGTTCAGAAATGTCCTTCCAACCTTTGTAGACATTGATGTATCAAAAGCAGCCTTCTTGCTTTCCTTCCTTTAGGAAGGAAACCTGAATAAAGATGTGTGTGCTAATTGTATTGTCACCACACTCTGCAAGTATAGGAGTGGGTCTTGACACCACTGAAGCATTTTCTATTGGGTGAAATTCTTGTTTGTAGGGAGAACTAGCAGAGACCACTGATTTAAAATCCTCAAAATAAGAGTCTAGGCTGTTGCACAGACTCTAGCTTGGCCCCTTAAGCATTGCCTGGAATTTATTGAGAGTGGAAAATAGCTTGGGGAACAAAAAAATCCTTTAAATGTAGTTGGAAAAATGGATTAATTTGATATATTACATTTCAGTAATTTCTTCTATTTATTTTACCTTAGCTTCTCTCTACTTAAAAAAACCTAGTATGTTCAAACTGAAAATTTGTTAGTAGTAGGTTTACTTAGAGACAGACTTTTTTCTCAACTTCTTTCCTTTTTCCCTTTAATTAGCATGATCTGCAGGTTTCAGCAACCCAACTGTGCGGATTATAGTATCTAGTAACTTTTCAGGCAGCTCTGCTGTTGTCTTTGACTACCCTTAGGGTCTAACATATGGTTTTCTGGGATTAAAGTCAGATATTTGTTTAAGAAGTCTTTCAATGAGTTTCAGAAAGAGAAAGTTAACATGGGGAAAAGTTAAAATTGATTGCCTGCAGACTAGACGTATCTGGGAAAGGAATACTGTGCTGTACAAAGTGGTGCTAAAACTTTTGAAATGGTGTGACCTTGGTTATGGTGGTGTGCGTACATACATTCCTCTGACTCACTCAAGCTGAAAAGCTATGATTTTTTTAATGAACCAGATCCTCCTCTGCTAGCAATTAGTGTTTATTCACTTCAAATAGCATTTGTCCACTTCAGAATCACACAATATGATATTATTCTATTAGGAGTAAAATACGTGGCTCTAGGCTGTTGAATTGAAGCTGGTAGTATGGTGAGAATTGTTTTTGGGGCTATTACTCTTGTTTTCTCATGACAAGAGCGAAGGCGGCAGCTGGGGGACAGGTTTAAGGTAATGGGATGGTATGGTCAATTGTTTAAATAGGTGCCGTGAATAAAAGTTTGTGAAGGAACAAGAATCTAATGTTAAATTGTTACTGTAGCATCAAGCAGTACCCAAAGCTCTAGTTACTGCAAACCACTATTTGTCTGGTTTAAGTTACATTTGGAAGCTTCCATCAAAAAGGTCTCCTTTCGCTCATTGCAATTGGATCACCAACTTTTCCTTCCCTCCAGTTCATTCTCCCACTGCTTCTAGGCAACTTCATCTGTCATACCTTTTTCTTCCAGAAAAGGTATTAGAGAAATTCAGCTCTGTATTTCTATCTGTTTCCAGATAGACATCCTTCTTTCTCACAGACAGTTCCATGTCTGATTTCTTCCTAGCTCTCATGGTTAAGCTTCCTAGTGAGTTGTAAAAGGTGCTGTGGGGCAGTGGTTTGGATCCATACTATTGCTCCTCTCTTCATAACATTGATGTACCAGTGGCTCTCTGGAAAGAAATGACTTCCAAGGCATTGCAAAGGCGTAGATACTACAAAATTGTTTAATTTCATGCCCCAGAAGATTTGAGGATTGAGCAATAGACATATAATTACAATAGTTAATCATAGTGGGATTTTTTTAAATTTTCTATTAGGTTTAAGAGCGACAATAAACTCCATCCTTTCTACTTCCCATTCAGGATCTCAAAAAGTTTCAGGAAAACTATTATAAATATTTTGCAGACTATAGGAGTAGGAGGAAGAAAAGCAATAAACAGATAATGCAGAAATCCAGTCAACTCACCTAATTTCTTCAGCCTTTCTTTGCTGTGGTTTGCATTGTCTATTTAGATGATAATGTTTATGGAGTACATAATACTTTGTGGTGTTAATATGAGCACCCTCAGGATTAAATTCACATCACCGTTAGATAAATTGAAAATGAGGGAAAGTGAAGACTGTGTGTGGAAACAATAAAAGGAAGCTTGGCTTCAAGCATTGGCAACATTGGTGGAAAAGCTCCCATTATTCTCAAACAGGTACAATATGAAAAGGCAGAATTTCTTATGACAGAAATGTCAGGAAATATTCTTAGACATATATTCTAAAAGTCCAGATAATGAGATCTGGTCATTAAGCGTAGCATTTGAAAAATTTTATCCTCAGGAAAACGATAAAATATCTGGGTCTAAAAGCATAGAGGCAAATTCAGAGGAAACAAAGATAATGACTAGAAGTCACATAGTGGAATGTAAGAAGAGCAGTGAGTAGAAGAATTGAGAAATAAAGAGATACAGATGTCTAGAAATTACTTTTCTGTAAAGATTTCTCAGATGAAAAATGCAATTCCTTCAAAGTTGAGATACTTAGTGTAATGCATCTTGGAGATCTCTTCACTCATATTTTCAATTTTACTTAAAATAATTAAAAATGGATGTTTGCAGTATATTTGATTCAAATGGGACTACATAATTTCGTTGAACGTTTATAACAATTAGAACAAAGCTGTCTATCAGTTGTACTTTTCTTCAACAGTCTGATCCCTTCTGGTGTCTGGGTTCCCCAGTGGGCCATGCCTTCTGTCATGAGGCCTGTGACACGGTAATTGTAGGTTTCATGTGGCTGTGTACACAGTGGTGACAGAGACAACTACTCCAATGCTATGGTGAAAAGGATTTCCTATCCCAAGTGAAAAAATATTGTTTCACAAGGACCAGACTGAAAAGAACTGTCACTGATCTGCACCCAACCCTGGCTTTGTGAACCAAATGCATCAACTTAATTTTGTGAAAGATACAGAGATTTAGTTCTCTTGCAGAATGAAACTTTGGTGACTTCATGCTGCTTTTCTTTAGCTTTTATCATCCCTTAAACTTCTAAAATTTTCTTTCTGATTTGAAAGAGAATGCAGCTTTGAAATGTTGTGACTACATTCAATTCCTTAAAGAACAAATCCCATGACAATAAATGCAGAAATACGGCTGAGCAACAGCATAAAAATGTGTCATGAACTGTAAATTAAGCTGAAAGCAGGACTCAGTCTATTTGTGCTTCTCTGGTGTTCACAGACCATGAGTACGTGGGCAAGTGCAAAATTGTCTATTATACACAGAGCCTGTCTATTGCAACTTCTTGTATGAGATTTGCTAGAGCAAGAAATAAAATTTGATTTTTAATGAAATAATTATAATGAATTAAAACAGAATGCTGTGAAGTGAAGTCATCTAGTAAGAAGTCAGGAACAACAGCAGATGATTGAGATGATGTGCCCTAGGATTGTAAGAAGAAATTTCATGTGACACATAATCAGTTGTGTAAGTGTTCATAAAACTCTCCATGGAAGACTTACTAATGCAAATTGCAATTTGGTGATACGGAATTTACAAAGAAGAAACAGGTAAACCCATGAATAAATTATTCTCAGCAATTAATTCTACTTGTGAAAAACACTGCGAAAGAAACTTTGAAGGAGACTGTATTCTGAGTGGAAAATTTTACTTTCACCTGACATTAAGTTAGCAAAATGGATATTTTTGTGTTTCTAAATGGAAAAAATGTACATTTATTCACAAAAGATTTTCATAGGTCTCTGAAATTACTGTTTTATGATAGTAATGCATTGCTGACAGAAAAATTTAGTAACATGAATCTATTAATCCAATTAGGGGGAAAATGTGGACTTTTTTGTATTTGCATGTGGGTTGTTATGTATAAATACACATAGAAATGTCACAGAAGGTGGCAATCACTGCTTTTTGTACTTAAAACTTACTCCATGGCTATACTTCCATTTCTGGCTTTAAAAAAAAATAATTCTATTTAACAAGTTGGAAAGGTTTATACCCTTTTGGTGGTCATCTAGTAAACTAATAAGCTGAGAGATGTTATAAAAAAGGGTATACGTTAATAGAAATGTACTGATCTCAAAAGTGTAATGCAGAGGAGAGCTACATAACAGGCTGTGGATTTTCAGTTATTATTCTGCATTTGCTCATCAATGAAGATATTCTATTGTTTAGAAGTAAGAGTTTAAAACAGATGGGTCAGAAATGCTATTCTGAAAATATTATACATCTTTCACTTGTGTTGCTGTTCCTTGCTGGCAGTGTGCCAGAAAGCAAATATTTTTAATGAGTCTGCTGGACCTTTTAGAGTTCACGTTTTCATTCTCCCAGGGTAGTTGTAAATTTTTTAAAAACAGAAATACAGTGTTTGCTGGGAGCTAGCAAAGACTGATAAGTTCATCCAAAAGCAACAAAGGATTTAACACTGAAATTTTAACTTTCAAATATCAGGGTTTTCAGGTTTACTGGTGAGGTGTGGAGCCCTTACCTGAAGTTCTTATTACTTTGTTAACTATGACAAGGTTTTATAGGGTTTCTAGACTTAATTATCAATCGCCACAGAACTGTTACTGGACTATGATAGACTGTAGGTCGTGGTACCAAGGGATTCCTGAGCTAGAGCTGGGGCTGTTGCTGATGGGTGAACACAACTGTGTGACTAGTGGGAAGGTGGGACTAACGATACAGAGTGTGTTAGTACTATAATTATTATTAAGGCCATAGTGGGTTGGTTACTGCTAGGCTTAGCAGGGGTTGATGAGCTGTGCTGGTGGTCACTGTCTACAACTGCCATACAGCTGTTTGGTTCTGTGTGTAGGGAAAAAATGAAAGAGAACTTGTTTCTCAAGTCCACAAAATAGAAATGAACTTCCTTTCTTCAGAGGATGTTAAGAATACTGATATGTTACAGAGCTTTCAGACTGAGTTCTGAGCTCCTAGTTGGAGACAATAAACCTGCTTAATTAACTCAACCTTCAAGAAGGGAGAAGTTGAGCCATGGTGTAACTGTTCTTTTAATGCACTTGTTGAAGAAAAGTACTGGGGGTGGTACTAGTATCTCCAGGTATTTGAGAAGGGCTCACCTTGGAGGTTTTCTGCTTGCAATGACCATTGTTCCAGATAAGTTTGTTTAAGAAGAGAATAGCTGCTGTGTTGCATTGTAAGATTTCCATGGCTGAATAGCAATACACAGGTTTTATATTATAGAATTTATAACATCTTTATATTCCATTATTAAATATTCCACTTTTCTTGATATAAAACTTATGAAGTGGGAATGATATAGGAAATCTGTCTAGCATCACTTATTTTTGTATACCTAAATTTATTACTCTGCATATAGACTTCTTAGCAGGCTGATCCGTAACCTAAGATTACCTTTCGATTTAGATTTTTATGAAAAAGGCTGCTTGCGTCCCTACAGCTTATTGTGCTAATAAGGTACAACCTTAACAAGATTTTTTTTATGAA
>JAOXJM010000023.1:36806049-36830733 GCA_026413425.1 Tringa solitaria | reverse complement strand
CCTCTTAAAATCCATTTCCTCAGATGTGGAAGAATCTTGGACGTTTATGAAGATATTTTCACAAAATTTATTAAAAATAAAGCAAGTGAAAATACTAACCTTTCTAATACAAAGTCCAAAGCTGAAAATGTATCATTGCGCAAATGGTCCAGTAAAGTGAAAGAAATCAATACTTAATACCAGTTTTGCATCCGTTCATGTCAGTAGGGTGCTCTAGATGCGATAGAAGTTTGAAACTCTGCCAAATCTTACAACTTTTGGTCACAGTCAAACATTGTGAATATGCATAATTTTAAGGGATGATA
This sequence comes from Tringa solitaria, assembly GCA_026413425.1. Taxonomy (NCBI): domain Eukaryota; kingdom Metazoa; phylum Chordata; class Aves; order Charadriiformes; family Scolopacidae; genus Tringa; species Tringa solitaria. The sequence continues at coordinate 36,830,428 of JAOXJM010000023.1, read as the reverse complement.
AAGCAGTTAGATATAATTATAATAAGGACAAACTAATCTGGCAAAAATAAGATGCTGAGCCTTCATGAAGTACCTTGTAGGAGTGTAAAAGGCTGTTTATGCTCCTCTGGAGCTGTTGCAACTGAAAGACATCATGTAGGACTTAAGGAAAAGAGCTTGAAGATGGGCAGAATGGTTGTAGCCCTTCTGAAAAAGGGCATTCCTGTTTCAGACAGGTTTGGCTTTTGTTTCTCATTTGAATTTATGAAATTTATGAATTTATGAAAACATATGAAGAGTAGAAGTGCTTATTGTGAGGTCACGTGCCTGGCACCGGGCTCCAAGTCTTCCAGTGCACCTGTGGGCTGTGGTGGGTTAAGTTTCTTGCCTTCATACCGACAGACACAGCTTCTGTCCTCTGCAGCTGATCTCATGGGAACTGGAAATAAGAGCCTCAGCAGATGCAGCCATGGACCAGCACATTAACTTAGGTGATCATTGCTTCAATTTTATGTTAATGTGTTGGGCTGTGTTTTGTGGTGAATGTGAGTTGCCTGTTCTGCAGCCTCTGTTGTGGCACAAAGAACAGATAATGGGGTGGGACAAACAGGTGCCTACAGCCTCAGCTGTCAGCTGCTGCTGAGAATGATGATGCTTAGAAGTGTCTGGCTTTAGAAGCTTTAATAAGATTTTTTGCTATCTGTTGAAGGTCCTCATTGTGTATTGTAATCTGGCACTTGGGGCACTTTCTTCATTTGTTTGGATGTCTATTTTACCTCACTGTGGAAGCATTAGGAGTTTTAAAGCATGTGTCCAGTAGAGTCAAGATATAATAAGTTAGAGAGTGATGTAAAACTATGTTAGTTGAAGTGCATTCAGCTCTGTTTGGACCCCTACATTCAGAAGCAAAGTACCCGTACAGGAATCTAATGAGCTTTAGCTAATGTGCTTTCACTTTGCAATAGTCTTTAATTAGTATTTCCATTCCCCATGTCCCTTAATCAGTGCAGACTTCAGGTTTTATGCATCCTGCCCACCACCTAGTGCATACTTTATGTCACCAGAAAGCTCAAGAAAGAGTTCAGATCTGCACTCCCCTTTCCCAAGCAGAGAAAAATATTGCTGTCTCTTACACTGCAATGGTTTGCTTTAAAATACAATTAGGTTCCCTCAGTGGCACTGTGGTATGCTCTCTATATACAGCTCTGGAGGCTGATTTAACATCAGTTATTAATCTCAGCAGCTGTTTATGGCACTGTATAGTACAGCACGAAGAAATAAAGATTATCCCTTACATAAATGTAAAGATACGCAGGCAGTGGAGTGCAGTATTCTCATAACAGCCTAACCACAGGTATGCTATACTGCTGTGTAATAGACCCTGCACTTAGAATAAAGTTTAAACTCTCTTTTCTCTGCCACTATTTTGTGGGATGTTTTTTTTCTTTTGAACTGCCAGAAAAGTTAAGGTCGCCAGAGTTTTTCCTGATGACTCATAAATTTGGTCATACAATTAAGAAGAGAAAACTAGTCCCTGCTTAAAACTGTCTATGTAATGATTTTAACATCCTTTGTGTTGGGGGCTGATGCCAATATTTGTAAGATAATAACAAGCATTTCTGTGACCATGAGTTTGTGATGATTTCTGTCCCAAGGGGAAGTGTAAATTCTGTGCAACTTCCCCTTCAGCAGAAACTTTATCTCATGTGAACTCTCTAGGGTCCAGCAGTACCTGAGCTTCTGTGCTAAGCTGGTGTCTTGTTGCAGGATGCTTTCTTCTACGTGGCTGTCTTTCAAAGAACAGAATGAATTTTGAGTCCTCTGTGTATCTGTCAGGTTTTGTTGAAGTTTGTTAACCGTTGAAAAAATAAATGGGGTTGGCAACATATGTTGTTATTGTATCAGTGGGAATTATATCAGTATTGTATCTGCAGGAAATGACGTTAAAAATTCTGAAATGCTAGAGTACAGATCACTGTATTTTACAAACCAGCCATGTGCTGAAGGACATACGTTTAAAAAATGTTAAAGTAGTTTTATTAATGTCATTGTTTTCCAGTACAGTTGCTGTTTCTAAGCATTTTCCATACCTGTTTGTAAAATGTTCTGTTTAGAAGTGAACATCTGCTATTTGTTCCGGGTGCGACCCTCCACAGCCACCCTGTGATGTGGGTGTTGCATTGGCTCCTTTCCTCTTCAGTCCTTGCCAAACGAACCCCAGCTGGGCATGCTGGGGTATCTGGGGCAAACCTCTTCATTCCTAGCGCCTTTGTACAGGTGTGACTGTGGATTGTACGGGGCACACAGTTCGAGGAGCGGGGAGTGGGATCTGCAAGAAAGAAGACAATTGTTGTCTTTTCCTCTTCAGTGAGAAGAGGCTCATGAATGTTTTGTCAGTGAGATGTGGAGTGTAAAACACTATAGGAAGTAGCCAAATTGCACAGCCATGACTGAATGCACCTAGGAAGGAGGCCTATTGGGTAGGAATATGCTATTTCTAGAGTCTGTTTTGTGCATACTAATTTTGGTTAGCTTTGAACCCACTCAGCATGGGTTTGACTCCACCTCAGGCACTGATGCTATATTACTGATGTTTCACTTAGGAGAGAGAACTAAGAGGCAGCACAGAGAGAACAAAGAGAAAAGCAAATGAAGAGCTATTGTGTAATGGGTGAGGGAATTTAGAGAAAAAAATACAATAAATATACAATTTATAGCCTGCTTGTGTCAGACTATCTTTTAGGGAATGTTTTTTTTTTTAATCTCTGAAATAAAGCAGAAGTGTTGTTTAAACTAGACAAACACATTTAAACTTAGAGTAAATGGAATGGAAATGTAAATGGAAAAGAAAAGAAAGAATGAACGAGGTTAAAAGAACAACCCTCAAAGAAAGAGTATTCAAAGTGCCTGGCCTTGAAGATGTTTATATAGAACTTACTATGATGTATAGGTTGGGCAAGTCTAGTGAAAGAAAATAAGAAAATCCAGCATAAATACATTATGTAGTCCTAAGATCAAATGAGAGAGTAACCACGTTTGAAAAACAAGGAAAGTCTGGTTAAATTTCCTTTGTATTATTTTTCCTTTTAGCATGAATGAAATGTCTTAGTTTTTAAATCAGCTATTATTGTGCAGTACTGATGAATAGCAAATGCCAGGCTTATGTTTTAAAAAGGCACTTGTGATGATTTTGGGATTTACAGACCACGACCTTGTCTTCCTTAGCACATAGTAAATTGCTTGAAAGTAGGGAGACTAATAGAAGACTTGGTATAATATATAACAGATATAAAGTAAAACGGTTAATGTATAAAGGAAAATAAAACTTGTCAGATGTGCTGTAGTTCTAAGTGTATTAAAATAGGGCACTATTTTTATGTTTGAAGACTTTTAGAAAATTTTGTTGATGTGTCTTTTGAATTGCCAGGAGAAATACTGTCATGAATAAAAAGTTGCTAAGAGACAGAGGTACCAGAAAGGGACTGAAGTTCAGAAATATTGTGTATTAGCTGCTAAATTCAGTCCAAGCAAGCAAGGCTGTGCCCTGCTCAGCTGTCTTGCCAGTGTAAATATGCCATTTTGTCTCATCACAGGCATAATGAAAATTATATAATTGATTTCTTAACTTGGTCTCCTGCGATAGGCCAGTGGAGAGGGAAGAGATTTTCTTTAGGACTGGTGGATAAGGCTCTCTCTAGTCTGACCTTGGCTGAGACATTAAAGGGCTGCATTTCTTGCTGATTTAGTCTCCCACAGTCTCATTTTCAGCAGCTGTTGGAGACTGTGTGTGGCTATCCCATGATCTCTATCGTTACTTGACCTGTTTCAGAGTCATATGACTGTAGGAATATACAACAATGGACTAGAAATATGGAATAAAATCCAGTTTCTTATTATAGTCATGTATCCCTTCCACCATAAGATACAATGATTTCTTCTTGCACCATGGTGGTAGATGATTTCTTTTGTGTTGGTTATGAACATTTTCCAATGTATATCTTTCCAGGGATAGAAATCCCTTTTTTCCTAACCTGCAGCCAAATCTGCACTGACCCTTCCTTCAGCTTAGTGTGGGACACTCAGGCTTTTCTGCATTAACTGTGGTCTGTTAGACAAAAAAAGGCCTGGATGCCTGCTCTTCTGAGGTGCTCCTCTGCTTGCTAGCTCCCAAGTATGTCTCTGTGCTTATTCTGCTGAGTCTTGTGTCAGTCTGGTCTAAGGGTCTTTCATAGCAGATCAAAAAATCTGCAAGCAAAAGAAGAAAACACCAGCTCATGGTTTTCAACAAGTTCTGGAGGGGAGGCATTCATTTTGAGAATTTCTGGCTAGATCAGATAGCCTTTTCCTGTCTTTTTGAAGACTGGATCTTGTATAAGAAAACACCAGTATTTTCCAGTCCCCATTTCAAATCTCAGTGCTCCAGTCCCTGGATTTATTGCAGATGCTGCCATCCTTATATAAGCCCAAGGCACAATGTCTTTTGTCTGAATGCTTGTTGGATTTTAATCTTTCTTTTCTGCCTGTCTCAGTTCCTAATAACTTGACTCATGCACATTGAGCTACAGCATGCCACTGCCCATTGTCAGCCAAGTCACCAGAGGCAGCGCCAGTGTCTGACCCAGAGCCAGAACCCCACATATACACTCGACAATCGCATTTCCCCAGCTCTGTAACCCTCACCCAGTGTGGGCTGGAGCACTGGACGTGGTGTGGTTATGGGGAGGGGGAGTCTCTCTTTTGGGAACTCAAGGTGGACAGTGCCACTGGCCACAGCAAACATATCTACCTGGATACTTTAATGACTTTGATAACTGCAAAACAACCTTAAGGATCTGAGATGAAGTTACAAGAAAGCCAAAAACTACAGTGAACAGTGGGCTGGTTTCCTGTTCATAGGGGAGGCTCATTTTTAAGCTAATACACAAGCCTAGTCCCTAATTGCTTCTGGGATCCTCTACATGAAGATCTGCGATGCCATTTTGTATGAGAGTAGGCCATTTCTGCTGGTGAAGAGGAAGAAGACAAAGTTTATGACTTTGTCTTAGCTGGAGAGGAGGAGCATGGGGCCTCACAGTGGCCAGCACTTCTCAATAGTAGTTGTCTGAGGATCACTTGTCAAGTAATGAATGTTTCTCATTCTGCAGTGCTTCCTTCACTGCTAAACCTCTTGCATTTGCAGTATAGCTCTTCTCAGGTTAGAGGTGTTACGGAGGGAATGGCAGTCATTACACCTGTGAGAATGTTGATATCATGACAATATCTAGCGATGCAAATGTATCGCCACTTCTGCTTATAGGCTACCTTGGTACAGGAAGCCCATGGTGAACGTGCAATAAATCAGTTTTGAGTATGGCTGTGCTGCCACAGGAAGGCTGTGCTGTCGTGAGGCTCAGATGTGGACTTCTGCTTATTGCAGCTTTCAAAACTATCCAGGAAATGCTAAGGTGTATTTCTGGTGTCTTTGCTGTTTTGAGAAATGAAGCACTTCTCCATAGTGTAAAGATAGTCCACTGTTTTTTTTTTCTGAAGCGATGATTCACATCACAAAAAGAAAGAATATTCTTATCAAAGAGCCACCCCCAAATATCTTTATGATGGAACATTGCAGACATCCTGCAGTGAATATGAACGGTGGCAAGCAATGCAAAGCTACACACCGAATGGCTTGCCCACAGTGCCTGCTGTGGCTAATTTGACAGAAATATAGTCATGTGCTTACACCAGATCTGCATTATGTTTGTAGTTATTTTAGATCTTCCAGTAGCAACACAGCGAAGACAGGAACCGAGGAACTGAAAGTGAAACCTAGAGAACAGAAATTGTGTTTCAATGGAAAGTTAGGAGTTAAAATTAAGAGGCTGGCAATGTTGAGTCCCTTCTACTTCAGATCCAGACATGCATTTGATTTTTCTTTTTATGATCTTACACTCTCCAAAGCTTTGATTTTCCTCTGTAGATGATTATTTTGACAGTCTGTCTGTCTTCTCTCACCCTTTGTCTTGGCGGCCTCTCTCTGTTATTATAGTAACAACTGGCTATCACAAATGTGGCACCAGGGTTTTCTGCTGGACAGCCCTGTGTCTTTAAACTTCTGAGAGATAATGTAATTTCTGTTGGGGTTTGTATGTGCATGAATGGTATTTCTCTCATGCTCTTTAAGCTGTATACTTGATCATTGAAATTATTTTACGTTGCTTCTTTTCTCTCTCTGGGAAAACTGTAACAGATTGTCTTGCAAATGTGTCCTCATGTTAGCATGCGGATTTATGTGCAAGCATACACACTGGCAATAATATATGCTTTTCCCAAATGTTACTGTGAGTAAAACTCCTAGAGAGTGTGGTAGGCAGGTACTTTTTGGCCTCTTTCTTCTACCTTGGTGTACATTGTATATTTTTCTACCAGGTAAAGCAATGCAGAGTTTATTCTTCTCTGCATTGTGTCAGGTTTATGGAGCCTGAGACAGGCTTGATTCAAGACAAATGAGTTTGTAATGCCACAGCATAACCAGACTGTTCCTTCCTAGAAACCAAAGAAAATTTGTTGTAGGTGCCGTAATAGCTGGCAAACAAGTATCCTTTGATGAATGATACTGATTTTCACAAAAACATCCCGAAAGTTCATTTCTGTGTTGGGGTCCATTGCAAAGCCATAGTGCTGGGCTTTCTGGTTAGTAACTTATCACCACTGCAAGCCATTCTAAGATGAAGAATTCACTTTTAAAAGATGTCTGGTATGTAAAATGATGGGAAAAACTCCTCAATATCACTGCTAAAGCTGTCTATAAACAGCACATTGAAAGTTTCCAGAGTTAATAGTTTTCATAGTTAATAAATGGTAAGTGTACAGAATTTGTTATAGCTTATAAGCACATGAGATTCAGTTTTGGGTTCAATATTAACAATCAATTATTTAAACATCATTGAAATATCTATTAATCACGTTAAGGTTTGTTAACTATTTATCAGTGTGCTACTGCTGCAAATTCTGGCTTTAGATTCTATTATTGTATTAGTGTTGATGACTACTATAAGGTACAATTTTAAAGGCTAGTAGGCATGTATTAGGAAAATGATGCATTGGTGGTTACTCTCATGGCTTGCCAATAAAGTATTGTTGAGCCAAATTCATCCAAGTGCCTGAAAAAGAAATCAGAATGTTTGGTATATTTAGGTGTACTCTAAATTGCCCTTTCTTATGTGTTAATCTCATATACTGATATATTTCTAAACAAATTCACTATAAAGGAGCCTCAAGAATTAATAAATTCTGATCTTTTAAATGAGACCAACCAATACTAAAATGACATTCTGAGATACAAGATGAAGTTTCTTCCCTCCACTTCTGTTGTCATTTCTATGGTGATTTTCCCCTTTTAAAAGTTATGCAACTGAAACTCTTTGATATACAATGACAATTATAGCCAAGCTATATGGGACATGGTTTTATCCTTTTTTTTTGGTTTGATTTTTCCTTCTTCTTTTTATCCTCTTCTCTATGATGTTTTTAAAAATGCATGTTGGCTGTGTAGTGATTGAACAGTTTTTTTCCAATCTGTTCCAATTAGATAGTTAAAAGACTTCAGAGATTATTTGTTCTGGTATGCTTTATATATCCACTTCTTTCTCAACAAGTCAAGTCAGTGAGGAGTAGTCCAAGCTAAGAAGTCTACCAGTTCAGGTCTTGATTCCAAAGACCTGGGGTTAAGCAGTATAATGTTTTTATTGTCAGAAGTTAAAATTTCTGACCAAAAAAACCCCAAGAGGAATAACGTCAGTTTTCTTTAGTTCACTTTTTCCAATAACAAGAGAAAAGTTACAACAAAGTTAATTCTCTGTATGCCTCCAGAACTTTATCTGCATGTGAACTGGATGTTAAAACACTGTGCAATTACCTAGTATGACATAGCACCAGTCCTGCAAACCTTATTTACCATGGTTGATGCAGTGGTTTTGACAACTTTATTTCCCCAACAATGACTTCATGTGTGAGGAAGTGAGACTAGGGCTATAAGATGCTTCACTTTGCCACTGTTTTTGAAAGGAGCTGGAAGAGATTTAGGACCATGCAGGTCCTTTTCAAAAGGTTAACATACTTCCACAACTTTGAAAGGCCTCAGTGACAGACATTTGCATGCCTGCCATTTTTAAAGTGAGAACTGGTCTTTTAGGTCAGATAGGTGTTTTTGAAATTTTTAGCTTTTATCACTCTCAAAAATATTTGAAATGGAAGTTTTTAATTGAAAAACAAAAAAAAGACATGACTATTGAGTGAAAAGCCTAGACAGGGTAAATGATTCAAAGCCTTCGTTCTGGTAAAGGGCTGGATGATCTCTATTAATATTAAGAGATGATTTTGGTTTCAGCCTTGAAAGTATGAATTTTCTTGGTATTTAGAGACAATATTTTTCTGCACTGATATTGATACTTTGATGCAAAATTGTGAATAGCAGTTGATTTGAAATATTATAGGTATGCAATAGGCTGGGATGTTTTCCTTCTGATTTTTGTGTGAGGGAAAGACTGCTAACACTAATCCAACAGAAAAGAAATCTGGTAGCAAAATGTGTAACAATTTTGTTTTTCTTGATTTAGGCCTAAAGAGTATGCACTTAATATTTACAAAGAGGGATATATTTTTTAGCTATCTCTTCTGTTTGGTAAAACGGTGAAACAAGTGTCATATAAGTCATGATTCCTGTGAAATACACAGAAAGGGTTTATAGAAACCAAGTTATTTCCCTAGAATTATAAAATTAACAGAGAAGAATGGACATTATATTAAGTTCATAGGCATTTGAGAGTGCCACTGAAAGTGGAACTTTACCCTGTTGTGTGGAATGGGAATGGAAAAAAGCATCATCCAACCCATAAGAAGGGATAAAGGTTCAGCTACTGTTGTGCTCAATGTACTTTTACAAGAATGTGCTTAGGGCATCCTGGGAACACTGATGACTTTCCATATATAACTGTGATATGGTAACTAATGTGAACTTAGAAGAGCAAATAAGGTAGAAGCAAAGTTAGTTTTCTCAGTAGAAACCTGCCACTACTGGATACGCATGAGGTCCTGTGCTGTATAGTGTATTTTTAAATAGCAGGGAAAAGGGATGAGGATAAAGTTGTTTGATGGCATTCAGATAGTCAAGGGAATAAAAAAGAAAACTGACATCAAAGATGTGCAGAAATATCTCACCGTATTGACTGTAGAATGACTGATGAAGTTTGGTGTGAATGTGTAAAATGATTAATCTGTGGAAAAATAGTCTGAACTTCAAATACATGGTAATAAATTCTAAGGCCACCTAACAAAGAGATTTCCTAATAGTTATGGTCCTATGAAAAGTGTCAAATTGTGCTTTCAACAGCAAACAAAAGTGCAAACTGAATGTGAGGAAATACGACAAAAGAGCTAAAAGAATAAAGAAGAAAGAAATAATTATGCTATTTTCTAAACCTGTGGAGTGCCCATACTTTGAGTTCTATGAACTACAGCTGCAAAAGTATACAAAGAAGAGAACATGATCAAAAGTATGGATTTACTTCTGTACAGGAAAGGACCACTAATGCTCATTGAGATTGGTGAGGAAGAAGGGAAAGATCTGTAATTATGAGTAGCACAAGATGTATAGGAATGGATATTAACTGTTTCTCATTAAAAAGCCCCCAAACTTTAAGAGATATTAAGTTAACTGGGTACTAGTTCAAAACAATAACAATAGAAAGGTGATTTTTCATTAAACATATGACTAAACTGTGGAATACGTTATTGCAAGAAACTGTGAATGTTTGATATTTGGATAGCTTAAAAAATTCATAGGAAAAATTCATGGATGAGAAATCCTTTGTGGGAAATTAAATGCAGAGATACAACCTCTGGCTGAAAAGCTACAGAGCTGTTGATTGCCAGAAGCTAGGAGAGCACGGTACAGTAGCAGCACTGTTACATTCTTCCCTAACCATCCACTTTTAGCCACTGTCAGAAGCAAGATACTGGCATCTGTGGTCTCTCAGTCTGATGCTGTGGGGGCAGACTTCTTAACGTGTGCTGGGCTGATACTTGGAAACCTGCATTTCAGTTCAGGGTAGCAACAAGGTCACGACTCCTCAGAGCAGAAAGGTAAGAGACTCCTTTCTGTAGTTCTAGTTACGTTTCACAGTTGAACAACTAAAATGAAAAAGGAACAAGAGAGAAATTTTGGGTGATGAGGTCAGATTAGACACTATGTGCTGTGCCAGTCTACAAGTATGAAGGAAGTTGGTAACAGTTTGTGGACTGTAGTGTCTGCTGACGTGTGGTACCATAATTCACAAGTTATGGGAATGATGGGGATGTATGGGAGTTACAGGTCCATGAATACAGTGTAAACATCAGGACAGAGAAGGCAATTTTAGTTATGTTAAGGAGCATCAGTAGAAATAACAAGATCCGATGGGAAAAATAACACACAATCAAGAAATTAAAAGACCATTAGGTAATGCACAGGGGGATTGAGACAAGGTTTCAGAGGCAGCTTGTAAATCTGGTATTTTTAAACTTTTGAATATTTATCTTTGCAAACTTAACATACTTTTAATGTAGAGTTTTGTTTCCTGAGTTTTAAAAAGAGCAAAATGGATATCTTGCCAGTTGTTTCAGATAGGTCAAGGGGCAGAAACCTGTGGGGACCTCATGAGGCTTACCAGGAGGGAAGAGCTGCACCTGTGAACCAGAATATGAAACATGGGTGGATAAGGCTGAGAAGCCTCAGGAGGAAGAGCTTGCTGCTTGTGGAAAAGCTGCATTTTAATGGCTGATTCTGCTTGACTGGACTTGGGTCACTTCCGGCACATACCTGAAAAAAATACTTCTGTGTATTCCCAGGTGAGTCCCATATGGGGCTGGCAGCACCCCTGGACATTAGGAGTCAAAGCTGGTGTTTTGACCCCTCTCACTGAGTGCAATGACTGGCAAGAGGGCAGTGGCCATTGCTTCAAAAGTGGAAGGTGCTCATGAGAGTTTAACATGATTTAACTCGCAGATGAAGGCAGTTTTGTGCTGCTATGTTAGGCAACCTTAACAATCAGCAGCATCACCAACTCTAGTTATAATAACGTTCTTAGCTATTTCTTGATCTTGTCCCTGCCATAATATCACCATGATGCTTTTTAGGCAGTAGTATGGTCTCTCAAGACACCTGATGGAAGCCTCATCATTGCTAATGTTAGTGACTGGATGGGACAACACATTGCAGAGAACAGTCCAATACTGTAAGGGTAATAGTTTAATAACTGTCTTCTGTGTCTACTTCCAGGTTTATGTGAGTCTCTCTTATTTTCTAGCAAACCTTTGCCACATCAACGTCTAAAGTTGAAACAAAATCTAAACACAGAGTTTGAAGAGGGAATTTTGGTCAAGAATTAAGTTCAGAGATCATATCTTCATTAAAACTGCATGAAAGATTCCTCTTTCCCCTTCTCCTGGCAATGCACATTCATTTCAGAGTCTGTAGGTCATTTCTGCTTAGCTTTCAAGTTTTAGGTGAATAAGCAGAATGTCTTGATTGGACTTTTTCAGACAACAAAATGACTGAAAGTAAAGTAGGATTGAAACGTATTTGAAAATATGGACATGCAGCTCTGGAGAAGTTAGTGTTAAAATTTTGTGTTATGGTCTGTATTGTTTGTCTGAAGATATGTATATACCAAGTGTGCAAGGATCATCAGTCAGGACAAACAACAAGTAGTAATGCACATGGAAAAGGCTTTTCTTGCTCTGTTTTTTACTGGCAAGATTTGCTGTCAAGCCTCCCAGTTCTCTGAGCTTGTGGTAGAGTGGGTGGGAATGAGTATAACTTGCAGGGGAGCTGTCAGGGCCCACGGTTGGCAAATGGGCTGCCGAGCAGCACCTGTGGGATAACAATATGCTAATGTGTGTAAGAATACTGCTGAAATATCCCAATTTTGTACCTTGTTTATTTTTTTTAGAATAGCTTAGCCTTCTCAGCTGGTCATTTACAGACTGATGAAGCATTTTGCAAATGTTTCATAAATTGGGGGGGATAAAAAGTTTGTTACTTCTTGCGAGGGTTATATTATTTGTTTAGTACTTTGTCAATTAAGTGTTATTTGTAACTTCAACATATCTGAAATGGCCTGTAAACCTTAGCATGGACAAAAATCTTGTGATAAACCCCACTGGAAAAGCATTGCATATTCTTTGCTATTGATAATCTTTCACTTATTGTGCCTCCCAACTTTGCTGGAAATATTTCAGCTTTTTGTCTAGAAAGACAGATATTCTTGTTACGAATTTACTTACAAATTTACTAGATAACCATTGTATAGTGCATTGCACTTAAATTAAAACTGCTTGACACCACTGGAATATACACATTCATATAAGGGATGAAACACTGATATCTTTTTTTTTTGGCCACTCAATAGGAAGTATATCCAATGAATGTACAATGGATTGAAAAAGTAAGCAGCCAGGGTTTAAAGGCTTGGGATGAAGTGAAATTTGAATATTTAAAATATGTACAAAGAAAGATTTGAAAGTATCTGCAAAATGTACGCACAGTTGGGTTTATAAACAACCAAAATGGCAAAAGACAAAGGAATTAAAAAAGCACTGTTAAGCTTAAAATACGTGATAGAAGTAAAGGTAAGTTCTACAATCAACAAATGATGGATGAACAGCAGGGTCAAACTTCATTTCAAAGTAAAATGGAACCATTCATAACAAAGCATGTGACTATCATTCTCCAGCAAATTTTTGTAGGCAATTGTCTGACTTCTCACTGCTTGGTAGGTGCCTAATTTAGGCTTGTTGCTTAGGTTATCTCTAAACTCATGGAGTGATAGATTTTTCTCAGAGGGTGATTATCCTGTGTTAGGAGAATCTCTAAAAAAAAAATTGTGAGGGAGGTTTGCACTTAGCCAAGCATTACACTGTTTGTTTAATTAAAAGAAAAAACACTGAAAGGGTAAATTTTTTCTCCAATTTTTTAACACACTACTTAATAATGTTTCCTGTGGATAAGGATGGAATTGCTAAGATATGCTGGTCCAAGGTTATTTTTCCTTTATAAAAGTACAAACAATTTTTCACTGTTGTGACTTTCTCTGCCCTTCAGTAGCTGGCAGGCAGGTGACTTGGACATAACAGCATTTGACTTGCAGAAGATGGAAGACTGACTACTGTTCTCTTGCCAGATTCTGCCTTGTTAATTGACTCAGTATCAAAAGATTTGCCTGCTTTCTTGGATAAAAGGTGGGGGGGAGGGGAAGAAGCCAGGATAAAGGAATAAACTGGGAAATAGCCCCTCAGTTTTTTCACTAAGCAGAGTGTACAAGGAACTAAATTTAAGTCTTAAATGATTTTTTTACCAGACAGCCCATATCAAGATCAGATATTGATTACAGCTTGCCTTTTTGTGCTCTGATGCTTTTTATTGACTTTTCTCTTCAGTGCCCTGTGATGCAGTACCAAAGTGATTGGATCAGTATATTTTGCCTTTGGGATTACACGAGAAACCTTGGATGCCTTACAGATGTGTGTATTAGGCCTCCAAATATTCAGTGTTCACATAAAATGAACAAGAAATACATCATTTTTAAAAGGCAAAGAAGAAAGCTACTCTGATGAAAATGCGTTTTTGTTCCTGTTGAGAGATCTGCAGATCTGTGCAGAGAGGTAGGCAGGTCTGTTTAAAGCAGGCTATTTTTCAGGAAAGAAATATTGCTGGACATCTGAATGTCTGTGGGTTTTCTTCTGGTCTGTGCAATGCTTTGGTGATGAGGTGTGCTAGTGTTACCTTTATTTTTCCTATGTTCCCACAATTTGGTAGAGAATTATCACTGATCCCGATTATCACTTACATTTGGGCTGTTACACACCCTGACAGAAGACTGGGTTGCACTTCTGTGTCCTCATGTGCTCCCAGGACAGGGGTGATTTCTTCAAGGAAAACAGCTGAGAACCAGAAGTTGTGTGCTTAGAAATTGGATTCCCACAGGACATTACAGATAGCTTTCTTGTGTTACTGTTTCCCATCAAAGCAAAGAAGAGCTGTTCCTGTAGGAAATCAAAGTCACAGAAATTTCACAGTTTAGCTTTTGTTTTATTAGTAGCTAGGGGCACATTTATTGAATGTCACATTTTGTAATGCAAGAGGTGGGAGGTGGCATGGGAGATGTAGGGCTACAGGACACAAGCTGGAGACTTTGGGATGCTGCTGAGGATGTAACGTTTCTAGATCAATAACCGCTCCGGTCTCCTTCACTGTAAACTAATACTTGCCTCCTTTAGTCTTATCAAAGTCACTTATAAATCTTCTCCCATTTTAGTGTCAGCACTTCTCAGTTATTAATACTTTTTCTTCACAGAGTTTCTGTGAGATAGATAAGCACTAGTTTATAGATAAGGGGTTGGGGGATTCTAGCGAACTGTTGAAGCATTTGCTACCCATGTGTGGGAAGGTAAAAAGTAACTCGAATGAGTCTTTTCCTCTTCTCCTAATCCAAGTGCCTTTTAGTCAACTTTCTGTCTTGTCTTCCTGATTGTGGATCAGTGCCAAAGAAGAACATGGGTAATAGATACTTAAGTTCTGCAGAAATACCTCTGTGTATGTCCCTCCATGCTTCACATGGTCTGTCTCTTATGGGCACAGATCTGTATTCTTACATATTTGGACTTAAGTACCTACGATCCAAAGACTTCAGATACTTTTGTCATAAGTACAGAACACGTGCCTCAGTTCCTGACTGAGGCAGACTACTTGGATTGCATGAGAGATCAGGGGAGGAATCCTATTTATTTGAGCAGGGAATTAAGTTGTAAAGGAAAAAAGGGGAAAGCAGGCATGTGGCAGTTTCCTACTGTTTTAAGGTCAGATGTATCTTGGGAAACTTGTTCTGATCATTGGCATAATCAAAATGTGGTGGGAGAGCACATTATGCTCCCCCAGCGTTAAGACAAGAGATTTTGGATTCCTGGAGTTTTTACAGAAAACAGTTCAGCCTTCTTCCTTTAGCAGAAAGTCGAAAAAGCATGTTTTCAAAATGTCTTACATGCCACATGGAGAGGAAAAAACCAACAGCAGCCGCTGAAAGCTTATGAACAGTCCTGTTGTAGGATTGCCTCCAGTCCCGTTTAATGCTGTTACGGTGGAGCAGCCCGCATTCCCCAGTAAAAAGGGTGCAGCAGGAGGGCAGCAGCGCAGCGTTGGAGGCAGCTTTCCAGTGCTCCTTGGGGGACAGGGTGGCCATCTGCACAAACGTGAGACAGTAATTGCCCTTTGGTATCTGACCCAACAAGAACCGAGAATCAGCACAAGCTGAACGAGCAGTGCGAAACACCATTATTTCTTTCTTTTTTCAGAGTGCTCCAAGCAGCGTGGATTGGATCGCTGCCTTGAAATAATTTAGCCCTTCACCTAGGAAAACGTCTAAGTGTGCATTTAACTAGAAGCAAGCAAATAATCCCACTGGAATCACTTAAGGGCTCTGTGCGTAGATGCTTTGCTGGAGCAGGACCTTAGCTTGCAGCTGGTTGTTGGGAAAGACCTCACGTACAGCACTAACAACGTGGGCAACCTAAGTCTGTGGTGCTTAGGCTCCTAAACAGCTCAAAGAATATGCTAATCCTTGCAGCATTTCTTAAGTATTTTAATCAAATTGCTACTGATTGAGGATCTAGTGCAAAAATCACTGATGCAGAGATGCAGTACATAGCATTAAGTTGTTATTACTACTTTTCCCCCTACCTGTTTATTTCCATAGCAAAAATATTGGCAGTAGTGGCCATTGCAAAATGAATTCCCTTTAGCATTGTGTGAGTTCCCATACGTCCCTCTGGAGCTGATTTTCCTGATGATGAGAGGTGAAGAACTGGAGGGCTCCTACTAATCACTTGCTGGGCAGCACAGCAGATTCAGGCTGTGGTACCAGCAGCACTCACCCCACAAGTTTTAAGAGTGGAACTGGCAGTCTGTTAATTTGAGCAGATTGCAGTCAGGTGCTACTTGTGCCCTCTGCTTCGAGAGCAACCTGTTCCTGTCTGCCACTCAAACTGACACAAGCTACTTCCCAAGCAATTAATTCATTTAGAATGAGTTTGTCTACTTACAGAGATATATGGTACTTAAAAGAAAGAGGAAATTGCTAAAAACACCACAAAAAGATGACTTAAGCTCTGGGAATACACCATGGGGATATATTTCTTTCCTCTATTTTCACACCTGGATAAACAAAAAGATATGTTTTTCCACAATAATTAAAAATTAGGGATAGATGATCTTTATAGAATACTATTTATAGAACACTGTTCTTTTGAAACAGATTTCAGTGTATATTCTACTAATGCAGTTAAAATGAACATGGATTTTCCTAAGATTTTTTTTTAAAGGGATAGATTTATTTTTCAAATATTCCTGGGAAGGCATTTTTTTTTAGAATCTTTCACATGCTATGTTCTGGCTTTCTGGTGTTACCTTTTTAGTTGTGCTATTTACTTTTACTTTTCTCTGCTACTTTTCCTCCTTTTAAGAAAGAAAAAAAATTGAGAAAAATTAATCTAAAACCTGTAAGAATCGGTTCATAAAAAATAATAATAAAAAAAAGGTTTACAAAAGCAGCAAATCCTTTTAAAACACAATTCCAAATTAAAATATTCCAACCAACTCTAGTTACAGTTTTGAATAAAAGCACTCTGCTGGTCATATCAGAAAGAAAAGACTTCAGAAAAAAACCAGGGTGTCTTAAGAATGAAAAAAAAGAGCAAAAAAGCTGTTCATGCACTAGGAGCTCCCTTGAAGTGGACTGTTAGGCTTGGAAAATGGAAAAGCGATGGCCGAGAGCGTATACAATGCCTGTTCTTCAAGGGAGGAAGGAGAGGAAAAGGACCTTATGGACTTACTGCAGTGAGGAGCTGTAAAAAATTAGCTGGTTGAAACCTCAGCTCCTGTAAACTGAGTTTACAGTTGAAGTTGCTTATTCGCTCTGGCTGTGAATCTATCCCAAGGAGGGATAATTTCAGTGTGAACCTTTTTAGGAAGGTATCAGAAATATCTGATTGTGGGAGTGCAGTCTGTTTGTGAATAGGAGGATTTTCAAAGTTGCTCACTGGCCAAGGTGAAACACTTGGTTGAAGATACCTGGAATGGCTAAACCCCTGGAGCAGATTTTTAGGATGTGACTACTGGATAGCATTTTAGTAAACCCCTTGGTGTTTTGCTTCCTTCTGTTTACTTACAGGTCAGTTGCTGACCCTGCTCTTCCTCTTTCTATCCCAGTTACATTTAATCAGCCTGACTGTAGTTCACTACTTCAACTGTATTGATTCTTAGAGCAGATTTCATGAGAACCTAAAAAAGGAAGCGTAGACTGCTCCTCTCTTATTCTTTGACTGATGCTTTCTTTTACCCTACATGACAAAGTGATAGATGTACTTAGTTAACTTTCTGCAAAATCACTAATGCTGCCCTTACCGGTTGGCTACCCAGGTATTGGTTAAGTAGCTGTCATGCGTTTTTTACCTGAGACACTGCAATACTGTATAATCAGACCACTAATTTTCTTCTGTGGTTGGTCCGATGGAACTGGTAGGAAATGTATAGCTAAGGGAGGAAAAAAACTACCATCCGTTTTATCAGTCGCATTTTTCCTGGTTTATCCTCAGATTAAACCTGCAAATTGATAAAAGTGCACCTGGAAAAGCTGAAGTGTTAAAAAAAAAAAAATTTTGGTGTTTTTTCCTCCCATGTGATTAAAACCTACAAAAAAGCAATACATAACTACTTCCTACCTCCCCAATCTCCTTAACTATTCAAAGCGCCTGAGGTCAATGGACTTGCTATGTAAGAGACTGCTCACCACAAGAACATCATCTTGTCTGTTCCCTCAATTTCACCTTCACTTCTCCAATTCCCATTGAATTCTGAGATTTGACAGTGCTCTTGACAATGCTCTGCCAAAGCTCATCACACCCAGAAGGGGAGCCGATCTCAGTCTTAAAACTTGGCATTCTAGAGAATCCACGTCTCCACAGATGTATCATCATCATGGTTAAGAATATGTTGTCTTGTTTTCCTGACTTTTGTCTTGTTAGATTTCAAAGAACAAGAACTCGGTGTTTTTCCAGGTGAAGATATTTATATGTTAGTTGACATTTCTTAATTTTCTTTTTGATAAACTAAACAATTTGAATTCTTTAAGATTCTCTTTGTAAGATCTTTTCTACAACCCTAAAAATGTATTGTTGGATCTTTTTCTGTACATAATCTCATTTTGTCAACATAATTTCAAAAGCATGGAAAACAAAATGTTACCTACCTTTACAACCAGCTGACAAAATATGTGGGCAAAGGTCAAAATCTGCTCTCTGTTTTTCCTTACTGATCACCTGTTTATATAGTCAAGACTGTAGACTGGTTTCATCACAGTGGGAGCTCTTTGATTCCTAAAATTCTTTCCAGTCTTGTGAAGCTAGAATAAAACCATCTATTTTGTGTCTTAGTATGTAGAAGTTCTGTGTTCAAGTGTATTCTGTCTTTTCAGTGGGGTTCAGCTATCCAGGTGCAACCTTTTCTCTTTATTATTTTATATAATTTTGTTGTTATCTTGTAATTTTTTATTGTCTATCAATTAGTCTGTCTCCTCCTGCCTGCTTTCAAAGGGATGATTTTAGTGTTATTTCAACACTTTCTGCAGCATACAGCAATCTACTGCTAATCTGGTGAATATCCAGCAAAATTTCCCCATTTCATGAGGATTTCTCACTGGCAACTACTTCTTGAATGATGCCAATTACAGAATTATAAATCCATGCAATATGTATGTCATTGGTAGTGATTAATAAAAAAAATCAGAGGCCTTGTGCTGTGGCTTCAGTTGCCTGGCATCTGTATGATGTCTCAAGATTTGAAGAATAGAGAAGGTTTGAAAATTTGGACAACCTTCTTGACTGGTGGTGGCACCATAACCCTGGTGCCTGTGAAAGATATTACACAAGGAGAATCTCTACTTTGCAATCTGAAGGTTTGACTGAAGCTTAAAACAGCAGAATGAGCTTTAAGTTAATTAGCTCAGTAAGCAGTAATGGGCCTATAGCAGCATAGGCTATGAAACCTGTCCTGGACCCTGAAAAATACCTCTGGGGCTAATGTACGATGAACTCTGTGTTGCTTGAGGCTAAACTAACTGAGGTTAGGTGTGTTAATCTAAGACCGGGTATGTTTTCATGGGTTCCAGTCAGAGCTTTAGACTGTAACATACACTGGCTCAGTATAACAACTTTTTTAGCATTCCATTTAATCTAAAACCCCTCAAGGTATGTCAAATCCTTTCTATCCCTGTCATGAGCAAACAACCAAAGAAATCACAAACAAATCCAACTTCATTCAAATAGTTTATTATTCATGTAAGCATCTCAGCTGGAGAAAACATGCATCTACATGCTTAACTGAGCACATGCACAACATTCTGTTATATATATGAAGACGATTAAACACAGATTAGGAGCCTGTTTGGACAGGACCCATTATGGGCAGTAGAAGAGCCTGACTGAACAGCTCAGTCATATCAAAAGAAGTCAGGCAGATTCTGTTCTCAGACCTGCTGATGTAAATTCTTTGTGTTCCTGTTGATAAACATTATGCTAGAATTTCTCAGCTAAATTCTGGCTCATCATGTCTGGTGCACAGTTTGGGATCGCATATACATTAACCAGGTAGTAGGAGAGAAATTTTTGTACTTTTAAAATTAGATTTTAACTTTTTAATTTTTGTTTTATAATAAAAGTTGTCTGAAAATTTATAAGTGCTTTTGTACCAGAAAGAGCCCTTCTGTCTTCCCCTTCTCCCAGATTTTTGTCTGTGAGGTTTCTATGGCTTTGATAGATGTCTTCATTCTGACTCATAGCTCCTTACCCAGAAAAGTTAAGATACTGGTTTAAATAAGCAGATTCAAAGCAAATTTATTCATTTTCTTTTGTACTTAACCAGTGTGCACAAAAAAGGAGCCAGATTCTGAACTTTTTCCTGAAATAACAGCACATTTAGGTCCCACACTTGTGACTAAAGGCTGCCCACATGTCTCAGGAAATATAGATCCTGTTTTCATATTTGAGTGGTACAGGGCTGGTGCTTTTGTGTAGGACAGATAGGAGCCTTATTTCGTATGGTACTATAACCTCCTTGCCTACAGAGTTGTATAGGAATTTATAGGGTCAGGCTAATTCCTGTGGCTGAAAAATGGAGATTCAACACTTACGATAAGACACTGGCATTTGAAAATTTGGTGCTGTACTTTACACTGTATCAGCACAATCATTTTGGTTTTGCTTTTTTCTCTGTACTTTGTTTTTCTCTCCAGATTTCTGTGCCTTTCTGTTGCTGATTTCTGCCTTCCAGTGCATTTCTACTGCAGCACCTGTGTATTCAGCCTCTGGCAGTTCCTGAATGTCAGTACTTCTAAGGAACTGAATCCCCTTAATTTTACTTCACCAGCTCTCTCATAGGGGCTGACAGCTAACAAACACAGTGAGAGGAAAGAGCAGCATGAACATTGGTATGAATGTGAGCACCCTGTGGCTTGCTGAGAACAGTAATGCCTTTGCTTTGTTAAAAAAGTTATTTATAAATGCAAAATATGGGGGTTTGTCATATAACAAATGCAGTAAATTGCTGTACCACCTCATGAACAAGCTTTACTCACTTCTTGCTTTTTCCTTCCATTTTCTAAGCAATGTTCAAATTCAGCCATTTATATCACAACTGCCGCATAGTATATGTAAAAGAAGTAAAGGATCTCCAAGCCCTGTGTGATGCTACAAGTGTAACCACAATGGTTCCCCAGTTTACACCATTATTTTCTATTGTTCTCAGTTTTTTAAGCCATCATCACTTCTGTAGTATCATCTTCCATACGGGTTTCTCAGTAGAGTGTCTCCTGCCAGCACTAGTTAATGTCTTTCAAATGAGTTTTTATAGCTGGTATCTGTCTTGTCTTTCCGCTTAAGTGGATGCCCCTTGACAAGTCAAAGATGTCATATTACTTGGTATTATCTTGTGGCTCTACCAAGCTCTAATATGTGCTTTACCCCTCTAATGTCAACAAGGAGATCAACTATAAATGGTGAGCACCTGGGTCCAATTCTAAGTGTCTGCTGCAGTCTTTATCCCCTTTTCTTTCCAGTCTCTCCAGCATACCCTCCTTTTTAACAGGTTTAGATTTCTTCTTTGGGACTTTGGTAAAGGTCTTTTAAAAACACATTTTTCTTGTTGTGGAATGGAGATCATATTGTGTCAGCACAGTGTACCTTTGCACAGCTATTCCGTCTACAGACTCAGTTGTGGGTGTTTGCCATTTTAATAAAAATTCTGTATGATATGGGCTACTCGGCTACTGGAACCGGGAAATTAGGGCTGATGCTGACCTTGGAGAGTGGGTCAGGTCTTTTAACCAGAAGCAGCAGCATTTGTTGGGAGCACTCCGTGCTACCCTTATGATAGGTGGTAAGGATTTATTTTTACATAATGAGTTAGTGATTTTTATTAATCCAAAAGAAAAAGGAATGTATTGCTTTCTATAGTGAAATCTACTATTGCATCTGTTACATGACACAAGCAAAACTTTTTGTATTCCAGTTATTGACAAAGAGTAGAGAGCTATTGTATGAATCCTCCTGAGCTGCTCATTTAACTTGTCTTAACTCCTTAACATATTCAGGAATTTAGTTGGAAGTACATGAGAATGTTACACTGAATTTTGCAATACAAAAAATAAAAGATGCAAGACAAGGTCGCTCCTCATCTTATTGTACAGTTTTTTTCCCAGTCACAAAATTAATGTAACTATATTAGTGCAGAATATGCAGTTATGACCAAGAAAGGAGTATGTCAGAGTAAAAAAACCTGAGAGCAAAAGATTCAGAAATAGTCTGAATGGAGATTTTATTGTTGTTTTTTTGGTTTGTCCCTACAGGTTGTAAGCAGGATCAGGGTACGCCTTGGGTCTTTTTTCTCCCAAAAGAGTGTTTCTGTGCAGGCATTAGATGCGTGTGTTTTTTGATATTTGATGTGGAATCTCCAATAGCCTTCCATTATGGACATTATAGAAGTCTTATCTGTGTGTTTTACTTGGCTTTGAGCATCACTGTTCTTGAAAAGATATATTTCAGTGGACAGGGCTACAACTTGAAAGATTTCAGCTGCTTTTATCTTAAGCACTCATGGCAATTATTGCTTTGTGTTATTATCTTATTATATGGCTATTTATCATTTCATATGCAAGATGTTGTTGTGACCAGATGCTGAAACAGAACTAAGGGAAAGGACAAATAACTTTGCTTCAAAAGAAATCTTATTTCTTAATCATATCTGTGTAGGAACCTTTGGGAACTTTAATGCAGTATTTTCTCCTGATGTCAATTTTTTAGCAAGCTATGTACATTATGCAATTTCCTTTGGATGTGGAAGCATATATTTCTCATTTTAAGAAAAATACTTTTTTTTCCAGATACCCAAACCCCATTTTTAATTTTAATTTTTTTATAGTATCTGGAGGCTGAAATCAGAATTGGTCTTTTGTGTGCTACAATACATAGCCATATTACGAATTGATGGATTCTGCTTCAAAGAATTAAAGGTACTAAGGGGAAGATGGGAATCTCAGTTAATCTCAGATGTAGGGAGAAGTGCTATTTTAAAAGTTTCTGAACCATTTCAGCTTTTAATGTCCCGGTATTACCTGTCTTATCAGTGATAAATGGTTAGCACTTCATACTTTTGCAAAAGGACTTACAGACCTTGCCTTATTCATTTGTATTTTCAGAATGATGGATTATGATATGAGTCCTTCAATGTTTGGTGCTAGAACAAACACTGAATCAAACCTTACTTTTCAATAGAGAGAGATATGCTGAAGCTAAGCACAAAAGAGCTGCATAAAACATTTGTATGAAACTTATTCACTGTTTAATACCTTGGAGTTATACTTCTTACGCAGAAAAATCTCACTGACCTCAGGGGGATAGAATTACTTAAGGGAATAAGTTTGCTATGCTTGTGCGTGTTAGTGTAAAAAAGAATTAATTTCCAAAACCAGAAAGAGAGCTTGTACACGTGTCCCCCAAAACAGAATCATTCTGGGCATTCTTGATTGTGAACATTAGGCATAAACCAAAAGTGCTGTCACTGATTTAAAATAGAAACTTTTGCTGAATAGTACAAAATCTAAAAAAATATAGTATGCGGTAAGAAAAGTGTATTTTAAATCACTAGATTACATTGTAGAAAGTATTTGTAATTAACTTTTAAGGTGATGCCAGCTTTGTGCTAATTGGACAATCTTACTTCTCCATTAAATAGACTGTTGGATGATACACTTCATAAAACACCAGTTCTTATTAGCAGTAGTTGATGTATCAATCAGTATTTGCCCAGTTGAGAATAGAATTTTAAATATCAGTGCTCACCTCTACTCTATAAACATCTGTATCACAGTCCTGTTGGCGAAAATAGTGTGTTATAAACTAGAACTAAATCTGTAAATATTCCATTCAAATTGTAATTTTCTTTGTCTTTAAATCAGCGAAACAAAAAAAGAAAATAACTAAGCCACCAACGATGACTTTGCCATCTTATCAG
Organism: Tringa solitaria; assembly: GCA_026413425.1. NCBI lineage: Eukaryota > Metazoa > Chordata > Aves > Charadriiformes > Scolopacidae > Tringa > Tringa solitaria. The sequence continues at coordinate 36,806,820 of JAOXJM010000023.1, read as the reverse complement.
ACAATGTTGGGCAAAACATAAGTGTTAAACTGCTTCTAAGCAAAGCATTAGCCGGATGGCATGTGTGATCCTGCTCCCCAGTGACTAGAGATACTATTGTTCACAGAACTCTTCTTCTGACAAGTAGAGAGCATTAAAATTGTTGTGTATCAAACCTTGATTAGCAGTTCTCAAAGTTGACTCTAATTTCTAGTGCTATTGGTAGCAAGTCAAACATCTCATCCTGAAAAATTCCATGGGGATAAGAAAAGGAGCCACAACTCCTTGTTAAATATTTTGTCAAACAAAATTGTCAGAAAGAGACAACAGATACTGCAAAACATATGCCTGCTTCCAAAAATGTAAGTGTGAAAGACAAACAGGATGGTATACACACATTATACCCCATAAGCAAAAAGAGATAAAAATGAGCTTTTAAGCTGAATCAGAAACATATAGCATAAACTGGGCATTTTTTCACTAGCAGAAATATCTGCAACCTTTAGAAAACATCGAACCACTAATAGAAAATATAACAAATACCATATTCAAAACCATTCAAGAAATCAACATTGACATCAAGATCTAATAGCATATTATCTGTTCCCTAAGTGCATTCTTTTAAAATTATTTCAGTTTCCATCATTAATGACATTAGCAAGAAAAAAAATCTCAGACATAACCAATGTTTGGATGAGAATCACCTGCAGAGAGGGCTAAATTGAGACATATACACTCAATAAACTCTCAAAGCCTAAGTGAAACCTGAGTAATACCTAGACTGACCTGCTG
>JAOXJM010000023.1:36740598-36758526 GCA_026413425.1 Tringa solitaria | reverse complement strand
TATGAGCTGGCAGTGTGCCCAGGTGGCCAAGAAGGCCAACGGCATCCTGGCTTGTTTTGATTAGATATGCAATATTTCGGTCATATTTTTATGTCAGAACTTAATTCTTAGTAGGAGTTGACTAGTTCCCGAATGGAAAAGAGATAACAGCTAATGTGTAGTACTAGCAATGGGTGAATTTTTATGTGAGTGAACAGAATAAATGAGTGTTTATGCAGGTGTTAATGAGCCAGGAATTGTAACCAATGAATTATCTATTTTTCTAAACCAGTGCTTTAGATTGGTCTTATTTGTTGCATTACACAGCTATGTTGTTATTACACATTTGTTAACATTTTTACTAGTATTTGCACACAGTCCACTATCCGATTTAGAATGGTGGTGGACTATGTGCACAGTGTATAGGCATTAGCTCTACAAAATGATTATTTTTTAATTCTAAAGAACATGATTTTTTGCGGACTCTGACTACTATTAAGTACTTTTTGCAAGAACTCAAATTCTTTCATAGTGATGTGATAATAAGTTTCAGTTCTGCACCTGAAATTCTTCCATTCATAGAACTTCTCTGAGTTTAATGAGATTTTTTTCTGCAGGAAGGATTCAAATCATTAAGGATATATATAGAAAAAAGAATTCTGTTACTGATGCTGAACTGAAGGCTATTGTCAAAATTACTCATGCTAATAGGCCAGCAAAGACCCAGTGAAGCAAAAGGTTGAAAATATTAACTTCATTTTTGGCTAGAAAAATGAACTTAATAAATGCAAGTAGACGTGTATAAACAAGATTGCAATCTTTATTTCGCTTTTGGATTCTCAGTTGCTGCATCATCTTAAACGTATATTTCTAACAGTGAATTTGCCTGAATTATCATTGTACTCTCTGAAAGCTCTACTGGAAGACCCCTCAAGCAGAGCAAAGAGATCTATGCTTTTTCACGTGTATTTCCATTATACACAATTATCCTGAGTTACTTCTTTCCTACACACTCTGTTGAGATGAATTTAAATGGCAGTGGCGCGAGCATGTGGAGAGTCAGACCCAGCCATTTGGGAAACCAGATTTTAGCTGGACTCCAGAAAAGAAGATTGAGCCTAAGTACCTTTGTTTTAAATCCACATGCTTCTCATTTTTCCTCCTTATAGCTCTTAGGGAGAAAAGATTTCTCTGGGAAAAACCAGAGAAATACAAGTCCTTCTTCAGATACTAAATATACAGGTAGTTCATGCTTTGCAAGTAACAGAACAGAAAAGTGCCTGAGATTCTTGGTTATGCTAAGATGTACTTCTAAAGGCAGTTCTGGGCCTATATTCATATTGCCTAATTAACTTTATTTGACCATTCACTTAATTAAGTGATTAGGGCCCCACTCATTGCGGGGTCTCTCTGTAATCACTGGAGAGACACAGACTTTGCTGTGAGACACAGGGAGGTGCAAACCTGGGCGTTCAACTTTAAAAGCTTGGTGGAAGTTAAGACAAGGTTAAAGGAGCATGGGAGGAATTTTAGCTAACATGATAACTGCTGATCCTTGTAACACTCTTAGAGGTGGAGAGAGATTTGCTTTTTTCTGTTATTTTCCCTGTTCATTGCTAGTTCAAGATATTGAAATACTGATTTAACTGATTTAATCCTTTTCTACAAGCAACATCTACATGGTGCCAAAATATAAGGGGTGCATACATCTGTAGGTATGGATAATTGGCAGTAATTGGATTTTAGGCAGGGATAGTGAAGGAGGAATGCTGAGAGTCACAGGAAGAAATGCAGGAAACACCATGGTTTAGGTTTGAGACTGAAGTAACCACAGCATGTTTGCATGCAAATTAGTTATGCTGACTTCACTGGAACCAGCACACGAATAATATTTACATGTCAAGCCCTCCATATGGTTGACTGCGCTGTTATCAGGCAATCTGAAGTCTTACTTCAAAGTCTCACTTCAACTGTCATTTAGCTGTTGCAAAATTTGCCAAGTCTATACTAAGGTCTGATTCTTGGCTGGTCATGCGTGTGCGTGCCTAGAGCCATGTCTTCAGCATCCAGCGAGCAGCAGGTAGTTTGACTCTCCTCTGACTGCTCAGCATTGCATGCTATGAGTTCCTGCACAGCACAACATGCAGCTCTCATTGCTCCTTCCAGATCTTCCCTGTGAGTGCAGGTCAGTAGCAGAACTGAGAGGGGAGGCATAAAATCATATCTGTTAAAGACATTCTGGTTGCTTGTTCTGGTTACTTGTACAGTGAGAGAGAGCCATAAAAAAAAAAAAGGGAAAAAAACAAGGAATGGGTAGATGGTGGATTTCAAAAATCATGTTGGAGAATATTTTGACACAGATTACATCTTGTTCTCCTATTGCAGTTCATGTCTTAGAGTAATGGAAACACAGGAACCTGAGGATATTCAGGTCTTGTCCCCCTACTCCTGAACAGTCGAGGCAGAAACACGGGTGCTGTTTGCTATGTTTTTGAGGGTGAGGTATTATTACTTGGCTGTCAGTAGTCATAGTAACACTGCTCTCCCATGGCTGTTGAATGTCACTGCTGAAGTTTTCTTTAGTTCTGGCAATCTGTTTTTCTGTTTGTTTATTTTTCTTGTCAGAATTTGTTCCCCTGAGACTTTAAAACTAATTTGATAATTTAGCCTATAATTTAACATGTCATAAACTGGAGGTGCTTCCTCAATTTTGATACAGAATCTGTGTTGGTGCCTCATAGTTTTACTTATTCTGCCAAATTGTTTTAATACCCTAAATTTAGGACAGGCTTATCAGCTGGTGTTGATGGGCAAAGCTTTAGTAGGGCTCTTAAGGCATGTCTACACAGATGGATGCAGACAGCCATGAGCTTCTCTGTCCACTCTGCAAACCAGCCAAAAGCAAGCCAGCTCTGCTCTGAAAGCTGTAGAGCTGCATTAGTGAGATACTGTGCCCAAACCTTTATCTACCAGCTCTTTGGCAGAGTTTCCAAGTCTGAGCTGGCTCTTGTCTGTCCCTCCTGGAAGGTGTACAGGAGTGTTCATGCCTGCCTCCATCCTTCATCTGAGAAGGCATATTCCTGGCTGCTGCTCACACCTTAGCTCCTGCTACATTTTAGTTCCAGTTCCTTCAATGAGTATTGCTTACATCTGTTCAATTATTGTTTTGTTTCATCAGATTTTTTTCCCCCTTCTTTCAGCTGCTGTGCTCACAGAATGGATTGAGGGTTTTGCCCCCAGCACACTCCTGAAAGCAGTTTACATCACCCATGAGCCCTCTGCTATCACTGGCACATGTTCCTGCTGGGATGGGGTACCGTTGCGTGTTCACAAGCATGAAGGGATCAAATCCTGGCTCATGCAGAGTGTGTGACTGACTTGTCTCTCTCGGTCCGAGTGGAGGCTCAAGGGCTGCCCTTTTGTGTGATACAAAGCCAAACCAAAACTAAGAGTGGTGATGGGTTTTGCTGTAAGCCCCCTGCTGTGGTTGTCACCACTGTGGGAGGACACCAGACTCCTCCCATGGAAGGGTGGCGGGGCAGCCCCAAATTCAGTTTTGGGCACCTCCTCAAGTGGATTTATTTGCTTTAGAATTCACCATCATTGTATAAACCTTTTCAGTGACTGGCTTGAAAATGCAGGTGCAGGAAGACATGCTAACTGCCACATTTGAAGCGAACTCTGTTGAATGCCAAACACATTGGAAACAGCTACTCCTGTCACACGCAAGGCTTCTTTTCCTCCCCAAAAGTCTCAGTAGGAGACAGGTCCCACTTGTGCCCTGTGTAAAGCAGGAAGCCCAGTGTTAACATGGTGTCTCCTGTGGGAGGTGGTGCCAGGTGTTTACCAGCCCAGCACCTGCAAGGCCGACTGGTGAGAATATGTACATAAACTGGATAGGAGATGGTGCCACTTCTGACTTCTTGAACTCTCAGTCTTTGGGGCAGAGAGACAGTGAAGGGTGATGGGCACAGGTCTTACTTTCAATTTTGGATGGTCTGAACATGCCGTTTAACAGAACTGACAAAGTAGATGATCACTGTGGGAAAGATTTCAAATACACAAATTGGAGAAAGGAACAAGCTCTTTATATTTTCCTGGGTGAATGCAGGCACCTGTGGTAGGGTCAGGCAGTGTAGCCAGAGGAAGAAATGTGCACACTGAAGGAAAGAAAAAGTTTTAAAAAATAGATTATTTACACAGTTAAGTTAAATAGAAATAGCTGTATCTGGTGCTAAGGTGATAGATAAAGTCAAAAGCAGCTGTTTAAGAACTAATATATAAAGCAAGTGTTAAAGCAGCATTGATGAAGAAAGTGTATGCAGCGAAACCATATGAAAGGGGTAAAGAAAGGAAGATTCAGCAAAATTTCAGGTTTTAGAATTTTATTAAATTTCTAAGCTAGGCAGTGCTTTCACAGTCTCTTGGGACAGCACCCTCCACTGCAGGTAAAAAAGCGTGTTTTGGGATCACATATGCCTGGGGAGGAAATAACCAGTCTTCTCAGGTTACTAACCACACTGTCTGGAAAAGAAAAGAAAAAAAAAACCTTATTCATATTTTTCTGCACAAAGTATGTATTTTTAATTCTAAGAGCTTTACCATCTGTGTTTAAGAGGCCTGTGACTTCAGCATAAAAGGATCCTCCACAAAGCTGCATCGGGAGTTACCATTGCACTCCCTCGCTGTGTGAACCTGCCTCCCTCTGCAGGAGGTCCTTTCTCCTCTAAAAGCTGAGGAAATTGATTCTAGTTTTTCTTTCTAAAAATTGATTCTCATCCCTAGAAGGGATAGGATTTCTGAGATCCATATTTAGTGTTTTTCTGGTTTCTAGCAATAAATTTAACTGGACATTTTTCTGTCTCTTGCTCACCAACCAACACAACCTGCTGCAACTGGAATTAGATAAAAAAAAATATAAATAATTAAACTCAGTCTCAAACTCTGCAATAATGTAGAGTAGGTAGTGCTAAGAAGATTGCAAAGCAAAAAAGATAATAGAAGAAAAATTTCTTCTTTGAACTCAACTCCTTCTTCTATTTTAAAAAAAAACACCCAACAGAACTATTCCTCGTAACTTCACGGGGGGCACAGTCAGTCCAAATGAAATTTGGAAATAATCAAGAGTCAAAAGGTGAATGTCAGCGTGACTATTGAGTACAGCAGCATTATGCCAGTTTTGTGCTAGGTGAAGATCCAATTTATATGTTGAGTGTGGTTAAAAATGATGACTTTACATTTATGGTCATTTTATACTTACTGTTGCAGAGACAAAAGAGAAACAACAAAACCTCATGTTATGTGTATGTGACAAAAACGTCTCTATTCACAATCTTTTCCCTTTGTCCACATCTTTATGTGCCTGCCATCTGCTGATGTGCTTTCTCTAATTTAGATGATAAGGTCACTGGGATACCAATCTAACTTTTAATAACTTCCCTCTGAAGTATGGTTGGTAGCTATAATGATGATAACTAATTAAAATAAATAGAACAGTGACAAAAGCTTTCTTCCCAATGACCTGATATTTCTAATTTGATTAGGTAGGTGGATGCAAAGCTTAGATTGAGATAATTTTTGCTTCAAGTATAACCTGTGGTATATGGCACTTTTGGGAACTCTCACAGAGAGTGTATTGACACACTCACATGACTACAATGCTCTCAGTTGAAGCCTTTAGTGCTGCACAGCAGAAAATGCTGCTGAAGGAAACAAAGGAAATAGTGTTCATTGCTGGTACACAGAATTTGGTGCTGCTACTGCTGTTTTTGCTATTACTGTTGCAGATGTTCAAAATGAAGCTTTCGACTGTCAGCTCTGGGGAAATATTTAAAGGAGCAAAGAGTGGCTAGTTCTGTAACTCCAACTGACAATCAGTGTGTGTGAGAATGTAAATAGCATTATGTAAGGCAATAAAAAGTCCAAACCATTTTTTGGGCTCCTGACTTTTGAATTGTTACAGTGGGGTGTAAAAAGTCAGAATGACACAAATGAAGTTCTGCTTAAAGGATAAGGATCATGAGGATGACTCATAGGTACTTTTCCTCAGGTATTTTTCTCCACCTGACTTCAAAAGGAATTCTGGAGGAATTCCATGTGCCATGTATAAAGGCAGACTGTGGACTGTCCAATTAGGAGGGTGCAGAGTGGGGGATCCTTTAGGATGTATAATCTTGGCTAAGAGGAAATGGTACATTAAATTATCTTCTTCCAATTCAGCATCATGTTCCTGAGGACAGAACTGATGCAAATTTATAGTTTGTTGGGAATCAGTGTTGGAAATCAACACCAGGCAGATAGGCACTCTAGAAACATTTACTTTCCTCTGTTAGCATTGGTTTCTATTTGCCTCCATATGAGCTGGAAACATTGTTTTTTCTTTGTACTGTTTATATCTTAATAAAAAGGAAGCAAGGGCTGTCATCAGGGTTGATTTACAGACAGAAAGAGGGCCTCCAGATGAGCATCGGATCTAGTGAAGTGTGTCCCATGTCTCATAACCCATGTCTCATAACCATCCATCCATCTCCTTTCTTTAGTGAACTGTCTTTCTGCTTCTTTGGAATGTTAGTTTTAAATCACCGGGTGATACAGGCACTGGGCATTTTGATTGTGGTTTTCTCACCCTGTTCGATGGTTTCAGTATCAGCTTCTCATGGGCATTGCAACAGCAAATCACGCCAGGAGGCAAAGCACTCAGCTTTGCATTTACTCCCGATGGGTCCACTAGAGAACTGCAGTGCCAGAGAAACCAAAGTGATATCATAGCCTAAAAAGAAAGAAATCCCATTTTGTCAGTTGGCACAGCTTTATAAACTTTGCAATGTTTTATGAGAATACTGTTGAGTCATCTTTTTGCCATGCAGATTCTTAATCACCTACCTATCTGAAGTTATCTGTATCCCCCTGTCCCTGATCCCAACACTTCTGTGAAAAGCTTTTGCATCTGTCCTCTACTAGTCTCCTTCAACAATTATCTGTGGGCTTTTTGTTTTCTGCCAGCCAGTTTGCTGCAATTTTTCAGGCTGACAGGCTTTGTGCATGTTCAGAAAGATTTGCTTTCAAATATGAAGTAGCCAGGTCTTTACTTACTGAACTTGTGCATGAAAGAATGGTTCACTTACCCATACAAAATTGCAAGCAAGCATTTGCTTTCAAAACGATGTCTATTTGTGGCTTTTTCTCATATGCTCATTAAGCACTCTGAAGTGCCTAGGAATAGAAAAGGGGATTTAAGATTCTTTAAGAAAAGAAAATGTTCTTGTTCTGTTGTTATTCATTTGTACTTGTTAGTGTGTAGAGATCTCATTCAGCCCCACTGGAATCGCTACAATCCAAACATGTCATAATAGACAACCCTTGTCCCAGAGATTTGCCAGGCTAAAGAAATCATGGGCAATGGTCCAGAGAAAGGGACAGCAGAGAAATGGAATTACTTGGCTGAAGACACCCAGGATTTACTGTGGTGTAGAGAAGAGGGAAATGTGTGCCTCTGCCTGTGTCATGGCTCTGTATAATGCCGTAAACATGTCCTGTCGTTTCAGTGTAGAGCTGTGTTCCCTTGCCCTCATAAAGTGGTCACTTGTGGGGGACATTCATTGTAGAAATCAAATTTTGTCCTATATGTACCTCTTATTACTTAATTTTATCATTTTAATATTGAATTTCCTCACAGGACTGGCATTTTAAAAGCTAGTTGTTAACTCCTGGGCTGCCTGGTTATGCTTGAGGAACTGAGTTCTTTGCAGATTTTTGCAATAGTAGATTTTTGTAATTGGATCAAACTAGGGTGCATATTCCCTTCCCCTAGGACCAGACTCTGGTTATAAAACCACATACCTTGTCAAACAAAAATGCACCACTGTGCAGGGGATGCTTTTCAATGTTGGGAAGCACGATTCTCTTCCATCTACCAGGATGCAGCACACAAACAGCTGGAAATTTGTTGCAAAATGAGTGATGAGAAATTAAAAAATAACTTCCCACTTATTTGTTCCTATTGCCAGAGCACTTTTTACTCTGAATCTCTGTTTACAGAGAGTATAGGAATCACGACGGTAACTTTTGGATGGCTATACAAAATATTTGCATTTGAGGGGTGTGTGTGTGTGCACGCATACAGATTGATGTGTGTTTGAATATGTGTTAGATATGGCAGTAGGAGGAAAACTCTCTGTCCATTTTCAAAGGTTACTGAAGGTTACTGAAAACCCAAGAGGACAAGGTATCTCTATACGCACCTTAATGAAATTCATGTGTTTGTTAAGGTGTATCCCTAAAAAGACAGGACTAAAACCACTAGGCTCTTGTTAGTGGAGAACTGATACTTTTGTGTGAAAATCAAACACTCAAAAACAATGAAAGCGTGGAACCTCAAGCACAAAATCATCAAATTCCCTTTGCTATCAAAAGAAGGCTGGTATGTGGATACTTTTAAGAACCAATCTGTTACAGATGCAGAGTTACCTATCATGTCTCAGTCTACACATCAAATGTAATAGGCAGGACAATCATTGGACATACCATTACTTATCACTTTGCAAGCACATGACCACTGAAGAAACACTGATACCCCCGAAAAAACCCACCTGAGTTCTCATAAAGTGGAGTAGAGGAGGATGGGTGAGTTGCAGGGCTCCCCAGGAGACACAGATAACAGAAATGCTGATGCTACATCAACACTTCCTGGTACTCAGCAGCTCTGCTCTTATTCAGAGTAGTGCTCCTCTGTAATATGCACTGAGTATATTAGATTTGTTACAACACTTCACAAATCAAAACAGCACAATTTTTTTTTGGTTCCATATATGGTATATATATGACTGTGTTTGTGCAAAAATCTAATGGCAAACTGTTGTACGACCTGTTCTCTTTAAAATTACAATGTAAAGAAACATTAATGTGAGAGGATCATTGCTCTCTTTATGTATCTTGCCTGCAATAGTTACTATTGGGATGACATATACGTTTAGCAAATAAAACTTGCTCAAGTGTCTTTATTGCTGCAGGAACACGGAAATTTTTGCATTAAGTGTGTCTAGTATAATGCTACCCTGATCAGTATCCACACTTCAAAACAAAATACCATATAAGTTAACTATGCTTAAGTAACTGATTTTCATTGTCTGACAAAACTAAAAAAATAGGATTTTTTTTTTTTAGTTTTATCTCCAAGCCTAGATCAAATTCAAAGAAAAGGTGACGTTTTTTATCACTTTCAAACAAAGGGATATTTTGAAAATCTGAGAATGAAATGCTTTTATCTTTTCCCAAAAATATTTTTTTTTCAACTGGAAATTTCACCCAGTTGCACTTGAATTTGTGAATATGTATTCACATAAACTGATCAGGTCAGATCAGGAGTGGTATGTGCTTTAGCAATAAGTTATTTGGATGAAAAATTTCACTAAACCTTGAAGAAAACAAATTAAACCCCAAGAATTTCACCCCTAAACTTCTGCTTCTGGCTAGTGCTCCTGATCTGAGCCAAGACAATAGTTTATTTAGCTTTTCTATCACTTGTCTGTAGGACAAAATTTCTATATTTCGTCTAAGTAAAGATGGAGATAGTAATTTTATTATGCACGTTGAATGCTTTACATAGCTCTCCTAGACTTGCTGACATAATGATGTCTTGTGGCAATACTTTTCCTGGATTAGTATTGTAGCGTGTAAAAAATTATATCCTTTTAGCAGGTTTTCTTGTTTCTGTAAGCAATGCTTTAGAGACTTAAAAAAAAGGTTATTGGATTTAGCTATAAAGATAACGAGTTTTGTTCCTGTGGCACCAACTGTGAGAGTATATTCATTATTTATACGCAGAGAGTAGAGCTAAAAATGACAGCTGTGAATTGTTGAATTGTTGACAAAAGCAAAAAAATTGCATTCTATGTATTTGCACTGTCTCAGACAAATGAAGGTATATTAATAAATTTCAACTTAATCTTAGTATAATTTATATTTATATAAGTATTCTCTGAGCCTTGTACTGGAGCTGTTGTATCAATCATTACAACAAATTCCTTTGCTTTGATAAATTAATTTATACCCTATTTTGGTGATATTACAGGATCTTTCTACACAGGAGAGCAGTTACTTTAGGTCAAGACAGATTAGCGACTCTGGTTTGTTGAGTAAAGGTCAACTGTGTTTTATTTTTGAAGGCAAAAGCCAACTATTTTCTCTCATGTTCCCTTGTATTTGTCTAAGAGTGTTACCCAGAAGAGCTTTGACTTTCCTGCTTGCTGGTACTATCAGACCCAGGACACATGTTGTCATGTCTCACCATGTCAGGTGAGCTGTTCCGTGTCTTTTGTCTTAGGACATCTAATGATGATGAACACTGAAGTCAAAACCAAGTGGATGCAGCTTTGAACTTCCTCTGTCTATCCACGGGCAGGGTGCAGCTAAAAGAGCAGCACAACTGGAGTGCAATGGCACCAATTGAGGGACCAGCTGCTGAGACAGAATTAAATTTAGGGTCAGGAATTAAGCTTGACAGAAGATTAATATTTTGCCTTGGAAACAGCAGAGAGGGTAAAAATGGCATCAGAGATTTCGTTTGGGAATTTTGGTATCTATGAGAAGGAATCAGAAAAAAAAGACCATCATATGCTGGGCCTTATGCATCAAGGAGTGGAATATTAACTGTCCAACACAGCCCCTGAGGTGGATATCACAGTCCCTGTGGATGGCTGGTTTCCTCGGGAGCTGCCAGCACTGATTGATCGAGCTGTCACGGCCCCTTATGTGTCAGAGTAGGGGGAGGCCCGCAAGGAAAGATTTTAATGGTGCTTGTCATCAAAGAAAAATGTTGTGCTTCTTACTTCAGTGGCCCTGCTGACACCATCAACGTGGTGCCTGCACTCATCCTGTCTAGGATCATGGCAGGCTTCCTCTTGTCAGCCAGATCTTAACTATCTTTACTGGGGCTTCACATAGCTCCTGTTCACTGGATGTGTCTCTTCTGCACAATTAAAGGCAGAAAAGGGGCTCCATCTGCTTTGAAGATGAAGTCTAACAGCTCTAGACTACTCCAGCTAGTCATGGAGTATGTCAGATATCATGAATATTTAAGACACAAATAAATCATGAGTATGTAAGATACAAATAAACATAATCTTGCTTGTAGCAGGAGAGGACTAAGGAATGAAGTATTTACTTTGTGTCGAGGAGTTTGCTGTTGTTGCTTTGTTTTTCTTAATGTACATTTTCATATTTTATAGTTTGCATCTATGGAGCAGCTCAGTGCTGTAGGCTGGACGTTGGAGGGGGTATGCAAGCAGGAGGGCTGGCAGGACACAGATTTGTGCTAAAGAAGACCAGTGCCTGTCCCCGAGGGGAGCGGGCAAAGCAGGCCAGGCAGAGCCCAGCTGGTGAAGGGGTTCACAGGAGCTGCAGCAGTGGCAGCTCTTGCAGAGGTCAGCAGGGAGGAGGAGGTGGTGAGGACTGCAAAGGCAGCGTGGACATTTTTGTCCTGGGTTCTGCTTCCTTCTCATGACCTTGGAAACTCGAGGGATGAGGAGGGATTGGAGTACATGTGGTAGATATTGTAACAGGCATGTCAGGAAATTTTTTATCCAAAACCCCCATACTGCCTCAGCAAAAACCACCTGAATGTGATTTGCCCGATCTCAGAAAATGAGAGAGATGTGGATGAGCAAACTTGTTTGGTTTTTTTCCCCCATCATTTCATAGTGCTGTTTGTAAATTCTTGAAATCAAATGAGATGGTTTGTTCCCAGCTGACACGAGCCTGGATGCCGCAGAGATACTGAGTGCTATGGAGGCAGGTGCCTGTGGGTAGTGGGGAGTATCAGCCCCCCAGGACCAGGGCCAAGGCCCCTTGGCACAGAGGACACTGCTGGGGTCTGCTGCCTATTGCTCTGAGATGGCTGACATGTCTGCCTTACACTTTTGGTGGCAGCCTGAGGCATTTTAGGTTTATGTGTTGCTCCATTTCGAATCTGGTGTAATAAATGCAATGATCTCAAACACCCCGCGGAGCAAGAGCCCAAAGGGGAAAAGGGCAAGGGGTTGTCTTAGAAACAGGGAGAATCTTTCTTTTGGCAGTGAAGAAAGATGTTAGGGAAGTATCCGCATGAAAGGAAACAGGCAGTTTCATATCATGTGTACACAGCCACATCCAGGCCTACAATTGTTGTTTTGAGGGGTGTCACTGGCAGATTGTGGATCTGTGTTTGACCTTCCTGAGTTGGATGAGTTATAGGTTCTACTGAAAGTAAACAAAGTCACAGCACCAGGAAAGATTAGCAGTAGGTACCTAACTAATTTTACCTCTTTGCCCACCATGATGAAGAGATATTTATAGTTACGGTGAAAAAACAATGCCTTCATAAAAGCAAAAGTGCTGCAATTGTTAAGATTACTTCACTTAAACTTTTCTTCTTCTTGACAATGACACTTATGAAATGTTTGAGTGTTCTATTAATTTGTGTCATTAAATCAGTGTAGTTACAGGATTTCCTTTCATATTGCCAAAGCCTCTGTGAAGAAAAATATTTTTTGTAATATATAAGGACTGAGAAGTCTCATCTTCCACAGTGAAACTGCTCAACTTGCTAATCAGCAGAACTATTCAGAAGGACAAAGAGGGACTTCTTGTTCCACAAAATGTTTTGGTGTGAGGTGGACAAGTTTCCCTTCCCAATATGTTCCTCCATAAAAATTTCCCACAACCAAGGTGCTGAGCAAGCTCAAAAGTAGGAAGCAAAATAGCAGTGAAACTAGCCTTTGGCTTTAAAAATAAATATAAAAAATTCTAGTATAACTTTATGCTGCTATTTAAAAGCTTCTATATTTATCATTTTTCCCTTCAGAGTGAATTCTTTAACACGCTGCAGTGTGATAGGATGTTTCCTTCAACTTTTAAAAAAAGTTTAAGTGTTAAAACTTAGCACAGTTGTGTCAGGGGATCTGCCTTGCTGTCAGTTTTTCAAAGCAACTCCATTTTGAAGTCAGGGGGGATATCTGTTGAACAAGGAGTGGCATAATATGGCCTAGGGCTACTAAGTTACTTACTTGATAAATGTTATAGGAAATGTGTTCTGATTATTGCACTCTTTCTCTTTTTGCTAAGTGCCTTAGTACCAGGGATACTATCCATTAACTTCCTCTAGGTAATGGTTTCCCATGAATGTGTTTTTTTCTGCCAGAGCGGTATCAGTTGAGAAGAGGGAAGGGAACGTTGTCTGAGACCCATCCCTCTTGTAGAGCAGCTGCTACTTCTTCAGCAATTGCCAAACACTAAAGAGAAGGGAAAAGGGTCCATAAAGAGGTAACCTGTCACACTTGGCATTTTAAGCCAGATACTCAAGGAGGTATATTAATACCGCTTTACTGACTTTGAAAGAAATCGACTGATTTACTGTGTCTAATGTCTTTGACTTTTTTAGATACTTCAAATCTGGACATAGTTTGTGGTGTTTTGTTCATTAAGGTTGATAATAAAGTAAAAAGGATTCTTTTAGTCCTGAAAACTTTCAGAGAAGACCTGGAAGACTTAAGCTGTTTATATAATATAATTATTTTAGCCTCAGTGGAATGGCCCACGTGAGCATCTACACATCGGTAGAGATGCCAAGCAGTTTTAGCAAACACACTCGGAGTTTTGAATTACAGCTTGACCAGTACAAAGAGGAAGATAATCCTTAATATACTGGTCAACTTCAGGAACTGGGTGTAGCTGTAATACCTAATTCCTGGTAATTATGAGCAGTTATTAGCAAAAGGTGAAAATGCTTCCCAGTGAAGGTCAGATATGGAAGAGGTTCTGCTGAAGGTATTTGGTAAGTTCTAGGCCAGGAAGTCCCTGAGGTTAAAATAATTGGAACCCAGAAATGTATTCAGGGAATGCAATATAGTGCAGGTTTCCCCTGTTCTTACTTTTTCCGAGGAATCTGTTTATAACTGCAAGTGGGGAAAGGCAATTTCAGTCTCATCATTATTATGTTTTTAAGAGATGTACTCCTCCTACTGCAATTGTTAATCCTTCCCCAATCTGGCTCTGCATATTACAACTGAATAGAGTGACATCTTAGGCTAAGTTGCTCTTACAAAAATCACAGTTTTGTGCAGGGACTATGAGTTAGTTTTCAACTGTATTGAACTGTATAAGGGGAGCTGAGTCCTATCTATCTTCATAAATGAAACTGATAAACATGATCTCACTCACAGCTGTATCATAAGCCTGATGTAAGGACAAGACTCTGTAAAGAGAAAAGGGAAGAGACGGATCAAACTTTAAAGCATATTTGGTTCTTCTATTCGGATGCAACACTGTAGGAAACAATCCTGAAAACAGCTGCATATGTGCACCTTTCTGGGGCTTATGGGTATCAGCAGTTTTGGACCTCAAAGTCTGTGCAGCAAGCCTTACTTTGAACTATTTGGAAAAACTGCAAATTACTTTTTGTTTGTTTCTTTAAAACAACATAATTTCTGAGGATGCTTTTGTTAGGAGGTGGGCTCAGGTCCAAGAGAGATTTTTGATCATACATGTGAACAGGACATCTTAAAATTACTTTGTGTCTTGAGTCACTACTTGAGATGTAAATAGTAGAAGTTCAAGCCAGTGCTGTTATTGATGTGAAGTAGGGATGTTGCCCATGTCTCTTTCACCGGGTAGGGAGATCTCACCCTTTGTTGTAAAAGCTCATACTTTTTCCAAATGAAAATGTATTTTGCATTTCATGTTGAATCAAGACACACACCCTGCAATGACTCGTCTTCTCTATCTGCTTCTGCTCTTGCCATTTTCAGTGAAATGTCTTGCTTTCTGACCAACTGTGGCTAGCCATGACATTACTTAGAGATTAGTAAAGCTGGAAAGGTACTTACATCAGCTTATGCTGTATGAAAACTATGTTAGCAGGCTTCATAACTTCTCCCTGACACCTGAATGACTGCTCTGATTTTTTCCATAGTGATCAACGTAGCAAGACACTAGCTTTGATGTGTGTGTTCATTCCTGTGTTCACCACTGCAGCCTCGTGTTTCTGTTTCTTCATTTATCTAAGTTCATACTCAGTTGTTTTAGCTCCTTTCAACGAGAATCTTTTTTCTGTCACCTTTCAGTGCAAATAACAATAGGATTTTCATCATTCACTGGGTTTCTACGTGCTACTGCATTCAAGTAAAAGGGAATTTGTTCTCTTTGCCCTTGACACTTGTTTTATAAAGGGTTGCACAAGAAGTAACCAGAGCCAGCTGTTCTTTTGATGTAAATAGACAGAACTTTATTGCCACCAGTAGAGTTATGCCCAGTTTTACAGTCTCATGACATGCCATAAATGTTTTTGCCCTCTGAACTAATATATTTGAAGGCATTTTGCTGCATTCTAATCCTTGCTGTAGAAAGATAATGTTTCCAAGTGTTACCCTCTAAGCAGCTAATCACTTGCTCAGCTTTGCACACTTTTGCTTTTAACCTCTTCTTCATGACTAATTAAGATCATTTTAGTCTGGGAGATAAGGTTTTTCTACTATGATGTGTATGGGGAAAACAGCTTTTTAAAAATCCAAGCAGAGTGGGACCCGGAAATATTTCCCTATATAGAAGTATCAGATGAGGAAGGGTAATTGTGTGAGTGCAAACTTGAGTAATTCATTAAATGCACTAAAAATAGGAAAGTAGTCTTGATTTGACATAAAGTTGAGATTACTTAAAAAATAAAAGCAGCTGCTTTGCCATCATAAACAAAGAATTCAAGACTTTCCTTATCCTCTTGCCAAGCTGCTGCTTAATCTTATCTTTTAATTAAACCTGAACTTAAAATACATGTGTCTAGCATGCCAGTTTATTAAATGAAATATCAATAGGCACACAGTATTCTCAGCAATTCACATTCTGTATAGAGGTTCCTTGGTTTTTTTTTTCCTCCTTACAGAATGAACACATTAAAGACCCGAGTTTTGTTGCAACTCAGAGTTTAAAGTTATTGATTAGAAAGAAATAAGGAGTTAAAGTCCTGTGCTGAAAATTTTTTTTAGTTTACACTAGCTTTATTTTCTGCTGCAAAACCACACCCAACTACTTTAATTTTGAGTTAAACAGAGACATTTCTCCCAAGAGATAAAAATCAGAATAACAGTCTCTGCTTCTGATCAGTCCTTGATAAGGAACTCATAACATCTTCATTCTCTAAGAAGGGAAAACTTGATCTGATGCATTTTCTCTAATACCCAAGTGATTTTTCCTTTTTTTTTCTTTTTTAAACTTTTTAACAAATTGAGTCTCCCTGGGGAGTTGGAGGTGAAACCCTAACTACAGTGAAGACAGTGGGTGCTTTGCCATTTATTTAAGGCAAGTTTTCATAGGATTCCTCAGATGGGACTGAATGAAAACACAAATCACCACTGTAATTTCTATGCAAGTGCACTGTTTTGATATAGATGTGGTCATTCATTCAGGGAATGAAAGTAAAACCACGTGTCTTAAATGACAAGTCCACTGTATTAGAACCCAATTCAAAGTACTGAATGCCAAAGAATGCGATTTCTGGCTACAGTGATATCATTTAGACATGTGCCGGTTCAGCAAAGGGCTTAATTCTGTCCTAAAATATGAAATGGTGATGTTCTTGAAGTTAAATGCATACTTTGCTAGGTTAAGCCTCAAGTACTTATAAATAATAGAGAAATTACCAAGCTTTGATATTTTAGATTAGTCCCTAAATATTAATCCCTATCTTTCTTTGGATAGTCAAAGAAAGAATTGAGTATATAAAAAAAATTGAATCAGTGTCCAATCACCTGTATCACCACTAGAAAAAAGCATGTATTAAGAACTCCAGAGACCTAATACTTGAAAATATTGACAATAAAGGCCACCCTTTTCCTCAAATACATGATGACTGCTCTTTCATTTCTGTTCAATACAGCATTACATTGCAGTTTTGTGCACATTAATAATACGGTGTGGTTGTAAAGGTATGATACCTTATAACCTAGAGTAAACATAGAATATTGATCTAATACAGAATGATGTGGTAAGCAATGAGGCTGAAACAAGAATCTAAGAAGGAATTCATGATGGAAGCAAATAAAACTGTTTCCAGTACCTGTGCAAACATTAGAAAGGCAGTTAATTGGCAAAATGAATTGGAATTAATTATGCATGAATCCTGTGGCAAGTACAGCAGCACTCTACTCATTGAGAAATCATAGTATGGAAAAGAAGATTGCATTATATTCTGAATGTGCTTATAGCCACTTTCTGGAGGATTGCAAAGGTCCATACTTACCTTTATAGAATATACTGTCATTATGAGAAATATCTGGGATTTCTGAATCACTGATGATGCTTTTCAAGAACCCTTGGGAACCGGTGAATTCCCTGACAGATGAGTAAGGACAATAAAAAGAGAAAAGGGGTAAGACTCAAAAAATGAGATCCCTAGGAAGATATAAAAACAAATAACTAATCAATCTGCATTTAAAAAAAATTGGGATATCATAAAATGATAAAAAAAACCATTATAAATTTTTTTTCTTTTTAATTGTTAAACCAACTTAATTTCCTTCAATGACGAGGTAGCTAGCATAATATCTACAACAACAGAAAACAGTAAAAGTAAGAAATTTGAATTTTAGTATTGCTTTTTGACACTGTTCAATGTGAGATTCTCATAAGCAAGTTAAAGAAATATGGTCTAGCTTTAAGCACTGTAAAGAGGATACACAACACGGACAAAAAATTTCCATTTTAATTAGTGTGAAGTACTGGGCTTCACAGAATCATAGAATCGCCTAGGTTGGAAGGGACCTTTAAGATCATCTAGTCCAGCCATTAAAAAAAAAACAAAATCAAACAAAACACACACACCAACACTAAACCATATTCCTGAGCACCATGTCAACTCGTCTTTTGAATGTCTCCAGGGATGGTGCCTCAACCACTTCCCTGGGCAGCCCATTCCAACGCCTGATA
>JAOXJM010000023.1:36713756-36740498 GCA_026413425.1 Tringa solitaria | reverse complement strand
TGAATAACCCCAGCTCCCTCAGCCTCTCCTCATAAGACTTATTCTCCAGACCCCTTACCAGCTTTGTTGCCCTTCTCTGGACCCGCTCCAGCACCTCAATGTCTTCTGGGATATCACTTTTTACAGCAGATAAACAGGATAATAGGACAACAAGAATGAGAAAAGTTTAGAAAGAGAAGTTAATGAAAAATCTAGAAGGTTCAGTATATAGGAAGAAGTTATACTAAAGAAGGTGAACAGTTTTTTGCATCACTAATTGATGGCAGAAACCCAAAACTATGTTCATTTACATCAAATCAGGTTTACATTGGATAGTAAGAAAATCTTCCAAAATGTTACGGAGGATGAAGGACTGGGATGAGATACATGGTAATGTTCAGAGATCACAGAGTCACTTCAGGTGGGAAGGGCCCTTAGGAGGCCATTTGCTCCAACTACCCACTCAAATCAGATCCAAAAAAAGTAGGTTGCCCAAGATGATGTCTGGTAAAGTTCTGATTATTTTCAGTGATGGAGATACTTCAGCCTCTCTGGGAACCTGTTCAGGTGTTTCACCACCCACGTTGTGGATTTTTTTTCCCCTTGTATCTTACTGGAATTTCCCATGTTGCACTTTATGTCCATTGCCTCTTGTTCTATTATTTTACATCTCCAAAAAGAGCCAGGCTCTGTCTTCTCTATGTTGAATCATCGGTTGGACTCGATGATCTCAGAGGTCCCTTCCAACCGTGATGATTCTTTGATTCTACGTCATACCACTAGGCAACTGAACTGTGGTATTTCCACTATTACAAGAATTATGAACAGGTTTGATAAACATCTGGAAAATGCTGGAATTTCCCTCAGTACAGGAGTTGAATGAATTAAGTCAATTATCATTCTGTGTTTTTGTGAATTCCTAACTTTCTGTAATTCTTCGGAATGTACAGAAATATAGCATTTAGCAAATTAAGGTATCTATCTTTATAATTATTTCTGTGTAACAGAAAGTTCTAGATCAGTGGATCATAGATGTATTCCAGTTATTTTAATCACACTCTTATGGTAAAATATTTGGATCCCTAAGCTTTCAGACTTTCCCCCTCTCCCTCCAAAAAAATCCCAAGATGCATTTATAGTAGGGGAAGAGATTGTGGTCAAATTTTCTCTGGAGTGGGGTTCTTGGTAATGAATCACTTTTACTCTGAGGGGAAAAAAACTAGTGCTTAATTTTATTACCAGGAAACAGATTGAAAAATGCTTGACTCCAGAGGCAAGAAGTGAGGCTATTACAAAGTGTAGACAGATTGAGTCCCTTTATTTTTCGCCAACTTCAATCAAATAAAGTTCAACTTCAATTTTGGAATATGAATGTTGCAAACTACAAAGCCTTGGTATTGTATTATATGAAGGGTTAATGAAAGGAAGAATATTATAGAAATATCTACATTATTTTTTGAGCAGGATTTCTGAGGCATAAAGCATGTGAGAAAGCTTGGGAGATATAGAAAGAAATATTGCAAATTTCCAGGACAGCGTTTAAAACCCACAAAGTTTAAAGAAGGCTTAATAGAAGAAACTGAATCTCCTGTAGTTGTGGATTTAGAAAAGATATGACATGAAAAATTAAACTATCAAGATTTTAATACAGAGGGAAAAAGAAAAGTATAAGGTGCTTGCAGAAAAAATAAAGCAAAAATCTGGGCACAGCAGAATGAGAAAAAGTGATAACGAGAAAGCAAATGAAGATTCCAAACAGTGGAAGAAGCTTTAATCAGCTGCATGTGTTCAAACAAGAACAAAAATAGGTTATTTCTGGTTTGTTTTAAACATCCCACAATACCGCTGAAATCCTGCCATTTTGGTCTTACGGCTAGAGACTCAGCAGTGTTGTCATTTTTGGTCACAGGAATTAGTTAAGGAATTATTGTCCTCCTCAGACAGTCCTTCTGGCCTACATCTTGCCAAGTCACTCACCTATTTTATTCTCCAAGGATGTCTGTTATATCCTTGAAGCATGTTTCCAAGTTATGGGTAGCTGAAGTATGATAATGGCACTTTGTTGTGCCATTGAAGGCAATGCATAAAGCAAACGTTGCTTTTGAATTTTGGTTGACCAGATATCATGATGGACCTTTAATAACCAAAAAGTACTTTGCCATAAGGCTAGAGCATGAAGGTTTGGTGAAACATTGAGGAAAGAGGGAAAAGCCTTTTAGATAATACTAGGATATTACACAGTGTCAATATAATTTTCTATCTGTTCTTTTCTACTCAGACTGTCCTGCTTAATTTTTTTGTAAAGAAATGTGCTTAGTCCTATTTTCAAGATAACATTTTGGAATACATCAATTACCATGATTATGCTGAAATGAATTTGTAGTTCAAGGAAGTGTATTATCTCTCTTTTCCAGGGTTGGATTACCTTTCCTGGGAAAAGAACAAATAGCTGCAAATGTAATGTCTGTTAATCATGATAATATATAAATTGAACAGCTTGCCAGGATTACATTTATTATTTTGCTCTGCAGCCATAGCAAATATCTTCTTTAGCTTTCCTTCACAGATGTATATTTCTTCAGCCAGCTTCAAAATAAAAGTTATAACCTATTCCTGTAAACAGTGACACATGTCTGCAGTCCTGACAAGACATTCCTGATTTGTTGTGGGAGAAATGAGGACATAGAAAATCTTTAACCATGTGTTACCCAATAGTACCACCGTATCCCTGGAAGCATTTGGGTTCCTTTGCTCAGAAGGACAGGCACACCACATATAATATAGACCAATTTTTTTAGTGTCAGTTGACCCTATGGCCACCTTCCTATTGTGCTTCACCAATAATTCTTGCAGATGACTTGACCTACAGTGTACAGTGCTTTAAATCATTTTCCTTGCAGTCCTTGTCTTTCAAAACATGCCTGTAGAAGAAGGCGGTCAAAGCAGCAGACAGGCAGTCTCTAACTGTAATGCTCAGCCTGTAGCAAATCTAATTTCAGTTGCACCTGTTGCCTGATTATGTCTTTTTTTGAGAGGGGGAGGAGGAAATTCACCTTCCCTCTTCCTGAAGCCATTCTAATTAAATATTAATTGGGCCAGAGAGTGTGCCTGCAGGCAATCAAAATTAATGGTTAAAGCACCAACAAGTAAAAATTTCAGTTTGGGTCATGCTGAGTATTCAGTGGAGACAAAACTGGAGCTGAATTCACTAAGGTAATTCGCTCTTTCTCATGCTTATTTTTCTGTTTATTTCCTTTCTCTGTATAGTTATTGATATAGGGCATAAAAACAAGAATATCTTCAGCATGGGCTTCAGGGGAGCTCACCCCCTTACAGCTTGCTAGCTAGGAAATTCTCATGGTTGTTGTTCATTCAAAACCAGTGGATGTTTTCCTCTCTTTAATTTATTCGCCTTTGGAGTGAATATATGATCTTCCCATCCACAAGAAGCCAGTTGTACTTGAAGCACGTTAAAAAACATGACTCAGAATAATCTATTAACAGCTTGAAAAAAACAGGAACATAAACCAGCACACAATTAATTGGTTCCTTGTCAAAAATTAATACAAAACATTGGACCTGGCACTCAGCACTGTCATCCAAGAAAGGGAGAAGAAAATAAGCATAAATTAAAAAAAAAAAAAAAGTTCTAAAAGTAACTTTCCAACCTTCTTCCTTGCCTGGAGGCAACATTGGGAAAACCACAGGTGTTAGGTCTTCAATACAGTGGCTATGTGGTAGATAAAACTTCACCAAAATGAGATCCTAATTCCAGGGGAAGGAAAAAATCACAAAAAGTCTGTAGAAAGCTCTTAGAGCTGGGTGAGCCAAGGTAAAGCTGAATGTATGCAAAGCAATCTTGTTGGAGGGTTTTTTTTTTTTGTTAATAGTAGTTTGGGTTTGCTAGGCTTGAAAGCCTGAAGTAATAAATCAGCTTTAAAGTGGATTTACTGGGTCTCACAAATTTTAAATAAGCTCAGATATGAAAGAGAGTGAAGAATTATTCCTCAAATAACAGGGTAAAAGCACTATAATCTTGGCAAGATGTGAGAAATCATCTCTTCTCATAAAAGGAAAGCAACTTTTAACAGGTGTCACCAGTCCATGAGATTTAATTATTTATGAGATTTGTTTGGTGAATACTTTGTTTCTGAACTGTGTTTCTATATCACTTTCTGTTCTTTGCAGTTTCTCAGCTATTTCTGTACTGTCTAAAATCCTGTTAACGCTTCGCTTTTGTGGCAGCTTGATTTTTTCCTTTTTCTGCCACTATAACCTACTCTCCAGTTTCTGGCTAACAGGGTCCTGAGACTAAACGGAAGAGGTCTGAGTGCTGGTTAAAGGAGTTGCATTTGACTGGGGAAGCAAATTGGCCGTGATTATAGTCGAGGTGAATGTCAAGGAAAGAAGCCCTGGTTCAATTATGATTTAAGGTGGTATGTCTGAGAGTGTTAGCAGCAGTGGGCTGATATGAATACTCCTGTAGTAGGATGATCCTGTTTTTGTTGGGAAAAGAATTAATATAATGATTGATCAGATCTGTAGTCTCAACATTGATCTCTTTCATTTTGCATTCAGAAAAAAAAACCCCAGCCACCACACTAATTTTTGTGGAGATTTACTATTCTGTTTTCCAAGAAGAAAACAAAGAAGGGTCCTAGCATGACATAAACAAAAATAATTAATATTCTATGCCACGTGTAAGCAGCTTCCCCAACAGACTAGCTCTCTCCTGTGTCTGGGGCCATGTACAGCATTCATGTAAAAGGGAATTACAGAAATTCTGTGCTGTATGTGTCACCCCATCTCAAAGTCTATTGATTCTAATGGGAGACTTTCTGAAGACTTCAGTGGTTTCACATATTTTCCACACGCTTTTGAGTGTAATAGGTATATGTAGGTGCTCATGAATATCCATCCCCTAAAGACATTCTGGCAGAAATTTCCTTCAGACTCTAATACCAGAGAATCTTGGATGTGATTTTAGGTTCTTTACTCAGCCAAACGCAGAAAATTCATGAGGTCTCGGGGGTTTGTTCCTCCAATTTCCACAAATGTTGGTAGTTCTATCATGGGCTGCATACTGCAATTTACTGATTATATCAAAGGAACTGAAGTGCTAATCCCAGGTGAGCCACTGACTGTGTAATGAGAGGCTTGTAAAGTCTTTCAAAGTTACTGAAAACAGGTGCTGTGAGGGATAAGAACATCAGACTAAAGCAAGAAAAAAATCATACCACAGAAGCTTTGCTTCCACAGTCATTTGTGCGGAGCAGTTAGTGTGTGGCTTTGCATAATTTTTTTGTTTTTAAAATCAATCTCCTGCTCCCACAAAGTTCCAAACTAACAAAGCCAGGACAGTGAAACCACACAGGCCAAAAAATCACAATAGCAGTGGCAGAGCAGTTATCAGCCTCTCTTTTGAAACTCCTAACCGGGCCACTCACCTCTTATGAGACAGACAAATATCTACTAGGAACTAGATGAAGGTCAGCCACACATTTCATATGGGTCACTGAATAATGATCACAGAGTAGCAACTTTCGTTTTGAATCAGTAATGCTGAGGTGAAAAGCGCCGTATTTCATTGTTAATACCACATGCTCTCCTGGTCTCTGCTTTCATTTCTTCATCCTACTGGTTCTATGAACCCTTAAGAACCTGGCTACTTTTAGGTCTGAGCAGGCTGCTTTTTCTGACCTTCAAAATGGTTTTTGAACCTTAAAAATTGTCTGTTCACAGTTCTGAAAATGAATGCGTCTGGAAGAGGAATTTGTTATCAGTGAAAAATTCTTTTCATGGAGCAAAGGAAATAAGTGTATAAGAAGAAAGAGAATAAGCTATATTCTTCATTATATGATAAGAAACTATAGAGTAATGAAAAAAAGTAAATAAAACTGCTGTGAAAATCAGAAAAGTAATAATACAGCTTCTTTCCAAACAGATGGTTTGTTTTTATTCCAGAACGTACATAAAATGTTTTATTATTATCTAAAGTCACCTTTCTTCTCCATTTTATGACATGAGAGTGAGGCAGAAAGAAAAGAAAAAGGAAACGAACAGCTATTTGAAAACACAGCGATAGAATATGACATTTCAAAGAGTGAACAAAATGCCCAGGACTGGATTCTGTTGTGTGATATGCACTCCGGAGTATTTGGTACCTGGCAGGCTTAATTCTCAAGTGACAGTCCAGTGGACCAAGAAATCGGGCTCCGGTAACTGAATTCTCATGTAATCCTCATATGGGCTTTTAAAGATTGATACTGAGACAAAACCATAAGCATCAAATTATAAGTGTACAACAACTAAAGCTTATGGTTACCATTTTGTTATTAGGCTGGATTAGTTTTCAGTTCAGGAAACCCCACCTATCCTTGTGTTGCCTTCAAATAATGGCAGCATATGCTTGCAGAACTCACTGCTGATACTATAAAGTGAGGCAATGTGCTTATTGTAATGCACAGGATTTTTTCCAAAAGGATGTCTATCCAAATTTTAAGTTTCCCAGTAGGAAAACTCAAATAAAGAGAGCAACTCCTGGGACATTATTTCTTGAACCAGAAACCATCTCCCTGTTGGCTGAAACCACTACTGAACTTCATACATCTTTAACTGTTTCTTTTGAGGTGACTTGAAGATCTTTCATGTTGGTGTTTGAGAGTCATGTTTGGAATCATACCTTTCTGTCTGACACTTAAGTGGCCTGTGAGAATAAATCTGTCTTCATTAAATCTGATTTTTGAACATCTTCCTGCCATAATGGTTAGCCAGATGTGCTATTATCATCACATTTACTAGTGAATTTTATAAAGATAGCAGAATAGAAATAATTTTTTTAACAGGAATCCGTTCATGCTGGAAAAGGTACTTCTGGTCATGCTTTAGTAAGCCCATGTTGTTCTCGTCTCATGTTGCAAAGTGCTCTAGGTGCTCAGAAGACTCAAGAGCTGAGCCTCTGATGAATTTTAAGGAATCCCTGGAATTCACCTAGGTGAAGTTTTCCATGTACATTGTATTTATCAAACAAAATGACTTTCACTGCTTCCCAGGGGTAATAGAGCTCTGCAGCTCCAAAGCTGAGTCTCACAGGAGTAATTAAGCCCATGGTCATTTGGGTAATGGTGAGGTGAAGGTCATTCTGCATCCGGTGGACTGGGCTTGCCTCAGAGTTTTGTGCTGGCCTCAGTGTGCTGGCAGTCTTCAGTGCAGGCTCTTTAATGCTAGTCAGTGCACATTTTGAGCCAGCTATCCTCTGAGCAGAGGTCAGTGTGCGCACAGTAGTCCCTGGAGCATCACAGCATGTTAACCTATTGCAAAACCTACTGCTCTAACAAGTTCTTGGGGCCATTGGAGCTGCACCGCCCTAGTTACTGACTTCTAATCCTCATCCAAAATCTGTTATTTTTAAAAAAAGTTTTCCTAGAGACTTTGTGCCATAAGATAAGCAGAAACAAAAAGCCTTTTTCTAACACCTGTCTTCAGAAGAGTGACTATATCCCTTTGTATTTTATTAAATAAGTATATATCATTTTAGACTGGAGCAAATGAATGAATTTTATAGAATCTAATAACTGAGCCAATGACTCAAATATAAAGTTCTTTTGATCCATGGAGGAAAGAAGTTTCAATATAGCAATAACACTAAGAACAAAACAGCAGTAACACCACCTCCACTAATAACAACAGAAAATATACCTGTAATAACTTTTTCCTAAAACATATTAAATATCATAAATATATTTTTAACATTTTGTGCTCAATTTAATATTTAGTCCTACACAAAACCATAAATTTCAATTGCTGGAATACACACCTTAGCAATATACCTTATCAAGGGCATATGTTTGTTTTACCACTCCTTGACATTTTTATTTGAAGGGTGGGTTTCTACTATTAGCCTGTAAACACAGGCGAGCAATTTGTCTACCTCATACACCTCGGTAATCGGTCCATGTGGGACCAGCACAGGATTTTCTGGTTTGCAGAACCACCTTGGGGTATTAGCAATCAAGCATGATCAATCAATCATCAGGCAATACTTTCAAATTTTTAGGCAACTTCACTTTGTTCCCGTCTTCCACCAGTGCTTACAGCAAAGCACTGTCAACAAGGGCCTTTTTGCAGAATAAACTAAAAGAATAAAACTTCGTTTATTCAAATCTTTCTAATTAGTACAGTACAGTGTGTTTATGAATAGCTATTGACTTTCAAAGATAAACATAAAACATTTCTTTTTTTTGTCAATCTCTTATTAATGCTAAAACTTCAATGACTTCTGAAAAGCAATGTAGCTTACAGGTGTTCTCTTTGAAAATTTAGTAGAGAAGATTATTTAACTTGAGAAAATACTCAGTAAATCCAAACTGGCTCTCTTAATGTGTCTTGGCTGTATTTCTCCTGCTCCTTCATGTTTTACAGCAGAATGACTAAAATTCTGCTCTTCCCAGCACTCTCATTAATTTTATATACAACCGGGGTCCATTCTCCAATTTCCCACATTTTACAGAGAGGTGACTTATTGGCCAGCCCATGACCTGTGCTTGACAGCATATATTCGTGACCATTCATGATTACAGAAGTTTGTCTCCTTCCCCTCTCCAGGAGCCTGAGCTTGAGTCTGGCTGTGACAGTGGCTGTCGCACACAGGATGGAGTAAGTGCTTCTAGCTCAAAATAGGGATGTTTTCAGATGCAAAGTAAATGACACGTATGGCATAAGGCAATTAGCCTTTCCTGGAATCTCACTGCTTCTGTTGGCTACTCTGATCTTTTTCAACAAACCATCATTGTCTTTAGGTTTTAGACCTTTTAACTTTTTACTGTCTACATAATTTGAAAATTGTACGGCTCTTTGACAGGTCACATCCGCTGATTTCCTTGAAACTGGAACAAAATGTTGATGAGGCATCAAAATGTATTTCTTACAGGTTTCTTACCAGATGTTGCTGGGTATGCTGGATCTCTCAAGAGACCAATAGATAGAAGGTAATGTGCCAGCTGCTTCTCCTGTTTCCTCTGCTCTGTACTGGTTCTGCTGCCCTGGACAGAAAGGGGGGACCAAAGTCTGCCTGGAAGCCTGCACTGTGCCAGGGAACCTCTCTGGGTCCCTCAGGGAAATGCAGGCTCCAGACACAGAGACAGCAGCATGCTGGATCTGTGCTGATGCCTGGGGTAGCACCATCAACTGCAGGCACAGGGAGAGCATGAAGTGAGGCAAACTGGCTATAGCTTAATGGTTAGGATGTTTTCCTGGGAGGAAGGTGACTAAAGGTTCTCATTTTTGTGTTTATTTTTAAGCCAGAAATGGTTACGTCAAATGCATGCGCAACTCGGGGAATAGGGTCTGAAGCCCCAGCTGCATCCCCCGTAATTGCTGTCCCTCTTACTCCCTACTTTCTGCACTCCTTGTATGCACAATGGTCTCTCAACAATAAGAAGGGCCGAGAACAACCATCTTCCTCCCTTTTCCCCATTTGTCTTTCTCCTCATACCTGCCAAGATGCTTGTTAGAGTCTTTTCTAGAGGCAGGGTAGAGAAGAGATGGAGATATCGTCAGCCTCCTCAGAGACATGTCCCTCACCTCCTTGCCATGAGTTGTGGTAGGTATATATATTGTAATGCAGAAGTGCACCTGTGCGTGCATGAGGAGAGGATGGAGGGAAAAGATATACTGCTGCTCTTATCCTCCTTTTTTTTTTTTTTTTTTTTGTAAAGAGAGCCAGGGCTCTACCATTTAAAGCTTGTACGCAGAAGAGCTTTGAGCAGACTGGATACCAAGTGCATTATTCTAGGGGACTTTCCCTCACATCTTTGATTCGTAAGCCATCATTTATTTTAAGGGTTTTCCTTTATTTCATTCACATGAATAAGTGGAAAGCTCAATCAAACCTTTGCAGAGCGACACAAAGCAAAGCTACTGCTAATTAAACTTACTTCGGAATTCAAGCTGGAGAAGCTTAACCACAAAGGCTAACTGCAAAGCTGAGGAAAGAAAAGTTAACTTACTACACTACACACCACATATGAAATAGAAGTTGTGGCTGTGCCTGCAAGCTTATGTCTACACTTATTAAAATATGATGTTATATCACATTTCTACTTTTTACACTTTTAACACAGGTAAGGAAATGGCACTCCAGGAAGCTTTGGAAAGTCTCTAATTTACACAGCAAATCATAAAATCACAGAATGGTTTGTGTTGGTAGAGAAATGTAAAGATAATCTAGTCTACCTCCCTGCCATGGGCAGGGATATCTTGCACTAGACCAGGTTGCTCAAAGCCCCATCCAACCTGGCCTTGAACACTTCCAATGATAGGGCTTCCACAACTTCTCTGAGCAACCTGTTCCAGTGCCTCAGCACACTCGTTGTAAAAGATTTCTTCCTTATGTCTAGTCTAAACCTACCCTCTTTCAGTTTAAGAACGCTTCTAGTATATGGGCACTACTTTGTTTCATTGCAAAGACTGAGTGAATACTGTGTTCATGGTGTGGCTTAAAGCATGGTAGGAAGCCAGTTCCTTCTGATTGGACTGAGAAGTTTCTTCTGAGGTGATTTACACACTCTGGAAATTTTCTCCAGACTCAGCAATCTATAAATGGCAGGGCATGTTGGTGGTGAGGAAGCTTTGGTGTACTGTGAGGTCTGAACTGCTGACCAAATTGTATGAGGAAATCTTAGAGGTGTGTGACACATCTAGAAAGGAATAAGATTGGTTCCCAGCCAGGTTATGACAAGGGCTGGGTAAGGATTTCAGAGAAGTAATGAGGTGGAAAGATACCTAAAAATAAGGAGATGACAGATGAGGATTTCATTAGTCTTTCTTGGAAAAATCCCTGCCTCAGTGCATGCAGACAGAACACAGCTTAAACTGGATACTGTGGACAGTCTTGTGTGCACTCATCTTCCCAAGAGAGACTTCTGAATAATGAAGCTGGAAATATTTTTACAGAAATCTGCTCCATTTTTCATCACCTTCCTGTCTAATATTGAGTACTGTGTACAGAAATAAGTGTGTTACACTTTTGCAGTGCCTTCCAAAACAAAGAACCCTACATTTATTTGCAAACTGCATATAGAGTGACTTTTAACTACCGTTTAAGAAAACACCAACTATATCTGAAATGTATTTCAGTGAAGCTTTTCTGTATCTAAAAGAAATGCGGCCAGGATTAGGATTGCTATATATAGTCAATGATCTGTGTATTTAAAGATGGTAATATCCCATCAGTTTATAGTTGGCTACACATTAACTGCATTATGTGTGATGCCTAAAATTTATGGGCCAGTAGCAGGGTCTGTGAAACAGTTATCATGGTCTCAAGTTGAATCTAACTATTAATGTATTTTTAGTGTTTCAGATTACATCCCTGGGGGGACTATGAGCATGACACTGACTGTGATGGTTACATTCTTCAACAAGTTAGGTACGTGCCCTCAAGAGAAGAAAAAGCTTTGCAGTTTGTGTCATGAGCGGAGAAATGATTTTACATGGACCAGTAAAGATAGCAACAGTTGCTATAGGGCTTACAGTAATTTATGCAGAAGTTTCCCAATTGCTTATGTTGGACTGTCAGGCAGAAGACAATGTGTGAAAATGTCTAGCTCAGCTTCTAAGAACAAAACTCTTAAAACTTCTGAGTCAATAACAAATACACAAATACAGAAAATGACAAGGTGACTGTTGCAGAAGGAGCAACTGTGCAGTAAAAGTAGTCACTGAAATAGATAACTTGATTTTGTCAGCTGTAGTTAGTGAAATAGATCACTAGATTGTATCAGCAAATTGAATAGTATTTTGTTGCGAGATTCATCATTAAGTAAAATAATATAGCCTGCTAGTTCAGAAGCTTCATACATTGTCAAAAATATATTGGCTAGTGTACTGCCTGATCAAAAAGTTACAGCTTTGGTTTGCCCATGATCAATGACATTTATACATTGCATGAGAACTGCCTAGTGGCAATTTTTAAGTTCTTCAAAGATGAGAAAGATAGGGATGGTGGAGAGTCACTTTCAGTGTCTGAACACTAGATATATTTCTTCCACAATCTGCTTTGTGGCACAGACTTAAAATTCGAATAGTCTGATTTTGTAAGACCTGAAATTTACTACATGATGCATTCATTGAAGAGTCAGTTACAATAAAAAATTTATGAAAAATCCATAAAAGTTAATTCTTATCTACCCAAAAAGATATCACGGTGAAGCAAAATAGATGGAAATAGCTTTCTCCATGGTATACATCAACTTCAATGACTTGACCTCATGATTTTGCTTTGCTGAAGAAGATTACCTTTACTTGATTCAGCCACTTTCTTTGAAAAATGTTGGCTTTTCAGGAAATTGCAAGCATTTTCAGTGATCAACAAGCTGGATATGGTGCTCTTTGGTAAGAATTATTGTTTACTAAAAGCCTTAGTACAGCAAGTGAGCTTGTTTCAGAAGTACTATTAGTCTAACGGTCTATCTTCAAATCTTACCTCTTATAGTCCTTTTAAAACTCACAGAATTTATTAAGTCCTTTCCTACCTTGTAATGAGCAGTGGGAAAAATTTCTTCCTTGTCTAAACGCAGTACAATTCACCAAGCTTTCCAAGTATTGATTTTGTTGGAGATAAGCTTCGAATTAAAGTTTTTTCAATTGTACACATTAAGAGTTTTGAAACAGATTTCAAAAGAAAGACTGCCTCCTTCATCCTGTTATGTTCCTGCAGACTTTACTTTCAGAAGATTCTCACCTCCGTTTTGGTGAATATGTGTTGATGGTGTCAAAATCTTTGCAAAAGTGAGCCCTAAATGAGCTTCAAGCTTTTCTTTTTTCAGGACTTAGATGACATTTGCAGAGCCTATGGTGTAGTGAAGGCAGAATGACTCCTGGTGCTCTCTCTAAGCCAAAATAGCTTTGCAACTCAATACTCTGTAAGCTCAACTGAGGTGACAGTCCTTGAGACTGTGAACTGCTTGCTCAAAAAGGCTGACTTGTCTCCAAAGTTTATTCTGACCCCAGGGGTCTGGAAGAGGTCACGAAGGGCTTTTCCGTCTTTGCAGTGTGTAGCGAAAAGCAGCTTTCCTCTACACAGATATTTCTCTGTGTGTCCTAGCCTCCCGGTGTTCAGGAACTGGCCCACAGCTTCTTACAGTGCTGCACTGCACCACAAAGGCTAAAAATTAATAGTGATAAGTTTTAGCTTTATCAGTTTTCTACTGTTTAGTGTCTAGATGGCAATTGCTCATTATACCTTTCTTACTGAAGATACACATTGGATTTACTGCAGCCAAAGTGTCAGATAAAGCTGACTTGTGACAGGGATTTTTGGTTTAAGAAAACATTAATTTTCAGTCCATAAAGTACCAGAATTTCCTCTACCACTTTTTTCAAAATCCTCATGCTTTTCTTCTGTGATTTTGTTTTGGATAGTGTTTTGGAAAAATATTGTAAAACAGATTGAAAAATCCCAGGCAAGGAAAACTCAGACCCCTTTGGACCCCATCCACCAAACAGAACAAATCATGATATTTCTTGAACAGTTACGCTTTGTACCTCCCAGATATACATGCTTTGTATTCTCAGGCAGATGTGTTGCACATTTATTTAAGTAACATTCTATTCTCTTTGCATTCTAGAGAAGAAATGCTAGCTAAGACATTACTGTACACTTCTTGTCTTCCCTGATTCACTCTTAACCTACTATAGCAGCTAAAGCTCTAAAAGATCTAAAGATCTTATGTGAGGTTTTTGGAGGGTCTCACAAATGCTTCTTTCTGTTTCTACCTCTGATTACCATTCATTGGAATAAAATCCTGGCCCTGGTGGCTACATCTATGCTGCTAAGTAACATTAGGCCAGGGACCATTTTTTGGCTGTCAGGCCAAGTGACAGAAACTGTATCCAAACTCCGAGGCACTTGACTTGTGCCTCCTCTGAGCCCCATGGGGCTGTACAGCAAAATTTTTATTTTGTTTGTGTTTCCTTTCAGTTTCAAGTGCTTGAAATAATGTAGGGATTATGTAGCAGCCTGTCAGAACAGTGTTTTTGTAGCAGGAACCTGAAATTATGCTGCATACCTTTGGGTATTACATGAAGGCCACTTGGGAATTTGAAGATACAAAGCCAAGCAGGGCAGTGTCGGTATAGTGCTGAGTTGGGATTTTACCCTGGTTAACACAGAAAGTATTCTATGAGAGGTTGCAGCTGGCAAGGAGTCTTGGAGATATTATCAAAAAACCTCTACTTTGGTGAAAAATACTACCAGTTTTGTAGAAGCAAAAAACACTAGTCATCATGCACTGAGCACAGATTAGCAAATACACTGAAATGCAATTGTTTAAATTCTTGGTCAAGGTAAGGCTCAAAGGTATGCCAAACAGCAATGAGAAGGAAATTGTAGGAATTGAAAGATATGTCCTGGATATATTTGTAGTTTTTTCTGCAGCCTAATTAGAACACTCTGCCCTCACAAATTTCAAAGGGCTTTACAAGTTTCTCTATTCAACAAGCGTCATTGGTGCAGTCGACTCCACTCGTTTATTCCTTCAGCCTTACGCAAGGTATAGCCCTTCTTAATAAGCTGATGTCTTTAATCTTCACCTGTAGACTATCTCCAGTCTGAGCTCAGAGGTCGTAATTCTGATGATCCTTTATGGGTATTAGTCACATTTGATTTTCGTAGGGGACATAAACATCAATCAGAGATAGGGAGGAATCTAAAACATTTGGATTGCCTCTCTACAAGTTGGAATTATATTTTTTTGTCCTTACGAAGGTGAAAACTTAATGTCACTGTATTTTTCTAGTCTTCTGAGAGTAAATTTTAACCTCCCTCACACCTATGCAGCTCAGTTAATTTCAGTGGAGTTGTACGGATTTTTACAGAGTTAATTTTGCTTGCTTTCAAGCTCTTTGGCTGTTTAGTATTACCAGAAAATCTGATCCATAGCCCTCAGCTATAGGCTGATCTGAAACAAAAAAATGAAGAACAGAACAAAAGAGAATGTCAGCCTGGACTGACACTAATTACATTCCTTTCACTGGCCTTTATTTGCAGTCCTTTTGAACAACAACAGAAGTTTCTCGGTTCAAGATACTGAGCCTGATCCCTGTCTCTTATATTACACTAAGGAAAATCAAGAGGAATTCTATTGATTCCAGTGCAGTTAAGTCAATGTAAGAGAAATTTAAATTGGGCCCATTGTAGGCTAGAACCTGTCAAGCGTTTATGTAGTCCAACAGTATTCCATGTAGTAGAAAACAAATAAATGCAAAAAGATCCGTATCCCAACTTGTGTTGAAGCAATTGCTCAGAAATTATAATTTAAGAAATTCCTTGTAGCATGAAATTATTTGGAAACTACACTGGTGCGAGGAAGATTATATGGAATGTTAACTGAGAGTATGTGATATCACGTGTGGAAATTCAAGAATATTTTTATATTAGTCCAGATAAATATGGTTTAAAATGCGCAATGAAATGCATAAGAAGAAATATAGTTAAGATGAAGCAGAGATTATGACTTTTATCTTTTCCCTTTGCAACCATTCACTTTTCCAGGTGAGTGGGTTCTCATCATCCCTTGCTAGCAGGTGGAAATTAGATTAACATCTGGAAGGAAGA
Source organism: Tringa solitaria (assembly GCA_026413425.1). Taxonomy (NCBI): domain Eukaryota; kingdom Metazoa; phylum Chordata; class Aves; order Charadriiformes; family Scolopacidae; genus Tringa; species Tringa solitaria. Next base: position 36,724,903 of record JAOXJM010000023.1, on the reverse strand, counting down.
CAATCTCGAAGATGTTTCTTTCTATCTGATACTGCTAATTGGACTCCTGGACTTGGCCAGGGTGCTAGGAATGCAAGTATGTGCTAGAAGATGGAATATAATTTTCACTATAGGTTTTCTGTCATCTTCTGAGCTCCAGCCTGTAGTATGCTCTATATGTAGGAATAAGTATATGTAGGAATACGTATTACGCATGGCACAAAATAGCCTCCTAAGACATCTGGCATGAGTTTGTAAATGGGGGTGTCAGTTTGTGCAAGAACTGCCTTTTTTATGAGTATTTTTGGGACCAGAAATAAAAAAATGTGCCACTGAGTAAAGAACAGTGAGAAATTTCCTCCACTTTGAAAAAAACATGGTACTTTTTGTGACATTGGAATATGTTCGAAATTCTTCTGTTTTTAACAAATCTTTCACATCAGAGTAAAAATCAGATCCCTTACCCCAGTGAATCTGAAGGCTAATGTAGGTACTTGATGTCAACAAGTGCTCTACTTCTAAATATATCAGCTGATATGTCAAGAAGTACTAATTTTGACCGCCAAAATGATCTCTTAAAAAACAAACACACACAAGCAAAAAAAAAAACCCTCACATTTTATTTCATCAATTTGCAGTGAATGTTTTAATTTTTTTATTAAAATTGAGTTTTCATTTGGAAAGTTAACTCAGTTCTTATAACATTTGAAAACAATTTAATTGGCTGAAATGGGAAAGAAATGATCCTCCTGAAATGAAAGATTTATTTTTTATCACGTTAATAATATGTATTTACTCACCAGCTCACCTGCAGTTTCTAAAATCTCTATTTTTGCCTCACAGTTTATTTTTTTTCTTCATTTCCCCAATAAACAAAAAATCCATAATTTCTCCAAGCATTATTTTAACATACTTTCCTACATCTCTCTGTAGCCCTTTTTCTGTGTTCAGAGGCTAGGAATTAATGCAGTTTTCTGCAGGCTGTTTTCCAATCCCTGTGTAATGTAATCTATCATTGAGCTCTGCAGCATTCAGCCAGACACATGCAGAAGAGCTTTTTGTGAGATGCTGCTTTTTCTACTTTTTGATGTCTCTGCTATTCTCCTTTGCCATTAATACACCATGATGGTCCCATTAAACTCAATACCAAAGCTACCTTTGATTTCAAAAGGTTCAGGGTCTAGCTAATGATTAACATGATCTGCCTGATGCTGTGGAGCGATGTGGTGCTAAATGTGTAGGCTGGAAATAAACTGCTTTTCAGTAGGATGACATTGTACACTGTCACTTCCATATCATCAATCAAAACTCATTAAGAAGGGAGTGAATTTGTCAGCATTTCTTCTTTTGTTACCACTGCACTATTTGCTGTCAGTAGTGGCCTGTCTACCAGCTGAATAAGTGCTGAAAAATGAGATCCAATGAAATTGTGAAGTCAAATGCAGATTTTCAGCCACACCAGTTGTATTAATATCAATGGGGGCTGCACAGTTGAATACACATTATACCAGGCTATAATGTAAGCCTCAGGGACTATTTCTGTGTTCCTTTTGCTACAGCAATTATAATTAAAAAAAAGGAAACCCACCAGCTACTTTTGGATCAGGCTATAGGATTTCGTGCAAGAACTGAAGCAACAGAGGTCTACCAAACCAACAGGAGGCTGAGAATGAAGGGACAAAGGTTTTATGCCTAACTCAGCCTGGGCTCCTTGTGAGGTCTTAGACAACACTTGCAAATCTCAAGGGTCCCCAGATTTTGTATCTAAACACATGCTTCTATTTACAATATGATTTGAGCTATGCAAGGCTACACAGTGTAAGCCATCTGGACAGCACAGGATGTCCCACTGTTGTTAATGATAAAAATATAATGTGAAAATTGGTGGAAGACAGTATTCAGAAACAGAGGCACAAAGAAAGCAACGGGACAACAAGAATAGATGGAAAAAAACAGTTGGGGATAAAAAAAAATAATTCAGTGTGTTTAGGGAACAGCATAAGTCTTGCAGACTTTCATTTAACTCAGTTCAACTATCCTCAAAGAGAGTTTCCATTCAGCCTTCAAAGAACCTTTTCTGATTCAAGGTCTTCATATTCCCTAACTTCTAGTAAAACCTCTCCTACATTATCTAGTAAGTGCAATTTCTCTTTGTTCTGAGTAAGCTTATGTTTCAAGAGACCCTCAACTCTTGAGGAAATGTTCTTCCAACATCACCACCAGTACTTACAACAATGCTTAATGACACTATCATAGCAGCAAAATAAATAACTGTTATTTATTTCTAACTTCAATTTTTTTTCCTTAATATGACAAATACTTTCCTTTGTGAAAAAGCAGGTTTTTGCTTTGTAGTATGGTTTTGCAAATGGGTATACCTTGTGAAAATATTATTAAAATATTAGAAGATATTTATTTGAAGCTTTCTCAAAATCTTGACTTATAGACTCAAGCCTTTGCCTATTTCAGTAAAATAAGAGCTTTCCTGGGTTTTATATTAAACCTTAAGGGTTGAAGATGATCTAATTCATGCCATCTAGAGAAAGTCAATCAATAGTTTCACTTTTGGAAGTGAGGATCTCAAATCTATACTTTTGCCCTGGATGGAAGATTAATGAAGTTAAATGGACAAAAGCCAGAAAACAAAATAAACCATGAGACCCGTAGTTTATAAAGAAACTTGGTAGAGTCATTGAAATCAGAGAGAAAAACTCTGTGTATAGTTCACAAAGTGTGTTAAGAGATTGCTTAAAATGACGTTACTTAAAATGACATTACCTATCACCTAACCCTTCCAAAAGATTTCTTTTGCTGTGGACTTCTTAAAATGAAATATAAACCCAGGGAAACATGTAATGATTAATACACTGCTGTTGCTGCTGGCAACATTACCACTGCATTATCCTCTAAATAGTAGGAGATTGTTGCATAGTGGGATAGCTCCTAGCCAGTTGCTTAACTTGACTTAGCAGAAGAACAAACTCACCTAAGGGCAGTCTCCCAGCTTGTATCTAGTGAGGCAGAGGCATGAGGAGATGGTCTTGCTGGTTTAGAAGAAGTTACTTAGAATCTGATGTTCAAGTTTGGAGACAAGGTAGAGGTAGGTGGTCTGGTGCCTTTCCAAGATCAGATCCTGAGAAATGGGGTCTGAGAGGCTAGGAAGGAAAAGAACTAATAATAGGTCAGGTGCAGGTGCTTTTACAGAGCAAACCCCAAAATCTTGTACTAGGGAACAGTCTGAAAATGTACGTACCTAAGAAAGGAATTACTCTTCTATCTTTATGTGCAGCTCAACTGCAACAGTCTGTTTTGGAAGTTGTAAAGGAATTTCTTTCTTTCCATTACGTGAAATAACCCCCCTGAAATATCTGGGCCTTCTGCAAAGGGTTCTAGTACTAGTTAGAGTGATTCATAATGAGATAACTCTCATTCATGTCTTTGTTTCAGACAGGCTGTGGGACAAAAGGATTTGGCAGGAGAACAGACTTTCAGATGAAATCTTAGTGGGATCTTCTAATTTTAGGCATGATAAGGAACTGTCCAATGCTAATCTCGAGATCAAAGAGGTAGCAACAAAGAAATTACTAACCTACTCAATGTTGTTATGTCTGCCTAGGTCCTATAAAATGGTAATGCCTAGTGCCCATTATCTCTGAATTTTACTTTGGGGAAATTCTTTAAAACATCACTGAATTCTGATGAGAACAGTCTTGGTGTGACACACTAAATCTCACTGAAAAAAAAAAAAGGTAATCTGGAGGACTTTAAATAGCTCTCAGTAGTACCTTCAAAGAAACAAAAAGCTTGGGTTGTCATGAGTAAGGACAATAGTTTTTGTTATCTTTGTTATTAGTATCACGGTTATTTTTTTCAGTTTATTATAAATACACAGGTTTATACAAACACATTGGTTTATACATTAAATTAACCAGAATTTAGCCAACAATAAAATTTCCCTAGTTTTAAAACTGAAACTGCTTCAATATTTTATGACCTTTGCAGCACCTTAAGCAGTCAAATCCTTGAACTTCTTTGAAATTTGTCTTCTGAAAAAGTTTTCCCCACATTTCTGTCTAATTTATTTAACATCACGTTAGAGAACATTCTGTTCCTCTTTTACCCTCTGAGGTTGTATCCAGTATATTCATCTGTGTTGATAAAATACTTACCTGGAATCTTTCCATCTCAAACAAGGTGAGATACATTGATTTCTCTTCTCCTAAAATAAATAATAGAGTAATTCAGGGTGATGCATATTTTGGCCCTGTCAATATGAGTAGCAGGTTTTTAGCTCTACTCATGATTAGAGCATTTATTTATAATGGGATAATATACTCCTGCAGGAGCAGGAAACTGTTTTGAACATATATCAAATAGTTAGCTTTGACAGAAAGTCATATATTGAAAAATCAGGGCAATGCTATATCAACATAACCTATTACATAGCAAGCATTTGCTGTTCAATAAATTAAACATTCACTTTGTTTAACTAGCTGACAAAGAGTTTAAACATTTACAAGTATATGTAACATGGGATTTTATTAATAAATTGAAATTTCGTAGATGACACAAGTTCTGACCTGATGATTTTCCAAAACAGTATGGATACGGCAAATTCCTAAATGAAGTATACATTCACAGGAATAGCACGTGAACCTGTAACAATTAATAATCATATGCATGAGGAAATGATCACTCACCTGTATTTCATATCTAAAGATAATAGTGGCCTTTCAGATCCATAGCATCTCTTAAGCTAGTACACAATCTGCGCATTGCGGATTTCAGTCACACCATCTTGCTTTGCAGAGCTTTCAGGGCAACTTATTAAAAATAAGCAACAATATCAAGTAAGTCCACCTTTATTTCAGTTCACTGAAGAAACCCTGCTATTTTCTTATTTCCTTGCCAAAATGATTTCTTTATGTAATTGATTTAGATGTCATTCCTTTTTTCATCAGTACTCTTAATTTTTATAGTGATTCATCTAATAGGCATGACTGTAGGGGTCTTGGTGCTTCCAGCTGAATTACCTTTTTCAGAGAAGAAATGATGGATGGGTTCCATGTCCATTCTGTCTGTAGCAGTAGATCTTTCTGCAGAGTCATCTTGTCTCATGTTCTGTTTCTCACTGCAGGGTTTACTCACTTCAAATGTGAATAATCTGTCCTAGTTTTATGAACTGCGACTCTTCTCTCTCCATGCCCTCACTCTGCTTGAAAACATACTTACCCATATTTGATTTAAGAGCAACTGTGGTTATAATTTTGAGGGTCTTCAGTGGCAATAAATAATTTTCTAATTAGATGTCTGGAAAGACCCCATAACGATAGAGGTAAATACTTTTATTTTGAAGTTTACCTTTAATTGGGGAAAAATCCTTAAACTTATTACTGTGTGTTAGAATTTAACAGGAAGATTTCACCCAACCATCTAGCTTATTATAATGCATTTAATGCAAATTTTTTGCTAAAAAATAAGATAGGTGAGCCCTTAGAGAGAATGGGTATGCAATCCCCACTCCCCTCCCACCCCCTGCAAAATAATGTGATACAGAAACAACTGGGAAGGAAAACAAACTTTTTTATGATCACCACATTTTTTATTCCTTACCCACCTCCCTCAAGTTATGTAGCTAGTCAAAGAAAGTGGAAAAGTGTTACAGAAGCCTTTTCTTTGCAGACTACCGAAGGAAATAAGGTAGGTCACTGCAGTACTAAAGCCTAGTAAGGGACTGTGCAAAAATGAACTGCAAAACTGAGGGACCTTTTCTAAGGTATCATTTGCAAAAATGCGAAACAGATAGCTTTGCAAGTAGTCAGTCTGCAATTAAGATATGCCTTGATAGAAAAAATTTGCCTTCTTGATTCCCCAAATTATCTAACTGTCATCATCAAGGGCTAATTAAATCAGCTTTTTTCTCTATGCATCGATAGAAAGACTTTGGTATTTGCATAATTAAAAAAAAAGTTATATTCATTTTGATTTATTTCAGCTGTAGATAAAGATGTTGAAAGCATAACATTTACAATGCTATTTTGTAGATATACATTATCTGTAAAGGTCAATGGAAATTATCACATCATCACTATCCTCTTTGCCATTAGCTGCATTATCTTTTTGTCATCATCCAGTTGTTTCTAGGCAAACCATCTGACTTAAAATCCCATCATAACAGGCAGTGTGAGGGTTTACTGTAATATGAAATCTTTGTTTCCACAACTTATATGATATTGCATTACAATATCATGGCTTAGAGGATGCTGTAAAAACAAGACAAAAGCCATTTGAAAAGAATGTCCTCCACAAGAAAACCCAAATTCCTTTGTCATTCTGTCCCCTGCCAAGATCCTCAGATCAGCACAGACACATAATTTAAAAAATATAAACTTTCAAGAGAACTTTTCATGCCATTGAAGTTAAGCATTCCAAACACCTCTGTAACAAGATGTTGAGGATGTATAAAACAAGGGAAGGGGGGGATTCATGCAATGAGATACTTTTTCTCTACAAGAACTATTTGCACATTTCATATTTATAATATGTAGATTAACCATCCATAATATATTTGGCACCAGAGTTTCCATGTAATCTATTTATATTCTGTGGAAGATTGACACTACAGTTTTACTAACCATATTTGAAACACACACAAACTTTGATGGGTGGGAAATTATGAAGTGTATAAAAAATCTTCAGGGCATTCTGAAGGAATTGCTTGCTTTGGCGAAGAAATCAGACAAAGTCTTTCCAGTGTAATTTCCTCTTTTTTTCTTACCTACCTTTGCAGTCACATGAAGTCTGTGAATATCATATAATTTTCTGAATTTCTCCTAATGCAATTTTTAAAAATTATTTTTAGTTAGAGCAGAGTGCAATAACCTTAATTCATTGAGGTACTTATATACACTCATATCCCTGATAGCTTTCTTTGATGGGAAGACACTAGTGGAAAGACTCTAGGAAAAATACAGTAGCAGAAAAGAGAGCATTTAAACTGTGATGGAAATGATGAGGAGAGCAGGTTATCTATTGGCTGGGAAAATGTCTTGCCTGTCACTTGTAGCTAAACCATTTCCAGGAGTGCATAAAAGACCGAGACAAACAATTGACAGTGATAATCTCTGGGCAGTCACAGCCGGTTCTGAGGACACTGGTGGCACAGAGCAGTGGGATTTAGTTTTTGAACATGCTGGACTGACAGCAGACAAGTCCTCGGGCACTTGGCTGGCAGCTCAACTCTGCAAGTGCCCTTTAGTAGCCTAAATACTCTTCTGTAAAGGACAACCTTTTTGTTGTGTATTTTACTTGAATGTGTGCTAATTTTCCTGCAGTGTCATGTTTGTCTATTCTTATTATATTAATAATGCATAATTCCTTAGCAGCAAACACTATACAGTGAACGAGGGGAATTTGCTGGCCTTTCAAATTACAGTGTCTATATAACTATGATAAAAAGCTCTTAATCCAAAAGAATAGTGTTGCAAAATTGGACCAACAGAGAAAATTAAGACAGAAAAGCAGAAGAGAAAAAAGGGATTTTTGCATAATATGTTTAATAAAGTCAATTTGATTGTGGATTTCAACAAAAATGACAGGTGGTCAAATCTATCCAGGAAGGATCATAGAAAGATAAAAGAGTATGAGCTGCATTGGCACTTAAAGTTGTCACTTAAATATCATCCATTGAATTTATTCTGCTGTTTCATGTGAACAAGCAAGTGGAAAAAATATCTTTGTGTGGGTAAAAACTTCTTGTGAGAAAGCTGATGGGGAAGCTGATGATCCTTTCCAAAAAACAGATGTTCATATGTTCCACTGGTAATGGTTTTACAAGCTTTACACCAAGACTTATTATATTGCTGTGACACACGCATCGGAGTTTGGGAATGGTAGGTTATGTGATTAAAGTGGAGAATCGTGGAGAACACAAAGACTCCATGAGGATCAGAGCTATGATAGATGGAGGAACGCTAGTAGCTTAGTCAAGGAAAACAGAACATCTCCAAATACAGCATTGGCTTTAGTTCTGCATGCAGAATATTTCCTCTTGGGGCAAGAAGAGAAGGGAGTGAACTAGGGACTGTAAAACTAGGTTTCAAAAGCAGCGTTTTCATGCTCTAGGACAAAGCATTACAGATCAAATATTAGAAAGCAAAACCTTGCAAACAGTCGTCATACCCTCTGCGTAATCAGGCATTGACTACTGGTTGTGTGGAATCCTGGGAAGTACAGGTGCCAGTTTGTCAGATTTCCAGTTTTTGGCTTTGTATACATGCTTTGAGCAGAGATGTTTCTTTCATCCTTTGCGTCCTTGGTTGGTACCAGAGTAAGCCAGTATAAACAAATTTTCTCTGGAGAGTGAGACTTTCCCCAGATTTGTTTGGTATTCCTGTGTTTTTGCATCAGGGAAGCAGGAACACACATGCGCCTATCGTTTATAGTATTGATCCAAAAGACTTTCTGAATATTCTGTGTGTCCATGGTGCTTGCTATATCTCCCTACATAAGCTTTGAAGTTCACATGTTTCCAAGCACTGACATCTGTCACATTGCACACTGAGCCTTTTTTCCTCATCTCCTGCATGACCAGAGTAGAGACTTTCAATCATTTGCTCCGCATTTGCTGGCAGCCAAACCTCAGCATCACAAGTGTGATATCTGTATGCACCAGATGGCAAAATCTTTGAACATTCAATTTTATTTCCTGACCATTTGGGAGCATTAAAATTCTCATGGGGAAAGAAATTGTAGTATGCTAAAAGCAACATATAAAATAAGGGCAAATGCGGAAGTGATTTCCTAATTGAGTAAAAACAAATGTATTCCTACTACATGCCATGGGGAAAGCACTTTCCAATTTAGATGAGCTTTTAAAACATACTGTGACATGTTTAATTCAAAGCAATGCTTCATTTTTCAGAATGCTTACTTTCATAAAAAGAGTGCACAGAAAAAGAGGTGGCTGGCTCATGTTTGGAGGGAAAATGAAGCCGCACAGGCTTGCTGGTGTAACACATAAACCTGCACGTTTTGTATCAGTAGGACTGGGTTGCTTTTACACACCTTTATAAAGCGGAGTGCTATCTGAGGAAGGAAAGTGGGGATAGGTCAAGAAAAGTTGGAAGGTGAGCCGGTACATCAAACTTTCAGACTCAAACAAGAAGGAGACAATGTTATTACAACAACACCTTGCACCACAGAAAGTTTCATGCAAAGAAGCATCCTTTTCTGAGTTGCACGCCACTATCTGATATTTTTATTTTAGAGAGATAGTATGTATGTTTTTCAGTATATAATAAAATGATGAAAAGCAGAAACTACCACTGAGCACAGATTTTACTTTGGATACAGATTCATGTTGCATTTACCTGCAGAAAAATTATTTAAATACTGAATTAAGGCAGCTTTGAGTATTTTTTAGCATAAATAATTTGAACGATAACTGATAAGAATGAGAGACTGTGGCTGTGGGTCTTCATGAGACCAGGGGAGGTTTGCAACCCTGAAGATTTACCTGGAACACAAAAATTTGAAGTCCTGGCCTTCACACAGTTCTATGGAGTTTTTCTTGTTGGCTTTGGTAGGGCTTAGATCTTAATTTTCTTGGGGACTTAATACATAAAACTCCAATATGTGAGAAAAGCAGATATTTCCTGCTTAGAAAAAGTGAAATAAAATGGAAGTTATTACACACCTGAACATGACCCGTACACATTGCAAAAATTATTCATGTGACATATTTTTTGATGTGTTGAGGAGGGAAGGATTTTGTATTTTTGATCTTATCTTGGTTATTGCCATGTAAACAGAAAGGGTGAATAAAAAGCTACCCACCCCCACATACCAACACTATTATTTTGTTCTCTGTTCCTTTGAAATGACTATGATATGGTTACTATGATCCTTCAAATAATTGAAATGGTGTCTTTCCATAACATCTTTGAATGGCACATGTTTTTGTGAGTCTTTGACAAACACATATGAATTGAAGATAATTAGAGAAATCTGCAGCTTTTGGAATACTGCAGACGTTGTTTCTTTGGTGGGGAGTAGTTCTGTATAAGGAGAGAAAAAATAAAGAGATCTCAAAGTATATTTATTTAAAATATATAGTGATATACTTGGACTGTCAGAAAGATTTCTGTTTTGAAAGCAAATTTTTACTTAGCAGGGGCTTATAGGACGATGTCAGGAGACCTGAAAGGGCTGTTTCCACATGGTCTGCTTTGCCATCTCTCTCTTTTCACAGCAGTCCCCAGAAGGGTAGTTTGATTTTGGAGACCAGGCTGCCTTCAAGTCAGCCAGAGCCAACAGACTGCCTTTCAGTTAAAAATTCAGGTTGCTCCTCTCTGTGCTTGGCAGGGCTGAGTGCCTCTGGGATGTGGTGAAGGCATTTTTATTTGTTTTACTATACCAGAGGGCACTGAAACAACTCTTCTGAGCCAGTGCTCTATCTTTTCCAAGAATATCAGTGCCCAGAATGCCTGACAAGCCAAGTAATGGGAGGAAGGAAGTATCCTCAAACCTGTGTATTTCACAGTGGTACTCAAATGCACATGTGTCTTATGACCCTTGTCCCCATGGAGATCATAGTTGAGAAGAAAATTAACAGTTTTGGGGCAGAATTAGCTCGCCACACAACAACAGGGGCTGTTTTGTTACCAGTTTTAAAGCAATTCTGTAAATTAGTGTGGCATGATGAGTGCCCAGGTGATGAACCTTTATCCAAGTGACTTTAAGCAATATTTTTCTCCCACTGTGGTCTGTGGTCCTACAGGACAGCAGGAGTACTAGTACCCGATACTGCCCCACCACTTCCTGGTATGAAAATCTACTTGGTGTTAAAGGCTAGAGGTATGCTCCTGCTCAGGTGCCTAATTCTTAGTGATGTCAACATAGAAGCCTGTCAATAAATGTAGAATTCCAAATGGCAATGAAAATCTACTTCATCTGCAGCCCTTGCATTGAGATTATGACTGTCTCTCTGTACAAAAATCAGCATCAAAGTCTGACATTCATCTTCATGTAGGTGTCTACCTACATCACCTGCCATCAGCTCTCCTCAAGCGTTGTGGAAAGAAATGGGTAGTCTTAGGATAATTTCACTGAATTCACTGAATTTTTGGAGTTGGAAGGGACCATAGAGATCATCTAGTCCAACTCCC
>JAOXJM010000023.1:36645344-36703569 GCA_026413425.1 Tringa solitaria | reverse complement strand
TCAGACACTGGAATAGGCTGCCCAGGGAGGTGGTTGAGTCACCATCCCTGAATGCGTTTAAGCATTGTTAAGATGCGGTGTTGGGGGATATGGTGTTGGGGAGAACTTTGTAGAGTAGGGTTGATGGTTGGACTCAATGATTCCAAGGGATCATCATTCCAAACTGAATGATTCTATGATTCTAATAATAAAACTTCATTGTGAAGATGCTTATACCTGAGATAGGTTAACTTGTTTGCCTGGCAGGTGGGTTACCTACAGAAGAAGTGGTAAATGACATTCATGTCATTACAAGTTTCTTTAATTCTTGACAGCCCAGTGGCCTTTGAGTTCAGATTGTAGAAATCTCCTGTAATGATGACTATTTTGCTTCAGGCATACCAGATGCATTTGTTGGCTGCATAACAGTACCATATTTCCATGAATCTATCTCCAAACTCCATTCTGTCACCTTAATGGAGAATGGGAAACTTATCTTGAAGATCCCATTTATTTGGAGTCTTATAAGAAAAAAATGTACAGATCTGACTCACATTGTATTAACATTGATGTGTTATAGGGAAGGGGTCAAAGCTCAACTATTCCATTCTCAGCATTCAAGTGGGTAATCTCAAATGTTTGTTTTGTTTACAGTGTACTCAGATATTTCTTTTTGAAGTAAAAGGAAATTTCACTTTTTTCAAGCATGAAAACTTCTCAGATGGAATTGGTGTTAATTGAAGCTGTAATTGCTTGTAATTTCTAAGCATTACAATGCTTAGAAAGTAATTTTGAGGGGTTGGTTTAAATTGGCTTTTGAAAGAAAACCTGCAGCATTTTTAATGATACTTTAAAAAGAATTCAAAACAGTAGATTTAATTTGGTGGAAGAATTCAAAAGGTTTCTAAGATTTTAAACACTAAAGTGTAAACGCTGAAGTCCTGAATGAAGGAAGGAAAGTTAGGAGGGTTACCAACAGTTTGAATGCTATACAAGTATGTTATAATTAAATATATTCATACTATAGTTTCTTGTCAGTGAGACAAGATTTTTTTTTTTTTCAGTGAGAAAGCTATTTTCCCACCCCATACTTGGGATCTAAGATGCTGCTAATGATATTGTGTCATCTGCAGATGTAATTAAGCATTTCCATAAGACAGATTTTTTATTTTTTATTTTTTTTTCCAAAAAGGGGCTATTTCCACAGAGCTCCTCTAGCTACCACATGCCTGTAGGGTGCTCAGTGTTTAACTGTCAGTCAAAAGAAAACGGCGTACATATACATGTGTCTTAGGTTTGTACTTCTCAAGTGGCTGTCAAGGAACTGAATGGAGTTGTGAAATGAAAGAAACAATGTATTCCTGGCAAATTACAGAAATATGGAGCCACAGTCATACTAGTGAAGCTTCATGTTGTGAAACAGCTACACGTCTGTTTATGTATCATCAGGCCTGTTGCTTTAGGTCTTTTTCAAGGTACAACAGTGGTCTGCAATAAACCACATGCAGCTCTGTGGAAGGAGAATCTATAACTGATCTGACTGTGGCTTCTGCAAGATCACCCATCCCAGGGGCACAGCAGGAGCACCAATGTGCTATCTCCATAGCTGTTAATCCAGCCGCTGGCTGAAACGGGGCTTCTGCGGTCAGTGCACATGGGGCTGATACACAGAGGGATTTCTCCTGGGTTTTCAAATAAGGCCAAGCTGGAGTCCAGGTAAACTCAGTTCCTCCATGGGAGCATGGGGGAATCTTCCAGGTTATGAGGGATGATATGAGCTACAGGCTGATAGTACAAATCTTTATTTTTAGTGACTTGGGGGGATCTGGGGACTTGTTGATATCACTGCTAGCTCTTTCTCCCTCTCTCTGTCTTGCTGAGGTTGGCTACCTCCTCTCCTCCCTTCCCCACAATATGGCGTTTAAGCACCACCAGCCAAAATCTATCATATTTCGTGTTGGCATACAATGTGCCAGCAGCCTGATTCAAACAATCAGCCAAGCATACTGTCTGAAGCATACTGATGTAAAAATTTGTTTGGCAATTACATCAAAATGCATCTGTTCATACCATTTCCTATATTTTTGTGAAGGTAGGGAAAAAGAAGCAGTCTTGGAATTTTGGTATGTCTACTTTTTGTATGAGCTCAAAATCTAAACTGCAGAAAGTTGTTTATTTAAAAAAAACCCAGAAATTTAGGGAAAAATAACCTCACCCATATTCTGCCTATGTCCTTAAGATAATCAGGATAGCTCTTGCTGCTCCTATGCTAAAAGAGGTAAACATACATCACCAAGAATGATCCAGTAAATGCATGTCTTGTCTAAGTTTGGCACAACTGGCTGGATTTCTTACATCTGGAAACTTTTCTGTAAGAGATGCAAAACAAATCAAAGAGGAAGAGTGATTTTTCAAGTATAAATCATAATAATTTCATGAATGAAAGGTATATTAATGAAAGGTTTATTTTCCAGTATTAATGCATCTACATTTCTGATATAGAAATATATATAAATCACTCTTTTTGTCAGCTTTGCTGGCAGAAGTTCTAAATATTAACCTGAGCTTAGGCACCAGCACTATTTTTATCAGCTTTTAGCTCAGAGACTGATAGAGAAGCTATCTGTAAAATAGCTTCTCTAAAATACAGCTGTAAAAATATAAAGGTCTAAATAATACAATATTTGGTAATACTTATGAGAAGATGACAATGAAAAGTAAATAAACTCCAGAATACATGTCTGCTGTAGGAACATCAGAAGGACTTTCTGGCAAAAATCGTACGGCACAGACTTTTCTGAAGATAAGAACTGGCCTTGTAGTTACAAATCTTTAGACGTAGCTGCTCTTGGCAGATGTTATGCTGAGTAGAGCGAAAGAAGAAAGAGTAGCCTTTTACTAGATATTCTCTCTTGTGTATATCCTTATTACACATTTGTTTATTGTAGAGCAGTGTCTTTTAGTTAAGGGGTTTCTGAGCTACTTTTAATGAGTTCTTGAAATGTGATTGAGAAAATCAGGTTCCTAAATACAAGGAACAGTTCTCATTAAGTCAGCCTCTGTGAAAAAGGTTTAGGGAGTCACAAATTAAAAAATTTTTAATCCCTTCTCTCCAGGAAAATCGTTTGGCTTTTATACTTGAGGTTATGTCTTTCCTTACCGTGATAAAGCCTGAGGAAGGAAATAAGGGATCCTTCTAGGGAGCTTTTTAAAGAAATATTCCCTGGAGAGGAAATCTGGTAAGATGGGGAAGAAATATGTGTCTGAAGTCCTCATGGATAGATGTACAGACTGAATAATACAACCTTTTAGTTGTGCTCTGCCTCACATCCTACTTTCTCATTGTCTCTGGTTTGATTCTTTCTCCCTGCTAACTTTCTGTCAGGGTGAATGGGACTGGAAGCTACATTAGAGGCTGTGCTTATTTCCTTGTGAATAATCTGCTGCGATGCTCCGCAGATCATGAGGGCTTCTGCTGCAGAGACTGGCTATTTCCCACACTCACCTAACCTGACACTGATGGGATTTCTTCTGGTTTAAATAATTTGCTTGTTATGCTGCTTTGGGGTAATACCACACAATTTACTCTCATTTTCTTCACCGCAGAGGTGGTCAGAGAGAATAAACTTCTAAAACATTTTGGTTGCTAGCTTTCAGAAGTGTAATTTGTTGCTCTGCCAGCTATGGAAAATGGAAACTATAATACAAAAGAGGGTACTATTTGTCTCAAATAAGCATTTAACTTAACTTTAATGAGCAAGTTACCTTACATTAATTAAATCTAAATATCTCATTTAGAGGCTTTTTCTGACATTTTTCCTTGCCATCTGGTTAGCTTGTTTTAAATGACAAAAGCAATAAGTACTTAATTATGTTCCTATTAATATATTTTAATTTCTGAATCTTCTGAGCTTTTTAATGGGCATTTCTCAATGTATAGTGAAAGAATAGAGATTTAGAGTAATTACTTGCACTAACAGCTTTGCTACAGAGCACTGCTGTAACCTGTCTTTGGAACTGTGTCATGCAGATGAGAACAAAATGTCAGCATTTTGCATGTGTCGTGGCAGTTTTAGAATGAAAAACTGAGACAGCAAGTATTTCCCAAAGCAGATTTCTTTCTCCTGGTGCTCAGTAAAACTAATTCTGCCTTGCAAGGTTACAGCCTGTGAATTTCGCTGTCTCGCCAAACTCTGCAATAGTGGCTTGTTAGACTAGGATCATTCTGGAGGCCGTGTAGACTAACTGGCCATTTCAACCACTGCCAACTCCTAGTGTTTCTGCTACAATTCACCTATTTATTGACACTTCTGTCACCTCTCTCTAGACATGGGTCATTGTTGTCTCCCAGGATGTAGAGAAAACCAGAGCCCCCCAAGAAGAAACCTTTTTTAAATTAGGTGATATAAGGTGCAGCTGATAAGCAAATAACTGGAATTATCACACTATTTAGAGAAATGTTCTCAGCTGTATGTTTAGTGCTCTATGAAGTCTAGTGAAAAAAGAAATATTTTTCTATATTTGTTGAAGAGGAAAAGTCTTCTTGAAGGCATGCTGCTGCTTTTGTCACAGTGGTGATCTGGTTGCCATTAGATATGGATAACCATAATTTCCACAAAATCATCCTTTCAGCTTGCATTTAAACACTATTAGCCACATCAACTTTCACTCTGTGACATGCTGAGTGACTAAAAGAAAATGAGTGCCAGCTGTACCTGGTAAATAGGAAAAATGCCATCACCTGTCCTTCAGGGCCACTTTGGTCTGCAGTCATGACATATATTATGGTCAAGCATCCACCAGCTTTCAGGAAATACCACAAATGGCAATAGGCAGGTACTGTCCCTAGAGGACATTTTATTCCCTGCTCAAAACATGAGGGTGTCATAGGCAGTGCTCAGAGCTGATGTATAATCTGCTGCTTACTGTGGCCAAGTGGGAGCTGAGTACAGTTTCTGTGACAACTGCTGCTTTTCATTAGTGAAGAGATAGTGGCAACCTGGCACCTAAAGGAGTTTGCCTTTTATACTGTTCAGAAAGTATGCAGAAAGAAAAGGTGAGAGAATTTCCTAGAGGCTACGGGACTGGCCAAACAGAAGGGGTTTCCAATTGCAATGAATGCTGGGGTGTTGTCTTCGATTAGGTTCACAGTGGATCTAATTTTTTTGTTATTTACCTGTGCTGCTCATAAGATTATTTGGATTTGAAGAATTGTAGTTTCAATGCCCTTTTTTAAGAGTGAAAACCTCACAAAAGTCAACAGGAAGCTCCATGCACAATATGTTTAGGTATTTTATCATCCAGGAAGCAACTTCAGATAAGAGCAGGCAGAAAATAGTAAAAGCCCTCAAAACCCACCTTGGTTTAGCAACTGGATAACGATATAATTACAGATTCAGCAACAGAATGTTTAACAGCCAGTGCAATTTTCTTGTAAAGTTTCCACACAGAGGGCTCTGCCAAACAAAATGTGACCTCTCAGAAGCATTTGAACACCGTTCTTTGATCTTCATTTTGTTGCGACTGGAAATAGATCCATTTTGGTAAAAATGCAAGACTTTAGCACCAGTTTCTTAATGCACAATTTGAATAATAATGAGTTAATACCAGATTCATAAGCTACAGCTTGTATATTACTGTAAGGAAATAACAATGCTGAAAATAATGTATTAACTGCAAAAGTGCCAGCACATGTAACACAGGAATAAACTCTGTAATGAAAAATACATAATGTAAAC
Source organism: Tringa solitaria (assembly GCA_026413425.1). Taxonomy (NCBI): domain Eukaryota; kingdom Metazoa; phylum Chordata; class Aves; order Charadriiformes; family Scolopacidae; genus Tringa; species Tringa solitaria. The sequence continues at coordinate 36,697,852 of JAOXJM010000023.1, read as the reverse complement.
TACCAAAACAATTTCTATTTTTCATCTTCTTTACCCTATTCGTTCTCATATTTCCCCCTTGAGCACTGTTTCTTTTCTGCTTATCTTCCAGCCTCATGATCCCTATTTTCAGAATGCCAAAGGCAGCAGAACTATTGCAGTTAGAGCAAAGTAGCAAACCATCTGTCACAAAATCTTATCCTATTCCGTCATCCTAAAATGCATTCTTCTACCTGACCTCTCTCTCTCCTTCTTTTCAAGAGGGGAATAGAAAACACCAGAGCTCTCACTTCAATTGCACTGATTCCCTCTACTCTGCCCATTAGTTCTTAATTCCCACCAATGAATCAGAGCTGCTGGCTTTTCTTTAACCTGGGTTGTGCAGCTATCACTTATAGTTCAAATTGAAGCAAACCAGGGAAGTCTCTCAGCTTGAAAGACTTCAAACTGAAGAGAAGACAGGGAAGCAACTGCAGAGGTGCTTCTTAACAGGGCAAGAAAAAGGTGTGGTTTTACTTCAAATTATGCTAACCAAGTGAGAATGCAAATGTTAGATCAAGTTAGGGAGAGAACATGGACAGTAAGGTAATCTCTTTAACTACTATAAATTAACAACATAACCAGCTGGATGACCTATTTGAGGACTCAATCTGCTGATAAATTTTAGGGTTGTTTAGATGGGCAGAGGCAGTAAAGGAACTTAGAAAGTATTCCCATGAGAACTTGCTGAGGGGCCAAGCCTCTGAGGACTGGTAAACAGTAAAGTGCTCCTTACCAGTAAACTGGTAAACAAAGTGCTCCTTACGTTGTTTCTGTTTAAGATCAAACTCTCCTTTGTCCTGATTCACTTTTCCAAGGCCTAAGATTGCTTAATGTGCCCTATTCTCAGACCTGTGTTTTGCTCAGCTCAGTATGACTGCAGGTGGGAGTAGAGACCGATATTTTTAGGTCATAGCAGGCCAGAAATAAGTTATTAAAAAAAAATAATAATAGTATGAATAATAATCGTATTATTACTACTACTACTACTAATAGCAACAACAACAACAATTTTTAAGTGGGTTTTTTTTTAGCTATTTTTAATTTCAGGTGCTGGTAGTTCCTGTTAAACTGCAGCTCAGAAGCCTATATTTCCCTGCAGCCACTATTGCCCATGGAGAGCATGCAGAGCTCAGAGCAGCAACTGGCAGCATTTGTTTCCTGTGTATTGCCTTAAGGGAAGGCAATGCTGGTATACCTCCTGTCTTCCAAGGAAATTATTTTCCCTGCAGCACAAAGGAGCTTTGCTAGAGATGGGAAGTGTAATTTGTAGCCTGCTGAGCCATCTACATTCAATCTTGCCCTAGATATGGAGTTGTATGTGCAAGTTCATAACTTTTTGAAATGGAAAGTTAGGTAAGATAAGTGACTAGTTCTTAGAAGAACTCGGCAGATATGGGCCATATATGCCTATGTGGAGTGAAATGTGCCAGAACTAGACAGATTATAAGAGGGAGAATGAGCATGAGCAAACAAAATGATTCTTGTAATCAAGACCTTTGATTATTTTATAGGCACTTCAGTGGCAGCCCTGTAAATGAAGAAATGCTGGGTGGTCAGCAGCGAGAATTTAAAGTAGAAAATCTGAGTGATTGTATGGTCCCCATAACATTAATGATTAGATATCTCACCCAAGCTCTTGACTTAAGAAAACCTTATTGTGCAGCGTGGCCTGCAAGAGAGTCTTCTTGTGGTAGTAATAATGTAAGAAAAGACCCGCAGACAGTTGAATCAGAATGGACTGAAGAACTGTACATGTTTATCAAAGACTGCCTTATCCAAATGTGGCAAAATACTTCTTTGGAGAAATCTAAGACTGTAAGGAAAGGGGTCTTGTTTGAGCAGATAGCATTTTGTAGGCTGTGGTTTCCCTTCTCTCCCCCATTGATTGTGGATGGCTGTAGCTTTGAAGCTCGGGGCTTCTAGACTTCTCAGTTTTCTCTTGGTCATAGTCAATACGTAGTCACTGTGGTCTCTTTCATAGGCTCAGAAAATGTGCCAGGCACCTCTGGTATGCTTCTGCACAGCTACTTTTATTATTTAGATAAGCCTGTGGTAGAGATGCCCCAGAATACCTCAAGGAGCAAGAACCATAAGACTTTAGGGCTAAATGCTCAAAAGGCAGCTATAGAGGGCTGGACTCAGAAGGCAGAAGATGACATGAGTGTAAAATAATCTTGAAGAATTCCACATGGAGAAAAAGATAAGAAATCCTACCACACATTATCCATTTTTAATGAGGAATCTTTAGCTATGGTCTGAGGTATTCTGAAAGGGAGCAGTAAGATAATTACATTAGGTGACTTTTAGCAGTCATAATCAATAATTCCTTTATATAACACTGTTGTGAAACTCACAGTGAAATATTGAACTACTCCTGCCATCAAGATTAATAAAAAAATCCACTTATGACGGACCTTCCTGGCTGGAGTGCCTTAATTGTAGTCCATTTAAAAATCTATTAAAAAACCTTAATAGAGTCCTTAGTTTTAATTTAAAGACCTTTTTTGCTGGCCTGGGTACTTCTCACTGCCACACACCAAAGGCATTTTTCACTTGCCTAGGTGATAATATGCCTATCTTGACATAAATGTTCACTCACACAGTGAATTGCTTGGCACTTGGATTTTTTCTCTAGATTACTGTGAAGTCAGCTGGCTTGAAGGGGCAACAGGCTATTTTCAACAGCTGGCATGCTCTGGCAATAAATAAATTTTCCTATTGTATTTACATATTTTCATTTTGTTGTCCTTTTACTGACTTACACATGATGGATTTTATTTAAAGCCTCTAGAGGTATTAATACCTAATAAATAGAATGTGCTGTTATAAAGATAGAAAGAAGAGCTATGTTACAATACCTTGAAACATGCTTCATTCTATTGAGCATATATGAATGAGAAGCGAATACAGTGAGGAAGGGAAAGAGAGGCATCTGTCTTTCTGTCTATACTTGTGCGTGAAGACACAGACACACGTATTACTTTATGAAAATGCCACTATAATAAAAGCAAGGCTTTGATGTACCATATATTTCTCTTTGAATTAGAAGGAAAACATGACTACTTTTTTGCAGTGTTAATATTTGAAAAATGAGGTGGAAAGGCTTTGGAAGAGCATATCTGAGTGGTGGATAAACACGAAGAAAAAACACTGGAGAGAAATAAGATGATCATGCCTAGATGTTAAACATGGTGATGTTTAACACATCATGTTAAACATGATAAACATGTTTGGTGATGTATGGTTTTGTCCAGGACACTGGTGATTTGTCATGGGTAGCCATTTCTAAAACATTAATCTCCAGGACCTGAGTTCTGCTCACCTAATCCACAGAAATAATTCTACTCCAAAACAAGATCTATTGCAGTCTGACTTGGCCCTTGAAAGGTTGGTCATACATTTGAAAGTAAAACTGTAAACATTGCAGTCACAAAGCTGGCAATAAGAACAGTTGCCGTTTGCTTCTTAATGCCAACAATTGCATATGGATGGTTTGCAATTAAAAGCTGCCCAAAAATTTGCAAATACAATTACAAATTCTGGCTTAGAGAAACAGCTAGAGTCTTGCAATGACACTATTTGACTATGAAGATGCAGTTAGCAAGTGAGAGCAGGACAGAGGTGTGGGGATGGGGGGAGTGATGGGCAGGCAGCAAGAGGGGAGAGGAGCACAGCACCACTGTCAGGGAGCTGATTTTTAAAAGCTGTGCAGGGCGAAGGTGCACAGTGCCACCATTCTTGGGGCTGGCCTCCAGCCAGGTGGATGTGAAGGGGACATTCCTTCAGCCCATGGACTGGGTATTTTGTCTGCTCTCCCCATCCCTGTTGAAACTAATACATAACAATAAGATGTGGCCTGGATACTGCCCTTTTTTCTCCCTCTTTCCAGAGGACTGCTGGCTGGTTACCTGCCGCTGCCAACTGTTGCTGAGCTGATGGGCTCATCTCCATCTTCTCCTAGTGCACAGGACAGCCTTGAAATCCTCCCACAAAGAGTTTTTTTCAGATTTTGTGTGATCATCTCTTTAAAAGTCTGAAAGCAGAGAGCAGTTATGGTTAATGGGATACCTTAAGCTGGAGGTAGGAGCTGAAGGCTGTTGGATCAGGAAGGATGGCATTAGAAAATAACCCAAAATCAAGTCCATGTTTTCTGCTGTGATGTGTGTGAATACACGGAGCAGAGGAGCCATTTTCACCTCCCTGCTCTAGAAGCCATCCGATCGCCAGTTCATCATTTGGCATAATTTAAAGTATCTTGGGGCCCAGAAAATACAGCATCTAGGGCTAGGTGCACATACTGTATGTGCACCAGCCAGTTGGTCGTTGCCAGAGTACTACTGCAGCTATTCCCCCAGCACATGCCTTATCCCAGCACTAAAGAGATGTGCTGCATAGCAGTCAGGTAGTCTTGCTGTAGCCGGCTCATATGCTCTTTTGGAATTCTCAGAAAGGATGCATGAGCAGCTCCGAGTGACTGAGGAGCTTGTGGACCAAGCTTCTGTCCTTCTGTGCCACAGGAGACCTGAGGCAGAGTAAGCAGAAACCTTAAATCCATCACGTTAGAATCTGCCAAATGTCCATTTGTGCTTGTAGTGAGTAAAAAGAAAAGGAAACTTTTAGAAGGATAAAACATTTGGTATTCAGAGACCAACAGCCTGCTAAACAAGTATCTCTACATTTTTCATTTAGTTTAATGACAACTCGGAAAGGCTGGCAAGCTTCTTTCTTCAACTTACTGAAGCATTATGCTAGTATGTAGGAGTATTGGCTCTGGCAGGCATTGTGTGCTGTTTCATTTGTGAGTGAAAGAGGCTGTCTGCATTTCGAGGAATCACAGTGAAAACTGTACTCAATTTGTGGCAGAATAATAAGGTGATCTGTTGTACTGCTTTTGGAAGTGGAAAATGAGCTCTGCTCTAGGTGTATAATTTTTTATTGTGGAAGCAACAGAAGTATGCTTACATGTGCTGTGCCCCACACACAGGGTGTTTGCTTGCTCATGGAAGAGCACACATATATAGCTGTACTGGGAGGGGGAGAATTCAGCCCTGGCATCATGACCTTTAGCTCTGCAGGTCTTTCTGGAGCGGAGGTTCCTGCGAGGCATCAAAGGTCATGGTGAAGACTTTATTTTGAAAGATTGAAGAATATTCCTCCACCCAAATTTCAGTTATGGGGACGTCAAAAAACTACATCCATCCCCAAGTTTTACTAATGATTCTCTTTGATCTGTAGAAAGAGCTGCAGGATTGCACTCAGAACCAGTTTTGTTATTTCTGTGCCTACACAGTGATCATGTGTTTTTGGACGAAATGATGCTCAGTCTAGTAAATAGCAAAAGAAGGAGATAAGGATGCAAACGAACAAAAAGCCAATGTAATAACTATGTGAAAGTAATGTTCATGTCTTCCCTGTGACATAAGGTAATGACTCTGCCTGATGTAATGGGGTAGAAGCTGTCTTTTTAAATTTAAAGGATCAGAACAGCGAAAGGAAACCTGCAGTATCAATAGCTAGCATATTTCTCAACCTAGATTTCTGTAGATACTTAGCAGTATCTGAAAGATTGAATGAAGCTAATCTTGAGACAAAAGGAAATAATTCTGGGTAGTAAGAGAAAATAATACTATTAAATATTTGATGAAACAGGTGTATAAACTACTAAGAACCAGAACTCTCCAACCCAATATTCAGAAGCCCAAACGAATTAAATTTTCTGATTTGCATCAAACCAGATTTTCATCATCTTCTTCCACAGACACTACTGACTCAGAAGGGTCAAACTCTTTTAAGTCTGTAGTGCTTTCTCAATACAAATAAAGCAAAACATGCTGGGCTGTGTAAGGAGAAGTTACTGTTTGCCTTTCTCTGGTGCTGTTGAGACTGTGCATGAAGACTGTCCAATTTTGGGCTTCCAGTTAAAAAGAGACATTGAGAAATGAGACAAGTTCCAGACAGGGTATCCAAAGAAGGACCAGGATTTCAGGGACCTTAAGTGCATGGCCTGTGAGGAGACAGCTGGAAGCTGGGCTATCTTAGCATGAAGAAGAGGAAGCTAAGAAGCTGCTAGTAGCTTGCACCTGTCTGAATGTCAAAGATGACAAAGCCAAAGTTTTCTCAGTGGTAGCAGATGATACAAAACCAACAGCCAGAGACTGTATATTTGGAGCTTTAATGACCAGACGTAAGAAAAGCTTTTTCGTGAGTAGGGGTGGAGGAGGATTTCAAAAGTCAGCTAGATCAAGCCTTGGCTGACCTGATTTAGTGGTGGTGATAGCACTGAGTCTTCTGCAGGTTATATCTGTAATGAATGAGAGATGAAAAATCCCTCCAACATGGGTTCTGCTGCACACTGGGAATGCCTGAGGCTGTACTCCCATTTGTGTTGTATACCCTCATGGAGAGCGGAAAGGAGTAACACTGTTAACATCATAGGTTCATTATAATATGTAAGGTCATTAAAGCTATCAAGGACATGGATTTCTAGTTTAAGCTCTCAATGCCAAGTGGTGAAAAATCCTGTCAGAGGCCATGTGTTGGCTTTATTTTACCAGCCTTCTTGCTCAGTTCATATAGATGATATATTTACAAAAATATCATTAATGAGCATCTTTTCTTTTAAAGAGTGAAATCTTAATACAAAGCAGTTCCCCTGGATTTCAGCAACAGTAAGGGAAACATCCAGTGAGAAATCCTAAGCGAAATAGTTCTATTTCTGAGGTGCTGATGGCAGAAGATATCTTGCTTGACTCTCACTGACAATAATAAACTTTAAAAAGATTTTTAAATAATTTATTTGATGCAGTTCTATGCTATCATGCTACATGGTGAAAATTGTTTGTAATTGCTTGCAAGCTGACTGAGCTGCTAAATTTGAAATGAGCTCCCATTCATAATTTACAATAGTGAAAAAGAAAAAAGACTAACTTTGCGTTAGTTTTCCCTATTTCTGTTACATAGATTCACTGAGACCTAATTAAAACGCTGTTTGATTAGAAAGCAAGAAACTGAACAGGAGTTTGAAAGATTTTGGCGGCTATAGTCCAATATTTCTTAAATAGCTACATTATGGATTTCAATGAGACATTAATTATGTAGGAAAAGTAACTTCCAGAAGTAATTAACATAATCACTTTTTGAAAAATCTAACCAGAAGTCTAATCATTAAATTATTTCATATGAAGTGCTCAGGGATTGATGAAGACCAGGGAATTGAATGACTTGAGGGGTCCCCTCCCAGTTCTGCCTTACTGAGAGCTGACATTGAAATCAGTGAAGGATATGAAGAAACACCTTCTGCCTTGTTTTTGTAAGTGTTTTGTCTCTTTTTCTCTACTGACTTAGAGACTCTTGGAAGACACAGTTCTATTAGCAAGAGGCTGAAATTGGCCTTCAATTAAATGACGTAGCAGGCTGTCAATGTGATCAGAGATGGTTATGTGAATCCCAGCTCTATTTACGTAAAATTAACCTGGCTACTTTTTTTAGGACAAAAAGACATCCCTAGTAATCAGAGTTTTAAAAAACAAGGCATACACAGTATCTTGCCCTCATCTTGTTCCTTTGCATTTTTTGATGTGAAATGGAGGTGTTCTGCGGGAGAAATCGCAGCAGTGGCAAACTGTTGGATCTATTCCCTCTGCTTTGCTCCTATCACCATGGGACCAGTGGACTGGGGGAAATAGGTGGTATTGTCAGACTTGCAGTAGCTTCTGTATCATCTCATGTTCCTCTTGTATGAAAAGGAACTAATCAAAGCAAAGAAGGGTCACAGGCTAACGGTTTTTTATTTAATAAGTCTCCAGCTCTGGTGGTAGATTTTGAGAAGCTCTCATGGATGTGGGGTTGCTCTATGTAATAATTTTATTTATAAACTATGTTATGCATAGTCACTGTATATATGTATATCTTTCTTGTTTAAATGCACTTAGTGAGTTGAATATGGGCTTCTGTGAAAAAAATAAAGATGAGCAGAACATCAAGGCAATAGCTTCAAAAGCGTCACCTCCCTGTAACCATGTTGGAGAGGTGGAAAGATATTAGAGTTGCTAAAAATAAAGAGGCTGCTCAAGAGCTCTGGCTGGTTGCAGTGGCTTTCTGCAGACGCTTTGGAAGCCTGAAAGTGCAGAGCCTCCAACTAGGTGTAGGTAGCTCTGGGATGAGGACATGGTGTGGAGTGGCCAGTCGCAGCTTGTTGGAGGATCGAATGGAAATGATTTGGAGAGGAGAACCTGAGGCAGCTGGGTCCAATCTGCTCTGAGAGGAGAGCAAACCACGGGAAATGCATGGGCATGTAGTTGTAGTCACCTCTCAAAAATTGGGAGGAAGGGTCAGATGGCTTTCTGGCCATATCTAGGGCAAAAAGTGTATTATGGGAGACAGGGATTATATTATAGGGAGAACACTAAGTATCTCACAAACTTGAACATCCACCTTCCATGTGACTCTTTAGATCTAAAACCTTGTTATCAAGGTAGAAAAGTCCAAATATGTAGGTTTCCTATTTTCTGTATTTTGTAGAATGAAATGAGCAAACAACACAAACTAAATATGCAAAATAAGATAACATTAAGTGGATTGATATCATAACACAAAAAGAAGCTAATTAGCAAACTGCTTAAGCTGACCTGATTAAACTAACCCTTTTAAATATGTTCCATACCATAGACTGGAAAAGCAGAAGTCATGTTTATTTGTCAGGCCTAGCATTAGCTTCACTTGCTCTACCATGGTGGTATCAGAATATTTGTATTCTGGCAGATATTGTGTGTATGTATATATATAAATATATACAGTTTAATTCCTTGTGGAGTCAATATTAAGATTAAAGTCTTGATGATGTAAAATGCAGAGTGCTCATCCTCTTAAGTTGTCAAAGAAAAGACAGTGTTTCATGACTGAGCACATAAGGATACATAAAATATTCTGATGCAGCTCAAGGTAACAAAGGTTACCATATCTAACTGGCAAAGAAGAATATACACATAAATAACAGTTTTGCAACTGCAGAACTGTCTGTGGTCTGTAAAATTTGTCTGCTTGTGAGCTTTTAGACAATGAAATTATGATAGGGAGCCCAAGGAACCCTAATGAATACCCAGTGTTGTCCTAGAATTTAGGATTACTAAGTTTCTCAGAAAGCATTGTGGCATACTGAATGTCAAAGATTGTTGGCTGCTTCATTTATGGGCATATACTGTTTTGCCCAGTGCAGGCTTTTTAGTCATGTAAGTCATTACAAGGAGTTGGCAAAACCATTCACCTGAAACTGGCTTGGGAGTACAAGATGGGCCTTTGATTGAGCACATTTTTTTCAATGATGTTTAGAGAAAACTAAGGAATTTGAGGGTCAAAACTAAACCACCCGAATATTGTTAACCAGTGGAAATATTTGGATTCTCTAATGTCACTGAACTGTGTGTTTTTCTAGGTAAGTTTATTGCTCTTATTCTCTGTAGTGGGCATGGTCCAGAGCTGTATTTCATCTCCTGTCTGCTCAGTGACCAAGGGAGTGCCAAGATGCACTGTCTCTCTTTGCTGAAAGGGAGGGTGTCATGCCTCTGGCAGAAGTATGCAATCTAAGTGACAGTGCAGAATGAATGAAAGATATATCTAGCTGTGACTCCCATCACTCAGCAGTGGATCTAATCTGAAATATTTTGAAGGAGGAAACTAGATATTTTAAAACTAGATATTTTTCATGCAGCATTTCAGTTATCTGAAAGTCAATTTTCTGTTGATTTTTCTGACTTTAATTGTGGTAAATCTTCCTTGAGGGAAAAGTCTAGAAAGGCGCTACTTTGGGGTACCTACAGTACAGTCACAGGAGTAAGGTAAGGTAACCTGTGCTGGCTGGAATACTGGACAAATCCATTGCTATGCTGTGCTGCAGTCACCTCTGTGATTGCAGCGTATACATATGCTAAACCTACTATTATGCAAAAATCTACATAACCCTACATAGTTTTTAGAGATTTATTTTGATCTATACAATTTACATTAGATGGCCATTCAGTGTTTTAGGGGCCTATTATGCAAATTACTATTCATAATATAAATTACCAGATAATATAATGGGCTTCTTACTCTGTTTCAATGAATGGATAATTATCCAGGAGCAGGGCCGGAAATTCAAAGCCATTGAAAGAATAGGTCAAATGGAATGTGTAACAACCAGATGCAGTATCTTTCCTCCAGGCTGTTCTCCAGTGGGATAGTTCTAGCTCTGTATATTTCTGCACATGACAAAGAATATGTCTCTTAGATTAGCTAGGTAAAGCTTGCAATGTTTGTCTCTATTTCAGTTTACATTTGGGAGGGGGATGGTTGCTCTCTGCTATTGGGTCTTGGTACATAAGGACATCTATTTTAAATTTTTTTTTTCTGCACCCATTCTGATAATTATTGTGCCATTATGTATTATTAGCTACAGCTATTTTGATTCTTCTTTTTGTATGGTCTTTGGCCTTTGGCAATACTAGCTGCATAGGTTTTCCCAAGTTATTATTACTTAATGGACTATTCAGAGAAGGACTGAGCAGGCAATAATTAAATAGTCACAATGAAAATTTTCTGGGATGAAAGTCAATATTAAAATTTCTCGGGCTGTATTGAATAGATAATAGACACAGAAGTCTATTCATTTTAATTGTTTTGGATTTACTCATAAGAAGGAGGAAGATGTAGTCTTTATAATACATTAAGCAAAGACAGAGTTGTGTGTTACTGGCTGTTAATTCAGTCCCTCGTGGAAAATTCCTGCCAGAACACAAACTTGTTGAGTATGTAGAGTATTGCTGCATATTTCTAAAATGTGCAGTAGATCTCTGGGGTCACTAGTTAATTTTTTAACTGCCAAATTTCATATACTACATACATCTAAATTGAATGATGAAGAAATGTAGAAGAGGGACAGAGCCCACATGTTTTTTCATTAAAAAATGATAGTTAACTCACAAACCCCCAAGCATTATTTTTATGGTGATTAGCTAGAATTCCACTGGCAGTGGGATTGAGTAAGTTCTTGCCACACAATTAGTTTTTCATAGTTGTCCTTTTAATCAAGTCCTGTTAAGCATTTGTCTTAAGTAATGGCTCCATACATCTGCATAAATAGTTGTGTTCACCTTTGCCTTGTGGTTGGAGGTTGTAGAGTGCAAGATCACTCCCAGTCAAGACATTAAACAGAACTGACATCTTTCCTGTAGTATTTGTGGTGTTAGCTGTACTTAGAAAAGGAAGAAATGCAAATATAGTAGTAAATTTATCTACTGTGGTTGGTACATTTCCAGTGTCTCATAGGGGCCGCTGTAAATCTGTGAAATGCCACTAATTTTTGAATTTTGATGTAATTTTGTCATTGCCCTATAGTTCTGAGACCATAATGTTAATATAACAATAGTAATGTATATATAAATGTATCAAAAGCTTATTTATTTCTCCTTAGGACCTCTGATCATGACCTGCAATATCTGTCTTTTGTAGGGATTCTATTTCTGGAGATAATTTTATCAAGTCAGGTACTCTGACTGATCACAACTGCTATCCTCCCCTGAAGGATAGATATTACCTTTGCCTTTTGCTTATAGCCCAACCTTGCTGACTTATCAAGACTGAAATTTACTCTACTCCCTACTTTCTTAGGTAAGTATCACAAACTCCTCAAAACTTTTGTATCTATGAGCATCTCTTCTGTCAGGTCTTGTGAGGGCATTAGTAGATAATTTGCAGCTATCTGCTAAGGTCTTGTTTGAAGGGAACTACTTCTTCATTGGATGAAGACTTTCATACTTCTATTTGTGTGCAGAGACTAGAGAAAGTATGTACATTTTTACCTTTGAAGTTAGAACTCTTGTTAATTTGTATTTTTCCTGCAGGGGTTGACATGATTAGCCAAAAATCTTTGGTGCAGTTCATTACAGAATCAAAATTAGCTTCTGAATCACCAGGGAAGTTTCTGTGAGGCTTAGGATCTGGATAAGACCTGTAAGCATTTCAATGAGTATCTCTGAATTTACACACAGAAAAAAAACTTAGCTGAGATCTAACCTGATGAAACAAGTCCCTTTGATAAAAGAAAGGCAGTTACTCCTGTTATTTCTTCAAATTCTCCTTATCAAAGACTTTATCTACTTTTTGGTTAAAGAATTAAAGACCATGTATAAAGATCACAATATTCATTGTTTCCGCACTGCACTGAAACTAGCTCAGCTGTGATAATTAATTGTTCAAATCTCCCTAAATTTTCAGAAGAAAAGTTATTCTTTCTATCTAGACAATTTCTAAGTTAAGATTTATCAGGAAAATATTTTATTTCTTGTGATAACATACCATTTGGTGTTATTGCAGAATAGATGGCATAACAGGTAGATTTAAGTGAGACCTCTGTTTACATAGGATTTTCTTCAAGCAAAGCTAAAAAACCTCAAAAAGATATTACTCTGGGGAAAACGTAGTAAAATATTTGTACAATGGTTACAATGAACACACTTCTACCATGTCTAAACTTCTGCTAGAAATCTGAAATCCAATATGCTTACAGTACCTTTGCTTGGAAATGCGGTGAAAGATACTGCAAAAGAGATTGTGTAAAAACTGGAATGTATCACCTTAACTTTTATTTCAAAGTCTGTTAAAAAACAATTAAAAATTCTACTCTTTTCATGCTAACTCCCAAGAAAAGGGATATCAGTCATAGAGCTGGAATACTCGCAAGCTGTAAGTGTGGGCAGGTGTGAAGTAGATTCTGCTATGCTTGCTTTTGAATCTATACTCTACTGTGAAAGATGCCAAAAAATGACACTCCCTTTACCTCAACTGCTGTGTGCATTGCCCCTTCTGATGTAGTAAGCCTGTTAAAACTAAAGCGGATTGGCTACCTTCAGTGCAAGGTTTTCTATCTGAAGTGCTGAATCTTCAAAACTGAAATGATCCATAAAGATATGACATTTTAGACACTATGTAAGAAGCAATAATTTTTAAATGTAATAATTTTAAATATTATATGATAGTATATTGTATTATAGTAAGCAATTTTTTTTTCTCAGCCTGTTATCAGCTAGAATGCCAACTCCTAAACCCATAGCAAATATCAGCTTTCATGTAGGTTTTGTCATTACTAAATCCTGGTTGGAAAATAAAATAATAAACATGAAAATTGAAATATGTATTTTCGATAGGAAAATCCAACCCAATATATTTGCAGTACAAAAATCCAAGAATAATATTTCTTGTTTTCCAGAAATGACTGAATTATTGACTCTCCATTTGTCATTTTGAAGTTTTGATTTCTCATTCGAAAATTGAACACATCATTTCATCAGTATCTGTCCCCAAAATGTGTTTACTCAACATATGAGGGTATGCAATCAGACCAAATTGTCTAATTTGTATCTTCAGAGGGCATCTGGAATCACATACCTGGCATGGCCCTCATAAAAGATTTGGTGTCAGTGCTAAGTCCTGCACCCTGTTGCCTGACCAGTATCTAACAAGGACCCCCAGCTCCCTGATCCTCCCTGTTCTACTTGTAGCAAGATCCTTCTGTGCTGTCCAGAGAACCACACCTCCTGCTCCTAGTTTGCACCTCCTCATCTTTATCTCTCTTTGAGCTCGGTCATCCCATCCATGGAAGACGTATGCTGCTGCTTTCTCCACCCCCTCTTGCTATGTCAGCTTGTTTGCCCAAACATACTACCTTTATGCCCTTTATTATTCTATTCTTCGAGCCTAGTTCCAATTCCTTTAAAGTTCTTGCCACTCCATAACCTTAATCACTTCAACCCATTGCAGACCTTCTTGGTTCTGAGCTTTTTCACTAGCCACTAGCTCTAGGTCATATCCAGCTTTCTTAGTTATGTCACACCCCCAGTTCCTGCTGTTTTTGTGCCTATGGTTTGGGTAGTAGAGTAGTTGATTGGAAGGGCTAGGAGGTGCAGGCTCAGGTGTGGAAGAGGAATCTGGGTGCTTGGAATGAGCTCCTACAGCAGTGAGGGATTGTAGGGCCTGTAAGTTTTGATTTGTAAAGCATTGCCTGTAGGTATCACTGCTGTTGTCTCCCATCTGGCTTCCTTCAGATCAGTTGTCCGTAGTTGTCCAAGATGCTTTCTTGACCACCTGGTCAAGAAAACTGGCTAAAGCTACCTCCCATCTCCCTCTTTCTACCTTATTAATGACTCAAGACCCAATCCTACCTCCTGCAGAGGTTTCAAAGGACTGTGTGCAGAAGGTTCTTATTAAAAGGCTACTCAGGATACTGAAGGCTAAAGAGTGCTGTATCTGGGAATGGGGGAATGGTAGCCACAATTCCACGTACTAAGAAAGGCAGAACCATTTATCCTGCAAGCATTAGCAGTCCTATCAATGACTGTAAAATGCACGGAAGTGACAAGGGATAACTTACTTGAGCTGACACAATGTCACTGGCGATGTACACACCTCTGTCATCCTGCACACTTCAGCCCTTCTTTTCTCTAATCTACAGCAGAGGACAGAGAAAGAGAAATCAAAAGCCTGTCCTGTTGGGTGGGCAGGATTTGCGTATGAGGAGCACAGAGGGCATTTTCTGCAATTGCTGTTCCTTTGCAAACATACTCAGACTATGTATCTATTTCTCCAAATGTATTTCAGACTGCTCAGCTCCAAACACTAGGATTTAGAGCCTTTGAACAAGACTTTGCATCCATAATCTTAAAACAATGCTTCTGTAACTGCACTGGAGAAAAATAAAAAAGCTTAAATAAATAAATACTCATTTGGAATAAAAGAAAAAAAAAAGAGGCTCTGATCTGAAGTACGCTTTGTTTTAGAGCTTTGGTACCAAAATGTGGCTGTATTAATGGGTCGATTATTAAAAATCACGTTTCTTGGCCTTTGTCTCCACTTCTCCACCCTCCACTCTGCCCCCAAGAGACCACGTGCATGCAGTCATGTTTAGCAGCATATCTGTTCTAAGAGGGGGCTTTCTACCTACAGGATATTACAAAAGGCAGCTACATGCTTGCCTTTCATTTAAAACAAATTGGAGGAAGCCACCTGATTTCCATTTGTGCCATTAGAAACCTGCCTCTATTGCTTCTTTGAGGTTATGTTCCCCTTCATGCTCGTTCGTCTCACAGTAGTGATGAATATCTGGAAACATGCCATTTTTTCTTACTCAAGAAGGGAGACCAGACATTCTGTGCTTATGCCCCTTCATCTTACGGGGGCTTTGGTGGAGCACAGCCCCCATTATTGTTTAGGGTCATGGAATAAGAGTACTAAGTGCCACTGGGAAAAGGGTAAGAGCAGTTCTTAATGGAGTCAATCTGGCGTTGGGGAGTTTGGTGCTAGGAATCTTTGCGAATGAACACCAAAGATGATATAACTTAATATTTTTGTTACAACAGTTTTATTGTTATCTGTTCTTGCTGTTGCTGTGACACTTCATAGCCTCAGTCATGAATGACGACTTTGCTGGGCAAGAAAAGGATGGTCTGTTCATGTGTAATTGGCAATCTAATTTTATATTTAGCTGCCTCCTTTGCTTCATATTAAAACCTTTGTTTTAAAGTGTGAACAAAAGCTGTGAGCACTATTGGTACTCCTCTTTGAAACACATTTTCAAATTCAAAAAAAAAAAAGGTTTTCCATATACCATACTTTACTGAAGATTCAACTCTAGATTGAGTAAAAGCCATGAAGGTAGCTCCCTGAAGAACATCAGCTATGGTTTGACAATATGTTGTCTTTAACAGCAATATCATCTTTAAGATTTTCCAGCTTGCTATGTTCCTATGTCCTGCTCTGCCTTCTGGCTCATTGTACAGTATATACTAACACAGATGTTTTGTAGGGAGGGTCTATATCCTTGGAGGGCTTTTTAAGTTAGATCATATATCTGATCTGATTTAGAGCACTAGCCCCAACTGCATTTTGCTTATGTGAAGGATTTGGGAATTGCCGTGGTGAAGCAGGGGGGATAAGTGGCAGGGCCTATAGTATCACAAAAAAAATTAGGTTAGGGGGCGTCTCTGAAGGACCAGCCTCTGCCTCAAGACTTGGCTACCATCAAAGATACAGAAGGTTGCTCCTGGCTTTATTCAATCAGATTTTAAACACCTTTAATTATGCAAAATCTGTAACCTTAGTTCTACAATCCTTATGCCAATAGTTCTGCAGAGGGCAATACATAGGTTGCATGCCAGCTGTGTTATATTTTGATAGCTGAACAGGTCTTTGGACTATCACCCCTTCTGTTACACTTTAGCTTTGGAAATATTAGTTTATGTCTCAGGGGAATAATAGCAGCTCTGTAAGGTATTTGCACTTTAGCTAATGAGCCTTGTCTCATAATGTGGCTAATTATCTCAGGAGACACATGCCAATGGGTCTGCATTACTTCCAGTCTGAAACCAGCCCAGGTAACTGTTCTGTATCTATACTGAGGTAGTGCGCTGTATACATTTCCCTGAATGGTCTTGGACAATGTGCAGATGATAAAAAGGAGGGGATTTGGGAATGTGTGCCAGACTTCTCTGTTTATATATCTGACTCTTAATCTGATATCCAAAATAGAGCTGGAAAATCAACTCAAGCTACTGCAGTGCTTGTATCAGTTCATTTGTTTGTGCATTAATTCCTTTTTTAACCACATGGAAACAGCTGGGTACACGATGCATGGCAAAGCAAGTGAAGGGTTTCTGTTTGTGCAACAGGGCTGCTAAATATTTACATTTTGTTCAAGCTACTGGAAGCAGCTGAGAGGTAAGCATGCCAGGCAAACCAGATCTGACTGCAAAACAATGATTCATTCCGTCAATTTGTCACTTAGCTGGTCTATGTTAAATTTAAAAAAAGGAAAGAAGAAACAATGAATTCAATCCGTTAGCCATTCAAAGCTGATGTTATACTGCTTCAGCTAAAGAAAAAAGAAAAAATAGAACAGTATTTATAAGATCTTTAGTTAAATAGTAAGTTAAATATAGGCAAAGACTGCGGAAAAACATTTTGCAGGCTTCTTTTTTGTAATCCATAAATACACTCCTAGCTGCATTGGTGTAAAATCTTGCTTCATCTATTGCTTAAAAAGTGAGCCAGAGAATAACAGCTCTGGTCTCTGGTGCAAACTGGGAACGGAGCAATGTTGATTCATACTGCATTTACAAAGGCATTTGGGATGCTGAAAGGTGGATCTAGGTTGACTTAAACAGGAGCCGACTGCCCTGACTTCTCTGTCTTGTTAGGCACCAAGGTACCTGTGTGTGCCTGATCCTCGCCCCTTAGAAACCAACCCTTGGGAAATCTGCCTGTCCCCAGGGACTCTGACAGGGAGCTGCTATTCCACCCAGGGACTGGACCAGCTGGTGGAAGAACAGAAGCAGCTAGTGACAGCGCAGCAGCTCGCGCCGGAACTAGAAAGTACTGTCAAGAATGCTTCTGCATCTGTTGCTCTGCCCAGCTCACTGATGGCAACATACTGTTGCTTGTTATAGTCTGATAAAATGTTATTGTTGGTCAAAATTCTCTCCCTTTCAGAATATAATTGTTTCTCCCCTTTGATTCACTGACAGAGCAAATAAAATCTAAAAGCAATTCTTTTAGTGCAGATCACTTTCTAACTAGAAGAATTTCACCTCTATCTTTTGAATTCATGTTTTTGAAGGCTTTCGAGTATTAGAGAGTGAACAGCACGGCAATCTGCTCACACCATGGTGCAAGACCCTTTGTGGCACTGGTGTAAGCACTGCTGAGTCTTACCTCCACGGATAGAGGGTGGCTGCCTCTAAAGTGAGAAAGACTCAGTTCACCTCTCTTGTGGCATCACCTCCTTGGGTGAACTGGTGGCTCAGGAGGCTTCAGTTTTGGAGAAGACACTCTGAGTCCAGGTACTTAGAAGAAGCCCAAAACTGCCTTGGACTACAGATATGCCAGCTGCAAAAAAACTGCCTCAGTTTTAATAGCCCTTATGTTTCTTAGAAGCAACACTCTTTCTTAGCCCCTGTGTTGTTTCTATTCCTGAACATTGTATTGTATACTAGATTTTAAGATAAGAATAATAGTCTGGAGCTATTTTAGGCAGTTTGGGGCTAATCTAACAGCTGAAACAAAACTACCACATCTTATTCACATAGGCTATTAGGAAAAATGAAACAAAACAAAAGACAGGGGAAAAAAATAATTAAAAAAGATAACAGAAAAACAGACTATTCATCTGAAATCAAGCAAAATACATCTGGAATGACTACTAAAAACAGCAAGATGGATTGCAAATATGTATAAACTAAGAAATGTAGGGCGGTAGAGGTAGATATATTAAATGAACACATAATTCAGAGCCAGAGATACCAGACAAAAGCAGCAAGTGGAAAAGATGGTGACAGAGACATCAAAAATGGCTTTCAAAAAAATACGTTCCCCGTTTAGTAGATTATCTATGCAATTTCCTTAAGGTGAGAGAACTATAGTAGTATTTTCAGGATCTAAATTTCTGAGAGTAGATTGGAAATTCTGTCAACAATAAATTGCAATTATCTGTGAAAAGAAGGTCAAGGACATTTATCAAAGCAACTTTGTGGTTTTGGTTCATGCAATGACAAGTCCTTTGTGAATTATGGTGAGGTATATAACATTAAACTTATCTATTTGTCTTGGAAGGAAAACCAAGTATACAAGCCGAGTTTCAGTGTATCTGGTGAAACCATGCACACACTAAGATGAGGTGGGTGCCCCTGCATGATGTGCATCAGGTATTCTAGTTGTGTATAGCCAAAGTGGTACAAGAATTCTTTGTTTCTTCATAATTTTGGTCTAAGCTGTCAAGGATGGCACTGACTTAGGTTACAAAGCATGCCTATAACTGTTTGTGAAGTGCAAAGAAATTGCTTTACCTGTAGACCCTTGTTCAGCTTTCCTGAAATCCGTTTGCCCAGATGCATGCACAGTTTATCACTGTTGCAGTTGTGCCTCTCACCTTAATTTTTTCCCTTCTCTGTATGATTTGCTATGACATGCAACTTAAGCAGTCAGTCAATGTCTGTAAGCCAACCTGAAAGAAATGACTTTCCTCTTCCATCTTATACTACAGATTTTGAGATGGTTTAAGCACCAAATGAAGTCAATACTACTCTCCTCCACTTTTATTTGTTCAGTTGACAATAATTAATAAGTTCATGTTGAAAAGAAACCATTAAAGATACTACACTGAAGGGGAAAGAATGAAAACACAATATGAGCTCACCTTGACATAACAGCGGTAACTAAGTGAGTGTTCAATCACCACATCAACAAATGGATCACATGATTTAGAGGAAGAACAGACCTTTGTGAAACACTAATTGCAATACAAAAACTTCAGCTGTGTTCTTCTTCCCAGATTACGCTTATTTTTTTAAATGAAGTTAGACAAATCTTCAGCAGCTGTAAACTGTTCCCTGGACTTGTTTCTTTTTACTGTCCCTATTGGTGTTACAGAACAGATTGAAAAAAGCTATTTTAGAAATGATTTGATTTTTCTTCATTAGAACCTACTTAGCATCCATGATTATGGGAGGAAAATATATTCTGTAGGTGTGTAATCCAGATACAGTTTTTAGACTGAAAATGGTGTTTACAAACTCTTTACATACTGATGTTTCAAGTCTAAATCTAAATCTAATCTAGAGCTGGTTTGTTTTGTTTTTTTTCTCTATAGGAACAAACCTTTTTGGATGTTTTGCAGGAGATACATGGAATTGAATATAAACAACATTTTTTAGGATTTTAATTGTGAGGTATTATGAGACTGAACTAAAAATGAGATTATTAGTCATGATTTTGCTCTTAACAATGCTCTGAATATTCACTTAGGAAAAATCAGAATGGAAATACTAGAAAACCACCTTATGATATAAGGGACTATATATCATAAATGTCAAACAGGGCTTGGCCAAAGCCTATTTGCTATCCAGAACAGAAATATTACTTGTCAGATTTTTCAGTCATTCCTTACAAATCATGGATGTCTGCAGAAGGTTATGATCACTCCACAGTAGTTCACTAACCAATATGAAGATTAAATTCATCAGGAGAAGTATTCATATGAAATAGCTTGATCGGTGCTTTTCTGCTTACAGTTACCAAGCAAATCAAAGTCCTTCCAATTCCTTTTCACAGTCATGGAGAAAGATGACATTTAAATGCCTACATTTTCCTGAGTCTCTGATGAAAACTGGTTTGGTTTTACCATTGCCTATAGGGAGGACTGTTAATGACTTTCTGAAAAGCAGTGCTAAATCCTTTTTTCTCTCCCCCTCCCCTTCCTCTTTGGAGTTATTCCTTGAAACAATATAATCCTTCTTTGCTTCCAGTGCCTCTACATTTCTTCATCATCTGCACAGGGTTTTACTCTCATAGCTTCAATACTAGCTACAGACTTCTCTAGCAAAATCAGCTAGACTGTTTGGTACTTTCACAGGGCTATGAAGGTCTTATAACCCTATGCTGCCACAATACATACTCAAGAAATAAGATCCATTCTGAAATTCAAAGAACCTTGGCACACATTAATAAAATTCTTTCCTGAGTTCCAAATGAATTTTCTCTCTTTGCATCTTAAAAAATTATGCAGTAAACATTTACTCAACCATAAAAAGGTGGAATGAATGCAATTAAGCCATTTAAATATCAATCATTTAGACAAACAAATACACACAAGTGCCCAACTGTTCAGCCAGTCAATTTTATAAACACACAGGAAAGAATAAACCAAGAGTATTTTAATGGAAAAGCAAGCTAATTTGCAGTCTGCTACAACACACCGCTAAGCTTCTTGGGTATACTGTGATTAGACATGGATTGCAGTAAAATAGCTACCAAGAAGCCACAAACTCTGATGGTATTAGCAAGAAGTCTAACTTTCCCACAGCCACATATAGGAGAAACAATGGTCATGAAAGGGGAGTGGAGTTAATACTGAAGCTTAATGGGGCAAGACTTGCTGTTCATCAGAGAAGCTGGATTTTGGATCAGCTCCAAGCCCATAAAAATATGCCCGGGAAAATATGAAACCTGATATAGATGATGTGTCCTTATATAAAAAATGTAGTGCAATAACTGCAAAGTTGTTTGGGCATTTTAATACCAAGAAATAACAATAAAGAAACCAGAAAATTTATTTCTTCAGAATCCTCTTGATGGCATCTGCAGCTAATGTACCAAATGCCATTTCTGAATGCTTTGCAGCCGCAAGGTGACAAAGTAGCTATCAACGAGATAACGATTGTTCTGCTTACAACTGCTCTTGCACTTACAATAGGGAAGTGATAAATTACAGACTTCAATGATCATTCTGGACGAAAGGTTTGAGACAGTTACAGCTGAGATTAGCACTTTGGATAAGAGAGTGACAGGAGATGAAAGAAGACTAGAAGTCTGGAAGAAAGATCACAAGATGTAAAAGAAAAGGCTCTAAAATATTCTGCTCATAGAAATGCAAATGATCATGGAATAATGAACTGAGCACCTGCAGGAGAAAATTAAAGCAGGAAAAAAATAGTTAACTGGATAAATTAGCTGGTTTAAAATGACCTGAGTTTTTGCTGTGGTCTGTGAATGAAACCTTTTGTTTTCAAACACCATGAAAAGTGAAAAGCAAAAGGGAAGCTCAGGAATGAAGAATGCTTTTTTTTTTTTTTTCCTCCAAGGATCTTGAATTATATTCTGAGCAAAACCCAAATAGTATAAGATTTGGGAATATGTCAAATATGCCCAATTTCCAGGAAGACTCCAGAGGCAGGAACTGGCTAAAATGAATGTCAAGGAAGACCTTCTGAAATAGCTGGGGAATGTTTGGAAAGATAGATGCAAGTTCTTGGCAGTGGATAGTTCTGTCTGATAGAGGCTACTTCTTCGTGTTAGCAGCCTTGATGTCTGCATTAACATCTTGGGGACAATCCAGTTGCCTTTTCCTTGCAATTTTTTTATTTATGTATGAAGATGACTTAAGCCATAAGCCAGCCTGTTGATTTTGAAGCTGTGGGAGGTTTCCATATGTGCAACATTGATCTCTCAGTGGCTTTAAGATAAATATTGTCGGTGCCTGGTTACAGTGCATAGTGCTATTGGCAATATGCTCAAATGAACATTAATGCAACGTTCCTTTTAATGAGGTGCAGTCTATCATCCACTAAGAATGTTAACTTGGAGATTTACCTGGAATCTGTGGCTAGTGCACTTTTGAAGTGTTTCCTAATAAAAGGATCAATTTTTCCATCCGGTAATACACAGAGTTTTCATGAGGAAAATCAGAGTTTGTAGATGTGCTCTGGTGGCAAAGTGGAATCTTCAGAGCCATAATCTGCCTGTGCTTCCGAGGGAGACCCTTTTTGCTTTAAAGACATTGAAGGCTAAGATGGAACCTAGAGAAAGAGAGAAACTTGGGGACTAACGGCTTTCCCAGCACCCTCTATATTTTTCCCACATTAGGTATTCTTGAACGAACAAATACTGCCCAAGCCACTCCAAGCACTGGAGCCAAAGCCTACTACAGGGCATTGGAAGATTGTCAGGTTATGGTTTACTAGAAGTGCGTTATCATCCCAACTGTTTACTTATATGGTCACCAAAGTCATGACCATTGCCAGTACCAACACAGCTTGCTAAGAGTTGAACGATTAGGAAATAGAAAGTTATTCATTACTCTGGAGGTTTTGGAGATATGTGAATTTTTGAGAAGGCTCACTGCATCTTTTTCAGATCCACAGGAATGCAGGAGAAAGCTGCTGTTGAAAAACAAAACTTAATTCTCCCGGTTCCATACAAGACCTTGAAAATACAAACATTCTACCTTCAAAATGTAATGGCAAAGAAAAAGACCCTCCCCCAATAGTATTTTTTCTAATCTCATCACTTGGTGGGTGGGACAGGTAGAAATAACCCATGATTTTTGAATATTTGGATTTGACAATATTGTTAAAAACAAGATGCACAATATATCTGTTAAGAAGAGAAATATCATCTTTCCATTGGGGAAAATCTCAGGCCTTGAGACCAGATCATTTATGACAGTCTCAAGGTGAGTCTGTAGCAGGAGTCTGGAGAAATGGCAGGGTTTTTGAATTGTAGCCCATACTTTAACCAGAAAACTGTCCTTAAAATGTATGGTCCCAGGGCATCTAATGCCCCAGAATCACTGCTCTTTGATCTGCTAAACTGGGCATATAGAGCTATTGAAAATGTTATTAATGTTAACAAAATGCTTTCAAATGAAGGCTGTGACCTTCCAGTTTAATTATAGTGGTAAATATCTATCTGTTCTCCAGACTATTGCATTTAATTTGGTAAGTGTGTGTTCAAACATAGCTTGCTCGATATTCTATGTGCAGCTCTTGGACACCTCATTGTTGCTCTGCTTACTTAGGTAACAGCTACACAGAGATATTTTTCTTGAGAAGATAAACTGGTTAATGGTAAAATAGTAAATAATCAGAACTGATGGACAGGCTGAGTCTGAGTTGAATAGTCAAGCAATCCTTTGAGTCAAGACTTGGCAAAAGAAGGCTTTTGATCATTTCTACTAATATTGCGGACTTCTGCTTGATTTACAAATGGCTGTAAATTCCAGAGGTTACAAGAATAAGGAATAATCACTCACACTTGCTCAAGGACCAGCTTAAAAAATATTGATTAAATTACTGGTTCCTTCTTGACCTGCCAACAAGATCTTTTCAAGTTAGTTTTGCACAGACAAAAAAAATAGGTTACCTCATGTTGAGAAGACAGCAGACTTTGGACATTAAGCCATAAGCAAGGCTTCATTCCATTCATCCTAGTCCCCAGCTGCTGCATTTGATAGTGTTGCCTACAGAATAGGAACAACCTTTTCTGCCTGTTTCTGAAGTGATGATTTCAATGATAGAGGAATTCATAGGTTTAGCTTCTTAAAATGTTCTTTTTATTCATACTTTGTCCATTTATCAGCTTGTGAATGTATTTCTTTTTTTTTTCCATCAGAAATGTCGTCTCCTTCCCCATCCAGCCCTTCTTTGAACAGCTGTTGTTTGTAGATGATACCTTGGGACGTTAAATCCAACTTCTTGGGATGCCTTAGCAAAGTCTAAAGGACCTGGATGCAAAAGAGTCCAGAGGGCTTTGCATCATTTAGTGGTGTTATAGTACCTTAGCATTCCTGTTAGAAATCCAATCTATTTCATGGATATTCATGCCAGGATTAGTATTGAACTTAGAATTAATGGGAGTTGTTCTGTGTGCAGGAGTCTCTAAGGTTATAAAATCAGCACTCTTGATTAGAAAGAAATAAAAAGTGCTCTAACATGAAAATGATGTTGTTTATAGGCAGTGAAAAATGTAAGATTTTCTTCAGCTCTGCAGAGATTGTTGTTGAACATATATCAGCTTTGCCTCCATGCTCATTTGTACCGAGACTTTGCAATAGCAAATATTTAATTTACAGCAAAGCATAATAAGAATGGAAAAAGAGGCCTTGAAAAGTAAAAGTAACTCTATGTGTGTATCTCTTCAATTAGCTACAGCTCTTATAAAACTGCCACTGCAAATGTGCTGCTTTGCTGCAGTGAGAATGCTCTGGACTTTCTTCTTGCTATCTCTTCTGCACAAGATTTTTTGAAGTTTATTGACTCATTTTTATAATGTCATGCTGGGGATTGACTGTATATCAGTGCTTGGGAATGTAACTGTGAAAATATTCTTCCCATATACTTTCCTTGCTTGAATATGTACCATTAGAGACTGTAAAACAGAGGGCAGCGCTAGAAGTACAAAGACAGGTTTATGGAATGGGGACAGCACCAGATACTAACCGTGAAGGCTGCCTTGTATCTGTCTTCTGCTCCTACTATAAAATTAGCTGCCTTTTTCAAGGGTGACAAGTAATTCACAGTCCTTACAATAGACTCATTTCTACTGACTCAAGAGTTTTCTTATAAAAGATGTTTGTAAAAGAAATCATTACCATCTCCTTGGATAGCATGATCGGTTCCTAATCAGTATTTTGTGCTGAAAATAGATGGATGTTCACATATTCTTTTATATCCAGAAAGAAATTTCCCAGTTAATGAATCACAGAACAAGTCATTCTGCAAGCTAATTAGCCAGATAATAATTACATTAATTTAAGTAAAACAGAAAGAGCATAGTATTTTCAGTTAAACTGCAATTCACTTTCACAAACCAATCCCTGCACTCTGGAAAGAGCCAATATTTGCATTTGAACTCACCGGATAAAGGATTGCTTTATAATTACACTGCTTAACATATGCAGATTAGACTATAGAAGATTCTGTATTGAAACTCAATGACAAGAAATAAAAATTCAAAGTCTGATTTTACAGTTTGACCTTATTCAATTTCTGATTACTGTTAAGTTTCCCTATATCCCAAAAATATAACTTAATCACTTTAAAGCTTCAAATAATCTAAACCACATCTCTGACAGGAGGACTAGCCAACAAATTATGCACTTCTCTCAGAAATATGTGGAGCTCTCTTAGCCTCTTAACACTGCTGAGAAAATGTCATTAGCTGACAGCATTCCTCTTTGAAAGTCATAGGTAAAGCCCTTATTTTATTTTTGTGCTCCCCTCAGCTCTTACATGAGAGACAGAGCATGAATCATCTGAAGTCGATGCATTCTGACCCTGGTAAGATGGAGACCAAGCTGATACCACTGAGTGAATCTAGAAAGCTACAGCCAAATTGACGAGAATGTGTCAAGAGTATTGTATTACCCCTGTGAATAAGCAGACGACTGTTTTTCCTCCACTGCCGCAACAAAAGAGTGCTTAACCTAAAACTTGCCCTGAGATGAATTGGCAACATCTCCAAAAAGTGAATGCTCGTGGGTCAGACTCCCAGCTTGCATTGCTCCACATCAGCGCTAGGCCTATTCGTTGCAATCTTATCTTCCCAAAGAAACAGCAGTAATATCTTTGGCCACCACACACTGCATTTTTTTTTTTTTTGCATTTTTTTGCATGTAGAGCTTAAAATTTCCTACAGGCTCAAATATGATCAGGAAGAGCTCATCTACGATGTGCCTGGTTTGATACCTGGTGGCTTCCTAATTATGGAGCAACTAAATGCCCACTCAGACTCCTGTTTATTTACTTTAAATGCAGTACATTCAGCATTATCTGCTGTCTCCTGTGCCTCCTCACAAACAAATTAGTTGCAGCCGTTTCAGTTTTTTCACCATCTGTTAATACTGCAAGTTTTTGGGCCTAGGGACCACCTTTTTGGCATCACAGGCTAGATGGCAGTGACACCTGACACTGTAGTTGCCCAGCACCTCCCTCCAGCTAAAAGCACAAGGTATATAAAGGCAGCTCTTCAGTTGCATAAGCATTTGTTAAGCTCACAGCCCTCATGCTATAACCTTCAATGCACTGTGTCTGCCTCAAGCTGGAATTTACTTGAAACACTTCAAGGGAAATGTTCCAGCCATGTGCAAGGGCAAAGCTACGAAAACTGTATTGTTTTGCTCATGTTAAAAAAATTCCAGTGCCTTTTTCTTTGAAATTCTTTAGTTCACCTAATCTTTGGAGAAGAACTTAAAGACTAGTGATGCAAATGGCTTTGCTGTGCAGAGAAGATGTACTTAAGCTGAGCCACTTTTTAAGTCTTTCAAATTCGCAGTTTGCATACGTGACATAGAGACCTGTTAGAAACTTACAGTCAAACGTCGTGTGCTCTGGGTGTCCTTTTGGGTTGTGCTCTGGGTGTCATTTTGGGTATACTCTTGTCATGTGTTTTCTTTCCTTGCTGCAGCTGGCTGAACTGGGGTCAGGACTTAAAACAGTCTTTTATGAGTTGTCAGATGCCTTCCTTCCAGGAGCAGAGATCTGGAAGCGTCCTCTTGTATGATTGATTCTTGCCCCATTTATCTCAGATAACCCCATCATATGACTTCATTAACAATCCATTGAGGTCCATTTTAGAAACAGAGGGTTTTGTCTCTGGTGTTCCTATTTGCAGAAAGTAACTCTAATGGGTAGAAATCACGTACTTTTCCAACCTTACTTATATTCATAGCCAGTTTATTCCTTTTTTTTGGTTATACCTAAAGTATACCTGAGTGTAAATCTCTTTCCACTTTCTTTTCCACGTGATAGCCTCTCCATGTGCTTTTTATCGGTATAGCCCCTCTCTGCATCATTCTCAGCCTGAATCCATCTTTCTGGCACATATATATAATAGGAGGTCTTCAGAAATCCTGCCTATGTCAGGCAATTAAGTATTATCCAGGGAGAATGTGAGATCTTGACTGTAGGGGAATATTTAAAAAAATTTTAAAAATAGGTGTCCCTTAGGCATAATTCAGATAAGGCAGATATGAATGGATTTGGGGGATGTGGGATAGACAAGGGCTTCAGAGAGCCATGGCTGGCCAGTTTATAGTAATGCATCTTTTTATTTGTTCCTGAAAGAATATTCTTCCAATTAATATTAGCTGACTTCATTTGATCCCCTTTATTCACTTATTGCCATTATTCTAACTAATTTCTTTGTGCTCTTAGCTTATTAAATGATATTCAGAGCCTTTTATAATGTTTACCAGTTTTCTATCACTCACAACCTGTATTAACACACTCCCTTTTTTTTTGACTGAGATGACTAATGAAAATATTAAATAACATCAAACCAAGACAAACCATCCAGAAACTTAACTGTATTAAAATACGGCTAGACTGTGAACAGTCTGTTATTTCTTCTCTTAGTATGTTCCTGCTTAACATTATAGTTCTTGAACTAGGTTACATTTTCTCCTACTTAACTGATAATTTCCTGTGTGATGCTGTCCCAAATACTTTGCTGTAATCTCAACAGACTGACAAGCTTCCTTCCCATCATATAGAAAACCAGTTATTTTATCCAGTGAAAGTGTCAGATTATTTTACCTCATCTTTCTGGTAAGTCTGTGTAATACTTTACGTCATTTTGTTTTTCTGCCCTTTTTTATCTTTTCTATTCAAAATCTGTATTATAACCTTTTTGCATCATTGAGGTAAGCATAATAAGCCTTTAATTCTGTATCATTTAACTTTCCTCCACTTAGTTGTAGGAATTTTATGTAATAGCTCTCCATCACTGATTCCAGCTTTTCGGATATACAAATCCAAAGAGAATGAGCTATGATTTCATTTGTCAGCCTTTTCAGAACTCTGCTAGGGGTGAACCACCTCCATTTGAATGCCTTAAGCTCTGAGTTTTCCTTCCATCTTGGATGCAGAAATCTCTATTTTTATTTTGTCATTCCTGCTAGGCAATCTTTCTTTATTATATTGATTTTCGTCTCTCTGTAGATTTGTGCCACAGCTACCAAGCTTTTTCTTTCTGTTTCCCTCCCTCCTTTACTCTGTATGGCTGACAAGTCTTTTATTTATATTTCTTAATCTGTTTTGTAATGTGTACGTCGGTCTAAATTTTGCTTATTCTTTTATATTATGTATATTATATTTATATATATTATACCCTTTTGTATACCTCTTATCTATAACAGCTCTTTCTTTGCTGATTAGTCTTCTTTTGCTTCATTCATTGTCAGGTTCTCATTTATACTTAGTATCTGTTTTGCTCATCTGCTATTATCTTTTTATAATGTTCTCATTAATTACTGCAATGAGATCTGGAAAAAAATACTACCATCTGTTGAAGGGGTATTTTTAATAAAAGATATTGCACTGTTTACTATAGATTTAACAAACTGTCTCTAAAGGGGCACTGACAAAGCTGAAGCACTGCATTTTGACATGGCATTGCAAAAGAGAAAGATCTTTTGTAGTTTCTCACCTTCTGCAGTTTTATCCATGAAGACAAGTCTCTTTGGCTCATTAGAAAGCGAATATTTTATTTTTCAAAACAATCTAAAAGGGAATCAAATTTGTTCAAAGGAAAGAAACAGAAATATTCTGAATTAATTTTTCATCTTCTTCCCTGCAGTCAGAAAATCTCACTTAAAATCCACATTAATTTTCCTTTCCCTCTACAGGTGAGCACTGTGACTGTAGGTGCTCACATGACTCTTGAATGCTTATTGAGCATAACAGGCAACTAGCAAGGCTCAAAATGTTTGTTAGTATTTTAAGGTTTATAGTGCTTTAACAGAAATGCTCTGTATCATAATATGGCCGTTGTTTCTGACCTTATTGGTGAGCCAGAAAATTGAATAGCTGCTTCAGAAAATCAGTACAGTAGTGGACGGGTAAATACTAAATAGTTAAGAATGTTAATTGAAATGTGCTTGCAAGAACTGAACCTGGAGTGTGCAGGGATGAACCATTAAGGCACTAAATGCTTTGAAAATGTGGAATGGTATAAGACTGTTAGAGATAAAAATTGAAAACAAGTGTATTTCTCAGGTCAGTAATACACTGTATAAGCTATATGTCTTTATAAGTTTCTGAATCCAAATGAAAGAGTCTCTAAAAAGAGTTAACAATAGTATTATTTCAAAGTGATTGTTTTCAAAGTATAGTAACTCATAAATAAAATCAAATTATTGTTAGAGATTAAACGGAGACCATCATTAAATTCATAGATAGTAACACTTTTTCAGTAGTTTTACTAACACTTTTATTCTGGTTTTAGTGTGCTGCCTAATTGCTACATAATTAAAGCCCTTGAAAATATTTTAGAATGGCAGAGAAATTCACTAAATACTTATATAATTGGATCTAAAATTTATAGATTACATTTAAAATATTTATTTTAAAATGTTCTCTTTTTTTTTTTTGAATAATACAGCAACACTGTGTCCTCAATTCAAGGAAGGATTTCACATACTTCTTCCGCTTGACTTCACTGTGTGGTAAATACATACTAGAAAGTCAGTTCATGCAAAATACTTTGCTGATAGATGACTGATAGAAGGTTGATACAATGAATTAATTGTCAAAGGCAAGGTCTTATGATTTTGTGCCAGTATTCACCCCTAAAATACCTGCTCACCTTCTATATCCATCTGATGTCAGGCCTGAGGGCTCAGTCATATTTACCATTATCTTTTCTGGAGGAAAGCTCTTCACATCACAGAAATTAGAATTTTATTCTAAAAATGTTAGTCTCTTGGTTGTATTGTTGTTGATGTTGATTTATCTATATTGGCTGGGTGGTTAGAATTTTTCTGTAGGAAGTGTTATTGGTATGAGTATCATTGTTTTGAGGGGAGAGGATGTAAAACCTGCATCCTCACTGCCAAATCATGCAACTCTTTCCAAGTCACTGGCTCTTTCTTATGCCTTGCTCAGTTCAGGCAAAAAAAGTGGATCCAATCAAGTTCCATTAAAATCAGTGAGCGTATTAAAGTTAAGCCTTCATGGATAAATGGGTAAAATAAAAAGGAGTATGTGAGCATTGCATTATTTAATGTGGATTCATTTCTGGGGCATGACTTTCAGAAGGCACTTGAGGCTTCGGTGCCCTTGGGATAGATTTCACATACTGTATAAACCCGTATGTTTCCTCTTCTCATTCCTCAGGAAACCATAGGGTGAACAGTCACAACAAACATTCAGTTCTTATTTATCAGTGTGTATGTTCCTGTATTGAATTACATGTACTTATATTTCGTTTCACGGCTTCATTTCTGAGATTCAGGTTGATCATGATGGCTCTCTGTTACTATTGACTCCTGCAAAATTCTTTGAGCTTTCCTATCCCAGGAGGCTAACAGAAGTTACATTAATTTGCATTCAGCAATAATATCACCTGTAATTTTCTAAAATGCTGTTTTAACATGACCAAGTTTCTGGGTGGCTAACTATGAAATTACTGCTTCTTTATAACTGCTTAATTTCAGTCTATAATGGAAAACCATTATACAGTACCCAAAGGCTTATATGATAAGTGGGCTTTCAGAGCTTTTAATTTCCTAAGTATTTTTGTTGAATTAGTTATAGAATATATAAAAATTATAAAAACTTTTGCTCTAATCTGCCAGAAAGCTCACATCTGATTCAGACAAACCTGAAGGTTGTCCCTTCACACCGGCACAGAAACTGAGTTTAACTGGCCCAGACTGTCAACTGAATATACAAATTGTGCCAGCAAATGAAGTTGTTGATAGTTTATCTGAAGGATTATTTGATCTTTGCTTCTTTCTACTTGCAAAATGAAATGGAAACAAATATCAGTGTGGGAAATACTCTTATTTTAAAACACAGAATGAAATATTTTAAGCCAGTGGCCTTGTACAGTGAGGAAATGTAGTTCAGGATGGGAGAGAGAGGCATTTTGAGCACTTAAGGGACAATGGTTTCCATTTGTTTTGCTTCTCTTTTATGTAGTTGTCTGGT
This sequence comes from Tringa solitaria, assembly GCA_026413425.1. Taxonomy (NCBI): domain Eukaryota; kingdom Metazoa; phylum Chordata; class Aves; order Charadriiformes; family Scolopacidae; genus Tringa; species Tringa solitaria. Next base: position 36,666,545 of record JAOXJM010000023.1, on the reverse strand, counting down.
TTTATGCCTTCCAAGACCCTGAGCACCCTAGAGCTACACCTCCCACTTCTTCAAATATTCTATTTGCCTTTATATTGAAGCCTGGTAGAAGCTGATATCCTCGCTTTACTCAAAGCTGAGCTGTGTTTCCACTCCAAAAGCATACTTTCAACGTGTGAGTGACTTGTAGGACTGAGCTGACTCTAAAAAGAGTGACAGTCTGAATCCAAAATTAGGAACACAAAGGTTACAAATTTTTCATAAAAAGCACATTCCTATAAGAAGAGTGTTCACTGTCTGACTTATCTTTACCTTTGCATACTTATTTGAATTGAGTCAGAAAAGGGCAGAATTTTCATGCAAGATGATGTTGCTCTGTTAAAATATCAGTTGCAAAACACTGATGACAGTGTAGACTGTCAGTGCATACTAATATCTTCAGGAACACAGTGATAGATTCATGGCATTTTAAAATGTGTTTCAATATGTTAGGCTGAACAGTGTTAGCAGAATAAGTGTGCATTACATTTCTAAAAATTATATTAATACAAAATGATGAAACTCCTTACTATGTGATGACCCAACTCTTAGTTCCTCCAAAGTCAGTAGGTAACTCTTATCCATTGCTTGGAGGAATTCACCAGGTAACACCATTAGTGTCATACTAATTTTGAACAAGGGTCTCCTGTAAGCAGAAAATCAGTGTTATAAATCCTCCTACCATCTTTTCACATTAACTTACCAAAAACATTACTCAAAATGAAGACTTAAAAGTCAGTTTTGTAGGTCCATCAACAGAAATTTCTTAAGTGTCTCAGCTTTGATTTTTTAATATTGCTAATTTCTCCTCACAAAGGAAGGTTTCCATAGTCTTAGTAGATCCAAAGAGTACATTTGTTCTGCCTCCTGAGAATGTCTCAGCTCATGCTTGAGATCAGACTCACTTCACATCCAAACTGTTTGAATCTAATCCACTTAGAAAAGAATAAGTATTTGGTGAGATGGGATAACAGAGGTGGAAAAGCTTTGACCCCACGTTCCCACCAACAAGAACTGAAGCATACCTCAGCCTCCAAGAATCAAGACTCTCACTGTACCTTCAGCACTGCTTAGATGCGATATGGAATGCCATCAGGCAGGCAAGCAGGGCTCTTCATATACAAGTGTGGGACCTGTAGGCTGAAAACATCAGCTATAGACATATTCTGGATGGAAATGCAGTGGCATTTATGGCACATAGATTAAATCTTTTATCACAGTTTAGTCCTCTTATAACACCAAGGGCATATAAGTATAGGTAATTTTTACAACATCCTTTGTCTCTGTACCTAATTAAAGCAGTGCTAAATGCTCTCTCATCTGAAGACCAGGAAAATAGTCACTGGTATAGAGCATTCAGCAATATGGATGTGTATTATTGCACTTCCCTCTTGGCAGGCTATATCAAATTCATTGAAGGTATGGAAATGTATCTCCAAATATTCCTCCTAATAAATTATGAAAATTATTTCCTTGGAAAGTGCTACTTTAAGCAGGAATTTTTTTCTACACCATTAAAAGGTCAGTGCTAGGAAACCAGCATCAATTTTCTTGATGAATTTGTAGTTCAGAAGCAATTTGGTGTGAATCTTCAGTTCTGACATTACATGTGACTTTCTCTAGATATCTGAATATATACAGCAAGTAAACACAAAGTAGTGCAGATGTTCTGTTATGCTCAGTGTGCTAGGAAAAATCATATTGGCACTTAAATATGCCTCCCAAAGCTATTGAAAATAAAAGTACAAGATGAAAAAAAATAACAACAGCAGTCTCTACTGTTGAAGAATCATGGATCATTGTGAGCTGCAGTAAATCTACTGGTACTAAAGTTTCCTGGATTTGGATACCAAAGATTAAAATAAATAACTCTGCAGTTTGTTAGACCTTTTTTTTTCTTTGAAGGGCTTGCCATCCATCTCAAAGGATTAGATAAGGTCTTAGGATACACACAGAATTTGTACTTGCTTCAATTTCAAATGAACATGAAAAGGCATTGGACATATATAAAGAGAGATGGGAGATCAACTGTGAAGTCAGTTCTTTGTAACCATTCTTTTTTCACCTTATTATCTAAGTAGTCTTGAGTTGGCTGTCAGTTAAAAAAACAGCTAAAAAAATAATGAAGATATACAGTAGCTGGTGCACAGGGAGACAAGATAGCAAATATTAGAAAGTGTGCAAAAAGCCTCCTTTAAAAGCTTTTCAATCTCCTGAGGTTTTAAAAAGAGAATCAATTCAAATGCCTCCTCGCTCTAGTGTAAACATAGCAGAAAATAGTGGGAAATAGTTAAACCTAAAGCATTTTTGGATTGGACATCATGTTAGTGTCTTTTAAAAGGCTGAAGGCAAATTTCAGAGATTTCTGGAGCAGTGCTTGTGGTTTTCTGTGAGACTGAATTTAGAATTTTTTAGGGTTTTTTACTAGTTTAGTGTTTTGGGTTTTTTTGGTTTGGTTTTTGTTTGTTGCTTTTTTTTTTTTCTTGCTTGTGTTGTTTTTAAGAAAAGAAAGAACAAGGCCCATTTCACTTTTGTTGTACATTTTTTCCCTAGGTGCTGCACAAACTGTGGTTTTCAACTCTATCTCTGGTCTTATCAAAGGGCAAAGCAATTCTTACTAAACATAGACTCTTGTTTTTCCACCTTAGTGGAGCTGACCCTTTTTGCAACAACAGCAGTTTTATGTTTGTTAGTATAATTTTCTAGCTTTGAAGGAAATCATTACTACCTTGCACTGGACAGATTGTCAGTCTTTATTTTATATTCCACAATATCACTCTTACCCTATATGACTTCAATGACTCCCCCCTCACAAAACAACATATACCTCTATGGCTTTTCATTATGCACCTAAAATTAAATAAGATCCCATGGAAATCAGCCAGATTGTACCAGGAGAAGGTGGCTATAATGCAACAGAGAGTCAGCTTTGCCTCTTACAGTGGAAATGCAGCTGCAGGATAATTTCACACAATTTTTCAGTGAGGGGAGGCTTATTTAGGAGTCTTTGACCAAAATAAATGTGATAAATACCCAAATGACCATTTTGAATTGTATGTTGGGCCAGCAAGGGTTGTCTAGTCTACGCCAATTTCTATTTGCATAGTCTGTCCTGCAAAGCTTCAAACTTGACTTTATCAAGTTGAAAATCTTTAAAAATCCTTGAAAAAAAGTATTTTAAAAATATTTATTTTATATCTGGGAGTATTTAATGTACTGTTTGCTCTTCCATTACAAAAATATCTTGTAAAATAGGGCTTCTCGACCTTTTACCATCAATGCTGGACTTCAGTCTATTGAGATTTCTTGCATTTTCACAGTGTATGTCTTGGTATGATGTGAGCGGATGCCCTGTTGTCCTGTAGCCCCTTTCTGGATAAAGAGAAAGAAAATAAATAAATGACAGACCTTGTTCCTCTCATCCGTAGGGAAACCTGTATCTCATGTATGTACCAATTTTTAGCTTCACTGAGGGCCTCAAATAAATGAAAATGGTGAGAAAAAGTGATTTATAATTCCTTTTTCATTTCTCATAGTTTAACTTCATTAGATTCCTTGGGCAATGATACTGGTCTGTGTTTCTTACTGTACAGATATTTATGTTTGCAAGTCATAGGATTCCATTGTCCCAACTGAAGCCAGTGGCAGAACTCCAGTTCGGGTTCACTAGGAAGGCATCTGGTCCAGGGCTGTTTCTTCTGAAGTTTCTCTTCCGTATCTGCTATACCTCTTTCTGAGTGAGAAATACCAGTGCTTGTAACCCCTATAATAATTTACCCTTCTTCTTCCCACCTGAATGGATCCATGCAATTTTCTTTAATTCCTTGTGTAACCTCGATATGCAAGCTGATTGATCTTTCCCTCTACAGGGATCATTCTAGCTTAGAGTTCATAAAATTTATGAGAAACACAGGCTGTTTCAAATTATATCCTTATTGACATTAATAGTCATTTTGCAGTGATACAGCCCAGTCTCTCAGTTTTATTCAATACATCTGGAAGGCATCATTACCCTATGTGAGCTTTTATTAACCATAATAGCAATATTTTCCTCTCTTATTTCTTTGTGGGTTTTGGATTTCTTGGTGTCTGCTCCTGCCTAGGATTGCTACTTCGCACATTACAATTCATACCTCTTTAAAGAAATGCAGCATCCACTTCATTCTGTTGCAGAAGCTATATGATTATTAGATCTCTATTTCCTATCGATTTATCTACTTTTGATATCTGATTGGACGTTTCTCCTTGCGTATTTATTTGTCTTAAAAATGTCTTGCAGGGAGCTTTTTTCTATACCCCATATTTGAACTCCCAAATATAGCACATTAGGTTCACTGACTTTCTTTTACCTATAATAGTATTCCTGCTTTCAAAGAAATATGCTGACAGGTGCAATTTATTGTACATATGGGAAGAATGAGAAGATGTATTGCTCTTCCCCTAATACCTGCTTTTGCACGTGTGTATTTGCATCTACTTCGAAAAACAGACTTTTTCTTTTTTCAAACAAGCATTTTGTTAACCTTCACAAGATAAAAATAAAGAACAGTTAAAACTAAATTAAAGTTGTAACTTATCTCTTCAGTGCTCTAATTCATTGTTGATCAAATCTTCCTGCAGTACTGAAAGCAGCCTGTTAATGCTGATCTCATTATAGGTAAGGTTGAAATATTTAATGGCAGGCATAATTTCTTTAAAAAACACTGTACTTAGTAACTAATGTAATTATACCAGGAGGCATAACAGAAGAGATTAGTGCAATAAGTGACCTAGCTTTAATAATGTCATCAAAAATTGTAATTGCAAAATTATCCACTATATTATAAATGCTCACTAACATGGTATTCAAGTCACTCATCATTTGCAGCACTTCATGAAATAAGCAATTATTTTTTCCAGTGTACAAATATCAATTTCATTAATTTTAATAAACCCCTCCGCACTGTGCAATACTGAGAACTCTGTAGTTAGACATACCACAAAATGCCTTCATTCATGACTGAAAAACTGGTGTTATAACAGACAGTGTTTGTCTGCCAGCTTTCAAAATCCGGCATACTAGACACCAAGTATACCTAGCATACCTATGTATGCATACTAAGCATACCTAGAAAGATTTAGAGGTCAAGTTTGAAACAAGAACTCAGAACTGTGTAAAACTGTCTGGAACCTACTCTAATAAAGATATTGACAATAGGTCCCAGATTTCTTTATTTCTGGGTAGATTATATGAATATATGTCTGCCCATCTGCCCATCCATCCATCCAAGTCAATCTATCTCAAAGTATTTTAAAATTATACCTTTAAGACTTAGGTTAACACAAAAATACAAAACCAAAAAACCAAAACTGAATGAAAATTGAAAGCTTGATAAAAAGCTATATGTAGCTTGAGGTTTTCTTTTCCGGTCCTGTAAGAACATTATTATTCAGCAGGATGAGGGATAGATCTGGTTCTTTTGTTCCCTGAACTGCATCAAGCTATTGTCAGAATGAATAAGAAAACCACATTTTCTCTATGAAGGTGAATTAGTCAACTGCAATTGTAGTTTTCCTTCAAGTACATTGACATTTTCTGCCACGTAATTGTCTACATATGGGGGAATCTGCTGGACTGATCCACAGAAACAATGCATGGTGCTTCTCCAGATGCATTAATGGCTAAGATATTTATTATAATAGGTAGAATTATTTCCCAAGTATTTTGTATTCCTTGCCTTTTTCCTGTTTGGTGTTTATCTTCACTTGCACATTTTGTTGCAAACTCTTGTGAACAGAGAATTCTTTAACGTGTGAACTGAGCCCGGTACATTGTGGGCCTTTCCTCTAGGTACTCCTGGAGGACAAGCAACAAGGCCTGTATTGTGAAATCTCAGATGGAAATGGGCGTAACAAAACAAAACACACTGGATCTGAAAACTGGAGAAGTTTCAAAGCTATATTGCCTGAGTAATATGCTAATAAAAGCTATATATGGGGTGATAAGAAAATAACTATGTGCAAATATCTTCATTCACTGAAAACCTTCCACCTATCTTACTACATACTAAGATGCAATTCTTCTTGCCCAATTCACACTGTGTCAAATGTGTCTAGTTTAAGAAAGTCTCTTAGACTCCCTGTAAAGTTTGAGAGAGAGAAGAACCTTTTGAGAATTACTTATGTACCTTAGACATCCAAGGTTGAAGTTAATTGCTTTTGAGAATGGATCTTGCTTTCCAGTAACTATAATGGAAGCCTCAGTTGATCTTCACTGAGTCTACATGCTCATTGTACTGATGTTGGGCTTATACTAGATGCCTAGAGTTCAGACATCTGGTATGTCTGATGAATACCATCTGTATTATCTTTAGAAAGAAATGCAATATCCCATCAAGTATGATCATGTTTTTAGAGGTAGCATCTGCCATGAAGCAGACTAGAAATTTTGAATGTTACAAGGAATATCTGTCTTCCCTTTCCTGCATAGCTCTTTACAGAAACTCCAGCCATGAATTTCAAAAGGTTTTAACAATGGTATGAAATTGGCAACAATTTATATGAAAGCAGGGTTAGACCAGCACTGAGCTTTGCTGAAAACATCATTTATGATGATCGTATTGCACATCTGCTGGCTTTTTTCGAGACTGTGCAGAGATGGCTTTTCAGCCACACCTGCTTGCTTCTGGCATCTAGAATTTCCTTTAAACTCTGCCCGACTGGATTTTTTAGGGCTGAGGAAATAAAATATGTTTTCATACCAAACACAGACTTCTTAGGCTTTCTCCAGCCATATTATCTGTTGGGAGCAAAAAGAAAACTACCCTGCTTTAAGTTGCCAGGGAAAACAGTTTTGGAAGCATTACCAAGAACAGTGAAATTTCCTTTGTCAACTACTATTGCCAAAGGTATTGTATTTACTAACATTTCCAGGGTGTAATTTCCATGTTGTTACTGCTTTTTCTTGTATGGTGGACCTATTTTTGTTGTTTTGTGGTCATCACTTCCAGTTAGTATTTCATGCCCGTGACTTATTTTTTATAGTCTCTTATGCAGTTTTTTGATGTCAATGATAAGAAACTCAGGGATATTTTATCTAAGTTCTAAATTATTTTTCTACTTTTATGACTATTCCTTCTGTAATGCCAAGTCACTAAAGAAAAAATTCACAATTAGAAATGGAAATACTATATATAGCTTAATATAGCTATATATATGGAAATATAGCTATATATATGGAAATATAGTTTAATTCAGATGACAATATATAAGAACATATGTTGGGCTGCACTGAAATTATTGTATATAATATATAGAATTATATGCTACTGTTAAATTATATAAAATGCATATCTGAAATGTTTTGCATGCTGATGACTTATTTGCAAAAAGAATTTGTGTAAATTTAGAAATTTCTATATTTTAGGTTTTTTATGAATTGAGTGTGGAAAACTGACATTACTACAGTTTTCTGTGTTTGACTTTTAGAAATCTAGGGCAAATTAATTCCTGGTGTAATGCCCTTAATTTAATGGGAGTTATATCAGAGATATGAACTCATTCAGTTATTGCTAGCACCATCTGGAAATTTATGTCACAGCAATGTTGCACTTGCTGAAGACACATTCATCCTTTTTGTTTAAGATGGGAAGACAGAAATTAAAAATTGAAGATCACTTTAGCTTGCTCTATATCATCTAAAATTCCCTTGGAGGCTTTGTTATGTTTGGATGGCAAGATGTGAATTTAAATAATATTTAAATAGATGTAATACTGAAATCAAGAAAAGACAAAATAGGCCTTCTGATGCAAAACAATTTAATGAATATCAACATAATACTTTTCCAGTATGAGTGGATCTGTAGAAGTGAGATTTCCCCTGGTATACATAGATAGCCGTCTCTGTCTAACCTTCCTGATGCAACCTTGTATCTCTGAGTTAATGTTGGCCTGTAGAAACCTCACTCATTGGACTAGAAGGGACCTATATTGCGAAGTCCAGCTCTATTCTGTCAGGGTTTACCACAATTGGTCATTCTGCCAGGCATGACAGAAATTGCATTTTATCTTCTATTTTAGTGATGGTTTTTATCAGAGTTAGGTTGATGATTGGACTAGATGATCTTACAGGTTCCTTCCAACCTAGACAATTCTCTTAAAGGAGGTTTATGTTTAGGAGGTTATGTTGTTTGTTCTCGTTATTTTTATTGAGTATTGAGTCCAGAGGTTTATTTTCCAGTGATTAGAAACCTTTGTCTAGTTTTTAAACTATGCTTTCTCCATGTGGAAACATTGAATGATAGCTTAAGACATTTCCTTTCTCCCCTGCTTCCTTCAGAGCACAGACAGGGGTTATGCTTTAAATGAGTTTTGATTTCTTGGCTTCTGCTCAGAAGTGCACCCAGTATAACCAGGCCCAGCCATGTCAAAACCTCAGGTGGCTCAAGAGCAAGGCTACAGGAACAGTGGAAATATGGACAAAGTTATAACTACACAACATACATAGATTTATATACGCTATGTACATGTGTTTGTATCTGTGTAACAGATATCTCTCTGTATGGTGTGCTGACAGCACTCTAGAGCTGTCAAAAAGTAATTTTCTACTAACAAGACTAATGTAGGCATAACTGATTAATCAACACAACCCAAATTCAATGTGGCATCTTTGAGTCAGCACATTAAGAAACTTTGTGCAGGTGCCGAGGAGTAAAAGTCTATGTGTTGTCCTATCTGGAAAACAGATCCTTCTGTGTCTTAAGTATCTGCTGATTCCTCTTTCCCATGCCGAGAGCGTGCCTGGGCAAGGCAGCGCACCCAGCACGGCCCTCCTGCAGTGAGCCCCCACTGACAGCACAGCCCCCCGAGGCTGTTGCACTGGAGGGAAGCTGGCATTTGCTGGAAGCCCAGGGAGTGATGGAGCACAAAGCTGACAGTCACCTTCCTCATCTTCAGTCTCATTGAGTAGTATGGAATGGAGTGACAATTTTTGTTAAATGTAATGGTTTTGATTAAATATAAATATTGAGGTGTATTAGCAGGTGTTTAGGATAAGGTTCCTGGTAACATAATTTCATACTTTTTCCTAAAAGTGCCTGCCCTTAGAGGTTCATTTGTTAGCCTGTTAGGCCCTTGTTATTTGTGTCTGGTTTGTATTTACAAAGTCCACAGTATTCATCAAAACTGTTCACCTTTGGAATTAATGCAAATGTTGTTGTATAGTTCACTGGAAAATACTGCTTAGGAAAATTTGTATTCAGAATGTATATATTATATATATACATGTATATAGTAATTATAGTTTATTTTTATTCAGCCTGGATACAGTTAAAAAATAATTATAAAAAACTTTCCAGTGAATTTTTAATTTAAATAAGTTGATTATGTAGCTATCTAATGCTAGGATGATGAACATTACCCACTATTTATAAAAATGTATTGTAATGAACTGAGATAGTCCCATAGATGTGTGTGTTTATATAAAGAAGAGAATTTGTGCAGCATAAACCGGATAATTTATCTTTATTGCAGTCAGCTTGGTAGACATGTTGCCTCTGGAATGCTAACAACCACCAATTTTTATGTAATCAAAAGTGGAATATAGAGTATTTAGAAACACTCAGAAGGAGAATTTCTTTTCAAGGACAGTAAAAGCATAAAAACGTCCAAGGGGTCACTAATAGCAAAAAACCCCAACCAATACATCATCCTCAAAACTGAATACCTTACATGAAATTATGAAAAATATCAACCAATCCAGTAAATCAGGAAAAATGTATTTAGATGTAAAAATGTCATCATAAAGCTAAAGAACAAAGAGAGGAAAATATTGAAGAGCAAATCTGAATTTTAAAACAGATTCTGCTAAGTGCACCTTCTGAAATTTTCAGTGTTATATTTTTTATTTGCCTACCTAAAGACCTACCAAAGAGGAGACTTTCTGTTCACTGCAGGGACCCCTGACACAACATGATTGATGCAATATGATGTGATATAAACAAATAGCAACCAGAAGGGTTACTGATGAGTCAAATCCCTCTCTGTCACCCCAAATTCACTGTTGCTATGACTTAATTTCTTTACTCCATTTCTGAAACCTTTGATACAGAGTTTCACTAATATGTTTGCTGGTGGAAGATCTTCTAGGGGATTTACTTCTAGGGACTTCTCAAATTAAAGCAAGCAATGCAGTATGGCAAGCCAGTTTTTGAGGTAATACTTGAACATGATTTCTGCTCCTCATAGTGCACCTGCAGAACTCATATTTTGGTTTTGGAATAGAATAAATGACTCCTTTCTATGAGCTGAGGTGGGCAAAGGAACAAGTTCTGTCCCAGCTGCAGACCAGAATTACTGGTTGTCCTACACCATCCCTCCTCTGAAAGATATGATCTACATTACAGGCTTTGATGAGCTTAAAGTCATCAGTCTCTACTGACTGCTCACTTGGGAGCAAATGGTTATAGTTCGTTTTAACCACTATTTAGCCAGTGTTTTCTGATGTAACATTTTTCTATGAGGAATACCACAGCATATTTGACAAATTTCAATGCCCATGACTGCAGCAGAGAAGCAAGATATCCGTGATTTTATGCTGTCATATCTGCAGCATTGAGAGCACCAGACATAATTCTTTCTATCTCTGTTGTCCAGCAGTTTAATTGCTGACAGTCAAAAGGATGTTTTACCAGAGGGAGCAGGGCTGAGTCATGTAAAAGTTTAGCTATAGCAGAACCCTGGCTTTAGCCAAAGCATGAAAATCTACAAAGGGAGCCTCCAAAGACATAAGGTACTAACGTAGTTTACATTGCTAACATTCATCACAGACTACAGACATCGTGCCATCTCTGTTCCCCACAGAGAAATAAAACTTGAGCAGCTTTCTGGATTCACTTTCAAGAAGATGCAAGGCTCAACATTAAAGTAGTGGATCGCTGTTTCATTCTTACTATCTGCACCAAAAAGTTTATCTAATGTCCAGCCTCAGGACACTATACATAACACAAGAGAAAAGGTTTTCTTTGTTCAAAGAAGACTTTTCTGTGCAGAAATAAGCCTGTCTCAGGGAGAGGAAAATACTTTAGGTAGCATACAGTCGGTTGCGGTAACAATCATGTCTGCTTCTTCCTCTCATATGAAGATGTCTAGAGGTTTTAGTAGCTACAAACTTATCAGCCGTCAACAAGGTCCCATCTGCATCACCTCTTGGTGGCTTGTCTGGCTGCCACTGCACTGAACTGATTGTGCTGCCCTTTTAAAGGCCTTCTTTATCTGCTGGGGTGGAAACTGGGGTGGCCATAGGCCATAACCAAAAAATGTATGGGTACTGCTCTGAGAGCATCAGAAATTATGTATGCAATTCAAGAGCAAATGTTGTCCCTGTGCATTGTGTAGTTTGCAGCTGACATAGGGAAGAAAGAGACGTCTAACATGTTGGCTGTCTCTTCTTATAAGCTTCTTATATGAGCTTAAAGTTTCATGTTGGCTTTACAAATTTGTCAGCAAGTAAGTATACTATCAAACCTATGTATCATTGCCTTGATAAGTTGCCATCAGTTTGGACAGGTGAAGAAAGACCCAAACTCAATAAACAAGCACTGATACAATTTATTGGTGCTGAAGGATTTATTTTCTTGATATTGTCAGTGTTAGTGTCTCATCTGTCTCCTCTGCAGCCTGAAAAGTTTCGGCAGTGAATTACAGACACTCAAAATTCCTTTTTGACTGATGCTTTGAGTGTTGTAAGCACAGGAGAGAAAGAAAGCGAGGTCTGCAGAACAAAATCCATAGAAACAGACCAAAGAAACTTGCTTGAGCAAACAGAGCTTCAACACTGGAAACCCAAAATCAAAGATTTTTTATGTCTGGGTGACTATTTAACAGCCATTAAACCAATGCCACTTTGGCAAACGTCAGTAAAATGTTTCATGTGGTATAGACAAGCTCTGACAGTTATGAGTTTGTAAAAATTACTGTTTGTGTGGTAAACCTGGCCTCTTCTTCTGAAGCATTGCTCGAGTTTTGGCAAAAAAGGATATGCAGCAAAATGTATTGTCTTGTATTGTCAGATCATTTTTACTATGCACCTCCCATAGAAAAAATCCCACAAACCGTCAACCACCACCACCTAGTCCTTTGTCTTATCAAGGTTTAAAATGTCTTTTGTTCATTTAGAATAGAATTAGATGCACTTTTCTGAGCACGCCAGTCTCTATTCTCAGGGGATGGAGTCCATGAAGAAAGGACTCTGAAGAATGGTCTCCCAGCTTTCACTAGAACTTTGTGGCTCCAGAACATCTAGCCTCTGACCCGCCGCAGCTGTATCCTCAGGCTTATCAACACAGATGTTCTGTTCAGGACTGGATTCACACAGACCTTTTTTTCTAGCTCAGCCTATTTTCAAAATAGGCATGGTTGAGAAGTCTGAGGATGAAGCTACCAAAGTTATGGAAGAATCTTAATTGCATCACCATGATACATAACAAGCAAATCATTTCTGTTCCTCAAAGCTTGATGCTGGGACTTTTGAAAAAGCTGTGATCAGGTGGGTGTTTCCAGCCCAGTCAACATGTTCCTAAAAAGTACTGCATTTGAATAGCTCTGCAGATGCAGGGCTCTTTATGCTTGGTGGTGCCACAGAGTGATGATGAAACTGTATTCATAACAGTCCTCTGGAAATTGGGAAGAAATGGCAGAGTAGGTCCTTCTAAATCTTTTATCACTTTTACACTCTACTGTATATGGACTTTGATTTATTGCTCTCTATGATTGCTCTGTACTGTACATGTAAGATAGGTTTGCTGTGAATAAGCTGCTCATATGGGCCAGTGGCGGGGAGCTGTGGGGGTCTGGTTCCTCCTTCTGTCCTCAGTAGCAGGCAGGGTCATCCTGAGCTGTATCGTTGGTGCATGGCATCTGGCTCAGCCACTCATGGTGAGCTGTCACTTTAAAAGCACTTATCTGCAATGATAAAATCATGCGTCGTTGCTGCTCTTATTGCAGTGCTAAACATCTATTAACACTGACAGTCAAGTAATGAGGTGACGGCAACAATTAATTTCCATGTTTCCATTGATCTAGGCTCTGGAAAATTGTTTTACTGATTCTTTATGAACATCCGAATACCAGGAGAGAGGGAAGAAAGGAAGTCACGTGTTTCAGTACTTTCACCTTTCTGCTAAGCATTGCCAAAAGGCCACTGTCTTTGGATTGCTTTCCTGTTTTCAAGTACTAGAAATCTGATATAGTGTTATTTTATGGTTTGCTGAACATGGGGAGAATTGCAACCAGCAGTGCATTTTTGCAAAGGCAGTGTAACCCTCATTTGATTTCATACTGTTTCAACAGCCAGTGAAATAGCTTCACTCTTCTTCTGTTTTATGATAACAAATCATTAGTGATGTTACCAGGAGACAAAAATATCATTGGAATATTAAGATGAATGTATTGATTGATTACGTGTTGCTTTTTTTCCAATAAAATAGCCACATTAAATAATATTGCAACATTTAAAAATGTCCAAACTCACTAAAGACAAGTGATTGCTCTAAAGGCAGGAGATGAAAACCAGGTTTTCCCAAAAGACAGGCTGCTGTCAGTTCCTGCATTTCTGTTTATAGATCTGTGCTTGAAATCACTCTTCTGGTTAAGGGCATAGTAGACTGCCTCAGTTCAGTAAAGAGCTTTAAGCTGAAGAATAGACTGTGTGTTGGTAACAGTAACTAACAACAGTAATCATTAAACAGATACAACAAGAGGGTAATATGATTAACTGTTTTGGAAGGCAATTGGATCTGCATCTTACATATATGGGTGTATCTCCACTGAAAGTAATGGTGTTATATCAGTGATACCCCATTGTCTAACATGCAAAGCCTTGACAAACACTGAAGCAACTCAACAATAAAAAAATAATAATAAGGCTTCTTCTGCAACTCTGAAATTAAATTAATCCAGTCAATACTTGTATTGAAAGCCATACTGGGGAAGAAGGTTTTCTGCAAAGTAATTAATTATCTAATTGTCTCTACCAATTGTTGTAGCCGTGGTAGTGCTGAATAAAGCCTTACCACTGCTCAGGCTTCACTGTGCCAGGTGCTACGTTAATGTGTAGGAGGCAGATATTTGCATCAGCTGTGCATAAAGCACAAATGCTGAGGTGTGCCCACATTGGATACAATGAGAGGCAGCTGAGGCTGATGTCTTGTGAACTGATTCTCCATTTCACCTCTAGAGCCAGGGTCTGGATCAACCTCAGTGTTACTGTCCCTGAAGCCGACTACTCTCTTCTGCAGACCACCTTCCCACGTGTGCCTAATCTTGGGCACATGTGATCTGCCTGTACAGAAATTCATAATCTGGTAAGTAAGTGAAGGGAGGAAAGGAAAAGTCAATTTGGTTGCAACTTGCCTCGTGTAACAGCTGTCTTCAGCCTCCAGAGCTGTCTTCAGCCAGCAGGACTGTAGCTCTCAGAGGTAATTTGCAAAGACTGACTAACCGGTCTCTGGAGAGAGCTATGTGAGAGCTAAGGAGGAGCCTTTCTGTTAAATGTGATCTCAATCATGTTTTCTAACAGAGTGCTTAGAGAGAAATGTGGCAAGCATTTAAATCACTTGCTGAGGACCGCTAGTCCACCAAGAGTGATGTAGAGGTAGGCATGAACTCCCATCAGTGAAGTCAAAAAGGCAGCTCAGCAGATCTTCAGGAGTGACAAGCAGCAATCTCACTAGATTTATTGGAAGTCCTAAAAAATAAGTAAAAGTAATGCAGTAGGTGGCAAGAAAAACTGAAGTATGAGAAAGTTTTGGATCTGTAATGTATAGGGCAAATCACCGTCTTCCAGATCATTGGTTACCACGGCTGGTAGCCTTCTATTAATTTATGAGTAAATTTATTGCTGAAATATTTGTTTTGAAAAATTTTTTAGAAAAATGTGACCTACCAGACATAGCATGTACCACATGCATTACTGCAAATAAATCTTAAGGGCAAAATGAATGTCTGGTCCCTGGTGTAGGAGTGTAGTCATTGATTTCGGTGAGATTGCTCCACCTTTTCCAGTCTCCTCTCTGTCTGGTCAACAGTTTGCTCTGGCGAATGTCTTTCAATGCTGGATTTGTTTATGTGATGACCCTACAAAATCTAAATTTCAGCCTATTGTTGAATTTCACACCCAGATTGAAGTATTGTAGCCTGACACATTTTAGCCTCGTTGCTGCCAAACCCATCCAGCTGAGAAGTAACACAGAAAAAAATAAAAAGTAACACTCAGGCTGATCAGCTCCTTGATTTGGTCTGGTGCAGATCCACCAAAAGCCTGTGCTAGCACTGCACAAGGAGACGTTGCAAACAGGTATTGACAAGGACATTAAAAACTCTACAAAATACAGATTTACTATGAGTTTATTACTATAATTTTTTTTAAGAAAATGCTCTTCAGAAAAGAGTGCTTGCGAACTGCATTCTCTCTTCCCTACCATTTTTTCTTGTAGTTATCTATTTCCTTCTTATTGCCTCGAGATTTCTTTCAGAACTTGTTCTCTGTTATGTACATTTTATTTTCTTTAGAAAAAAGGAAAATGCCTTTTTATTTTTTCCCTATGCTCTTTTTCCATGAAATCTAGCTTTTAGTTCCTCTCAAATTTAAGTTTTGTAGTGGCTTTAATTTCTCAAATGCCTAAAGGGAGGCTCCTGTCTTACTTCAGCCTTCTACTTCCTCTTCTTCAATAGTCCTTAAAAGGAAGACCTCTGTAAAAGCCATTTACAAATGAGGAGATAAACAAAAGTAATGCCAGCCCTCAGCTCTTCAAGAGAGCAATTTATATTTCCTTGTAATGTCAGAAAAGTGAGTTATTTTGCTTTATTAAAAATGCAAAAGTTCACAGCCCTGTAAATGGCTGGGAATAAAATCCCTGTGTTCAAGTTATCAACAAGCCTTTAACTCAGTGACTGTGCATTAACGGAGAGCCTGGCTCAACAACTGTCCTGGTACATCTGGGGAAAAGTCCACAGGACAGATAGAAATCTGCATATACAGTTGAATGTGTCTGGTCTTAGCTAATTATCTGTAGTTAATGGAAGGGGAGGGGTACTTCCCTTGAATATCTACAGTAAGAGGAGAAAAAATAATTCCTGGAGCTGTTTCCGTTGTCTGTAAGGGGTCACAGAGGGTTGAGCCTAGACCATTGACTGTTAACAGGCTACAGCTAGACATAGGATCCCACTGTGCCAGTAAATAGTGAGCAAAAGGTAAGTAATAATTAGATAACATCCAGAAAGTTACAGGCAGCCAATTACAAACAGTACCATCTGGCCACCCCTGCAATCAGCCTCCAGCTTCTGTTTCAGTGGTGCACACCCATTGCACCATGTAGTTTTGAGAGTGTCTGCAAGTCAGTGATGGAAACAGTGGGATCATCTGTTGGAAACATCACTCCTTGGAAAAATGCATGTCTATGCATTTTGCATGGACTAATTAGTTAGCAATAAGATCTGTTCATTTTGGTAACTATCCCTTTGAAAATGGCATCTTTAATAAGCATTTGGAGTATTTGAGTGGAAAATTTATCTTTGGCTTTAAGAGTTGAGGGAAAATAATCTGGCCCTTTTCCTTGTCTATTCTGCTTTGTGCAAGCGGTGTGAGAGCAGAGCCTGCAAGGCAGGGCTGGCAAATCTACGCTCTGTGTTACTCCTGCTGCACCATTCCTGTCCCTTTCCCAACTATGTAACACTCGCTCTTTTGGTACTGCCATCCAACATCTGGGTATTGTATGGCTTCTTTGCATTTGATTTGGCTATTTCCTACCACTTCTTTGCCCTTGTGTCCCGGTGTGTGTGTGCAGGGACAAGCCTGTGTGCAATTAGGCAGAGCTTGTTGCTGTTTCCCAAGTGCAGGCTTGAGAACTCCGTTACGATCAGAAAAGGTTTGGTAACAGTAAAGAAGTTGGTAACATCTTTGCATCAGTCTTCTGTTAGCTTTGATAATATTCACCTTAAACCCCTAAAAATTTACCTGTTCAAAATGATGAATAAATGACTTGATTGTTTAGTCAGAAAGAAGAATCATCTAAGATTTAATAGTATCACCCAACCTGAAAGGATCTAATGCTGGCTTTCAGTAAAGTAGAGTAAAAAGATTATTTTCACACCCATGGGAATTATTACATGACTGCAAAAATTTTCCTGTAGAAATGGAAACATCCCCTTCCATACCTTTTGCTGACTTCTGCCTGTGAGCTACAGCTCTGGCTGTCAGTGCAGTGAATAAAGAGAAGGCAAAAAAGGGGTGAGAAAGAGTGTGTGTAGGGAACCCTCCAAAACACAAAGCCACAGCTTGTGACACCAGAGGGCAATGTTCTCTTGTGATATTGATTGCGGAACAAAACCACAGGCCTGAAAAAATCAGCCTCACAGGCAAAAACTCTCTTGGAAAAACACTACAGTTTTGAAAAAAAAAAAAGTTTACAGGGCAGTATGTTAAGCTGTGCTATCAGCTTTTTTAATAAATTTTAAGTTTTAGAGTCGATCATATGTGTGATGTCAACACACATGCAATGTTAGGGAAAGATGGAAATCTCAAGCACATGTGTGCTTAGGGTAAACATGGTATAAAAAAAACTATATTGACTTTTTTCTTTGTATGTACAACAATAATCATAAATCTTACCTCAACCAAACTGGGAAACAATTGCTCATGTAGTGGCTCAGTAAAAATTAAGGTCCTCATAAGTTAATGAGCATATGTGACATTGGAATAAAAATTTAAAAGTCAGTAATGCCAAGATTTTCTTTAATAAAAGTATTTAAAACAGGCATTCCCCCTTCTCTCCCTGTGTCATTTCCACAGTGGGTTTATTAGCTTCAAAATAAAATGAGCTGAAGTGATACAATCTCTCCCTTTTCTCCAAATAAAATAAGAAGGCACTGTTGGTTGCATGGTCAGGGCCATGCTTGAGCCTGTTGGAGCCCCTGGGAAGGTGCATGTGCTCAGGCAGCGTCAAGGCTCCAGGCGATGAGCAGCTCTCCCGGGCAGCTCCGCCGTGGTGCAGCACTTCTGCCTGCAGCACATGGCTATGAATGTCTATCTACCCTTCGTTATGCAGGGTGCGAGGGGTGATTTGTCTTTAACTGGGTAATTAAATCCATTAAATGAACAAACATCTTGTGCAGAAATTAACTAGGAAAGATTTTATGAATGGCCCTAGGGGCAGGCGTGAGGGCAAAATCCTCAAAAGGATTTAACCATCACAGTGTCAAGTGCTAACTTGCTGGTTTCTGCAGTCATCTGATGAGTCAGAAATAGACCTATGAAAATGGGGTCTGCGAAGTTATTAATGATCAGATATTTCTGAAGGGACTGGAACAGGGGCGTGGGAATTAATAAACAGCATTTGGTAAAGAGACTGATGGACTTGGCTTTGTCCTGAAAGATCTTAAAACTTTCGTCCCTCTATGGGGATGGTCCTGATCCTTTGGGCAGAGGTAGAATGTACATTGAAGAGGTAGAGGAAGGACAAGAGAAAGCCCAGAGGAAAGGAGCAAATGTAATTGAAGTTATGCAATGGTTTGTGCACAGGGAATACCTCCATGTGTGTGGCTACTCATGTCCAGAAAAGGCTGAGGGGAAAAAGAGAGGATGCATGGTGTGCAGAAGGTGAGGAGATGAGATGGTTCAGTGGTTCTCCTGTTGAAAGAACTAAGGGGCATCGAGAGAAATCAGCTGATAATGAACTCAAAATAAACAATGTCTTAATAGATATTGTGGGTGCTGGAAGCTTGTATTGATTTGTGGAAAGTGATCCAGTTCAGAAAATCCAGTAAGGACTATTTAACAAACAGATACCACCTTTATTTCAAGGATTCATTAGCCATGTACCTGTGGAGCTGGCAGAGGCTAGTGAAAAAGCAGCACTGTCAGATTTGCTGGTTTCTGTACTTTTTCCTAAAGGACCTGCTATGGGTCGATGATGGAGACAGCTCTGCAGGAGAGGGATTGCCGATTAGAGCTGGTCAGATATGTCATATGAATTTAATTCTACTTGCTGTTGGTTTTCCACTTTGTACTGGATAATGCCATCTCCCATTTTCTTTGGGTAGAGAAGGGGAAAATGTGCATGACTCTAAAGGTTAGGGTTAAGTTATTTGGTTCTTCTGCCTCCCCCTGCCATCCACAGCTGCATCAAATCCACATTATCACCTTGTCTAAATTATCGCATTATCTGCTAGGGAATTTAAAATATCTTGTTGTGGCTTATGAGCTTTACTGACCTCACTTATATGCAAGGATTATATAAGAAACTTTGAAAAAGAAGCTAATTAAAACTGCAGATAAATGGAAAGGGGGATAAAATGGAATAAGGCTTGGTTGGAGGCACGTTGTATCAGGCTATACCAATGCCTGTCTTATCAAAGAAGATTGATAAGAATCTTCATTCATGTGTCTAGAAAAAAAAAAAGATGATTCTGGAGACAAAAGCAGTAGATCAAATCTGTCTGACCTTGAGCAAAGCATCTGATGCAGTGGCACCTGGGAAATTATTAGCTAAAATGGTGAAGATGGAGATTATTGCAGGGACTGAGATGTGGTAAGGATCTCTCTAAATGAGGGATGACAATGACTCATGCTGTGAGGCAAATGATGAAGCTGAAAGAGGTTACTAGACAATTTCCTCAAGGACTCGTCTCAGGACAGATCTCATTTACTATTTCCAATAAAGACCTTGGCAGAAAAGACAGGAGCATGATAATGAAATTGGCTGACACGTGTAAGAAGCATCAGTGGTGTACAGAAACACTGGAGTCTTGTACATTGACATGGGGTAATCTTGAGGATCACACGGGCAGAAATAGATACAGTAGGAGACATGCCAAGGACACACATCTTGCGGCCAATGGCATGAGTCTGTGCTAGGATCTTGGTGGTGGGAAACAACATTTGGGAGAACATCTTTTACTACAAGACATCAAAAGACGTTGGCTTAGTTAGCAAAGTAAAATGATGGCTCTGATGGGGGTGGAGAGGGTTTTCTCCTGTAAGTGTGTCCCAGAGGAGTCTGCTGAGATCTGAGAAAACTAGTTTAATTAAATAATGTGTTTGTGACAAAGCTATTTGGGGATGAACCAGCCATAAACCAGTTGCAGCTACAAACTGGAAAGATTTCTTACCGTCTGAAGATTGAGAGTATGGAACCATATTCTAGAGGGAATAATAAGGTCAAAAAATATGTAGTTTCAAGATGATACTTGATAAGCTTGTATTATTGTTTATATGATTATATGCTTGTAATGACTGAATCTGGACTCAGTTGCTCAAAAGTCTTCTTCCAGTCCTACAATCCTTTCAATCATTTGGTTATAGGCAGTCTTGCTTTTACTCAAAATGTAATGAATTCTTTCATTCAGGTTGACCAGGTTCAAGAGAGACAGTTTCCATCCCAAATGCCTGTAAGCACAATAACTAAGATACATTCCCAGGTAGGAGATGAATCAGGTGTCATACCACCTTTGGAAAAAATAAATAAATGGAGGTAGACAGAACCTTCATTCTTTTCTGCTTCCAAATTCTTCTGGCAGCGTCTTAATAATGTGTTTCTCCTTTCAGACCACACTGAGACAAAAGGTGCACCAAGCTGGCATAGTGTCACAGATTGTAAGGCCAGAACAGATTGCTTGGGTCAGCTGGTCTGACCCTTGGCATTTTTCAAGGCTATGTGGTACATTGCTTTCACTATTTTATCTTACAATATCTCATCTGATACCAATGACCTACAGGGCTTTTCTTGTCCCTTGGAAGAACAACTGGATGATTTCTGTACAGCAAAGAATTTATTAAAATCATTCTAGTTCCTTTCCATGTTTATGAGCTGTACTTAAGTTGATTTTTATTCCTAAAATATTTCATTCAAAGTTATTCAGTGCTGCTGGCATAGTTGAGACTAAGAATTTTTCATATGGTACTTATTATTTCTGCTAATCTATAGTTTGTTAATCAGAATTTTCATCATGGTATATAGTAGGTATTAGAAGGCTGGTATGAAAAAAAAAAAGGAAATAAAGGAAGGTTTACCACCTTTGGAAGAGGGGGCAGGCAATTCAGGAGGAGTACAGAGATCTTGTTAGGTCATATAGAGAAAAAAACAGAAAGGCAAAATCCCAGCTGGAACTCAACCTGGCGATTAATATAAGGGACAACAAAAAAAGTTTCTA
>JAOXJM010000023.1:36617154-36645244 GCA_026413425.1 Tringa solitaria | reverse complement strand
GTGGTTGGACTCGATGATCTCAGAGGTCCCTTCCAACCACGGAGATTCTGTGATTTTGTGATGATGAGGTTTTTGATGTTGCTGCTGTTCCCTGACTGGATGGGTCATAGGCCATCCAAACACTTTGAAAAGAAACTCCTGACCACTTCCCAAACAAACACTTCTGTATTTGGGTAGGGTTTTGAAACACATTTCATTTCCGCAAGTGTCTTTGGCTACAGCAGCATTCTGCAGACCAGCGTTCGCTGAAAATGATGGCTGGTGCTGTGATGACAGTAACATTGAAACGGACCCTGGGCTTTACTCTGAACATCAATTTGCAGGCATCACTGTGCTCAGCTTTGCAGTTTTTTAGCACTACTAGTAGCATGGTTGGCCAAAGCTTTTAATCATCAGCTTTGGTCATTCTTAATCTTTTCAGCTCATGAGTGTGTGAATATTACCTTTTTCCTGTAAATTGTTGCATTGAACAGATAGTGATAGCAGTTGCTACTTGCCTGGGTAATTGCTACTATGTTACATCTGACTATCTTGATATGTGACCTTCATTACAGTGAGTTCCACTGGAGTTAGCCACAATAGAGTGTGATGAGAGAAAGAAATCATTATCTGACTTTCTCGTATCTGTGGAAAGTGCATATGTGTATTTTATGTAGATTAATGTGCACACCTATAAATACAGGTTAATCTAATTCTCCATTGTTCTCAAACTGTGGGTGTGATGAACGTACTCAAAATGAGAATCTTGTTTGTTTAGTTTTACATGTGTATTGTAGAACTAGGAACAATGGAAGAAAATTACATCAAGCATTGCTTTACTGTAACTCCCAACTACTCAAGAAAAAAACCCTGCAAGGGTATAGGCATAGCTGCTTGTTCTGCAGAGATTCAAAACAATACTGCTTACCATCTGTTGAAATATAGTAACAAGACTACATGGCACATTTCCATGGGATTTTTGTTTATTCCAAATGCTATAGCAGAACCAGAATCCTTTGAGGAATGGGAAGAATAAAATAGCAGTGGATATTGTGTATGAGAAGAGCAAGCTTTTCTATATGAGAAAATGTGAGAAGAAAAGAAAAGACAGAAATTAGCAGATAAAAATGGTGGAAATTTCTGAGTATGGATGTTCCCTCCCTTCTGCATATCACATTTTTAGATGACTAGTATGTTTAAAATGTCCTTGGGATAATCTGGTAGTAAAGATAAGTATTGAATTCAAAGATGAAGAGCCAAGTAAAAACTCGCCATCCTATATATTCACTTGGACTGTCTGCAAGTCTTTGACATACTCCTGTGTCTAATACAAGAAAGGAGGCTAAGAACCTTCACAGCTAGTCCCACGTAAGTGCTGAGCCTGCTCCCATAGCAGCTTATTACTTGCAACTAGCTTCAGGTGCTCCTTAAATTCACACATGACTACATCTCCATATGTAAAGTTTTCCAAGGAATCTGCTCCTGACAATGCCCAGAACTGCAAACCACCAAGGGCTGAGCAGCCAGGCCCCAAAAGTTATGTGTGACACTAAGGGCATATAAAGTCCAGATTTGAAAGGTTTTCCCTACATTTAGGTTGTGGTGTCAATGAAGCCTCTCTGTATCTGAGTGCAGCCAATTGGCTGTGCTCCGTTGCAATGGGAGGTGGTGGTTCTCTGTTGCCAGGAGAAAGTGGAGATGATATCACCAGACTTCCATGTAACAACATGCCTATTTTGACACAATCAATAAAATAGTGGATTGGGAGGTGGAGGGAGGTGGCTTTTGTTCACACATTTATTAGTCTGCAGTGTCACAGCTCTGCCTCTTTCCATGCTGCCCTGGAGTTTTGGTCAGTGTGAAGTGTCACTTCTAGCTCTGCCCTGGCTGCATAGACCCTACAGGAGACACGTCTGGCTGTACAACTACAGGGTCAGAGTTTCATTGCAGGTGTCTGCCAGATGGTTGTGGGTCAAAGTAGCATGAAAGGAAGAATTAATTCAAACTAACCACTGTAGAATTATCCCCATAGCAAAAATAGCAAAACTGAAGAACGACTTTCCAGATGTTGATTTTTCTCCCTTGTTCCTTCTGTTTTTTCTTTCCTAGCTTTCAATTTGTTGCTACAGCCTTTAGTGGTTCTCTTGCCTCCTTCCCTCCTGTTATCCCTGGTGCAATACACTTAGATGCTTAAGAGGGTTAGAAAGGATGCTGCCTGTGCCAGATCATATATTCTCTCAGAGGCTTAAAATTCTATAACTATGTCTGTATTGGCTGCTGCTGTATTTGCGCACAATGCAAACCACACCAGGAGTAAAGAAAGAAGGCAGTTGGGTGTTTACGGATGTTTAAGGATGTTTAAACTTACCAGAGCGTATTTTCACTGGGAGCAGGAGGAAAAGTGTTATTCTTCATCTCCCCACAAGATACAGTTTTATTTGCAGACTGCATAATAACCATTAATCACATATTTCCTCCAACCCTTACCTGTGGGAATGTAGCCCAAACATAATCTCATACCACCCAACAAGCAGCAACTGATGCTTTCTTTGCTCTCTCATGATCCTCAGAGGCTGCAAAATGGCGATCCTTTCAGAGAGCCCCCTGTAAAGCCTCTGTTCTTTTTGCCTGCAAACGTAGGTTTGGATTTATGAGGTTTTATGGTTTATTCTGTGCTTCATCTCAGTATTTTAAATTCTTGGGTCTTAGACACAAAGCACTGGAGAGAGAATCTACAGAAACAACGTGCAGGGTGAAATGGGGGAACTTTTCTCTTGTGAGACTTCACATCTTGGAAGATACGGATCATGGGTTTTTGTTCCCTGCCAGAGTGGGTACTGACTTGACACAATTCACGGAGGCAATAAGCGAAGTCATGAGGCTGAGAGCACCGGGTAGTGGAGAAGTCATTAGCACAGCACATATACTGCTGGCAGTGGGTGTTGCCTCCCCCTCCTGCATGTCATTCCATCACACTTGCTATCAGATCTGTGTTCTCTGCAGGCCCTTCTTTTCAGTGAGGATGATGTTTGTTTTCTATGCCAGTCTGTTGCTGCTTTTTTTTCTCCTTGTTCCTTGCCTTAAGAACTCTTTGGAATAAACAGCGACATGTCAGAAAGGTTGTCTTATCACAAGCACACTTACAACAAAAAAGATGGCACTGAGGATCAAAAATGATGGGGTAGAAAAGAAAATAGGATCATTAGCTTTAGGTTGAGACCTGGGCAGGATGCTGCACTTGCAGGCTGAGGCATTAAGGTGTGCTACAAAAGTGTTAGCCATTATATCTGACATTTCATCTTGAATTTTTTAGTCTCTAAATGTTTAGTCCAGTATATTTGTCAACTCGCATAAGATCAATACTCTTTGGTAATTAATTTGACAAAAAGCAAAAATCTACCAATAACTTGTATGTGTGAGTATACACTTTGCTGTTTCTCAGACTAAAGTCACTTTGACAAGATATATACAGGACTTGATCTTAAATATAAAGATCTGAAGCTGGAAATGAGTATGATTAAATAATGTAAAATTTAAATACTATGTAAAATTATCCATTTATTTCAATTATTTTTTTTGTCACCTTAAAGCATTGAAATGCTGATTAATTTGTTAACAGCACTGGGAGGGTTTCTTATCAGTGCAAATAGGAATTATAGCCTTAGACATTTTGTGCCTTTGGAAATCTTCTATTTCTCTACTTCGGAGCTCAGTAATGATGAGTAATTTTCTATATATGCCATAGCACGGTAATTGTGCTGTTCTGAGCCTGTTATGTCCAGATTAGACTAAACAGAGAAAATTAGTTCTTATCATAATGCTTCATTAAAATTTTAGAAGTAGGACAATATCAAATGAGAATTTGACTTCATTATCTACAGAAATATGAAGGCAGTTACATTTATGCTATTTATCATATCCAATTAGGCTGTGCTTGTGAAAAGAGAAGAAGAGTTAGCCTTCAGTCTTCAGTGTGGCTTTTCACAAATGCATGTGATATTTTCCCACTGCTAGGCCATAGCCTGTGTGTCACTGAGGTCATATTTAGCAGCAGTTGAAGAGCTCATGTGATTAATAGGTGCTACCAGCAGTGACAAATTTCAATTTTGAAGAGCTAAAGTCTTGCATTTTTGTGTTGTTTTTGAAGCTTCTCTTGCTGACTTTAAAGTCAGTGGAAGATTAGCCATTCATTTCACAGCCAGGAGTGTCAGACTCTTAAAGAACACTTTGATTTGCTCTTAAATCTACCCTTTAAGTATGAATTTCCACACTTACCAAAACCAGTCTGGAAAGCTCCTGGAAGGAGAGTGCTCTGTTATAATGGTAGCTATCACTTCTGAAAGTGAGAGGGAAAAGGCTCAAGGGATCACTCTTGGACAGCAGCTCCACAGTCTTTGCACAGCAGCAATTCTGTTAAGCAATTAAACACCCGTCCTTTCATCTGTGATGTGCTTTCATGTGTTCTTAAATTTCATAAACTGCCAAATTAGGTATTCAATAGTAAGTGGTAAATTGCAGTTCTTATTTTAACAACCAACAATTAGTCCAGCAAATGATGAGGTTTGATCTGCTGAAGCAGTTTCGGACATTAACAGGCAAATAGTGAGATAAAATAATGATCAGAATGAGTCTAAACTCAGAAATTTGCCTATTGTACTGTGGGTGAAAAATGTTTAGGTCATGATAATGCTGGGCATGATAGTCCTGGACTGGTCCCCAGGCAGCCAGGTCTGCCCCAATCTCATCATTCCCAGTAGATCAACCAAGAAGGTGTAGGACTGTTCTTCCATGGCTTTGACTCAGTCCACCGTGCAGCCAGGAGCTCATTTGATGTTCCAGTCTGGACACCAGTTTTCTTTGGGGCCTCATTTTTCTTCTGTCCAAGCCTAAAGGTTTTAGCATGTATACAACTATATGGGTCCCTTTCAAGAGCTGCTCATCACTGGCTGGTTGTCATCATCCCAAGTACTTTGTGGCCCAATTTGTTTCAGTCTTGCAGAGATCAACTAGTACTTCGCTCAGTACACATCTTACCCTGACATGGCATATGTTCTTAAAATCTGACAAGAAATGATATTTAAACAACAACAAAAAAAAAAGCCAGCCTTGGAAGAGCATACAGCTCCGTATCTGGCATGTTTTGACAATAGTTCCTTTAGATCAGCGTGTTTCATATAAACAACATTTTGTTCTGCACACTGGCAGTCTGTGATAAGTTCTGTTACTACTGAACAGGAGAGACACATCTGGTTATTCTGATATGGAAAAGACCCTTTCCACTGATAAATATATATCTTTTTTAAACCTAATCTGTTACAAGTTACTTACTGGCAGGGCAAAATATCTAAGATATAAACATTTTCCTTGCAAGAAGCCCTCTAACAGAATGATGTGTCAGAAAGTTACCTAATTCCTTTCAAACACATAAGCATTTAAGGAAATCAGCTTATTTATTACTTTTTGGTGGCACCTTCCTTTCCTGTGAATGTTAACAGTAGTATATACAGTTGTCTGCATTGGTTGGTGTAAAAAAAAATAGCTGTCCCTACCTATGGTTAATTTTTGCCTTTCTTGGAGAATGATCTACCATTTGTGGAACAGACATACCTGTTTTAGACTCCCTGATGGAATCTTTTTCCTTTGCCTATACCTGATTTTGGCTTCCCCATTCTCATCACCCTATCCCAGATGTGCCTGGGCCTTGGTGTGAGCTATGGGGCTTTGCTTCATCCTGCCTGTACCTCCCAGACCAAAGCAGCCCACCGTGCATAAAGCATGGGGGATGCTCTGAGTGCGAGGGAAGGCAGCCCCCGTCCAGCCAGAGTGTGTGTTCTCGCTGCAACAGGAGGAGAGTCGAACTGCCTGGTTTGGTGGTGTGTATCCTGGTAGCATCCAGATGGTAGATTTTGCCAGATCAGCCCCTGGTTTCCAGTATAAGCAATTATCAGGGTTTGCTCTCTTTTTACAACACAGATTAAAGGGTTAGGAGTTAAATTTCCTCGATTCTCAGTGTGAAAAAAAGAAAATGTAATTTCTTTTCCTGTCCATCAATTTCCTAGCTAATGAATGGCACCAGTCTTCTTCCAAATCCAACTGAAGCATACATTTAGCTGCAGTCTGATAGAGAAGCAACACACTTTTTTGAGTTTTATTAGTTTATTTTTTAAATTTTTTTAAAACAGTGTAATTATTTTAATATTATTATTTAGTATCAGTTTCATAATGGAGCTGAAAACGTGCAGAGTTCAAGCTTCAGCTCCATTGCAATTGAAAATTATGGTATAAACTTTGGTATAAATGTCTCAAGCGGGGACTTTTGTGCTTATCATTTTATATGACTGTATAAAAAGGAGTTTACACTCAAAATACTATCACAAGTCATGGGACTAAACAAGAAGAATGTAATCCAGTTTTGCACTGGAAAATCATGTAAAAGCCAACAAAAAATCCAGGATTAGGTGTGGGCAGTGTTTTTAGTGTATCATAGTGCCAATCATGAAAGTGTGGCGTACTTAGTCATGCACAGAGTCCTACTAGCTTCAGTGGGACTCCTGGGAAGAATGGATGTTCTTTCTACCAGCTTGGGGTTTGTAGTTTAATGGAAGAAAAGGATTTTTATTAGTCATTTTTGTATGAATAGCCCTACTATTTTGACATCTACTTTTCCCACCAGTTTCTTCCTCATGCTTTTTTCTTATCCTTCATTCATTGTAAAACCTCTCTTGGACTCCAGATACCCCTGTTAACTACAGGTTATAGTTGTTTGCTTGTTTGCTTGCTTTAGGTATAACTCTGGACATTCTCACTAGTTTTAATCCTACCCAAAGGTTAATATGTCCTCTCCTGTAAACACTTATGCTCTTTCACTCGTCTCCTCCTTCCATATTACCACATTCAACCATGCATCATTGGTTCCTGTCCATTTTACAGCTGCCACCTCCAAGTTATCAGCTGTTTCCAGCACTCTAGAATAGTTACAAAGTTGAGTTCTTATCAACATATTACTACAGTGTTTATATTAGTATTTAAATACTATATAAATATCCTGTTTATTGAACATGAGTTATCCCTAAGCAGGTGTACGAACCCTTTTAAACTCCGCAACAGGGTGTGCAAATGAGCTTTACAGAAGAATGATGGACAGACTGAGAATATTCATGACTCATTGATAAAATACTTGTGTTTCTTGTTCTCATACTGACACCAGAAATAGAAGATGTCCTCATCTCTGAGGACCTGGTGGCAGAAACAGTGAAATGCTTTGGATGAGACATTTGAGAGCAGGAGGATAAACAGCCCCTGGCAATGCCAGAGCTGCAAGGAGCTGCAGGGAGACCTGCCATTTGGCCAGGTTGAAAGAGATACAGAGTAAGAGCACACGCAGCAATGATTTGTTGCAATGACGTGCTGGCTGTTTGAAAAAAGTCCTTGAGCTAAACAGGAGCTCAGGTCACACAGATGTGCATCCCTCTGTAAGAGGTGACTAAAGTCTTGGAGGACTGTATTTTTCCTGTGCAACTTAGTAACACAATGTTGTATCTCTTGTAGTTGACTCCGTCTATCACATTGCCCTTTTTCCAATTTGGCACCTTCTTAAAAGCATGCTGCCAGAATACTGCTTGGACTCAATGTATTATTTTACTCAGTTCATAACTAACAAAGGTTTTCAGGCTTCCATTGCATTTCACACAGATCGCTAGATAAGATGCCTGATACAACTCTTGATCAAATGATTAGTAAGCTGCCTGTTTGAATCCTTTACAAGCTGTTATCCACTGCATTAGAAACAAATTTATTTTTTTTTAAAAGTTCCAGTAGACAAACACAAAAAATTTAAACTGAGGTTGGCGGAAAATGAAAAGAAGTGTCTTTTGGGGACCCTTCTACTTCAGACAAAGAGATTTTATGTGTATTTGTGTTATTTAACACTTTTAAATATTGAAATTTTCAAAGCAACAACAATAGAAGTCTAAACACTTGTATATTTTCATGTTCTCTCTCCCTTCTCTTTGGTATGGGACTACTCACTAAATTTGAGCAGAACTTATAAGTCATTTCAGTCCCTGGGAAAGTTCTTTTTTTTCATGGAAAATGTGCTCTTCACTGAAGAACTGTATCAACTTCTATTTGACCTTAGTTTGAGCAAGAAAGGTAGAAAAATCAAAGTTTTCAAGCTGGGTCTTCCACCTGTGATTGTGCCCTGCCAGTGCTTTGGAAAAGCAGGACTGTGTGAGCTGCAGGGCACTGTTTTGCTCAGACCAGCAGTGAAGATACTCAGCCTTAGCCCACAGTATTAGGCCACATATAAGAGTATGACAAACTAGCAACTTCAGTGAACCTGTGTCTGTCTGCAGAGCAGTCTTGAATTGTTTCTGTGAGTAGAATCAATATATTGTGAAAGAAGTGAGATAAGAAAATAGATGAGGAGGAATTTGTGCAAGTAAAAGTTTTTCCTGTCTCTCCCCAGACATCATTGGGTTGAAGAATATGCTTTTTCTCATCTTGATTTGCTGTCATTTTGTTTGATTAAACAAAGGAAATTGCTTCTTTCATACTCTGTAAACTTTAGCTGATTCTGTTTGCCCCGACCCTCCACCTACACAGAAAAGATGTTTCTAAAGTATAAATGAAGCTTTTGTATGTGGCTAACAAGACTGATGAATCTGGAGGTGTACATAACTGTCAGGTAATATAGACCAAGGTGTTTAAGTGACAAAGGCAAGCCTTCTCAAGAAAGGCAGAGAGTGATGCAGATAATCCACACCCTTTTTTGCCCTTGTATTATCTGGAGTTTCTGCTCTTTCTGGCCCAAGTAGCAGAAACCAGAAGCTCTAATACTGCAGTTGCTTGTCCCCAAGCACCTGTGAAATCTGTACAGTGTTGTCTCTGTAGCAGGATGCTCTCTGCCTCTCCTAGAGGACTGGTGGCGTGAAACCCAGGCTCTAACTACCTCAGTGCTGAACTTTAGTTAAGGTGATTATATACCAGTCTATAAGTAAGGCACAGAAATCCAGACTGCACATACACAAACTGGTGGAGCTCTACAAGCTCACAGCAGGATGCCCTGTGCTCATTTTTCCCTTGGTTTCCATAATAGACTTGTCTTTGGAGGGTAAACGTTCCACAATCAAAGAGTGAGGCAGATAGCTTGCAGAGCTAAACCACAAGAAACACAATCGTTTGCCTCACATTCTTCTTCCTTCTTAGTTAGCATGCAGGAGAGCTGTTTTCTCCTGTTCAAAATGAAAGTTAAATGTTATATATATACATATCAAGTGGTGAATCTGTCCTAAATAGGTATACAACAGCTCAGAACAACCTGTGTTAACGGCACTGCGGGCTAGTGGGAGGCAATGCCAATTTGGTCCCCTGAGTAAGAGCCCGAGGACTGCCCTGTTTGGAGGCAAAAGGTTGAGATAAGATCTGCATATCTTTTAGTGACACCAGCATTTCTTCCCTCTTTTGAAAGGACAGCCTAGAGGTAGCTTCACCCAACAGAGAAGCCAGTTTAAGTGTTCCAGTCCCAGTGGCGATTTGTCATCCTTTAATGCCTCCTCTTCAGCGTTAGCCTGAACAAATGATGGTGGAGTTGGCTCAGCCTGGGGAAGAGCAGCTGCCTGGGAACTGCAATGCCCTCCCAGGTGCTGTTCTTACTTCTCTGATAGACTGGCATTGCTATGGACGTATCTCCTGTTTCTCTGTTACCTGCAGCAAGTCAGATTGTTCTCCAGATCTTTTCCTGGTAGAACCTCTCTCATATGGCTACAAGATGGAAGTAACAGACTAGAGAACAGGGAGACTGTGGTTGCTCTGGTGAATCTGTTTGCATTTGCAATGTGAAATGAACGGAGTACTAGAAGAACCCTGCCCAGTGCATGACTGACACTGCTGATCTACCATATGAAGTAGCAGTGGATGAAAACACCTCTTAACCTCTGTGTGAATTTCCCATGCCTGGGCTGGGGAAAGCGCCTATGCTAGCTGCAGGAAAAAAAGACTCTGTACATGTAGTATCTGTCTTTCAGTTGTACCTTTATGTAACGAGCCCCATGGGACAAAATAATATTATTATCTGGTACTGTTATTGTCTGGCACTTTAATATTAATTCACGAGATGGTTGCTTGTGGGTTTTTTTTTTATTTTAATAGGGTGTTATTTCTGTTTGTAATGTACATACAGTGCTTCTATTCCAAACATTTTGTTCCAAAATATCAGAAAACAGCCTACAGAATCCTCATCAGAAGAGAGGCAATTAACAAATAAGAAAGGAAGTGAGCAGACTAGAGTTTTGAATCTTACAGAATACCAAACTAATTATGTGCAGGAGTGACAAGGCAGTGATGGAGCACAGGAATAGCAACTAAATTATGAGTGTCTATGAAAGCATGCTTGTGGGACTGCAGCTGCTAATTCCATAACAATTTAGTGGATGCACTGGACTTAGGATACTGAGAAAGATGAGAAATCCTATTTGACATGTTAGATGGGTGTCTCAGGCTTTAGGGTGAAAAGTTACATTTGTAAGATTAAATATTGCAGCCCTCTTAGAGTCACTGAAGTGAATTATGATGACTCTTTTAAAGGTCTCTGTCACAACTCCATTGATCTTTGTCACTTTAATCACTGACTTTAATGAACTGGCCCATAAGAAGAGTTTTCTTTTGTCCTCAAATACACCTTCTCATCAGCTCTGATTATCAATGACAATAAATAGCAATAAATAAAATAAAATTTAACTTAAAAATAAGAGTTAATAGTTTTCTTTGACTTGTATAATCAAGCTCATGATTGCACAAAAAATTGTTGACATTTTTTGGTTCTTCATGGAAAGATATGTGAATTCCAAACATTATTACAATGACTATTTGTTAGAAAATTTTTAATGTCTATCCTCATCATTCTGCTGCTTATCCAGGAAGCCAAAATTAGATTGTCTCTGTTGTTTGTGATATATAAGCAGCATTTGAGAGCTTACTCTCACTGAGAGTAAACATGCTTATAGAAAACTATGCATAAAGATGGATAAAGCCACAGAAATACCCCGCTGGAGATTCAGAGCCCATTATTTATTAACTGATCACTACAGACAAACTAAATCCATAAATTTTCGGCTGTATCTGACTCTGGAGCTTGTACCCACATGAAGCTACGAGGGATGGGGAGTATGTGAGCCAGAGCAAATCTGGCTGTAAATAAGCCACAGCATTTGTTTGGCTATCTCTGGCAATATCAGCAGCTAATGAATAAACTTACAAGAATAAAGAACTTGGAGAAGTCGTGGACTGAAAAAGCAGATAATCTCTATTGGGGTTTACCAACTTTCATGAGTTCTGGACTAGGCACGATGCAGATATATGCAGTATGCAGATATAACAGGGTAAGGTCCAGGCTACTGTGAGCATCTCTGTATATCTGGATCCTGGGATTAGTTGTCCATATGCAGTCACTGCCTAACACATAGAGATTTGGACTGGTATGTTAAGTGTTAATTGTTGGACCAGTTATGGGATCACTTTCAAACCGGGGCCCTACGGCTCTGTGTCTTAAATCAGTCCTGGTTAACCCATGAATATGCAAGTTAAATTATCCATAAGTTTCCCTAGCTGCATCCATTATCAAACCAGTCATGGCAATATGTACATGACTGTGTAGGTAAAGGGTGTGTTATTGGGGAATTCTCACACCCAGCAGAGGCTGAGTACTTTCAAGAGTCATTTTGAAGGAAGTACTTAGCACCTCATTAATGTATTGCTACTTATTTTGCCTTCTATAGTGAAAGTCACCTCTGTAAAGGACTAAGTAATACAATTTCAGTGTTTTGACTCTGTATTTAGAGGTTTAATAGGTTAACACAGATAATTCTTGCAAGTGCTTTATTAAACTCTAATTCTTAAAAGATGATTTGCAGTGGATTAGCTACAATGGACTGTTTCCATCACAGAAAAATCTTCAAGGTGGAAAAAAGAATAGCGAAAATGACCTTCCATTTTCTCCCTTTGAGTGTAGTGGCATCTGGCTGCTGTATGGGGCCACCACTGTGTACAGCCTGGAAATCTGACATAATATGTCTCCAAGGGAAAATGAGACTCCATTCTGTTACGCATAGACATTGTGTGTGTTTTTCTGCAGAACAAACTATCCCTTTTAGAACTCTGCTATAGAAACACTTTTTCTTAAAAATTATATCCTTTCCCTCTCATTTCACTTTTAAAAAAATTATTTTCTATGAAAAATTGAAACTTTGTTGGTTTTTGAAAACACTGAAACTTTTAATCAAAAGAAAGACAAAGAAGAAAAAGAAAAATAGCATCAAAGCTGGAATATTTTAATAGATGTTTTATATCTTATGCCTTTTTTGGTTTAAAGGGAATACTCTCTCCTTTGAGATAGTATTTCAGCAAAAAAATCTGAACAGAACCATCACTTACCTTAAAAATATAGGATGGTAACAACAATCTTAGGCTTTACTATATAACAGTAATTTAACAAAACTGACACTCTCCTGCTGATTCACTGCTGATATGGTCTTGGTATTTGGCAATCTTCTTAAGTTCAAAGCAGAGGAAAAGTTTGTGGCTTTGAGGACTGCATCATGGTGTGATGGGTCTTCTGTGTTGATGTAGGTATTCTGCTGGACTACTGCTATGGAAATCTTTAATCAGCTGGCTAGAGGAATATTTGAGAGTGTAGTCATTCAAGACAACCCTGTGTGACTGCAATAATGAAACTATTGACCAAAAGGACAACACTCACCTCTAATTCAAGGACTTAGGTATTTGCCTTGGAATTCCTTCCCACAAAACAGCAATCATCTTCATAAAGCATAGGATAAACAAAAGAGATAAATATAGAGACTGGTATTTCAATAACTGCCACGTGCCCACTTGGATACCACCGTGCATATACAAATATGAACAGAATAAAAAAATGTTTAGGCTTTAGTTTGTTTCCAAATTAATTTCCCTTCACTAAAACAGTTTCTTTATTATGCATGAAAAGTTTTTCTTTGAAACTCTCATCCTGGAGAATGTTATCAGAGTTTGTGGGGCTTGAAATGTTCCCAGTGGAAAAAATGGGAGAATACTGTAAAAGATGTAATTCTTTTCCATTTATTTATTTTCTTTTGGAGATACCAAACTTCTGAAACATTTCCAATACCCCTGAAATGGAAGTTTCATAGGTCAATGATAGGGAATTTGCAACTAATG
Source organism: Tringa solitaria (assembly GCA_026413425.1). Lineage (NCBI taxonomy): Eukaryota > Metazoa > Chordata > Aves > Charadriiformes > Scolopacidae > Tringa > Tringa solitaria. Next base: position 36,632,056 of record JAOXJM010000023.1, on the reverse strand, counting down.
CCTTTGGGGCAAGGAGTGGGAGTAAAAATTTTCTTGTATTTAATTTGTTAAAAAATCAGTTTGTGAAGGAAAAGTTGACTTGAATAATTTTGATCTCTTTGTTTTCCAACTTTTTACTGGTCCATTTTCTGATAGAAAAGCCTTTCTTGTCCATTCAGTCAACCTCTTGGATAACTGCAGTTTTGATGATCAGGCCTGGGTATGGAAACAGTTGAAAACAGTAATTTCAAAAAACATTTCTTTAATCATTCCCTGTTCAGCACTTTGTTCTTTTGAATTCCTTCCTGTGTTTTCTTTGACTGTTACTGTGCCTGACTTCAATTTATCTCTGCTTACACACAAATGTAGCAAATGATGTTCTTGCATCTTGGAAAATGAATAAAAGCTTGTCCATCACAACACTTACTGAATAAAATACGCATGAAGGTATGTTCAGAAAGCAGCAGCACAGAAAAGCTGGGAGTTTAACACTGAAATCTTTGAGAGAAAGCCAAATGAGCTGCTGAAAACTGATTAGAATGAAGGACTGTTGAGGAAACATACAGTAGAGGAGTGAGAGGTGTTCAAAGCAGAGACAGTTGGCTCAATATCTTCTGTGTTCATTATTCCATTCTGTGGAATCTAGCTGTAAAAAAATGACAAAGGAAACTAATGTGGGGTAACAAAAATAATGAAATGTGAAACAGTGCAGAAAGGGCTAGCAGCCCTCCTCTGCCTAGTCCTCCACACCTCCCAAAAAAGGAAAGAAAATAAAATCTGAACAACTTTTAAAGTTCTTGTCTTTTTTTAAAAGCTCCACAAATGAGTGTTACCAGTTCCTCTATGGAAGGGTAGTCAGTGGAGAGGCAATGGCCTCTCTCTCATTGGACAATACCAATGAGCTTTGATAATTGCATTTTGTGAAACAGAGTCAGTTGTCTTGGGATGGCCCCATGGACAGGAAATATAAGGCTACAAGCCAGAACAGTATGCTCCAGAGCATCTTGTATGTGGTATCTGTCTGTTTCCTATTTGATAAAATTCATATACAGTAACTGCTTTCTCCAAATGAGAAAATGGATACAAATCTGATAAAGGTTTCTGAGTCTTATAATGTGACTGTTATTTGATCCCTTTTAGTGCAAACAGGAATCAAGGGCATTCAGAATCGCATACTGAGCATGTGGATGTGAAAAGAATCCCACACCTCTCATCCTTCTCAGAAAGATATTCTGCCCCTTCTTTAATTCAATAGTCATTTTCTGTGAGGAGTCTGTTAGGAACATGGTGACTTCCCCTACTGGGAGGGATACCAACTCATTAGATACTCTATCAGCAATCCACACACAGGCATAAGTCAGGCGTTTAATCATAGCAGTGTTCACTGTCATCTTGTGGCTAGTGTCCAGAACTTTAATGAAATAAGAGTTGAGTGGTTTGCAATTTCACATGCATTTCTACTGATGCACATGAACAAAATGTTCTGTTTTCATAAATCAATGCCAAAGAAGCTCTCTTAGTCTTCAAGAAGGCTGACTAAAACATTCGTGTTCAAACATGATGTATACTTTTTCCTTCTAAAATTTGTTTCCACAAATAATTTCCAGCCTTCACTCTGCCAGATTTTGATTTGTTCAGAAGAAAGGAATGATTGAGCTTCTCATTTGCCATAGAGACATATGACCCTGCCTACAGAAAACGTCACTCATCCAGTGGTAACTAATGTAGGGGTTAACAGTAGCTCAACATATTCCTACAGGGCCAAGCAAGACATACCCCTACAGCAGTAGTCCTCATACACACTCCACCACTCTACTGGCTGCTTTATCTCCTGCTAGCAGCTATTGCTTAGTTTTCTTCTCCATCAGTTAGATCCAGCATCCCATGCAAGTATGTCTTTGCCTGTTCTTGGACATGGACTAACAGAGGTTTATGGGTCCTATTCTTGTGACTAAAAGTGAGCATCCCCAGTAGAGGGGTGTACAGCCAATCTTACCACTTAATACTCAATGCAGATCTAGTTTATATAGTCGGTAATGTCTCTAATGAAATCCATTTTATCCTAAAGTCAATGCATGTGTTTTCTGGATGAATCATATTCTGAACTCCATTAGTCTAAGGTGACCAACCTCATTTCAGACACCTACACTGCCATTCCCAGTAAGATTTCATTGTATAACAAAACTGATCTATATACCTGTTGGTAATACACTCAAAATCCTGTTATGGGCAGAAAGGGAGCACACCTGACATGTAGACAGAATAATTTATTGTTAGCCTCATCAAAGTCTTGACAGGCTAAACAAATACAGCAGCTGTTATTAGTCCAGGCACAATAATAATAAGACTCTTAGCCCAAATGAACACAGGAAAAAATCCTCGTTAACAACACAGTTAAAATGTTTATTTTAATAACCAAAACCTGTAAATGCCAAATTTATTTTTACCTATCTGGTTGTTTTTCTGGCATTATGGTCACTCATCAGAGATTCTCCGAGTCACCAGGTCACAGCTTCAGTGTCCCTCCAGAAGAAGGGGTGAGGATTTCAAGAGTCGTTGGTGCTCTGGGTGCTTTGCCAGGAGGTGTTTGATACTGGTCGCAGTGAACCCTTCTTCCTTGGCCCTGCAATCTCCTTAGGAATATTTTTCTCTTGATTCCTGACATAACCTGCATGTGTGCTCTTTCTTTTCATTGCTTGCCAGTTATCCAGTTTTTCCAGTTGTCTTTGTTGTCCCTAATTCACTGGGCTGCACTCCTGTAGTGACCAGCAGCTGCCCACTGTGATTTGTGTTCACTGTAGGGGACCTCTGATATCTGCCTGTGTTGGTGCTCTTCACAGCATGGTTTATTTGTGAGTTTATGCCACAGAACATAGCTTCTGGCTATTGTTATTAACAATAATTATTAAACACACCATTGCACAAAATTAAATGAAAGATGAAAACAATTTAGGGAACACTTACCTAGCTGCTAGACAATTCCTACCACAGCTTAAACAAGCTAAACCCAGTTCAATCCAAGACAACCTCAATTCTGTAGTCTGTTCTCTCTTACTACTAATGGCAATTTGCATTTTCTGTGCTACAACGGGGAGTGGAGAGCTGCAGCTGGAACAGGGATGGAAAGAAGCTGCTGGAGCGAAGTATGGGCTGCAAAGAGAACTGGGATGTGGGAAAATATTTTGGCTGTGCAATGGCTTGGGGACATTTTGTAAGGCTCATCCCACAACCAGGGCCGGAGTTAGGATCCCATCCATTTTTAGTGCATGTGCTTGACTGAGTGACGTTGTCGCGTTGAGCACGGCCACTGATGAGAGCATCTTGCATTTGTGCAGGTTCATTTTCTGGTGCGCTGCCTACCACTTAATTTCTTCACAGAGAAATGCACCAAAAACTTCACTGGGTTCAGTTCCTTTTGAAATATCCTTGGCAAGAATATTGAGCGCTGGCCTTAAGCCTTTTCTCTTTAATGGGCAGAAGCTGCTGTTTGAGTTATGATTGTAACCTTTGCTTTACTGTGTTTAACTCCCACTGGAATCCCATAGAAACTGTGTTACATCCGCAACAAATTTATATGTTAACTTCCCTTGGTTAAGCTTTATTTCTTTATGTTCTTGCTCTCTTGCATTGTGTCCTCAAAATGTAAAATTGCGATCACAATCAATCTCATTTCTTGAAACAATAATTTCATCAACACTATCTTCATTTTCCTCACACAGATATAACTTAGATTTCTTCCTGCTCCAGTCAATTGCTTCTGTCAATCTGAAAACTGCTGCCTGCATCTTTAATTCTCCTTGCAACAGCTATCAGGGCTGCGTTTAGAAATTTTCAGCAGAAATTATCTTTGCCAAAAGGAAAAATCAAGCTTATTGGGAATTTGCACCTTTTCTTTTTGCCAAACTACAGAAAAATTTACTTCTCAAAGAATGCCATTTCCAAATGAGTCAAGACATTTTATTATAATACTTTTAGGTGAAACATTTCATTTATTTTATTTCTGTTCAGAAGAACTGAACAAATTCAGGATAATGGCTTTGAAGTTTCTTTCAATGTATACATTATTGTCATTGGTGTGTAAAAGCAATAATTTAAGACAACAGCTCTCAGAAAAGCAGCTTTCAGAAGCAGTCCTTGTAGTATATTTTTATGGTCCAAAAACAATCATCACACAATTCTTTCCAGTTTTATATTTCAAATAGAAGTGGCAGTCTCATCTCGGGGAAGAAAGAATAAACTAGAACTCTTCTTAGAGACTAGAGCCATCAGTGGGTCTGAGGTTGCATGAACCATCAGCAACATATCAGTTAAAGGGAAGAAGAGAACAGAATAAAATTGGTATAATTGGTATTCTAACTTTTTCCTGGCTCAGTAGGTTTGGAAAAAAGGATGCAGATAGAAGGGAAAAAAAAAAAAAAATGCCACCAAGAATTCATGTCTCTTTAAAGACGACTAAAATACATTAAAGCCTTTGTGTTAGCCACAGATATGCCTAAGCTATGTTAAACAGTGGGGAGGGTGAGGCATATGACAGTTCCCCTATAAAAATATGGCTTATGGAAATACTTAACATTTTTGGAATCCAAATAGAAATAGGTGAACTTACCTGAATATCTCCCAGTGTGCTCTAGTGTGTCAAAACCAACTATATTAGCTTTTGAAGTCATGCTCACAGGTGGTTTAAATTTGGTTTTCTCTAAGTTTCTGTGTTATTTGTTTATCATAATGCTTCCTATTATTTGTGAGCAGATATTTTACTGTCGCACAGACAGTATGAATGACAGGTTTTTCTCCTACTATTTTAAATGGCTAATGAATTGTTTCAATGCACATGGAGAAAGGATATCATTTAGTTATCATTTCCAGACTGTGCCTTATCTATTTTTTACTGAGTCAAAAATGAGTACATAACTTCCTGCAGTCTTTTCTACTTCTAACTTCTTTTCAGTATTATTCAACACATAGCATTTCCTCTGAAAATTATCTTAGACCACGTTGTCAGTAGTTTTTTTTCTTTTTTTTTTTTCTTTTAGTTTGATTTAAGTGAGTTCATACTGGAAAACTTGTCTTTAAATACAGAAATTTGTGTATTATTTTTAAGAACAAAAGTATACTATTAGTATCTCAGTTAAGCATTATATATCTTTCTTGAGTACGTTGCCAAGTCAAGGGAAACCGTGTGCCTTGAATTCAAGTGGAGAAAAATGCATTAAAACTAAGGTAAAGACCCATTTTGAAGTCTAAGATGTCAAAATACAAAGAAGTCTTGGCCATTGCAGAAGCTTCTTATACGCAAATTATTTCCATACTCCTACCATTCTGAATTACTTTGTGCACTATTTATGAACATCTTAGTCATGGGTGTTGAGTTAAGGTTAACTTTATTCTATTTAGTTCAGTGAGTAATTAATTTTGTCTTACACTTTGTGGCTATGGTTGACTTTTTTATTTTTTTTTCTGCAGACATGCATTTTTCACCCAAAGCTGTAAAGCGTTCATTCTCTACTGCTTTATGTCTTGCATAGCTACTAATGATTACACCTGTGCACCCATGGGAGCTTAAGCCTTTTGCAACATGGCAAGAGAGTGACATCTTCATCCCTGCATGTACAAATGCTGAAAAAAACCCCATAACCCTGAAAACAGCAAACCCCCAGGAAAATAAGATTTCAGTTTTATTTCTTTGTCACTATTTCTCCATTGTATTCAGAACCAATTACCAGAACTGCCAGAGTCTCTTACTATTTTGTAACTGTGCAACTGGTAGACAAAAAAGTCTCGCCTCTTTTCCTTCTAAACAAAGATGATGGAGAAACTGCTTTAAATGTGCTCTACCAAGTCACTTCATTGAATCATCTAAAACTCATACCCTTTTGCTAGAAATATAGTAGGGCTAGTTGCTTCTGAAGAAGATGCAAGGAATGCTAGATAATGATGAACTAACTTACCATAATGAGCAATTAGTAACTGGCTTGTGAACCTAAGCAAGAAGGTTGGTATTCAATCTACTTATTTTTTTTCAACCCCCTCTTTTTCATGCTGTGTTCCCCGCTCCCTTGCTTTTCTACAACAGCACTGACTGTGCTCATTATTCTCATAAATGCCTACTGTTCTGACCCTTGAGAAGTTCTTGGCTTTACTATGTCAAAGAAATATATTTATAGGCTAGTTATGCAGTATATTAAAGCATCAGGTCTTTTTTTCATTTTGTCCCATGTTGAATAAATAAGTGATAAAAGATAGTTGCCAAGTAGAATCACAGCAAAACTATACAGTATCAGGAACCTCAAGAAATTCAGGAGCAGAGAAGTTAGAGGAAATTTCTTCATCTTATCCTATGATTTCCACTTTTTGATATTAGAAGTAATATATTCACTGTCATAAACTCCTATAGGGAATCTGGTTTTGTTTTTCTGCTTATGACTAGAAAAAGTCTCTATATTTCCAATGTAAGTTCAATTATGGACAGTATTTATCCCTTTGACAAGTCTTGTCTTGTTTTTCGTTTTGGTTTTTTTTTTTTTTTTAATTCTAGTTTGCTCTTCGGATAAGCTCACAGGATGCCATTGCATCTTCACTCAGCCTTTGGTTTACTAAACAAGTCCAGCTCTCTTAGCCCCTTCTCAGAAGATCATCCCACCAACTTTATCTTTGCTTACCAGGTTTGTGCTAGGAACTGAAGATCGTGCAAAATTTGGAATAAGATTTTATCAATATCTAGTAAAATATTTTAATCACTCCCACATATCTACTAGAAATACTAAGTAGAGTCTTTGGGAGACTGCACTTCCTTTTTCTTCAGGGGTACATTACTTTGCTGTTATAGTACCCTTTGATGTGTCTATAACTCATCTGGCGTTCTGGAAATTCTCACATTATGTCCCTGTTTCCCATTTTCCAATAACTTTCTTTGATGATTTTTTTCTTTTTTTTTTTTTCAATTCAAATTTATTCTTTCTGTTCCTATTGACAACCTTTTGATGTGTGCAAGTCTGGAACTGTTCTTCACATTTTTTCTTGTTTAAAATTCAAGTTTTGTGTAGCTTTTAAAAAAATATATATCCTAATAAAATTCCAGGTGTCCCCTCCATTCAACTCCTAAAGTTTTTCATGCAGTTAACTACATTTCTCTTCTATTATCGAAGCTTCCTCTTTTCAACTAAAGAATGTCAATTACAGATTTACGTTTATTATTTAATTTTGTTTAGACCAAATTAATTCCAGATCGCCCTGCTTGACTTAATTTTCTATCGCCAGTTTTTCTACAGTGTCCTCATTACTTACCAAAGCCAACTTTTTTCAGCTAGTAGTTTATACAAAAAATACCTTATGCTGTTTTCTCCAGGCAAATTTGCACCCAAATTTGTATAATTTCTGTCTGTATACCTGGAAAGTTAGATCCTTCCAGAAAAGAAAAAAAACCAGTTGATTATTTCTTAAACACTATTGCAGAGATTTTCATCTACAGACCAGTCCAATCCTGTGAAGTCTATACTAGACTCCTTAACTTTCCTTTAGCAGATCAGAAATATTCCACTGAAGATTAGTTGTGGCTCTGCATCTTCCTCAGTCTGGCATCGTCATTCTGGTTCTCTTCCAGCTGAAATCTGGCAATAGCTTTTCCCATTGGCAAGGACTGGATTCTTCCCCTCTCCCACTGGGATCCATTTCATCCTCAAGTTCAGATTCAATCCTCAAGTTTCAGTCTCAGGGACTCACTGAATGTGATCCCATCTGCAGCAATGAGCTTTGAAAGCATAATCAGACCAAATTCAATATAGAAGCCATGGATGTTGCATTACCTATAGATCATCAGTTGTTCAGTACTTTCTGTTTAATGTTAAAGCTTCTTTTTGTCACTCCCAAATCAAGACTAGAGCCAAATAGGACTGGAATAGAAACACTAAGTGCTGTTTTCATTACAGCTGGGATCAATTATTATGGCTCGCTATTTTCAGATATTCAAGCTTGTATTATTATAAAATGTTAGCTCATGTATATGCTCCTGTTGCAGTGATTCCTACAGAATATTGACTATATAGTATTCTATTCCATTATTTTTCATCAGTATTTTGACTTGGAGCTCTTGAACTAATTTGTATGTTCCCTAAACATCAGTTCTTTATGACTGACTTTTACCTTACACTCCTGCAGCTAACTCTTGCTTGCTGTTCAGACACATCCAAATCAATAGAAGTTCTGCATGGGTAGTTCAGGCCACAGAGACTTTGCAGTCAAACTTCTCAGGAGTCGTCCATATCAGTGGTAGGGGCTAAGGCTGGACCTATGGCTGCAAGACATTCTTCTAATTAATTTGTATTACATTTATCACTGTAACACATGAACACCTTGCATGCTTCCTCTGTAGATTTTTAAAGACTTATTTTAATGTGAATTGAGTTGGAGAAAATACACTTGGCTTAGCTGTTAATTGCTGACAGACAAGACAAAAAAGTAGATGAGGCAGATATAATGGGGGGCACAAAGTAATGTTATCTGGTTAACGATTTTTGGGACTGTCCCTAATAAATGAGTGCTCAACAAGCCCGCCTCATGGAAGTACTGTCATGAAGAATGTTTCCCTTTTCCTGCCAAAGGTCAGCAAGAGATGTGATCAAAGAGGACCCAAATCATTTATTAACGTGGTGCCACAAGCCAAATGTTTCAATTTTTCCAGCAAAATAAAATGAGCTGTCATTACAAGGGTGAAAACTGCTGGTTAAAGCAAAAATTTGGGGACAAGAGCTCTGGCTTCTCTTCCTGCTGCCAATACAGCAGACAGTTATGACTTCAGACTTGCCATTTACAGTCTGATTCACAGAGGTCTCATTAACTTTAGCTGGAGAAAGTGTGCTCAACACCTTTGAAAATGAGCCTCATAATCATTTTGTGCCTTAGTTTCCCCATTGTAAAATGAGGAAGAAAATAACAAGATCCAACTCACTGCTTATAAAGTGCACCAAAATGTCCATTTAAGAGTCAAATGCACAGCAGCTGCTCTGGCAAAGCTGCCCTTGCTGAGCTGGGCAATGCATAACAGATGTAATATTTCAGAGAATGATATAATGCCATACCCCTCCCCTCGTTGATCTTGCCCTTGCCCTTGAATTTTTCTCGTCTCTCGCTTCCACAAGCCTCTGAACTGAAAGATCCTTGATGTACTCTGTTGCAAATAACAGGATCACATGAAGCAGGCTTTAAAACAACAAATCAGTCTGCAATTGCTGCTCATTTCATAAAACTGTTAAACATTTCAGGCTGTAAAATTTTTTGGTTTTTTCACAAGCCTGGCTCTTAGAGCTTTCAGGTTCCTGGTTTGCAAGAAGAAGCTAGTACTCCTATCCCAAAGGAGTAGTGTTACATTAATCTGATAAAATTGCTTTAGGTTTAGTCATATATAAGAGGATAGATCATTCATACACATTCATCCCTATGTGATGGCTGCAGGAAATGTGGACCCACCACTTCTGAAACAATATTTGTTAGCAGATTATTCATCATCATATACTTAATTCATTTCACTTAGGATCTGTATTCAATTTTACATTGTAAATAAGAGATAAAAATATTGCTGTGTAGCAGGATTTTCACAGGAACTTTTTGTGGGGATTCTTTGCTGTAAACCACTCTGCTGTGCAGGGCTGTACTTATGTTGTTATGTGCTGATGCTGCAAAAAGCATTTAACTGTTTCAAGCTTTGCAGCAGAAGCATGTTTTACATAGCATGGCATCTTCCAACTAACCACCTTTCTCAGTGCTCTGGTGATGACATCTTCCCTGACAGAAGAGGTGATCCATCCTAGAGACCTGGTGCAGTCACAGCTGGGTACCTGCTGTCTGCCTGCAGGTTTTTTCCTAGTAGCCACACAAACCCCTGCCATTTTGCCACAAGTGGGCAGTAATTAACTGCTAATTCAAATCGCAAGACACTCAGCTCTCTCACTCCTAGCTGAGCTTCATAATCCTCAGCTGGCCCTTTCTTTGGCAGGGTGAATGTTTGGGAGGGTGTATGTTTCTTTTTGAGACTCTGTGCAGATGGAGATACAAAGCAAGACCTCCTTTTCAGAGCCACTGCAATTCCCTGTTCAAACCTTATGCTCTCCTGCTCCCAATCATTTAAATAAGAAACTTGAGAAATGAGTTGACAAAAGTGGGTCTAAATCATAGAATCAGAATGGTTAGAGTTGGAAGGGATCTTAAAGATTGTCTAGTTCCAACCCCCTGCCATGGGCAGGAATACCTCCCACCAGACCTCAAAGTCCCAGAGGCTGCACCAGTGCCTCACCACCTTTAGAATATAGACTTTCTTCCTGAAATCTAATCTAAGTCTACCCTATTTCAGTTTAAACTGTTAGCCCTTGTTCTATTGCTGCACACCTCCATAAAGAGTCCTACCCCATCTCTCCTGTAGGCACCCTTTAGGTGCTGGAAGGCTGCAAGGTCTCCCTGGAGCCTTCTTTTCTCCAAGGCTGAACAACCCCAGCTCTCACAGGAGAGGTGCTCCAGCCTTCTGATCATATTTGTGGCCCTCCTCTGGACTCACTTCAACTGGTCCATGGCCACCTTATACTGGGGACCCCAGAGCTGGACACAGTACTCCAGGTGGGGTCTCACCAGGGTGGAGTAGAGGGGTAGAATCACCCCCCTGGACCTGCTGGTCACACTTCATTGGATGCAACCCAGGATGCGGTTGGCATAAATGACTAATTATATTAAAAAAAAATCCAGTATTTGCAATATTGAAATTACTGCCTTTCTTACAAAAAAACCCCCCACAATAAAATCAAGGTAAGCAAAACGGTTTGTCCTTGGTATGATTGGCAAAGCTTTCAGGACCAATGCTGCATGGTATTAATACATCTTCTTTATCGCTCTTGTTACCTTAAACAATGGAATATCTGCTTCTGGTAAAAGTGACAAAATTTGAAAGTAGTATCTTTTTAAGGCCAAATTCTTGCCCCTTTCCTTTGTGGGAATGCTGTCACAATGATCTTTTGGAAAACTGAGAACTCTTTTACCTCACTTCAGGCTCTTTTTTGGACTAGGAGATAACTTATGACTATATCAGATGACAGGTAATACTTTATCACAAAAAGCCGTATGTAAACATGACATGGTTCCCTTGACACATGCCAGCCAGGTGTATTAAACCTTATGAGAAGTTTGTTTATTTTAAGTTAGTGAGTCTTGAAATGCGCTGACAGCAGACATTGAAATTTGTCTTGAGGCAATAGCTTCCAGAATCCAGAAAGGAGGACAGAAGAGCTGGTGTACAAGAGATCTGAACCTGGAAGATGATTGAGCTATGAGCGCCTACAGAACTGTTTCTTGGAAGCTGGAATATGAATAGTCCCAGTACGGGAAAAGTGACAGCTTGTATGCCACTGGGAGACTTCAGTTTAGAGGCAAGATTTATCTAGAAGGAAAGTGTAGGCCAACAACAAGTTCCTTTCTTCTGGACAAGAAATATCTACTTAGTCTCTGTGGGAACAATAACTGTTTTTCTCATTCTGCTGCAGACATTTCTCTCTTGCTGTTTTGCCTATAAAGGTGTCAGATCTCAAAACAGTCACCTGATGTGGCCCATGGACATCCTGCACACACAGAACAGAACAGCTGAGGTGGGGTATTCCTTACTCCCAAGGATGCCTGGGTGGTCTCTCTGCCCAGGTGGGGCTGGGCACAGCTGGACCCTGTAGTCCACATAAGGATGCTCCACTAGCTGGCTGGTTTGCAGAGGTGCCAAAGCCCTGCTTCTCTTGGCAAAGCCCAGTGTGAGCAAAAAATGCTCAGCACGTCCAGAAATCAAGACAGTTATTCTGTACTCCCATCCCCACTGCAGCCTCACATCTCATTTGCTTTTCTGACCACCGCTACTCACTGAGCAGCTGTCTTCAGTGATTTGTCCATGATGATGCAGCCAGAGTGCCACTTTAATTTTGCTTGCAAATAGGCAGCAACAGATGGCACAAAGCAGGTAAGAGAATTATTTGCCATTAAGGGAAACCAAGCACAAGATTGCAAAGGTGTCTGTTTTTTTAAAAATATGTGATAGAAAGACAGTTCAGAGAATTTTAATATGAAGCAAAACAAGAATAAATAAATAGACAACTAGATAACAAAAGGTTAGGTTTAAAGAAACACTGGAAAGAAACAAAAAGGTTTAGATGGAAAAAGTTTGCTTCCAAACAAGAGCAAAGATTGCATAAAAGGAATAAGAAAGAAAAAATACCCCAGCAGTTAAATGTGTATAGGCAGTCCATGTGCAATTTCAGGTGGCTACTCAGGAAAATGAACAAGTCAAGTAATGGAAAGGAGAAATGGAATTGCAAAGGATCACAGGATTTCAAATTAAGTGAACAAATTGTATGGGGGAGGTGTGTAGACCATACAATACAATGGCTTGAATTGGCAGACAGCTTATAACAGTGGTTCTGAGTGAATGGCCCTTCATCTCCTGTGGCAAATTGAAGATAATGCCAGTATTTCATAGTCATTTCACTTTTATTATCACCAAAAGTTTAGGCTAGTATTCTATTACCTCAAATGTCTTTATGGTGCCAAGTTGAGCTGGACAAAAAATGAACTTGATGATTAATTTGCTGACTCTGAAGGAAAGGGTAAAAGGAGAAGGCAAGGGTTTTAGAAGTATTAGAAATTTAATAAAATGAAAAAACCAAAACAATTCAAATAATTCATTTGGAATTGGACAGAAAATATTTTGTTTTGGATCCTTTTTGGTCTTTCCAAACTCTTTTTCAAAACTGTAAGTCAATAAAAGGGGTAAAAATGCTATTTCAAGAGCTCACTATTTTACATTTGAAAATGTCAAAAAGTTATGGCAATTTTGAAGCAAAACATTCTTACTGATGTGCAGTTTTTTTCTTGTTTCAGAAAATCTTGCCTCTCTGAGTTTTCCAAACCAACAGCTTCTCCTGATTTAGATTACAGTCTCAGTTTGAAACATATTTGATCACTTGTACTTTCACTGAAAAAGTGTTACCCAATCCTGGTATCAAAAGCCCAAGCTGTAACTAGCCCCTGAAGCCTAAATTTTCATGACAATGTCTAGAATATGACTGAGTCTGTCGATTCACAAGTGTGTGAAACACCAATATTGAAAAGAACTGAAGGAGAGACTCAAATAAATTGAAATAAACTACCAGCTACTATGTTCACTGTATTAATTTCACATTCGGTTCTCTAAATTCCTTATAGCACAATTAAATCTGCTTTAATTCCTGTTTGCCGCACTCTGTGTAACACGAAAAAACATTTTTCCTTCATAATTCTGCTTTTTGCATGGCATGGGTTGTTGTGGGACAACAGCTGTTACCTGCTATCCTGCATGCCAGGTTTAAAGCAACATCCTTATTCTCTGTCCTACCCTTCTTACTCCACTTCCTTATGGAGGTGTTTTCCTTGGAAGTACTACTTGCTACTCATTGACAGTGTACAATTTTCACTCTGCAAATGGACAGCAGCTCCTGTGATTTGACAGCTGACTACTGCAGACATTCAGGAACATGAGGAGACAGCAGTATAGGCTATGAGATCATGTAAAATACTATGCAACGTATCAAACAGAACAATTTTAAAATTCATATATTTAACTAGCAGCCAAATGCAACTCTTCCTAGGGAGGTTATATGTGCTCTTGTCTGTTGCTTTTCTTCTGAAAACTGTTGGTCACATTTAGCATCAGCCTTATACTGAGCTTTATCAGGCAGACCAGTCAGCACTGAATGTCATTAATGTCATCTTGGGGTAATGAAAGTGCAGATAACCATCCCAGAGACTGGTTGGGAAAAAGCTACTGATGCAGGTAGCTGAAGGCTCTATTGACTGCATAATTCACATTTCTCATAGAAAAGGGTATGATCTATAAATTGTTTTAGGCTTTCTTACTGATGAAACAGCAAGAATTTTGTTGCTGATGGGCACAGGAAGAAGTAATAAATCGCTGTGTGCATACACAGGAGCAAAAAATGGTTTTCATTTTATCAGCAAAGCAAAGGATTCAAAATGTAGCCTTGAATGTTTTGCAAGTTACAGCAGTGTGAATGGAGAAAAATGTGTCTTCTTTAGAACAATGATGACATGAATGATAACACAGAAGATCATTCACCTATTCTGTATTAGCTGCCTGATGGATACTGCATCTGTGGAAGCCATTTCCTGATGACAGATTGCAATACTGTGAAATAATTTCTGATGAAGCAAAACCGATCAACCTACCTAAATGTTCATGGTGATTGGAAACCTTTTGGATCTCGAGGTATTAGAGAATTATACTACTTTTAGTGGTAGATCTCCCATTCACTGCTACATGTCAACACAGTCAAAATGTCACTTTATGAGTGGGGCATCTTAGCAGTCTTCCGGTGTGCTAGCCAGACTGCCTGGGCTGGAGGGGTGCCTCAAAATAAAATTTCTTCCAAACTTTGGGTGAAAAGACATAACAAATGACAATTAAGAAAACAGGAAAAAATCCTTCCCTTTTGGACCAGGATTTAACCAGTGTAAAACCAAAGGTCAAATATTTAGGAAAACTTCAGAATGAAATGTCATTTTGAGAAAAATGGTTTAAAATATTAGTCTTCCCCCTCCCTCATCCCATTCAAAATGATGTGACCAGGATGACCAATATACTCCTTGACAGTTGATAGAGATGACAATGATGAATTGCTGCTTTTTGAACCATGTACTTTCCTGAAAAGCAATCCAGGAGGAGAAGTGGCTGTGCAGTTGAAGGACGGCAATATCTACCTGAAGTGTCCATCAAGAAGAGCTTGGTAAGGATTCAGCCTCCATTGTCAGCATTCCTTAATGTGATCACTGGGATGTTCATATATTCATATACATTATGCTATGTATATTTACATGTATAGTATATTTATAGTTTCAGAGATGGGGGTGACCT
>JAOXJM010000023.1:36581654-36610755 GCA_026413425.1 Tringa solitaria | reverse complement strand
GGGCTTTGAGCAACCTGGTCTAGTGGGAGGTGTCCCTGCCCATGGCAGGGGAGTTAGACTAGATAATCTCTAGAAGGTCCCTTCCAACTCCAACAATTCCATGATTCCGTAATTCTGTGAACCTTCTCTGTAACCCTTTGATATCTCTTTGACGATGACTAACAACTAGACAGATTGTGTATCTGACTCCCAAATGCTCTCTCTTTGCTTTGGAGAGAAAATGATGGTGCTTAAACATCAGAAATGAAAGGGATGCCAATACTTGTAAACGTAATCCACATAAAGTTCTGTAGATTGGATATGCGTATCAAGGTATTTCCTCTTTATATTCTGTCCCAGCATATGGACTCTGCTAAAGCAAGCAAACACTTCAGCAGTAACACACTGTATGCTACAGAGCAGTGCAGGTGCACACCACTACACAAAAGAATGGTAGTGTAAAATCCCCAAATAGAGAGCTAGGCTGACTTGAAAGAATCACATATTATCTGAGACTAACATGAGTCCCTTGACCACTCTTGAGATCCATAGCATTTCTATAGTTTTGAAGGTCGCTGGCTTGACACAAATTAGCAACACAGCAGTTCTGCATTAACTGTTATTCCCTCCATACAGCTTCTGTCCTGGCTCAATGTCTTAGGCACAAAAGGTCCTTTAGGTACACAAGGTCATTTTTTATCATAGAAAAAAATGTGACACTAAATTTAATTTAGTGTCAACTGTATATGTCTTAGGAATTGCTAGATATGCAGATTCAGCAGTTTTCTTCCTTTCTTCTTCACTGGATAGCAAGATACTACTGGAAAAGTCCTGACTTCTGTAAGAAGCATATCTGTTTCCAACTTAGCTTTTACAGCTGTGTGGTTATCCATGAGATTAAAATAGGAGGTCATGGTTTCAGGGGTAGGGGTAACTGTAAAATGCTCTGCCAGTATAGGTCTCTCAGTTACATGGCCTGTGTAGTTCTGAGAATAACACTTACTTGTGAACAGGGCTTCTTCCTTTTTAAATATTTGACCCACTGTGCCTTTTCTATCCTTAATATATTTATTTTTACTGTGTGCTACAATGACAACCTTTCTGTCCTTGCCTGTATGCAGTCGAGGGTCTTGTAGTCTATTCCTGACTATGTTTTATAACAACACACTTGAGAGAGGACCATGGCTACGGGGAACTGAATAGTGTTTGAGTATATGCAACACTGGAGATATCAACCTCCAATGATTTGTATAAAAAACCTGGCAGGAATAAAGGCACTAAGAATGCGGATAATTGGATTTAAGAGTGGCTTTGACTTTACAGCCATATAATAGGCTTGCTAAAATCTGCTGTTGATAAGCTGATATCCCTTTTGTAAGGAGCCAAAGACATCCTGTTTTCCTGAAACACTAAGGGAATTAAGGGCTAAAATCTGTGAAAGTTTGGTGGCTATATGATTCATGTTTATTATTTTCCCTGGAAGGAAGTCCCTGATATTCATTCAGTGGAGATAAAAAAAAAAAAGGGAAAAAAACAGAATGCCATTTTCATGTCACAGTATCATAATGAATGATTACCATTCACTCCACAAGGGATGGGCACTCTTGAAGTAGGCAATCCATAAATCTCTTTCATTGTGTTTGTCAGCAGTCATTTTTAAGGGCTTCTTTCTCAATTCACAGGTTGTGGTTATTAGTAACCTCATAGCTGTGCTGCAGATGTCATTGAGGCTTATTCCTTGGAGCCATGTCATCAATCATGGTTTTCACATGGTTTTCACGTACTGGAGCAGAATAATCCATAGCATTATTTTTTTTTCCTCTAGTAAGCATGACTTCAATAACTTAAATGGAAAATGTAAGATATAATCATCGTGCACACGCACAAACCACATTGACTTGGCTACTTAAACTGATGCAAGGCAGTGACATTTTTGGTAGTACTGTACAGTTCTCTGACACTTACCTTGTATACATGGAAAAAGAAAAAGCAACCACAGGTCTGAATTATGTGCAGGAATTGCTGCTGATGCAGCTGATGTTGGAATTGCTGTAAAGTTATTCCAGATACCACTTTTCACATGGCAGGCTGCAGTGTCATTCCCTCAAGTGTCACCACATTGTTAAACCATCTCACATGATCAGAGTTGTCCAAAAGTATATCTATGCCTAGGGTTTGTGACCTCAAAATTTTGTTTCATGGTAAGGATGTTTGCAAGGATGAATGTGGGGTTCTTGCTAGAAGATGAAAAAAGTTGTTGAAAAACCGTATGTTTAACAAGACCACAAAAGATATTTCATATATTTCAACAAGTAATCTCAATACAGAAAAAGTCTTATCTAGTGTGCAGTTCTCAACTGTAAAATGGAAGGTGAGAAGTCTAAAGTCTTCTCTAAAATATGAGGTAAGTGTGGTAAACTATGATACGCCTTCTTACACAATCAGGTCTAACTATGCATATGCACATTTTCTAATAATGCTATTTCCAATCCAGGAAGCTTTATAAGTACATTGCAGACTTGGCTAACAATTAGATTCTTCCCAAGTACGAGTTACACCTTAGTAGTGAATCTCATAAATTTAATCGATAGGCACATACATCAGAGTGATGATTTATATTTTGGCTGTTGATCAATGATGTTGTACATTTGCTGCCTCTTTATGGAGTAGATGTTTTAGATCTGTGCAATTCCACACTGAGCTCACTGCTTTACATTCCCTGCCAACTATTCTTTTTCAGCCTGAGCATATTTCGTCTGTACTTCAAATATAGGTTTAGCAGAAAATACCGCTCAGACGAGCTCTTCCTGAAATCATTGCTGCAGCTCTTCACATCCACCTAAAACCTTCCCACAGACTCAGTCAAAAAAATTAAATCAGAATCTACCCTGATGTGTGAGCTTGGGGTATGAGCTTCTGTTAGGATCTTGACTCATTTCGTCCACTTAGCTTAACTTTTGGTTGTCTCTAGCTTAAATCTGGAGTAGGTCAGATGACATCACAGATAGGAAAACAGCTGTGTGGGAGAATGTGTTGATATTTGTCTTCTGTTTTCCCAAGCATTGTGGAGGAAATGGACTCAAACCACTTGGCTTGGAGAATGTAAGCTTAAACAAAAGCACAAACTCAGTTGCAGAAATGGGGTACAAGTACATCTGCTGTTGGTCACCATTTTTGAGGAAGCAGGTACTGTCAGATTACCTTCTCTTATCTCCTTTGGCTGTTTCTCCAAGTTTGAAGATATCTCCTACTACTGATAAGTTACTTGAAAGAGCTGACCTAACAATGTGTTGGAAAGCTATTCAAAGTATATTGTATGAGTACAGTCAGGACTCTGTGTACTGGGTAAGCAACATGTTGCAGGCAACAACATGCTATGCTCTGTTCCTATCTCACTGGACCATAATGGTGGCAGCTTCCTGTGGCTGCTTTAGGAGAGCATTAACTTAGAACAGGCTCTCAACATTCAGGCTGCCCTTTGATAGCTTTCTGGCTGCTCAAAGTTATCTATCCTTTCTAATTAAGCCAAAACAGCCAAACTCATGTTCTGCATCTGAGCCTTTTTTTTGGCAGGTCTGACTTCCTCCTATTATTCTGTGCACCAGGAAAGCATGCATCACATTCCATCCCTGCCTTCCTCTACAGAGATGCCATCCATTACTGAATCTGTACTTTCATGTTCCTGCTGGAACTCACGTTATTTTCAACACAGCAAAAGTGTTGAAAACATCAGCTCCCAAAATGGGACCATGAACATGGGACATAATATTCAAACTGAAATGTAAGTTGCTGGACAAAAAGTTGTATGCCTGGATCAAAATGGTTGTGTTTTCAGCAGTACTATGGACTTAGAACTCTCACTGAAATCCAAACCAGGAGTTTTTAACATGACCGTATTTTAATGCTCTTGGAATTTGACAGGTTAAGTGTGCTAAAATATGTGCCATTGCCTGATGTTTAAGTGTAGCAAAATCCCACAAGTTTCTGAACAATATTATCAAATGTGAGAAGCATAAATCTTTCATTTCACTGTCTTGTTCAGCCACATGAGGCCTATGAAGATACTTACTCTGTCACTACTTTTTTTGCCACAGGGAAATTCTCATTCATCATCTTAAGATCATGCTCTAAAATACTCACAGATTTTATTCTAATGACATCTTCCTTCACTTGTGGAAGCATTATAAAGGCCAATAAGTGATGCAGCAACACAATGAGGAATAACAAAAGTTTCAAGTTCAACATGAATTGACTTATGCTAAAGCAAACCAATGTCCCCAGAGATGGCTGGATTTACTCCCTCTGCTCAGGACATTAGGGTCATCAGATGATTCACTTATACTTGGTACAGGATTACATTGATGGCTTTAGAAAAATGTGAAATATCGAATATCGCCCGTTCAAGTAACTGTCAAAACACAAGAGCTTGATAATTTCAAGATTCTTAGATTATTTGCTAAAACTTCACTTTTCAGACTTTTGGCTTGTGAAAAACACAGATTTTTTTTTTTTCACAGAGTAAAATATTCTTATACATATATTCCCTTTGGTTTCATTGAGAAATGAAACAGCCCAGTATTAAATGACAGAAGTTAAGCTGGCAGAACCTGCTCAGATGCTTCCCAGCTACTCTGCAGCAGAGCAGCTTAGTGGCAGCATGTCACTACAAAGCAGTGCTTCCATTTCAAGCTGAAATCTTTATGTGGGCATACTCTAGCAAAAGCTGAAAACCTTAAATAGCTCTCTCAAACTACCGGTCTCCCCTGTGTTTTTCTTAGTTGAATAAAAGTAAAATTTTCCCTTCTCCTGATGCTCAGAGGTATCTTCTTCCCTTCTCCAAAATTGTTCTGTGGAACATGACACTGTAGAAGGGAAAACATTTCGTTGGCTAAAGAGATAGAAAATTGGTAGAGCAAGTAATTGAGGGTCTCTGAAGGTCTAAGGAAAGGAGACTCTTGGTGCAGGGAAATTACTTTTTTTAGATAGCAATAGACAGTAATAGTTCAGATACAGGAGGTCCCTGGAGAAGCGAGAACTCAAGTGTTGCGGGGAGGTATAGACCAGTGCGTCTTTTGTGGTAATTTAGATAAAGAAGATTTAGAGTGCAGACCTTTCAAAAAAACCAGGGAAATTCTCTCCTGCCAACCTGTAGTGTCTATTTCATTTATCATAGCACCTTGCCTTGCAACACTGCTGAAAACATATTCAGTACAGGCTTATTCACGAAGACACAAATTTTAAAGAGTAGTAACTGATCTTGGATAGCCACTGTTGAACGTGCAGCCTGAGTTTGATTTTCACAGCTACTGATGTGAAAGAGCTAGCTAGAAAGTTTTTAAGATTGGACCTACAAAAGTATAAAAGCATCGAAAGTAAGTGGTCAAAAGTTTAGATTTAGGACCTTGTAAGTATTTATATTAACTGAAAAGAAGCAAGTCAGCATAATATATAAAAATTTGCAAATCTGGATGCCGTATCATAATATGTTGAAGATTATTGTCTTCTGTAGGGTATCTGCTGATGACTTACAAAAGAATCATGTTTACAAAAGAAAAATGAAGTCCTCAAAAACCTGTAGGAAATTACAACCTCTGATTTGAATGTTGGATTTCTTTTCCCTTTAGTTTCAATATCTTTCTCTCATATAAATTACAGATCAATATTCAGAACATAGAAGATTAATCAGTCTTATCTCCTGCTTGGCATATGCTAACACTATCATGATTATCACTTGGAAAAAAATTATTAATGAAGGTACTTCTTCAAATCCTTTCTTCACAGCCTGGGATCTAAGATTAACAGCTACAGCTCAGCAGACCTTTGTTAAGTGTTGTTTTGTCCATTCTGAGGAATGATAAAGATTTAATTAATTATATCTCATTAATGAATTGGAGTAGAATATGATGGTGAGGTTAATTTTCTTCTACAGAAAAACAATTGTTTTGTTGGCTTTTTTTCCTAATAGTATTTGCTAATTAGTACTGACATATTGGTATTTAAAATACAATATAAGAAATGTTCAGATGAAGCTGATGATTGGATTTACATTTTATTATGGAGCAGTATACTTAATGGCTCATTCAGTCTCTAGGATGGCATGACCTGTGGCTAAAAAGAAAAGAGGACAAAATAAACAACTCATTCTCTAACACTGACTGACAGACTTTTTCATCTTGTTTCTTCCCCATTCTTTCCTCACCTGCCTTTTTGGATCTGAACTGCTTGACAGAATGGTTTCTGGTTTGTGCTATATTATTTGACAAATATATTCTGTTATAAACATATACCCTGTTTTAATTCATTTGCATAAAGGATAATGACAATAATTGAGGCATCCTGATAAATTTTTCATGTCTCTATGGACCACAGTTAATTTTCTTTTTTCATGGAAATTTAGATGAACTTAAAGTATTGGGAATCCTTGGTGTATCTATGCTTACAGAATGCTTATTATTTAGTATTTAAACTGAAATATGAAAGTTAATCACAGTGACTTGACTAACTGAGTTGTGGCTGACTGACTCAATGTACCTCTACAATGAAAGGTTTTCTGAGAAATGATACTTAGGGTCATTTGGAAATCCGGGAACTTTTAAGATGTCTGAAATTAGATACAGATGATTAAGGTAGCCAGTGCCACTTGTTGTTTGTTGTCCAACTTTGGTTTTTGGAATCCTAGTGTATATAGTATTATTGGACTCTGTCTCTTGTTAATGCTGTGTTAAAAAGACTGCCTTAAAGTTTTTTACTCTTTAGTGTTCTATAGAGCCTCTATATAGAGAAACTTCTATTAATTAATCCGACACAGTTAAAGATGCAAATTACACAGTGAGAAAATGACTCAAGATAGCTTTTCTTCTTTTTTACCTTTTTTCTTTTTTATGCTTTGAATAAAGAATTGAAATGTTATTGTAGCCTTGATTAGTTCTTTTTTGCTGGGGGAAAGTTTGCTAGGCCATAAACCATTAAGCCACCATCTAATGACAATCAGAATTTTTAACTGTGGAAAAGGAGTTATGGTTGTGCAATTGTAAGGTGATGAATGGGTACATCAAACAAAAAAAAAACAACTGAGAAATCTATTCCTGTGTGAATTATAGGTGTTGAATGACTATAATACAGTTTTGGATTGCGTTTTTTTTGTTTGTTTGTTGTTTTTTTTAATTTTTTTTAATGTATCGTGAACCTTTTCATGAATATCTTTCTGAATTATTATCTAGTATCTAATATTTTTTCAAACTAATTATCTAGAAATTAAGGAAATTCTAAGAAACTTCTCATGATGCCGTCACAAAGGATACAAATCACAAAGCACCCAATAGCTTACAAGAGCTGCATGAAGAGCAAACATTTGACATTGTCAGAAGGAAGAAGTGTAAGTCACAGGTCCTTCAGTTGGGACAGATATGGTACGTGGGTATCTTTGTGATAGGTACCTGTGGGCATCTGGAAGAGAAATATGCGGATATAATTGTAAGTATAGAAAATCTTCCCTAACAGTAACATTGGTTTTTATATGTTCCTCATAAAATGTTGTATAAAATGAGGTTGATGGGGCTTATTTTGTTATTGATGTTCTTGTGCTTCTAAAAAATGTCCTCAGATGAAAGGACTACAATCTATAAATTTAAAGCCTGTCATTGCTAATAACGAGCCTAGAAAAGAAAGTTTATGTGTCTGGGTCTTTGGTTTCAGTTATACACCTAACATTACAAACAATTTCTGAACCTATATTTTATGGTTTAGAATGGTGCCTATTAGTTCTCTGTCATCATTTAATTTGCTGTGCTGTAATAGTCACAGAGGCTATCCTTTTCACTTATTTCTTCATCACTTTATTTATATAAAAACATTTCTAGCCATTGGTTTTGAAAGACAATGCGATACAGATGACAAATGTTAATTAAACAGGGAACTTTCAAAATACAAGTTTCCATCTAGATCTTTGCAGATCTAGATCACTTTTTCTTTAACTCTATCACCTCATAAAGTAAGGAGGAACTACAGATCAGGAACCACAGCATGATGCAATAGCCAAAGCAATGTTGCATTGCACAGCTAGTGCCTTGTACTATCTTGTCAGATCTAATCAAAACTCCTTGATGCTGTGCCTTCTGGATGAGTGATTTGATTTTAGGAAAATTGGGCATTCATATTTATGCTTTAAACTAGATGTGGCATATAATGTTCGTGTTTTGATCACTGCTCCAGTAAACACAAAGGCCTTTTTTATTATTTTACAAGTAAGACATAGAGTTGCAAGATTGTACTTGACTTGCAAAACAACAAAATAAATCTTATAAAAAATGTCAGCATTCAATAAATTATGCACTTTACATCAAGCTGTGTCGACATCTTAAATGAAGTATAGCTTAAAGATAAGGTGTTAAAAGGGAAAATTATAGATGTGCAGTGAGTTTCTTTAAAAATATCACTTATCCCCATTCCATCACTGTAGCTGTCATTTTCTCTTTTGTTTTTTTTTGTTCCCCCCCTCCTGCATTTTTGGACTAAAGTGTCTGAATTATGACAGAAACTGCCATGTTAAGAGTAATTCTTGATAAATGCAGAGGATGAAATCTCTACAAACTCAATGAATGTTTAAGGTCACATATGTGATATTAACTCTTGCAGATTCTTAAAAACTGAGGGGTCTTCTTGAACTGAAGGACATTTCATTGAAAACATGGGATTTTTTTTAAGTATGTTTCGCATGTCACATGTGCATATTACAAAATCCTTGTTTCTGACAAGCGCACACTCCCAGATTGACACTCCCTTTTCTTTCCTGTGGCCCTAGTCCAACCCCCACCCTTCTGTTCTTTTTATGCTCTTGCACTAGCATGCTGATACCATATCACTTTTTAACTTCACCACTGGGTTGCCATTTCAACAGGTCATTTTGAGTTTGTAAGAAGAAATTTCACAGCTGAAATGTGTGAGAATCACAGAAAAATCAGTTTACTTTTGCTTTGCATCAGTGTGCAAAACCTCACTTACCCAGCTCATCTGTACCATACCCAAAGGTGAGCCATTTGCTCCATTAGTCAACGCCACTTCTCTTAACTGTTGGCATTTTCTGATTTCATTCAGGGTGGAATCAGGAAATGTATGTATATATGAAAATATTTAATATATAATAAATAACTACAAGAAGCTAGTAATGATCTTCAAAGCAATCAACATCAGGAAATTCGGACTTAAGCTTCCAAAATCAGCTAAAATCTGATGCTTAGTTTCATACACTGCCAACCTCCTTACAGTACAGGATCTGAATCATATACCAAATGATCACAAAGGCTTGAGTTATTCCAGCCAATGTCAAGATGAAAGCTGGACACAGTCCTTTTTCACTCTGAATTTTATGAAACATTGGGCAGTTTGCTTTCCAAAAGCAGAAAATGGGAAGAGGGATGTAGAGGTGGATGTGTGACTGAGCAGTTTTAGTAGACTATGTTCTGCATTTGGGTTAGTAACTCTTCCTTTAAAGCTCTTGTTAAGAAATAATGTGTCATAATACATTAGCAAATAGTGTTTCTTGAGTGAGCTGCAGACAAAAGCATACAATGCTGTAGACTGTGTGTATAGCTTTTAAAATTTGCTCCCTTGGTACTGGAGAAAACCGCAGGATTCTGGACTGTAAGATGTTGTCTTACGGTAGTAGTTGTGTGGGGACTGACAATGGATAAAGAATTTAAGCCCTTGAGAAACTTTGTTATGACTACCTTGAAATAAAAAAATCTTTGGTTTATCAAATATCCTACAAGTCTATGTGCTCTATTTCTTTTGTGAATATACATTTACAACATTATCTGCATTTTAATTTTAATTTATTAGTATGCAAGGACTTGTGGATGCTTGATTTTTACAAGCTAATTCTTGTTAAAAGAGTAGAGATGCCATGTAGTACAGAAATCTTAAATCAGATTTTCTACCAGCTAAGATTTGTGTGTCTCATTTGACAAATTTTGCTTGCTTCACTGTCTTTCAATGCATCCTGTATTGTCTTAAGGTCACCTTGAAGATCTGCAGGCCATGATTAGCTGTCCCAAGAGGTCTGAGAAACTTTCTATTGACTTAAATAAAGAGCATATCAGAGCCGAGAAATCCACCAGATTTTTGATTGACCTTATAAACTTTGCAGCGACTTGATGAAGTTCTCAAAGATGCAGATATTTTTTGAGAATTGACTCAAAATTAGCCACTGAATCTTTATGAAATTATGCTCAGGGGTAATTAACTAAAGTAAAAGCAAGGGGAAAGATGCTTAAGAAACATTTTAAATGAGTCATCATCACTTAACAGTTGCTGCATATATTTTAGAAACTCCAAGCCCTATCCTTAAAGCTTCCTGCAAGAGATGTCTGCTTTTATGTTTTTTACTGACTTAAATGTAGCTTCAAAATGTTTATAGGTAAGTTTTAGTGGCAATGCTAATTCACTGCTTCTTTTGCCCATAAAGTATTCTCCTATCTAAGAGCATGAAACTTGCTATTCCATAAGACATATCTTTATTACATGTCTGAGGAGCATGTAAACAATTATTATTTTTTAGAAATACAAAACATACCAAACATTATCTGAAAGACAATTTTTGCTGCACAAGTAGTCAAAATTCATTTATGGTTATGATGGAGGTTTTTAAGGACCAGTTTCTGAAATACAGAACATGAAGGAAAGAAAGCCCTTGATCTTTCATGGGAGTCTAGTGAATGTTTGTTATATCACAACATATGAAGAAAAAGCATATTTTAGTTCTGCATGAATTCAGATATATAAAATAATTCCTTTTAATCCATTTACATTCTAGAGGTTAGAACATGTTTCTTAATTTCTGTGGAAAACGTTGGCATTTTAGTGAACTGTGTCAGTCAAAGCCCTGAAATATTTTGGCCAGGAAATATTTCATAGTGGTTCTAGTTACCATATTATTCAGGTCCCCTTGATCCCAGTCAGACTACATCTTGCCTCATGCATCAACATTCCTCAGTGGAGACAAAACGTCAGATTTCCTCTTCCTCAAATAAAGTTTAAGCTCTTCAAAATTCTTCTTTACTACTCCTCTTTGTTCACAGAATATACTAGCAACTGATTGAAAGAATACAACTTTTTTTTAATGATCAACAAATAATCATGTGGTTGAGGCATGTACCTCCTTGTTTTCCTTTTTCTCTTACTGGGTTCAAGTGCCTTCTTTGGAAGACAGGCTACTTACCTGTAACCTGACCAGTAATTATTTATATTTGTCCTTTGGCCCAATTCTAACACACTGCTTAACCCAAACTTCCCTTTCCAGTACAAAAGATATATCTCTCATATATTCCAGTTATTTCTTTTATGTTTACCTGTAAGTTTCAGTTCATCAGAAAACAGCCTATCTATTTACTTATCCAATAAAAATATATAACAACAATTTGTATCCAAAGCTTTGTGTAATTGCATAAAAATAGAACATATGTATCTAAGAGACAACTGGTTGACAGGATAAAATTCATTGCCTTGGAACACAGGTGAAAAAATTACAAGGGATGTGATTTTACTAATTTGTAGCTTTGTTAGTGTAGCCAACTTAGGAATTGTTCTCTGGGTAATTCAAGAAGCACAATTCAGCTTTTCCTTCTGTTAGAATCATCTTACTATTAGAAATTAACCCTTGTATTTGAAAGGCTGAACCAGACCTTGAATCAACCAAGTCCCTTCTCCAGCTTCTTAAGGAGATTTCTTAAATGTGGTCCCTCTGTCACCCAACAGATGCTCTGAATGTCATCAGTCATATAAAAGCAGGCAGAAATCACAGCCCCAGGGAATAAGAAGCATCTCTTGGTTTTCTTTGCTCATGAAGGCTGTCAACCTGTAATTTGGACTGGTTTTAGTGGTAAAACATAAATGTTCAAAGATAGAAACAGTGGGACAAACAGTCTGAGATCTTGTAGCCCTGAGCTACAAGAAGGGAATGTTAGTAAGATGTACCCAAACCAGGCTGTCACTGCAAGCTCTTAACTTATGCAACTCTGTAACTCAAATAATCACTGAAATTAAAATGAAAGAGGAGGAACTACAGATTTTTTTGTATTTATCTGTGAAAAATGGTCAACTGCACATATTCTCTGTCTTCCTATTTGGTCCCATATGCTTGGGTTAACCCTTACAAGGCATCCCTTAATCAAGCTGATAAATGGAGGACTTAACTTTTATTATAACAAATATTATGGATATTTCTGCACACCTCTTCGGGAAAGAAAAAAAGGATCTTTTCAAGTATCCCAGTGGTGCCTTAGTGTGAGGAGTAACTTTGGGCAGAACAGTGTCCAAGAAAGACCTTACATGGGACTAGATGGGAGATACATATGTGAAAGCCAGGTTGTTTGGCTTGAGCATGAAGAAAAATGATGCAGATCAGCAACACCGTGGCACTTGGCCAAGCACCCCTTTTCAAGATGGTGCACCTAAAGTAGCCTGTAATGCGTATTACCTTTCAGATGGGAGCTACCTCAACAGCGTGAAACAGACTAAGAAATGCTCTGGAGTTCATGTGGTGAATACTGTTTTACCACCTCTTACTCCAAAATCAAGGTATTGACCGGGATCCAGTCATGTATTGTCACCTCCTACCAGACTCCTGAGTGGTAAAGAAAGAGGTAATAATTTCAGCATTTTTTAAGGACTCTATCTCTTCATTTTCATATCTTTTTTTTGAGAACTTGAGGTAGAATTTGCCACAGTGTGCATTTTAGAGAATATAAGGAAAATTGTTCAACATTTTCTACATTGCCCTGTGTCTCCATTTTTCCTGTTGTCAATGGAAGTGGTAGTGTGACTTTCTGTCCCCTCCCTCTCCACTGGAGAGATTGCTTTCACCTACAAAGCGAGCAGATGGTACATTGCACTCTGCCCCCAGCCCTTGGAAACCCCACCTCCTGTATCTCTATGGACTGAAAACAAGGTAGATGCTTTATAGAAATATTATTGCACTTCAGACCTTGCTGTGTCTGATTTTTAACTTACACTGTCAAAATGCTGAGTTCTTACAATGAGAACTCTTCTGAGCAATTACAGTGTAAGTTACCGTGAAGAATGGCAGACATTGTGTAAGGTAGAGCTGCTATGATGATAATGAGCAAAGCTGCAGAGAAGTCAATTACATAAGGCTGGAAGAGCGCAGAGACTCAACTCGTTAGTGTTCTCCATATCACCATTTCAGGTCCATCCCTAGGGTCTGTGATATGTATGAGAGACATTAGAGATAACACCTCAGGCCCCCTGCTATCCTTAGCAGGGAGAAGAGGGAGATATTTTCATTCCTTTCTCTTGGCTTCACTCCTTCTCTTTCTTGTACCCTTTCTGTTGCAGTGCTGTGCCCCAGCCCATGAGCTTTGGAATAGCAAATACAGTTTCTCTTGTGTTGCTTAAGAAATGCTGAATCAGGAACTGCTCACGTACGTGAAAAAGAACAGCAAAGTGCCCGAAATAAGGACACTCTTCACTCAATGAAGAATCATAAAAATAAAAATATTATATAATTTGATATTCAAATGTTCAATAAGGAGGACTACTGCTCAAGGAAACAAGAAATCTCGAGTAAGTAAAAATGAACGTCATGATCCAACCTTCCTCCAAGTATAACTATATTGAAATTAACTGATTTTACCAGACATGAATTTCTTTTCATGGCTCAAACAGAGAAATACAAAATATTTAACAGCACATAATGATCTGTCAGCACTTTCTTTAAAGCTAATAAAACATAGTAAATAATTTGCAATAGCAACATTGCATTAGCTCATTATTTTATTTTATTTATTATTTTATTATCTCAGTATTTTCCCAAGAAATTGACAGGCATGGAGAGTAGAATGAGATGGCAGGGCCTTATGAATGCTAAAGGGAATTTATTGTAGCCTAAATGAAAAAACTGATTTATGTTCATAGCAGACTTGAAGGCAGAAGGACTCCCAGGGGTATGAAGAGGACAGTAATCATGGGGCTCACGCACAAATAGCAATCATGGTTGTACTGTTGTGGAAATAGTATGGAAAGTTCATCTTGAAGGATTAATGCACTTGTCAGCTGCTGGAAAGGCCAGGAGAAGCATGGATGAATATGGAATCTGATCCAGATTCTTAAAGAGAAGAGGGCCTTGGCTCCTGCTGGCACTCAGACAGTCAGCTTTGCTTGTTGGGGGATCACTAGTTGACCTGAACTGAAAAGCCCTTGTCTAATCTTGTGCTTTGAAAGTATAGATAAGATATTTTAAACAAAGTCTGCTTCTTTTCATTTTGTTACATGATTATTCTGGTTATAACAAAAACAAGAATTTGTTAAGAGTAGAACTGTCTGAGTATCTGAGTATCTGAGTAACCTCCACTAGTCCAAAGAGATCTTTTTTTAATTTTTTTTTTTTCCTCTGAGGAAGGTACCAAAATCTGGACAGTTTCTTGAGTCTGCTTTCTTCATGCTCCTCTTCTCCCTTCACTCTCAAAAGGTATCAAATTTTGCATGGAAACTACTTGCAGTACACACACAGCTAATTACAGAAAGTGGGAATCCATGGAAGTACTGATTGCAATAGGCACAGGCCTTTAGCATTGTGCATTGTCATCCGGAGATAGCTGAACTAGCTCTTTTCAAGCCACTTGTGATGCTCCGCTTGAGCTAAATGCACAGGCACTTTAAACCTAGCTGTGATGTTACCACTCCTCAGATGAAATGGACCACCTGATTATGGGAGTGCTTCTAATCCATCTCAGTGCAAAGTAAATCAGGGTCACTAATACTTGCCAAAGGTAATGAACAGAGCGCTTAAAGAAACAAATGTATGACTGCATACAAGAAGGCCAAATGCAAGGTCCTGCACCTGGATTGGGGCATTCCCCAATATCAGTACAAACTGGGTGATGATTTGATTGAGAGCAACCCTGCAGAGAAGAACTTGAGGATAGAGGTGGATGTAAAATTGAACATGTGGTGGCAATGTGTGCTTGCAGCCCAGAAAGCTAAGTTTATCCTGGGCTGCATCAAAAGAAATGTGGCCAACAACTCGAGGGAGGTGATTCTGCCTCTTTACTCTGATCTCATGTGACACCACCTGGAGTTCTGTGTCCAGCTCTGGGGTCCCCAACATAAGAAGGACATGGACCTGTTGGACCAAGTCCAGAGGGGGCCACAAAAATGATGAAAGGGCTAGAATACCTCTCCTATAAGGAAAGGTTGAGAGAGTTGGGACTCAGCCTGGAGAAAAGAAGGCTCCAGGGAGACTTTATTGTGGTCTTTCAATATGTAAAGAAGGCATGGAGAGAGACTTGTAACCAGGTCCTGTAGTGACAGAATGAAGGAAAAGAGTTTTAAACTAAAAGAGCATAGATTTAGATTGGATGTACAGAAGAAATTTTTTATGATGGCAGTGGCGGTGAGACACTGGAACAAGCCACCCAGAGTAGTTGTTTGCCCATCCCTGGAAGGGTTAAAAGGCATTCTGGGTCTTTGAGCAACCTGATCTAGTGCAAGATGTCCCTGCCCATGGCAGGGGAGTTGGACTAAATGATCTCTGAATGTCCAAACCATTTTATGATTCCATGATTCTGTGACTGTGGCCTTATATTTACTGCTTTTTGGCTGAGTTATCTGAACTCAAGAACTGTGCTAATGTACCTACTTTTGGTTGTTGAACTGGCCTTGAAGAAACTTGCCTAGGTATTTCCATATAGTATTCCGCATGGACACATCCACGGTTTAGCTCATAAGAATCTGACCATATGAAAAAACACCAATATGACGCTAATATCAATCCTGTTTAGTGATTTTGGCAAGGTCTGAAATGGGTCCTATATTAATATTTATAATAGGACTATGATTCTGAAATAGCAAAAAATATGCTTTTATTGCACAACAAATAAATATAATCTCCTCTGATAGATATAATTTAAAAAAAAAAGAGAACTAAAGGGTGTTTTGTTACATATGAAATTCCATAATGTATGTGCTATAGTGCTACATTATTGATTTATGATTGCATCAAAACACCCAGTATCACATAATAGATTAGAAACTCTGACAGACAGACAGCTGAGGTTAATGAAAAGAATAGTATTATGACCCTTAGTATTTAAGCTCTTGTGATTATTTTAAGAGTGGTTACATTTGATATTGATCAAATTTGTCAGTTACATCAAAACAAGAGTATCAGCAAATAAGCAGAAGAAAGTTAAACTGCAAGGAGACTTAAAGAGGTCAGAATAGTACAAGGCAAGAACATGACATACCTTTGTGTAAAATACTGAGAAGGAAAAAAATACCATCAAAAATTAGAAGATGGATACCCTGAAACCAGTAGGGAGCACCTGGAGATGATAGTAAAAAACTGTAAACCTTAAATGCAAGACAGATGTTCTGGATCATATGTAGAACATGGGAGGAAATAGTGTAACTTTTGTACCACTACTGAG
This sequence comes from Tringa solitaria, assembly GCA_026413425.1. NCBI lineage: Eukaryota > Metazoa > Chordata > Aves > Charadriiformes > Scolopacidae > Tringa > Tringa solitaria. The sequence goes on along the minus strand of JAOXJM010000023.1, from coordinate 36,594,334 downwards.
TCAGTACACAGAATAAATCATGAACTTTTAGTTCTATTACATAGGAAAGATTGAAGAAACTGAGAGAAGATAAAAGTGTCAAGCAAAATGCTTTTAGAGACAGTAAATCAGACTTCTGATATAACATATATGAAAAAAATCAGATTTTGTGAGTGCTTACTTTGCAGTGGCTTTATGACAGATACATAGGTCAAATGCAGATCTTAATTTGGTAAAGCACTATAGCACAGACTTAATTTTCAACATGTGCTTAAAAAGAACTCTTTTCTTAAAGCATTGACTTATTCTCCAAAATACTGTGGAAATATGGAATCTAAGCATAGAGGACAATTTTGACACTGAAAGACCTTGCTAAATTACAACCTATTAAGAGGCAGAAAAAGAGTAATGTGAAGGAAATCCTCATGAAATGGGAGGTATATGGAGTAACTGACACATGGGAGGTGCTAATTACCCTGTTTGTTTTACTTTATTTTGGTGGAAATAATGTCTCAAAATGAAAGGCCTTTACAGTATAGCTTAAAATGTATTGGAATGCTTCTTGGTCTTGCAGGGATCTAAATCCCTAGGCAAGAGCTGAACAAATGGAAAACCACGATGCTACTGACACTTCCACCTGCATTTGATTCATTGAAAATTTTTGAGAAATTGTGAATTTTGCTTCTGATTCTATTAAAAGAACTGTCTGACTTTCATCTTCTTTTTTCACCTCATTTTCTTTCACCTTTTGATGTTTTGTTTGTTGGGGTTTTTTTTGTTTGTTTTTTGTTTTTTTTTTTTAATGCAGTGGTTACATCCAGGCTAATGGAGGAGCTGGGAAAATTTGGCTTCTGCAGTACAGTTACAGGGAGCTGTTAACTGTGTAGCCTGCCAGTCTCATACTGGAGAGAAAAAATGTTTCAACTTTCGCTACTGTGTTTGCACAGTCCAGAAGTCTATCTAGCAGGAAGGAAAAGGCAGCTTGTGAAACCAAAATCACAGAATCAACAGCAGTAAAATATTTGCTACAGGGAGAAATATGAACAAATCTTTTCTCAGTGTTGGAACTTATGAAAATATTTATGTGTGGAGGTGAAATTAAGATCAAATAATTAATGACCTCAGCTAAACACAGAGGCTGAGATTGGCAGGTCTTGAGTGCAGAACACAGCTCTGAGGGACCTGTTTTAAATCACCTCCAATACCTTGCTTTTCCTCCTGGCTGTGTGAAATGCTGTTTGATAGGTTTCTGAAAGCTTCTCTAACCTGTGCTGACTGTGAGCTTCCCAAAGGGGTCTTCTGACACAGCCCATTATTCCAGACTCCATCCCTTATTTGTTGCCTCAGCACTCTTACCTTGCCTATATTTAGCTATACTTCACTGCAATCCTTTCCAAAGTGTTTCTTTCTAGGGCCTTGAATCTGGTGAGAGTGACTTTATCATTGAGGAAAATGTAACACTGGCTTTCTGTGAATACTTGAGATTATGAGCCAAAGACATTGGATAGGTTGTCTCTGAGTTTCAAGATCATGGGAGAAGTATCCCCAGGTGAGCTACAAACCTGACTTTTCCAATTTATAATTACAAAAGTGAGTTGTACTGATTTGGTCCTTGAGAAACCTACTGTTTACTAAGATTCTGGAAGTCTGATGGGAAAAGCTGCAAATGTCAGCCTCATGAATAGCCTCATAGCTTTTATAGGTGAAAAGGGGACAATAACCTCAAACATCACATGCAGTTTAGGATGTGTAAAAAAAATAAAATTGAATTATCTTAAAGATCATGTGAAGATTGTTTTGGTGAGCCCGTAAGAAGTCAAATTTTACTTCATGTTAGATTTCAAAACAAATTTTTTTGTCCACATGCTTTCAGGAGTTGACTTTTAGTGGTTTCATAGACTATCACAACACTTGGAGATCAAGAATAGGACTAAAAGCCTTTAAGTCTTAAATATATTTTTTTCTTGGGTGACTTAAACACTTAAACACAGATTATTGGATGCTGCAAGACATCAGACTAAGCTCCTCAAAAAGATTTCCATGCCTAATTCATTGAAATTCACAGGAACCTGACTAACTTGAGTGATAAGCTGTGAGAACGTGATTTCCACTGAGTCAGAATTGCTTTCAAGCTCCCAAGTTATTGGATCCAATATTAATATCATGTCCTTCGAGTTTGTCTTCAATGGAGCAACTGCTATATGAAGGCACGGTATTGTATGCATGAATGACAAAATACTGAGGCATTCTGCCACTCAGGGTTGATAGTTGCTGCTTCTCTGAAGTCAACAAGATGCCATAGCAGCTAGATGTGAACAGATAATGTTCTGAATAGATAACATGTGCTTTGGAGATGTTTCACCATATATCAACAGGCAGGTCTCAAAAAGAAATAAACCCAGTCTTACTGGCAAATTATCACCTTTAGCAAACTAGTTTGAGTGTGTACACTCTGGCAGGCTGGTGAACCTTGTTTGCTTCTTCTATTTTGAAATAGTTCCTACTGCCTATTCCTCTTTTGCAAGAGTTCAAACATTAAGTAGGAACATTTTGTTCTGAATGCTGCTTTCCAAAATTCTTGTTGGAGAGCACACAACATAAATATTTTACCACAGGTGAAAACAAATATCCCTGAATAGCAATTACAAACAATTACTTAGCTTTTTGAAACATTTTTGTTATGTGTTTGTTTGTTTCCTCTCTCTTTTTAGACATTCTATAATAATTTGTTAAACTCAATCAGATTATTTTCGAAAACATAATAAACATTAAGTATGCGTCAAAGCCATCTGGAAGTGTACTGTACACAGAAACAGTGGGATTCATCTATGCATATTCAGCATTGGAGTTTGTTCTCTGAGTTTTTCATTAGCAACCCAAATACACAGCCCAGGTCAAGAATGTGCTTAAATGGAGAAGGACCAGCATGAGACTTTTAGAAACTGGGTGTTTTGGAAATCCTGTGAAACATCCCTATCATCTTTGGCATTTAAATCCCAGTGAACACCTAACCCGATTTTCAGATGTTATCTCAGCTTTTTTTGGAGATCTAACAGAAGTGCCCAGGTCAGGGCTCATGATGGAGGAACCATGAGCTGGTCACACTCCTAGCTCAGGCCAGTGCTGATTTCACTGAAAGGCAATCTAAAATACAGCAAGAATTTTCTTGGTGTTTTATATTGAAAGAACACACTTGCTACACAGGGTTGCTAGGACTAAATGAAAGCATGAGATTAGCACAGAAAAAGGAAATCCCTGGGGGGCTTAGGATCTTAAGAGATGCAAGTACTACCAGCACTGCTTGGGTCAAGCACTGTTGGTTCTGATCGTTAATTTTTGGTGCTGGAAAAAAAACATGCATATTATCCCTTTCTGGAAATTATTTTGTTTTCATGCACATACCATACACATGTGGATAATGCTCAGAAGGACTTTAGCTGTGACATAGAACAGGAGAAGGAAGAAGGTAGACCAGAGTTTTGCTGCTTCAATGAACCTTTCTTTCCTCTTCATTTCCCAGCAGAGTCTTTCCCCAGAAAGAAGGATGAAAAGTTCTGAAGTAATTGCTTTTGAGTGTTACCTGACAGATGGGTTTCTGTGCTTGAAAATGGTTGCATTGATGATGCAATAAGTCTCCCTGAAAACTCTGGGACTCAGTGCCTGAAGTGTTTTACCTTCACCTGTGAAGAAGCAATTCCTGCTAAAAAGGACTTGTAGTTGAAGAGAAAATAAATTGAAAAGATTTAATTTGGATGAAAAAAAATCCCTGTAACAAATACAAATAAGTATATAATTAAAAAAAAAAGTTTGCATATTTTCACATATAGTTTGTTAAAGCAAACCCCATTATTTTCAGGGGAGGTTTCACTTCAAGCAGCTGTAGGTGAGATCTGAGGCATTTCAGAGTTGAAGTGGATGTTAAGGAAGAGAGGCAGTCCTGTCCAGTACCTAACAGATGTGCAGCAAGCTGTGTCTGGCAGCATCTCTCTGCTATCTGTCTGTCTGTCTGCTATGGCAGAAACTTTAATCTTAATCTTACAGTGTCATTTTACCTTGTTTGTTTGTTTGCTTTTCATGTTATTGTAATATGTTATTGCTTGAGTAATGTCAATTGTAAAACTTCTTTTGACACATCCTGAGGGTTGGAAAGGTCCACATTTCTGCAAGAGCGTAATTTCACAGCTGTTAAAATATATTTCCTGCATTTTTTGTTTCATAATTTCTAGAGATTAAATAGCTCCACCAATATTTAGTTGTTACATGACTAAACACTGGTTTCCTTGGGTTTGTCTGTCTTTTAACCCCTGGAGAGTCCAATTGATGTGTCCAAACACTTCTCTATGACGGTCCAAACACTGTGGCATATTTTGTGCTACAGAAACTTGTTGCGGTAAGAAAAATTTACTACAGTGAACTACAGTTCAGCCCACAGATGAGGATCATAGGTACTAATAGTTTGTTTACATGTCATAATATTGCAGTGTAAGAGTGTTACCCTTTAATCAGGTTTAACTGTATTTTACTGCCACTGAAAGCTGGGATGGAGGAAGAAATTATTGGCAGTCAGAGCTTATTCTGTAATTTGTCATGCATGTCACCACAGTGAAAGACATGCTTGAGCTGGCAGTGACAGTGCAATTGAACAGATAGCACAAGACGTGCCCTTCACTTTGCTAACATGCACTCAGCATACGTTGGAGTGTGACTCAATAGAATAATTTCTGTCCTTGAGCATTCCCAGAGAAGGGACGTATTTCTTGCCCTGCACCTGTGCTGCTCTCCAGGCTCCAGCTGCTGATTAACACGTGAGCAGCAGTCACAGCTCTGGTCTTTCCCTGTGCTGGAACTATACGATGAGTTGAAAAACATTTTCAATTCATATGAGTAATGAGCATTACAAATTAGACTCAGATCAATTGTTAAATGAAGACGATTATGAAATATTAAAAGGAAGCTATTATACATAATGTATTTGTCACAGATTAAAAATTGGCATTCATGTAATATTCTTCTCTGCCTGATAATGTATTTGGATATTTAACATATTTAAATGGAGTACAAAAATGAAAGATAAGTGGGAGGGAGGTGCATCTATTTAAATAAGGACCGGACTTGTTAATGAATTCTGCAAAAGGGAGTTCTCTTCAGTCTTGGATATACTTTATCTCTGGTCTATGGTGAGGATGTGTAAGACATGTCATCTCAGGCCTGGGTACCACTGTCATTATTATTGTCTTTGAAGACATTACTTTGTTGTACACACTTGGGAAGGAGAATTTTGATTTAAAGTCTAGTCCTGTCACTTGTGTGGAAGTCCTGCTGACTACAGGGTGCTTTTGTACTAACAAAATGAAGTTGCTGGTCAGCTGGGGGTTTATCATGACAGAAAGTACAAGCAGTAGAGTCACTTGCTCCCTGTGTTCTTCTGAAGCCCTGCTGTGCTGAGATGTTTTGCATTGCATCTGATGAGTCAGTGGTGAAGCTTTCTCTCCGTGCTTGATGTGCTGAGGATGTGATGCTGCTGCAAAACCTCATTAAATTCAGCTCAGTGCTAGAAATGGTTGAAAAAAAGAGGAATAATTGATAGACCAGTTCTTACATCAGAAAATACTACTTCCATGAAAATGAGACATTCTGGGGAGATTTGTTGGTCCTTACGAATTTTGCAGTAGGAATCGGGCAGGTAAGATGGTCGAAAGTCAGGATACCTGGTTCTCCTTGTGCCACCCATACCTCCAGACTCCCCAGGCAGCAAGGCAACCTCTGTCTTACCTAGTGTTGGCACTCCACCTTTTTTTCTGGGCTGTGGGTGTCCTATCCTCAAAACGGGAGTGAAGTTTTCCCAGTGTGCCAGCACTGAGGAGGACACACCAGCTTCTGGGTCATGTGAGATGAGCCCAGGAAGTCTCACCAGGGAGAAGGGACAAGTGGGGAAGAGGTAGTGGGGGATGAAGTCCCAAGGCACTGCAGCCTGCCCAGGAGGAAGGGGTGGGAGGCCAGTGGCTCATTCATCTGCTGTGACAGGGGCAGAAAGGGAGCAGAAATCCGGGCTGCAGTGGCCCTTTGCAGCACGCAGTGGGGTGTCCAGGGAATGGAGGGGGGGGGCTGGAATCCCATTGGGTGAACGGATGGAAAGAGTATATTTAGTTTCAGGAAAAACAAAACGTTCCAGCAACCCGTTCTCTAAGGTTATTTCCATATTTCCAAAACAATATCTGATGGGAAGTCAGTATATTTTGCCTTTTTGTCTGTACTCAGGAGGGAAGCTTAAAAATCACAAGTTGGGTTTTTTTTTTCATCTGGATGGACTTTTCCAATTTATCTCTGCTCTAGTGTTAACAGATTGTGTTTGTTTTTGGAGACTCCCTCATTACAAAAACCTCTGTTAGCCAAGAAACCATCACGTCTCTATAGGTTAACACATGCAGGTATTTCAATGCTTCAGGAGGTAAGGTTGCATTCTGCAGAGCTATCCTGTGAGAAAAGGGACTTTTGAGGCACTTGTGTTTGTTTCTATGATCTATTTTTGTTTGTTCTAGAAGAAATGACATCCTTAACCTTGAGTTCCAAGATATTATTGATTGAAACCACATACTTAAGAAACTTGAAGAAGATTACTATATAATACTAAATAATATTAGTTTATATATTTATAAACTGTAAGGGCACAGATTGTTGGGTAATAGTAAATGATTAAATTTGTTTGGAAAAAAAATAATTTTTTCCTGGGGTTTGGAAAATCTCCTTTGAAGCCTTTTCTATCTCTTGAGTAAATATGTGCAGTTATAATTAGATGGTTTTGTTAAACATGTATTATGTAACCAAAAAATCTGGAACAACTCCAATACTGTTTCTCTCCATTGTGTAAATATGTAATTAGGCAAGAATTTTTTTCCAGTGCTGCCACTGATTACATTTTCCTTGGTCATGCAGGAATGGGATTTTTCTGCTCTCAGACTTACCACAATTCGAGCTCTACAACAAGCCCTGAAGCAGCGTATTACTGTTCTACTCCCAATTGATAATTCTTTACCCTCTGTTAATTTCTTTGGCTGTCACCTTCTTGGGGAACACATGGGAAAACCCTACCTGAAATCTGACACAAAATATCAGTCTAAGAAAATATTAGGTACTCCTAATGGCACTGAGCACAGGGATGACAGTTGAGGTTTTTCCAGCACATGGGGCTACTGAGTGGGGAATAGCTCAGAAGACCATATTCTTCAGTTTCCGAGCATGCCACTGGTGCACAACCATGTGTTGTCACTTCCTATACTTGCTCAGCTGAGAGAATTTTGGATGCAATAGGTGCTGTGGCTGTGCTTCAGGAGTGCTTGAGGAAAAATAACTCAAAGGTTGTACCTCCAGATTTTGCAGCCTCTATTTATGAAGTAAAAGTTTGGTCCTGAACTCTAATTAAACAGATGATGCTGGCAAGGGGAGCTAGTCATGAATGCTGAGCTGGACAAGCTATAGGATGAAAACGCACCCTGACTACTTACACCAGGCCCACTTGGCTGGAGGTTACTTTATACCTTCAGGCAGCATATGCTTCCAAGGGAAGTTTTTTTCTTGCATAGACCAGAAAAATACAGACATTTTTGTGTAAGCCTTGTGACATTGCTGATAACATATCCCTAGAGTAGGAAAAACTGGCAAAGATGACTGACAGGAGCATGTCAGCACAGGACAGATACCAGTTCAGTTTAGCTATGGCATAATTTTTTTTGTGATTTTGCCAAGAGATTTCTAGTAGTGGATTTTCATGTTTAGAAATATTTTAGAAGATGAGTAATTTTGAGGATTCACAGGGCTTGGGCAGCGTTTTTATTATTTCTGGCTTTGATTGTGTTTCCCCAAGAAAATGTGACTGTTAACTATCACTTTGAAGGCCTTTAACATTCAGGAGGCAGCCAGAGCTTTCTAAAAACATAATTAACATTTTAGTGAACTTCTGAAATAATTCAGGCATATATAATCCATTAAGAACTCAGGGGAAGGGAATCTATAACCACTCACGGATGAAACAGAGCAGTGTCATACTCCTACAGTGTACTTCAAATGGCCGTTCTTAGACTGGTTGTCATTCTTATTTCTGTTGCCCCATAAATAAACTATAACATGACTTTTTATGGTGAATACCTCTAGATAACATTAAAATAAGCTCAATTCCTGAAGATCAAGAAGTTATAGAACACTACAGATATGTTTTGTAGAGCTGTTTCTTCAGAGAACTGCAGAAAATTAAGGCTTTTCACAGCAATAAAATTGATCTTTAAAACCAAAAGTATTATGCTTTCAGAGATTTGTGGTACTTCAGTTATAAAGCAGCATTTTTTCTTTAAAACTGCCTGCCTCTAACCTATTACAATTTTTTGAGCATATGAAAATGATGGAAGTTATTGGGAAAAAGGTTTATGTAAGTTGCAAAGACTTAAAAAAGCCAATGATAAAGTTCATTAAAAGACTCTATGAAGTGATCCCATGGTGGGAAATGTACCTTCAATGTGTTAAAAATGGCTCAATTATGAAAGGACATGTACAGAATCCAGTTTTTTAAATTGTGGAAAGATAACATCAGGGTGTGGCAAGATGTTCTACAGGATTGATTGTTTAATTTTTAATGTATTACTAGGAAAACACTACACATCTATTACATTAAGTATTACAAGGGTGAAGTAAAGCAGCAGTAAGGCTGAAGAGAAAAATACTGACAGTTTCCCAGGACACAAAATTATTTCATCTAATCAGTACTACTGAAGACTGAAACTCATGAGGTCTTAAAAAAGAAAAGAACAGTTTCTAACTTTGTTGATGTCTGCCCATTGCAATATACAACAGAGACAGCAATCTGAGTTACCTATGCATTTCATTGCCTTCCAATTTAACGATACAAGTTTTGGTTGTCATTGTGGGAAGTCTGACATCCTTGCTGAATCTGTGGAGATAATCCAACAGCAGACAGAAAGTTGAGGACACAAAATGTAGAGGAGGTATGCCATTACACAAGACTTTATGGCTCATTTCTCTCTCTTTCTCCTTAACCTGTAATAAACAAATGAGGTGTCCTAGAGCAGCTTTTTGTAATCCCCAGGTTTTTTTTGATTTCAAGCACAATCTATACTTTTTTTATTTGGAGAGATGGGTTTTCAGAAAGCCATGATTAGATAAGGTTGGTTTTCTTATTCTCCAACTCCATATTCTGGCTCAGCTCTTGAATGGCCCTATAGGTACACATGTACACATTATGAGTTTTGGGATTTTCCAGCTGTGTTGATCTGCACCGTAGTGGACAGTTAAAAGAGAAGGGGAAAAGCAAAATAATTCACTCATCTTTCTGAGGTGCATGTTTTTGAAGCCCAGGGAAGTGGCACATTCGAAAGCCTGTTCTAAGCCTTTTGGACTGAAACCCCAGGAGGATCCTTGTCCATCCCATCTTCTCTCTTCTGGTTTCTTCATAATCGATATATTCCTACTGTCAGAGAAAGCATGAAACTGTTTGACTAAAAAAGCTGCCCTGTATTAACTGTCTTGAGAGCTTAAGGCGGTTTCTTTACTTGAACTGAGCAATTCCCCTTAAAATAAGTGTGACGTTTCCCCAGAGACATGAAAACCAAAGCCTGATCTGTCATAACTAATAAAGGCAGAACTTTGTCAGTCAAACAGTCAGCAAAGACCTCAGGGGGAAGGGAATTAATGGGATTTATTAACATGTTGCTGCTGCCTGAACATGTGCGCTATACAGCTGCGGAATTAAAATGTGCCACAGCATTCTTGCAGAGTGATATTTTTTGTTGTATTTTCTTATCTACCATTAAAATCTTAAAAAGAAAAATTATGAATTGCACTGAAAATAAGTCTCCCTGTTAAGAAGAGATAAAACAATGCATATAAGTGAGCATATTTGGGATAACAACATATGTGTGATTCAAGATAGTATATGTAACTGCAGCTAAATTACTGTGGTTTTTTTCCCTCATACATATTGGTTCATAGTACTGAAAGGTCACTTCATGTCATAGCTATTTCTGCTAATACAAAAAACTTGAAAATGCTCTTTTATCTAAAAAACAGTTTAACACAGAAATTGTTTACTTATAGGTACTTCTGTGTCTTAATAATTCTGTTTTCAAATGCTTTAAACTGCAGCAAACTCCATCAGAACTGCATGACTTATATGACCAAAACTGATGTCAAAAGTTGTCTTTTAACTCTATGGTGGGACTTTATCAATCTGAATTATTCAGGGCACACTGATGAATAAGAAATACCTTTTCACAAGATGAAATGAGTTCATAAACGTATCTAGTTCTTAACCATGAAGAAAAGTAATGTGTAGTATTCATGTAATAGATAAATTATCAGGTCCCGGAGAATACATTGTTATGTTCAGTGTTGTTGAGATTTCCTCTTTTCTTTCAAAGTGTCAGAAGACTTCTGTGAGAAAGGTGCAGTTCAGAATTTTTCCAGGTATAAAGAAAGTAAGACCTGTACACACACGTAAGACACTTCAGTCTCATGAGAAGAAATTCTTGCAGAAAATCATGTCCTGATCCTAAGAAATGTGTATCTTACAGCTGGTCCTTGCTCAGGCTAATAGTTCTATTGCATTTAATTTTAAGGACAGCCAGTCAGTCAGTCCTATGAATCAGAAAAACACAGAAAATAAGCTCTACCCCTTTTTAGTAAGTCACCTCAATCCATAAGATCTTGACACTTGCCATTTAGAGGGGTCTGCAAACAGTGAGTATGAGACTGATCCTATACGAGACTGAACAGTATGAGACTGATCCTATTCCTTACACCTTCAAACTGCCTGGAGTAGTATGACTGCTCATGCAGGAAAAGCTGAGTACTTTCGAAATGCCCCCAAATAAAAGGCTGCAAATGGTCTTTTGCTTATTTTTCTTAGGAGAAAATTAAGATGTTCACTGCTTCTAATCAGCTTACAGATGTAGCAATTTATAGAATATAAAATCAAATCACTTCTCACAGTGTTCTGTCTTGTAGCATGGATAAGAGAAGATATATTTCTTCATCAGAAAGAGCTTCAGGCTCCTGTTTGTGTTTACAGAATGGATGTATTGGTGCTTTGCTCCCCCTGCCATGTTCTCTGAGACTCTACCACTGCTGGTGGGAGCACCTGCTCTTTATTCAGGGACCCGGGGTGGGCTCCACTTCTTTGCAGCATGCACTGGCAACACATCTGGAAGGCAGATGCTGTAACTTTTAAAGAGGGTAGCAGATGGTGGTGTGCTCTTCTACCTAAATCAAACAAATCTGAAGCAGGCAGGCACTGCACCTTTCTTGGTTCTGAAAAGCCTCTGGTTTCATCCGCAAAATACAGCTCTCATTTTGCCATTTGTGGTTTCCAATAAGTCACTGCAATAATTTAAGTTGCTGACATTCATTTTTTATGATTAAACCTCATGTCCAAAGGAGATATAGTCAAGCAGTGTGGCTTCCCAGGGTGCCCAGACTCGTGGCCTGGGCTGGTTGTCCGCACTGGTACTGGCTCCAGCTTCAAGTCTGATGTTTCAAATTGCCCCATAGGCTGGCTCAACCTAATTCTTAGGTTGCTTGTGGCATGATTATATTCCACCAGAACACTGAAATCAAGTAACTAGAAGGAAACTCAAGACAAAGAGATGAAATTCCCAGAAGCTAGTACACAGTGGTGGAACTCACAGGAGATAAAAAAATATTCCTGTCTTCTGCCATTACCAGCACTTAGTATAAGTCACTTTTTTTTAAAACTGATCTTTCTTTCAATGCTATAATAAATTCTGCGCATGCAACATCATCTTCCCACATAGCCACTCACCCACACAAATCTTAAGAGGGACAAATCAGTCACCGCAAGCAAAACCCTATAAATTAATTGAAATGCTACTTGAATAAACTGGGAAAGGCACTGATCTTGTTGTTTCTATTGTGAAGTGGTGGGGTGCTGCTCATGTTTGCATGTAGATAGCTAGCTCTATTGTACAGATTTTGGGGTTTTATTAACCTCCAAGAAAATACAGTTGATCAGAGATGTGGAAAATATGTAAATTATAATTACATGAAAATATCCTAGAAAAGGATAAAACCTGAAAAGCTCTTTCCAAAAACCCAAGTTCCAGAATAATGGCGTAGAATTACATCTATAATTAAATGTGGTTTCGAGAGAAAACCCCAAAGGTTTATATTCCTTATAATGATCATCTGAAAGTTGATGAAAGCAGTAAAATATCAACCCATGATCTGTAACAAAGGCAAATATAAACACAGTGTATTTTTAACTGGAACAGCATATTCAGAGTGGAAGCAAAGTAGATACTTAATGGAACAGGAAATAAATGTACAACTTAAGTAAAAGATATTCACACAGATATATTTTTGCCACAAGTGGGAAGATATCAAGGATATTGTAGTGCATGTATGACTATGATACCAACTACTTGTTTACTAAATTATCTGATTGGTTTAAAGCCATAGTGGTATTTAGCTCCAATATTTATTTCAAATGTGTTTAATTATTTCAAGTTACATGTACTAATCAGTTTATGCAAAACAGATACTAGAAAATATATGAAAAAAGAAAAGGCTTCTATGGAGAGATTTTTTTAAGACACTGCAGACAGTTTGTGACTCCACTTCCCTATACTGTAAGCTTCACATATATTTCTCCTCTATTTTTTTAAAAATAGATTTCTGTG
>JAOXJM010000023.1:36552712-36568673 GCA_026413425.1 Tringa solitaria | reverse complement strand
CTCCAGACCCCTCACCAGCCTTGTTGCTCTTCTCTGGACCCTCTCCAGCACCTCAATGTCTTTTTTGTGATAAAAATTTCATTCCATCCATTGCTCCCACGTGCAGATAAAAAAGGCAAATACTATCTCAGTCACTTGTTAACTTTCTAAAGCAAAAGTGCAAAAAAAAAGATGTGGGGTTTTGTGTTTTTCACAATTTTAGAGTGGAAAATTTCTTAACAATCACTCAAAAGCAGGGCATGGACCTCCTTAACGATAATTAAAAGCAAATGCTTATTCTCATTTCCTAGAGAGAATGACTGCCAGACAGCTGTGTCTTGCTTTGCCACATCAGGCCAAACCCACATTGCTTTGACCACCATACCCAGGTAGTGTGTCACTCAGGCCATTCCTGCAATAGGCTTTTCAAAAATTGGTTGGTTTAAAGGCTATCAATGCTGGCAGCCATGGGTTGGCACAGAAACAGGCCCACATCACACCATGGAGCCCTGTGCAAATTTAATGGGGATAGCCATCGGGGAAAATGGCAGTGCCCTTACGTGCACTTCAAAACATAGATCTTGTGGTCAGTATAAATAGACATACAAAAAGCTTCCACCTCTCTCTTCCTTGCCTCACTCTTTTATGAAATCAGTATTGTTTTAAATAATGCCTAGAAAATTTATAATATGTTAATGGGTAGGACGTTTAAATAAACTACAGATAAATAGCCTAAAATTGTAACTGTAAACATGGCATCAAATATCTTTAATATAAGATATGTCTTTGTTAACCTCACTCTATGAATTTCTGCCAGCAAAATACTATCTAACCAGAAAAACTCATTTCTGTTGCTGCCTGTTTGTTACGTCTCCCTCTTTAGACTCAGAAAAATCTTGAAATGTAACTGGATTTGGTTCAACAAGTCTTACTTCTTACTTGTGCTTTTTTGCTGGTGCCCATCTGGCCCTGGGCTAGGTCCATCCGGCCTGATGTCTCAGGGGCACCAGGGAAATGGCTGTGGTAAGCCAAGCTGAGGACAGAAGAAGGTGGGATTGAAAAAAGAGGTGGCCAGGTGGGAAACGTTCAGCTCTGCTGTTGCTTTTACAGAGGTGGGTCTGTAGCCAGGCTCCAACAAGGATGACTCAGAAAACAGAAGGAAGTCTGTCAGAAGCTTCTGAAGTAGAAGCAGCAGCTTTGGTTCTACTTCTCAAACAAGCTGTAAGAAGTGGGTTTGAACCTGATCCTATTTTTTCTTTTTATTTTGGTTTTCGTTCCTTCCCTGTCTCTGCCCCATCCCTGAAAACTGCAAGTGTGGAAAGCTGCATTAGTTTTTGGTCACTTCTAATAGCACAACTCACATCTTGGTAAAATAACCAGTTCTTTCTCTTCTTGAACAGGTTTTTGTACCTACACTTGCCATCCACATTAGCTGTTGAAAAGTTTCCTCTTATTATGTAGTGTTTAACATAATAGCAGTAGATTTTCCTGCTGTGTATTACAGAACTGGAAAACGTTTAAATATTATCCACAGAGCTGAACCTTTTTATAATCACCTCTTCTGTTCTCCTTAGTACCTCAAAATAATTCCTGAGTTGAGCCAACTAATATCCTCCTGCTTAAGTGTTTCTGAAACCACTTCATTTGTGCGTGCACCGAGGGAAGGTTTCCTCCGCGTTTTCCTCTTTCCATCCCTGTCATTCAATGTTCCAGTCCAATGGTTTTTCCATTTCTGTTTCCAGTGAGCTCATTTTAAAGTTCCAAATAGCTCTTTACGTTTACATTCTGTATCCATTTCTTTCATTTCCATTTCTTTACTTTCTTTTTTCATGTCATTATTCATATTAGGATGTGGCACTACTATCTTTCAACTCGCAAGTTAAATCCCATTTTTTTTCTCTATGGATCTAGAGGGTATGAGTGTGCTTTGATTTCTGTAACCAATTTGCTATATTTTTTTTTTCAAAACAGATTATTTTTTCTTCTTTTCTGATAAATAATCAAGAATTTCCAGACATAAAATTTCTCAGAACAACAGCAGTCTATTGACAGTGTTCTACAATAAAGTTATAAAAAAAACATATTCCAAGGATGAAAATGAGGTATGCACAGCCCATTTTTTATTAAATGTCAGCTACCTAACTGAGCTTAAAATCAAAATTAATTTTTGAATAAATTCTTTTGGTATTTATGCTGTATCTTGAATGAATATGGATCAGTATGTCTAATAAATTAGTATTCAGGTTTCATTTCCAGACCAATTGGAAAGGACAATTACAGCTTTACTAGGAGAACAGTGGAAAATGGGTACTATAATACAGTGGATTTGCAAAGCCTGCTTTTCAATGAGATATCCTGAAGGCACAACAAATATTTCAAACTCTAAGGAGCCATAGCATTAACTGCTCTAAGAGTCAATTTTAACAATTAAGATCTTACATTAGAAAATAAAGTTAAGCACATGCAGAAGACTGAGCCAAGCACAGAAGAGGGAGTGCTGGGAGAATGTTTCAAAATGAGAGGACCTCAAGGGAGGAGGACAGATAGAAGCATGATGGATTGCTCACCAGTGATAATAAATCATATGTACATGTTGCATCTGTGAGAAAAGGCTAATGATTATACTTGTTTTAAAACCCAAAGGCCAAAGGAAATCTTGCCTCGGATTCTACTTTATTGTTTATTTATTTCTATGCCTAAGTTTAGCAATTACATCATACTTCTATTCTTCCTGTTCCAAAACCTAACTATATGCTGAAAGCAGTGAGATAACTTGCTGCTTCCAGTAATTCTTGAGTTCAGAAGATCAAACCTTTGTTGTTCTCTTCCAGAAGAATTGAAGTGCTGCAAATTGGAAAAAAATGCTATTTACTGCTGTTAATGCAAGATCACGGCTCTTGAAGCTGTACTTGTTTATTAAAGGAACTGATCTAGAGCAGTACTTTTTGCTTTATAGTTGAGAATCACCTCATATTCACAGCCTCAGCTCTGGGAGATGAAGGTTGCTGTCTCACGTGAGGCCAGCAGCTGATGGCCCACCAGGCCATTGAGGTACCTCCAGGAGCGCTGCAGGAACCAAAACATTTGCTGTCCCTGGGTGGCAGATGCAGAAGCAGTACCACTGTGTTTTGTGTTGGGATGCATGGAGTAAATGGCTGGGGACACTGAGGACATCTGGGAAGGAATAGTCATCCTTTGGGTAAGGGCAGTCCCTTTTCCCTCCTCCCCTGAAATATGAGACAAAAATAAGGAAGCGTGTTCTGCACATGTCAAATCCTTTTTGATGAACTTATTATATTTCTTTAAACTATCTGCCATGTCATATTGATACTAACTACATAATCTCATACACATTGTCTTATGGAAATGCATCCCCTCAACCACTCCCAAAGGGGGAAGAGTGACAGCAGTTTCCTGAACTCTTTTTGAGTGGCTTGTCTGTGAGGTTGCAATACCCTACTGCGTGCTACATTATGTATTAGAGCAGGAGGAAGATTGCAGTTTATATCTATTTAGGAAATAATGGCCAACGATGTCCTGCTACGGTTTTCTCAAGATGTTCTGTACATACATACACTTGGAGGGTAAAAGTGCAGCTGAGATGCAGAAGTGGTTCCACAGATCATTTCTGCTTCACAGGCATGAGTCCTGACTAAGCAGATGATTTGGTAAGTAAAGTGTTTTTCTTCCATCAGTAACTCTCCAGGTGTTAGTGAAGTCTGAGTAACTCCTCAATATTTTCTATTGGCTGAGCTATCAAACTGACACAGCCTATGTACTCTAGAATGCAATTTTATGCCAGAATATCTATATTAAAATATGATTATAGAACAAAAGTGGATAAACGATGAGCAAGCTCACCCAGCACAGATTTCTCATCTCCATTTTTTCCTTCTTTTCTGTTTTTTTTCCACATACGAAGTCATCAGAGTTATATTTTTCCTGATTAACACATTCCTTCATCAACTATAATTGCAACCATTAAATTAGATTGCCTCCTGTTAATCTTCCACTGCTTCAATCCTATTATGCAGAGAAATAATGTAAACTGTCAGAATTAGAGGATGCAAGTGCCAATCTTGAAACTAGAGAAAAATATTGTTTTAATAAAAAGCCTTTCCATCATATTGAACCTTAAAGCACTACATAGATGGCATTTTCTTTAACCACCAGAAGTATGCATAAAAAATGGAAAATCTTTTCATTAACAGGAAGAAATAAACATCATATCAAAGCTGATGGCATTCTCACATGCATCATTTGTATAGTTCAGCAGACAGCTTAGAATTAAAGAGAGCCTCAGGCAAGGAGTCAGAGAAGCAAATAAGAGCACTTGAAGTCTTAATTTATATCTCAATATAAAGTTTATAAGGCTAGATAAAAAAGTAGGTAGTGGAAACATTAAGTCCCAGCAGTCTAGCCAGTCTGATTAATATCTCTTTGAACAGAACTTATATTAAGACAGTTCAGGGAAGACACAGCTGGCTTTAAAAGGCAAAGCCTGGCACAGCTGCCAGGCTTGGCATGTAATGGAGGTGGAATACTTCATCTAGAGCTATCTTATGTTAAAATATGATATTAATCTTGCAGTAAGTTTTAAAGATCTCACAATCTGAGTGATCGTTTTAGCTTTTGCAGCACTGAAACATTCTACACATCCTCCTGTGATTTTTTGAAGACTTTATCAAAGATTAATTACGGGTCTATCACGTTTTGAAAAATACTGCATTTTTAAGTGTTAAAATAAATTATAAACTGTCCCTAGTTTTCTAGTGTATAGATAAAGCCAGTGACCCCTGGACTGAATAATTGATCTTTGGTGCCACTATAGTCCATAGTCAATCAATCATCTTTTTGATATATGAGATAGTAAGGGAAAAAATGCTTATTACCAGAATAAGCAGAATTATATTGGCTTTGCTGTGAAGAATAAAATATACATAATCAGAGGAATCTACTGTTCATCTAAGATGGCTTGGGAAAACGATCATTGGTGGATCTTAAGAGCTGGTTGTTCATTCAGAAAACAAGCAACTAGAACACACACACACACAAAAGAATAAACAACAGAGTATTTCCACAGATTCCTAGTTCATACATTTTCATTCCAAGGTTTCTTCATCAGCTTTTCACAGGATGATTTTTTTCTCCTGTAGGTTATCATGAAGGTATTCACAGAATTCATGCAGGCTCTCATTTTTAACTGTTACTATTAAAATAAGTCTCTTCCCTGCAACAGCAAAAGTTCTCTTGAATTTTTTTCAGGTTTATTCAGGCATATTCAACCTCTGCATTCCTCTACCAGGACAATTGTTTCAGTTGCCAAAAGGGTTGCAAGATGCTTAAATATACAATGTATGTTTTTACGACCTTACATTTCTGCATATCTAATTGCAGTAGTTGCCCTCAGAATATTTGGGAGAGGTGTACAGTGCTGTCTACCAAGATGTGGCCATATTTGGAAGCAGGTGACCCTTGAGTCATCAGCAGGGGCAGCTGGGAGACCTGGTCTCCAGTTCTGGTGCTGCTGGCTAAGTTTGTCTGGCCAAGGGGCCGACAGGTCACTTTGCGAGTGATCTGGTTGTAACTAGAGATTGAGAGGGAGGCTCAGACCCATGTGTCTGGTCTGCAGCATGATGCTTTGGTCATAGACAACTCTGGCCAGATGTGTCCAAAATTTAGATGATGTAAAATATTAATGACAGCATTTGGAAAGGATCGTCACCGTGTTGACAGTGAGGGCAGGAATTATTTTAACAGCTAGGATGAAAAGTAGCCTCTCCATGCACTACTCTCTATTGCAAAATGTATTATATCCTGAACAGTAGCATATCCCCACAGGAAAGGGAACAGAAAAAAAGAAAATGGGAAGGACAACAAGGAGGAATTGGCTGGTGACAAGAAAAAGATGCAGGAAAAGAGACCAAGAAAACAAGGCAGTTATGGAAGTGCACATGGGGAAGAAAGAACAGAAAGAAACAGGAGAAGAAAGCTTCACAAAGATGCTGAAAGAAACTAAAATTAAAATAAACAAAATGATTCTGAGAAGACTAAAGTGGGAAAAAGTCAGTGTGAATTGGAGAAGTCACTGAAAAGAGACAGAAGGGAGCCACCTGCGCTCCTGCAGGGGTGCATAATGGGGAGAACTGGCCTATTTACCACGGTCAGCATCCAGCAAACTCATAGACCAGATGTGACAGCAGCATCCGGTATCCTTATCTTCTTCGAGGCATATCCTTGACCCTCAATCCTTCCATTCTAATCCGACATCATAAATAACCAATGGTGCTCCCTGAAGTACATGAACAAGTCAGTCCCTGCTGAGTTCCTTCCCTGTTTGTAAATGCTATCTGTCACAGAGGGAAAGGCTTGCTGTCAATGATGGTGTGAGACACCACTGAGGTCTGAGGAGCCCACTACCCCCCTTGGTGTTGCCCTCAAATGACTTGTATTTCTTATTCATTTTTCAATTATTTTGTCACTTCAGCAGTGGCAATATCCATATAGCACATTGGTTTCCAATTGACGAGAAAAGTGGATAAGGCATTTTTGTTGAAGAAATTTTCATTCTGTGGCCTTGTTTCTTAGTCTGTCATATCCGTTTCTAAACTACATACTTTGGCATCTGAGCAAAAGGTACATTATTGCTTAATTCTATGAAGTATTTCCTAGAGCAGATTATGAATGTGTGGGAATGTCGACTGTGGAGTCTAATTAAATTACAATTATTTTGTAATTTTCATGGTAAAAGTTATTGTATATTTGTTATTTAAGTACAGACTAGTTACATGATAATTGAAAAGTTACTAGTGGAACATGGAGTGAAACTTTATAGGAAATCACTGTTTTGTCCAATTTGCCCATATTATTTGTCTAAAAAATATAAGGAAGAAATTGCTTGCATCATACACTCAAAAACATTTTGCCAAAAGGAGTTAATTTTTCAGATTTGAATGAGTGTTTAAGCGCTTTCTGTCTCTCATCCCAAAAACTTTATATTCAATCATCCCTCTACAAACCATGAAAATACTTCTGGTGGACAGACAACTCTTCAGCATGTCCTCAGGTGCTTTTCGAGATAAGATGGAGATGGGAAGTAGAAGAGCATCTGTATACCGGGTGATAAGGGTGAAAACACAATGTCACAGTGATTTATAGTACACCCGAGATATATGTGGAGTTTTTTTTTCCTTTGTTCCTTTAAAAGAAATTGAGCTTTGCACTTGAGGCTAAGCTTGGGACTGTTAATTGGGAGTTAGAATGAGTTGCAAGTGCAGTAAGACTTCTGTAAGATTACACAGCTGAAGCAGAACAAAACTTTTCCAATACATGGATAATTGCATGCAATTTACCCATGGGGCTTTGCATTATTTTTCAAAGTGTTTTGAATAGCAGTGATCTTCATGGTCACAGTATTCATGAGATAACTCTTATCTACTGGAGAAATATTTCAGGTAAACTTTAGACAGCAGCTCTGTTATTTCTGCACTTGCTACATCTTTAGCAACTCCGTTGTACTGTTAAAGCTCAGCCTGTGTTAGAGGGAGGGGTAAGGCCTGGCTCCCAATGGCCTTGCTTCATGTTGGGAGAGAGAGCTGGTCCTGAAGATATTCAGGTCTATGTGGTAAACCATGAAATGGGGAGATCTTTTTGAACCATTGTTTTACCCTGGTGAATCAAGGAGAAAATATGATGGAGCCACATTCTGTCAATAAAAAGAAGAAACATCCTGACTGAGGACAGGAATTGGCCCATTTGCTACTGATGGATGTTGGAAAGCAGAATGCAAAGTATCACCAGTGCCTGTCATGGGATTGAGCCAAACCTGTGTTAGGAATGAGCACTGCACATCTGAATGTATCACTTGGGCTGTACATGCTCTTTTGCTTCCTCCTCCCTACTTGCTAAAGAGGTGCCAACATGTTTCCAAAAAATGATGCTGGTGGTGAATGGGCTGCAGCCTTTTCTTCTCTCCCAACCGCTGCTGACAAACAGAGCCCAACACCTATACCAACTGCTTGGCACAGCTGTCTGTCGCAAACATTGTCACCCACAAGAGGAGGATGAGTGATGCCACTGCTTCTGCTGGCACCACTAGACTTGTGTGGATCTTGGGAAATATGCAGAAAGGGCTTCCATGGCCCTTCATCCCCCTCTGATCCTGAAGACAAACTGCACACTGCTTCTTGAACCACAGCAGCTTCTATTAGGCATGTTACTATTAGGCATGAAAAGAGAGGTCTCTAACCCTCACACTACAAAATATTTCTTACAGTGCAAATGTATGTGCTTAAAAGAAAAAAAAAAAGCTGAATGCTTTCTATTCTTCTTGTTGAAGTTTTAGCCATGGAAAGAGAAAGACTGGAAAGAAGCACTGACAAATCATTTATTTCAAAATTGGAAAGAATATTTTAAAACGCTTAAAAAATTTGTACATGGAGCTATTTTAAAACTAACAACAGAGTGATGACATCTTGGAATGAATGCCTACAGAGTTAGCAAGGAAAAGCACTGGGTAAATTAGTTTCAGATGGATGAGAGACATATTTTTAAAAAAAGCTTAAGTGAGTTAGAAATCTAAATTTCCTTTCAGTCATGGCTAAAGGTACTTAGAAAGACAGCTTTTTTCAAAATGTGACTTGAGCTCCTGAGTTACAGACAGCCTTTGAAAACTGTTTAAATGCAAGACAGTTTTCTTTGTAAAGTAGAAAATGTGACAAATTTTAGATACCCTTACATGGGAAGGTTTGTAAGGACTTTACTGAGTATTGTTGAGATAAGCCTTCAGAAGAAAAGATTTCTTAGAAACCTCAAGACTTACCTAAAGGATCTCAGGCTACTTACTGACATTTCTGTTGCTCATTTCCCCAAATGAGCAGCAGCAAAGGTAATGGGAGCAGATGAAAATATGAAGGTCATAAAAGAAAGCAAATTATGTTTAGATTTCATCAGTAACCAATAAGGAAAGAAATCTATTTGCCCAGAAATTCAAGCAAAATGTACAGGAACATTTCCAGGGAGACTTTCTCTGTGGGAAGTGCTGTGTGGCCTATGCTTTCTCATCAATCCTTGTGCATCGTGTGCTCTGGTGTCTACCATGGAGAGCAAGCTGGTTTTAGTTTATTTAGTTCATTTAGTTACTAAAGAATTAATTATTCTCAAGGCTCAAGAGGTATTGATGTATTTTCAAATGGTATAGTCTAAGACCATTTGTTCACAAATTGCAAACTGTCTTACCACTCAGTTTGCCAATACTTTATGTCCCAAACCTATAGATTTTATGGCAACTTCGTGGTATAAATTTGGGATAAGAATTGCTCTGATTACCACGTTGCAGACACACAGTCTGAACAATGTTGGAATTATTTACCAGAAATGTACAAATACTGATGTCCCTCACAAAGACCAAATGAAAGCAGTACTTTTGCATTGCACGCAGTTACAGTTAACACACCACAGAGGCATCTCTGTTGAAACATGAATCTTTAGCATTAATCTGAGAATTTTTGTTTAAGGAGTAGAAGAACACAACACAGGAAGCAATCACATTTCCAATATTATGAGATAATCCCAGTAAATTATGTTTTGTATGCTTGATTCAACACTCTAGATGGGCTTTTTCAAGATTTTTTTGAAACACCTATATACTTTTTGTGAGCGAGTCCTGATCTTGCTGCTATTCTGACATGAAAAGGTATCATCACATAACTGTATTTGAAGAGGTACCACAAGAACCTTTACAAGTAGTTTTTAAGTTTGGATCTCTGTTCAATATTGACCACCTTTTCCTCAGTATTTTGATAGGACTTCAAAGAGTCCATGTTATGGCCAGGAAAATGGCAAGACCGTTTTATGTAAACAAAGCTGAATGATCTGGTTACATCAAATGCAGAATACAGCAAAATAAGCTTCATTGATTCTAAAGCAGACATTTTCAATAAAACCAGCCACCCACAGACATATTTAATCACCTTAGTAAAGAGGATTTGATTTTCTATGGCAACTGAACATCTGTCACATCCATTGACTTCCCAAATACTTTGATTTTTTTGTTCCAAAACGGATGTCCATAGCACTCATTGAGTGAATATTTGATGTTCCATCTGGTCCAGGCATGTGCTCCTGTTACTGCCTTTGTACCACTCACACTTTTTAAAGGAAAATTTGTAAGCAACAGTTTTTACTTTTGAGTGCTTAAGCCCCGTCAGCCACACTGGAATTAAGACATCTACTTAGGTTTAGGCTGAAGCACACATCCTGCCCTGGATATGGCTGGTGTCTCAGTCAAAAGGTATGTTAGTAACAGTAACACTTTAATTTTTAATTTTTTTTTTAAGAATGATCCATCTGATTTTTTTTTCCCTTTGAGCCTGGGAGTTGTGCAATACCCTGGCTTTCTGTAATATATGACTAGCTTTAGTGGACTATGTCATTGGAATTAGATGATCCTCTCATTCAGACAAAGCCTGGCTCTCACTACCTGCTCTTCAAGTAGGTTTCCATAAGGCAGAGTAGCTCCAAGTTAAAGTGACCTGCAGGTCTTCTCCCCACCATGCGCCCCCAGGTACACTTCCACAGGGTGTCTGGTCCTGGGGAAGCTGGGGGAGGTGGTGTCCAAGAGCCCTGGGGAGGCTGCTGGGGCTATGTCTGCACCCATGAGCAAAGCTGGGTTAGCACTAATTCCTGCCTCCTTACCCCATCTAAAATGAACATCCTCTCTCTTGGTTTAGATGCAGTGAAATTGACTTTCTCAGATACTTCAGAGAGGGATGATCATTCCTAGCAGTTTTAGATTAATAAATCAACTTTTATTTGATGAGCTAATTTGAATTTTGGTGATGAATTCTTCAATAACATCAAACAAAAGTGGAAAAGGAGGAGAGAGAGATTCTGAACAATAAACCTTAGAAAATGCAGATGTGATACAGAAATGAAAGTTGTTGCACAGCTTTCCTAGCTAGCAGTGCTTCTTACAGACTTTATTAAGTTTTTTTCCTAGGAAATCTGTTTTCATGTGTAGTTGATTAAATGAGGGGAAAGGCTCCATTTACATAATTTTCAAAGCAGACAACTGATTTTTGAAAGCCAGAGGGTACAAAAAGTTAGAAATTATGTTGTCTAACTTTGGTATTACAGAGCGATGACCAATATTTTCATTTGTTGGCCTCAGACACCAAAACCTTTCTGAACTGGATGAATTTGGATGCAGAACAGAGTGAATTACTCTTGATACTTGAAGAAAATAAGCCTTTTTTAAAATCGCTTTATTTTATTTATTTATGAATTTTATGAAAGTTTTCTATTCTTATTTGTATTAAAAACTGTTTTATAGGAAACACAAATTCTAAATAAAACTTTGTAATTTTAACACTGATTCTTGGTCTATTTCCAGACATGTTGATTCTATGTAGCATGAATTGTATAAAAAGAGATACATAATTATTCTTATATCATCAAGAATTCATACTGAATCTAAATCAGGAATGACTGATGTAAAATAAACATTTTGCTTAAAAATCAGTAATGTAAAATTTGACTATTCACATTGGATTCAGTGCTTTAGTCTCAATTGTACAAAATGGATAAGAGCTAATTTCGTTTCTTTTAAATTTTACTGCAAGTTGTTAATACATCTTTCCATGTCAGAATCTAAAAAAATGCTATACCAGAACTGTACACTAAATTGATATTACATGGACAAACTCTGTCCTTGGATATGCATTTCCATGTTTGTATGTAAGACAAGAACTTGATCCACAATTTAGAATTAAGTGAAGCAAAGACATAAAGCAAATCTTCTAGCTTGATACAAAAGGATATTAAGCAATTTTGTTTTGGGCCCAAACATGCTTAATCCAAAATCTGCTGCTGCTTTTTCAAGACCAGAAATTGAAAGTCTAGATTTCAGAGACATTTATGTTCTGCTTTTATGACCTATCTTAATACTTCAGTCTGCTGGAAACTCAGATGTATCTTTTTTCTCTTTTGGGACAGTTTAAACCTACTTCCATGGTTATGAAGTTTTTATGGCTAGATTTGAAGATACACTATGGTAGGTTATTCCCAGTTTCTCTTGGAGTCAGTTTTTCAGATGTAGGGTCATAGTATCTGTGAATTAATAGCTCATTCATGACTATGTTAAATGCCAGGTTGCAAAGCTGCTCGATCAATGATTTCTTCTACATGATTTTACATTTTTTACACTTTACATTTTGTTTTATCTACATTCATTTTACAGTACTTCATAAAAGGCAGGAAGCATTTCCCAGAAGAAGATTGCATCCAGCACATTGAATGAGGCAGGATTCTTGAGAAACATAGTGTATTGTTATGACTTTAAAGCCTGACGTAAATATTCAGAAGAGGCTGAATTAAGACTTGAGCCTTACTGATGAGCAACAGGGCCAGGTAATAGAACTCAAAGAGAATGCACATGTAAGCACACACACCTACCCCCCAGCCCCAACACATACCCACAATAGACATGTCCAAAACCCAAACCAATAAAAATCACATTATGACCACAGAAAGCACTCAGATGTATCAAAGTGCCAAAAATGGGAAATGAACCTTGAGGCGCATACATCACAATACCATATTATATTTTTTTGACCATTTTTTCGACATATTGGATAGAGTTGCTCTGGAAAAAAAATCAGATTTAATTGATAAAAGAGGTTTTTGCTACAGAAATTGAAAGATATATAAAGAATGTGGCAGAGGGTTAAAGGATAGATATAGGATGATCTTAAGGTTAGCATTTCTCCCATGCCTTTTTTTGTGTACTAGACAAGACTGTGTTGATATCTTGGGACTTTTGCTTGTATAAAACAAAAGTAAGTTATTGACAAAAAATAATAGTCATTGTCTTTGGGTTTGGTTTAGAGGGTTTTTTTGGTACTGATGTAGTGGTAAAGTGATGACTTACACAAGTGGGAAAATACAAACAGTTACATCCCTTTGGAGTACAACATAAGAAAAGCAAGTGATTTGTGTGGGCAGCTTACAAAGCAGCTGAATGGCTCTGGCAAATTTAATGAGAGAAATCCAATGATGTTGTCCTCTTTCTTCAGAATTAAAGGAATTGCTCTGATTATTAGTGTCCTTACAATAGCTATTAAAAGTGACTCTGTCAATGATTCCGCAAAGTCTAAAAGCAACATGTCACCTCACTACCTTCACGATCATTATCAAACTCAGTATGAGATGTTCTCCCTGTTGGAGACCAATATTCCAAATAGTTTCTGAAAATACAACTATACTTTCAGTGGCAAATTTTGTACAGTATAGTCTAAGTGTTTAAGTAAGGAATGAATTTTTCTTGGTCAAGAGTTCCAACAGTTTCAAATTGCTAGACCAGTTGATCTTCTAATGGTCCCATTATAAAATTAATTTTGTCTGTAACTTCAAACAAGTTTATAATTTATGATTCCACAGTGCCTTTTCTGATTGTCTCATCAGCTACTTCTACTGGATAGTAGCTTCTCTTACACAGTCTTTTGCTTATTCCTCTGTTATTCGCAATTGTGCAAAGAAATCTCTGAACAGTTCCTTTATTAATGGTTGCTTTAATTTAATGTTATGTTCCAGATTAATTATAGCTTCTGGTCTACCCGTTTAGCTAGAAGGCTTTCCTGGGTGTTGGGATGGTCACTTATTTCTGTTCTCTTGCTAATGTTTCCGTATTTAAACTCAGTTGCCCTCATGAAAACCGGGGTCAAGATCTCCATCAGCTTTGTATCATATGATGAAAATCAACAAGCAAACAAACAAATACAAATAATGTTCAGTTTTCTAGGTCAGTTCTCTGTTTTTTGAAGACTCCTAGATGCCTTCAAAATGGAGTGCTCTGGTTTTTTGCATTCTTTCCCCCTCATTCAAGAGAAAGTTTCTGTGACAAGGAAGCAGAGGAACAGTACTTTGTTTAGGAAAAGGATAGCTTTGCCCAAGTGCATTTTAACAAACTGAAGGATGCAATGGCAGAGGAAATTTGCCTTTGTACAAATTATTCCTTCTAGTTTTTACAGTAGTGTGGAACTGGTTTGAGAATTACACTTGTAGAATAGCTAGGGATGGTAGGGACCTCAGGGTCATCCACCCTCATCCCACACTAGGCTCACACCAAGGCTATATTTAGCCTCATGTTGGGTTGATCAAGGCTTAATTAATTTGAGTTTTGGATATCTCCGAGGATGGAAATACCACAACCCTTCCATTTTTTTCAACACTCAGTTCATCTAAGAGTTAGACTAGGCTGTTTTTCTGCAGTGTGAGTACAGATACTGTTATGTACTCCCAAAGTCCCGGCTGACATCTCTTATGGAATCGTCTAGATAATTCCCTTTGGCTATGCTATTAACTCGACTGGTTTTTGCTTATTTTCTTTTTCAAAGGAGTTTGTGATTTTCTTCAATTTTATCTCCAAAGAAAGGGCATAGCAAGTTCATGTCACCAAGTATAAGCCACCTGATGGAGCCGTCTTAACAGAGAGCTGCAGTGAGCCCATCTCACATAGTTAACAGAGAAAAATAACATCTCTGGCAAGTACTTTTGCCTGCCCAGGCTCTGCCAGGTTTGAAACAAAAGATTGTCTCAAAGTAAAAAAGATGAAATGTGTTATTTAAATAATTCAAAACAAAGTATTCCAACTTAAGGAACAATTGTGGTTTTTTACTGACAAAATCATTTGTTTCATTTGCCTGAATTCAAAAATTCCATGCATTTTTCAACAAATGAAAGATTAAAGGTTTCTGCCCTGCCTGCATTAATTTTATATAATTAGAGATGAGCTTTACAGTTCTGAGGAAGTGAATTACCTGTGAAGTCAATTACCTGTCTGTTTTTTACATTGTGAAAATTTTAAAATAAATTTTAACTCAATTTTAAGAGAAACAGGCTATTATTCAAGCAGATTTTTAAGGATTTTGTTGAATGAAAAGAGGGGTTTACATATTTGCCAAACAATTATAGATACAAAAATTTACTAAAAACAGATTAACATAAATCTCTTGCATTGTCATAACACTATCCTATGAATTTCTTTTATTCCCTTGCTTTGATATTATTACTGATTCTATCTCTACATTCTCAGTCAGCTGAATCTCTGCTATGTCGTTTTGAAAACAGTGAAGGCGGCAAACATTACTGAGGAGATGTGATTGACTACAGTGATACTTTATTGCAGGATCTTTGTGGCTAGGCCTGTTGGACAAAATGCTTTGCTGGGGACAAACAAACAGCTGGCATGTTGTATAGAGGACAGTTTGCCATGTAGAGTCAGGGTGTAGGTCTTCAGGGTCTATGTGCTCTATTCCCACTTGCTGTCCTGCAGTCTGCCATGAGAAACTGCCCCTCAGGCAACGGGGCTCTTTGGATTGTAAGGTGCTGCTTATGAATGAAGCAGGGGAGGAGGTGATGGGGGTCACCCTAAAGTCTCCAAAAGATTAAAATATTTTTCTTTCCCCTCAGTGACTCATTCTACCCTATCTCAGCTGCATAAAACATTTTACTACAATGGGAATTTATATGCAAATGAGTTTCACATTGCATTGAGAAGCAGATTCAAATCCCTGAACTGGGATGCAGACCTTCAGATCAGGTCCTCAATGGCTTTTGGTAAGTAAAATTCTTTAGCACTGGGCTGATGTTGCTAATGCTGTGTTTCTCCACACCCAAGCAGGAGTGGTTGAATTTTTGCCATAGTTCTCTAGCTTCCACATCAGAAATGGCAGCCCAAGAAGAATCAACACCATCAGATGCGATGAACAGACTGTGTTTATTCACTTTATATACAAATAGTGACATTGTCCCAGTGCCTCTGTTTAGTTCTGCAGTGATCCAAAAAAAAGATTCAACAATGAATATTCATTTGGAAATGTTTTTCATGATTGACTCTAAGTCAATTGCACATTGGTTGGTTGCTTACAATGTGAAAACAGCACTCCTAGATATTTCTGAAGAGAGGTCTACGTTTCAGGACCTT
>JAOXJM010000023.1:36504293-36526811 GCA_026413425.1 Tringa solitaria | reverse complement strand
GGTGATGTACAATCTTTCCTTAAGTAAATTATATTTATGAAAAGGTCAGAATATAAATATTTGAACTTAAAAGAATAATTGGCTTAAAAGATTTAATGATTTGAATGGCTTTGGAATTTCTCCAAATGGAGCAAATAATTTTTGTTTTGGTCATGTTAAATAACTGTGCTGTGCTATGGTTAAAACCTACACCACATCTCTGTGCAAACATATCCCATTTAAGCACTTTTTAGTGAGAAAAGGAGGATGTTAAGATTCTGTGTTGGGTCTAGAAAAATGTCAGTGGAAATGCAGGGGAAAAAGGCTCTGTCCTTCTAAATTCTGAGATACTGGAGCAGAGTTTTCACCTTAAGACACTGTAAGGTAGAAATTCAAACCAGTATCCTTGAAGTCTGCCTGCTTATTTTTTTACAAGTATGTTGTTTCTAGAACTGTATTGGTTTTCAGCTTGGCAAGCTTTGAATAATTATACATTGTCTAAACACTTTTATCTATTACTCAGGTTAAATGGCAATGTAAAATTACAACAGAAGAGGTCCTAGAAAGATGTTGTCTCTTTTTTCCCTATTTTACTTTGTGAAAAGTTATTAAAACTAGTTGACAGAGAAAGCCGGTCACATAAGTGTGCTCATATTTTTATGTCACTTTAATTAATGAAGAGAGTAACAGAACTTAACAATTTTGAGCACCTGCCTGGCTCTTGTAAGCAGTTTCCGTTTCATATGAAATTTTCTAATGACCCTATTGTTTCGAGAGAGTCAATTAACAATCGAAGTCAGAAAGGATGATATTCATGTTTGTGACGATCTTTCACAAGGATATGGGGAGAAAGTGCAATGGGCTCCAGCAGAAACTCCACAAAACATCTGCCAAAAGCCCAACACTTGCAGCTTTCTTGGCAATAATTGTCTTTCTCCTTAGAATTTGGGAATTCCCTGTACCATTGATGCCTACATTATGCAGGGTGTTTGCACATGCTGCTCCTTCTTCCCTTGCCCATCATCACACAACTGTGTTGCTAAGTAGTACCCAGAGAAGAGTTGCTGAAGGAGGCTTGCTTCAGGGCCGTGGCAGACAGGTCCCTGCCCCAGAGTACAGCCCTAGGAGAAGAAAGGCTTACAGTGCAGAAGGGTCACAAGGGATGGATGCTTTCGACAAATTAAGATGCAGGCCAGAAGCAGAAATGAGTTTCCTACCTCCTCCAGATGTGAAAGCTCCTTGCAACATGGGGCTATGGGGCAGGCAGCGCTGGGACTGGAGGAACGCTGCCAGTTAGCTGGACAGCAGCAGTGATGCAAGGAGCACCAAAGAAGAAAAATAAAAACTGCCAAATGCAAAACTCGGACAAAATAAAATTTCTTCAGTGTTTTGAGGCATGCTGAGTGTCATGAAGGGAGAAATTAATCTAACAAACTGGTATCCTTAAATCCAGATTGTCCCATGGTTGCTTGTTGTCAGAGCAGCCGGTGCCCGCATGCCAAAGGGGATGTTTTCTCAGCAGGAGCTGCTTAAATGTAAAAGAACCAAGCTTTCTCTGCAGTTTTAAACTCATTAGTCAGTTATCAAGGATTTGGAATATTTGGGAGCTCAATCAATGAAGTGAAACAGAACATTTCCCACTGTTCAGAAAAGATATTAAGCAGTACCTCTAAGCCAGATCCCAAATAGGTAGCACAGCTGTTGTGAGGATTCTTGCCCTGCTGGCATTTACTGATTTATAGGGCAGTGGGGATTGTCCAACCTTCCTTTCCGCAAAAGCTTGCCCATGCTTGCCCTAGTCTGCCAAGTCTCAGACCCACTGAGTGGGATTCATACTTTGACTCCTGCACTACGGTCCCCTGCTGCAGCATCACGCTTTTGTACATTGACAATATCATGGCACAGCCCTTCTCCAGCCCCAGTGAACTGTGTATAGACACTGTCCATGTGGCCAGTGACCAGGTTCACCTAGGCCATGCACGAGCTAGGCCATACAGACAAACAGGCCATGGCAATGCACTGAGCTAGGAATAGCTGTAGTGCTCAACTTCTCAGCCGAGAGTGAGTTGTGAGGGCACCTGAACAGAGAACAAAGACTGTCACTTCATAGCAAATAACATTTGAGGCATGCTGAGTGTCATGCCTTTTGTCTGAAATAAATTTTCTCAATATTTTCAAAACAATCTGTATTTCCAGTGAAGACAGGGAGCATTTCAGTACCTTCTGGCATAGGACTTCCCATAGTTTCCCATTTCTTATTGTTTGAACAACCTGTTTGTCTGGGTTTAGAAATCCTTCCCATGCACTTCACATCTGTAGAAAGGTCACACTGTGGGATTACCGTCTTCTGAACTATGCTACTTTCCATCCCAGTGGATGCTCTGCTGGGAGGATGCAGCCCAGGTAGAGCCTGCTGGTGCCTGTGTGAGCAGATGTGTGCACGCTCCTCACACCCACCGCTGTTCTTGCACTAATTCTTCATGCAAGTGAGCTACAATGTTGCTTCATCTTTGGCAGAAAAGCATCTGAAGCAGTATTGGCTCAGATGCAAACAAATGGATTTGGGGGCTCATTTATGAGCAGCCCAGAAATGTTCCCCAGAGTGCCTGGCTCAACTGGTGAATGACGGTGGCATCTCTGAAACGCAGGTAATGTGAGGTTCTCCTCAGGTACTCCAACTGGGGCATGATCAGGATGCCCAATAGGGAACTTGTAGGACCAGACAATATGTACCATCCTGAACATATGTTCAGGAATTTGAACAACATTGCCAGGGTGCTGTTGCAGGGTAGTATAAAAATGGCCACTGTAAACCTTGTCTTGTGCTCTCTCTTGTTGTATCTCAAGAACAATACAACTGAAACAAAACCAAAAAGTTCAAGCCTTGTTACAGCAGCCACCCAAAGTTTCTGAGTATATTTTAACTACCACCTAAACTAAAGTCCTGAAGCCAACTGCAGCTACTCTGCTCCTGGCCTTCTATACAGCATCTTGTGTTAGTTGAAAATTGCCTCCCTAAAAATGTTTAAATTGATCCCAGATGGCCTGGACTGTTGTCAAAGCTCCTGTTATCAAGAAGTAACTGTCAGTTTTGCAGATCCAGACTTCTCCTGGACCAAAGGAAAAAATGGAAACTGCTATTGCTCCTTTCAGGCAGATTCAGCCCGTAGGAGATTGAGATATGGAAGGGGATGAATAATTTTTCTCTTCTCTGGGGAAGAAGTCTTTATAACAACCATACATTGGATAAATAACTGGGTTGATTTTCTCCAGTTTCTGATAGTTGCATGAGCATGGGTTTTTAGCACATTTAATTTTAAAGCAAAAATTTTGTTCTTGGGAGAATGGAAAGTAGAAAGAGCAAAGAAATATATAATATAAAGAAAAGCATTATATTTAGTGATACACTTGAAGAAATAGTAAAGGAGATAATTTTACCACTATCTTCTTCTGATTATATCATGTCTTTGTTCCTGATTTCTGTGGTGCTTTTAATACCCTGTCCAATATCTTCTTCTTTACCTCTCGCTCCGCTTGCTGGACTCATCTTTGCCTAGTACAGTTTGTGACAACTACAACTTCCACCAGTTCTGAAATTTTCCTGCAGATGTGAGGACCTTTCTCTCATGCTGCCCAGCACTGGGGTGGATCTGTCTCTCTATCTCACCAATCCTTCCAATGCCACAACTCTTCTCATTCACCACCAAGTAATTAAACATAGATATGGCCTCTCTTTAAAAAGCTTTCTATCTTTAATGCATTTAAAGTAAAATAACACATCTAAATGACTAAGCTTTGGTTCAACTTTACTATATCATCTTGAGGGTTCTTGGAAAAGTTGCTTCTTTAACCTGTAGCTCAGATTCAAATCTTAGCAGTGTTTATTTGTGCTAAATAGATGATACCAAAGTACTCCTGTGTTTTAATAATGAGAACCATGAGAGTAGCCTGAATGACTCTTGGCTGGACAAGGCCATTTCATCTGCATGCATCCCAAAGACACTGCGTAAGCTGTTCTAATTTCTGAATTGGATCTAACTTGGAAGTTGGCGCAGGTGACCTCTATGGGTCTCTCCCAATCCAGATTACTCTGTCATCCCATGGCACGCAGAAGTCTAGACCTCATGAAATAGAGATACTTGAAGCACCCCAACTTCTGCCACTGGTATTTTGGGCTTCATACATAATAATGCTGGGGTTCCACTGAAGTCAATGACAGTATTTTTAAAGTAACACCAGGTATGTAGTCAGTCATGGAAACGTATATATTCCATCTGACTAGACAGAATTCGGTGGCATTAACCGCAGCAAATGCTCAAATATCCTTTTTGTAGTAGTCATTCACTGCAAGCAAAGGATACAGAGATGGAGAAATGCAGGAGTGCTTAGACATGATTATCTTTTAATGTATCTACCGAAAAATTTTTTGCATGTGTTTAGCCAAGAGGAATCCAGTGAGCTTACAAGCTCATGCAGAGAATTACTTCACCAAATTAAAATCTTCTCTAACAAGTAAGACTTCTGAGGACTGCAAGAGAGAGATACCTGCAAGTTTATATGTAAATAAATTTAATACAGTCCTAATATTTCTATCTATCTATCTATCTGTGCAAACACATACATTTACACAAAGAGAGAGAAAGCAGATCTGAAGGGAGAGTGAAAATACATATAAAATCCAATGTGTGTCAATAATTACTCTGCAATATTTCAGGTACTTGCCTTTTAAGTAATTCTGTCAAGCACTTGTTGTAAGATGTCACTTCACATCTAGTGATTGTGAATACATGAGACTGGAAGATACTCAGTATAATCATAATTGAAAGAATTGGCTGAATGCTACAACCTGGGCAGTAGTGTTTATAATTTAGGTTGCAAATTTCCAAGAAGCTTTTAAGTGATTTCCAAACATAAATAAGTAGACCAAATTATTTATATGTTTTTTAAAAATTCCACCTGAGTCCTTTCTTAGTTTATTGATTCTAAGCATGCCGATTTCAGGCTTATCAATTTAACTGAAGACATTATATTTACAAGAAGGAAGTAATCATGTGAGAGTTTTCCAGACAATTTTAGACCAATGTAGCTCTTCTGATCTGTCTGTTTTCTGCTGAGGAGATAGTGTAATTAGTTTGTCCCTCTCAACTGCTTCTACAACATCCCACAGGATATATGGGCTAATTTCTTCCATGTTGCTATAGAAAAAGTATTATCTTACAATATCTCCAACTGAGATATTATGCCACAAATCCTTTTCAGAAGCTGAATTTCACAAGCATTCCCAGAGAGCTGCAGATAGAGAGAGCCATATTTGTAGGCATTAGCAAGAAGGAAATGAAACAGAAGGTATACACTACAGTAGGAACTCGTGTTAAATTAGTCTTCAGTACATGTCCCCCTGGAAAAAGACTGATTGAATGTGGGTTTCCAGACAATGAGTGTAGAAAAAGAATTAACAGCTATAATGGAACATGGTCTTCATGTATAGAGCACAAAATTCAACCTCTGCAGAGGATGAATCACTTAGCAGCAATTTATGCTGTATTTTGTCAATTTAAGAGGAGGATAGATAGGGGACAGACTACATGTCATCTATTTGAAGATTTAAAAGCACTGAAGAACAAAAAAAAACACATGTAAAAGTTCCTTTTCTGAAATTTGTGATAGTTTTGTGGAAGAGTTTCTTTGGAAAAACGCATGGAATCACATCATTCTTATCTTCGTAGAAATACTATTGCAGATAAAGAACCCAGTTTGGGCAGGCAGCCTAAGTTAGCCACATTGGAGAATAGAAAATGACATACTGGAGGGCTAGAGTGAGTATGGGTTTCAGACAATGGAGAGCTGTCTGAAAAAAATGATTGTCTAAAATCTGAGAACTGTTTTCATAATGATACAAACACTGAAACTAGGGTAACACTAAAAAGAATTACCTCATTCAGGTGCAGAATATAAAATACACTCCAGTGGTATTTCTGACCCCTTTTATTTATGCCTTGCACATGTTCTTGGAAGGAAATTTTTTTCTTGAGAACTTTCCTGTGAAGGGATAGCAATGTACACACTCTGGAAAAAAAATAATTTTTTCCATGCAGATTCCCTCTGAGATTGTTCACACAACTGTCTTCAAAGCTCTTTGTGGTCCTGGGCCCATTCACACAGAAATGAAAAGAGTATACAACTGTGGCAACAGATAGCACAACATGAAGAACGGAGCAGTTACAAAGGAGAAACACTGCAAGCAATAAGTGGAACGAAGGGTTTGCAAGTGTCTCATAGTTTGAAACAGGTTTCCAAAGAGTCTTAATTCAATCATTACAAATAGCAAACACATGTCTAAAAATCAGGCTATAAGAGTAGTGTCATGGGTATACATTTAATAATGCTGCAAATAGATTTTTTTGCCCTAATGATAACCATCCTGTGCTCGTGCAGGAACTGTAGGAGGGTCCCTCCCCTTTGATATAGTTACTCTGCACCAGTCTGAGGGTATATGCACACTTCAAAGTCCCCCAGCTGACCATTTGAGAAAAACAATTGCACACACCCTCTTCAAACCATCAAAATAAAAGGCCTAAAATCAATCTGGGTGAGCAGGGGACATAAGAGTACTGGAGATCTGCGAAAATGTGCTTCATAGGTAACCCTCAGGAGTAGCCATTGCATGTGTTGGGAGAGGGGACAGGCTCCCAGGGGCCGAAATTCTGCTGTGAAGACAGAGAAGAGCGTGGGTGAGCACAGCTTATGTGAGGGGACACATTTTTTTGTGACCCAAAACCCAGGGCTCCAGC
This sequence comes from Tringa solitaria, assembly GCA_026413425.1. Taxonomy (NCBI): domain Eukaryota; kingdom Metazoa; phylum Chordata; class Aves; order Charadriiformes; family Scolopacidae; genus Tringa; species Tringa solitaria. Next base: position 36,520,041 of record JAOXJM010000023.1, on the reverse strand, counting down.
CCTCTGTCACCACAGCCCTGGCAGACAGGAGAGCAGGAAGCTCCTCAGCTTCCAATTTGAAGCCACAGGTTAAGTCTTTCCCTCAGGAAAGTATTTAAACAAAGTGTGACCTGACAGATATCCCAGAAGTGTGCCCAATGTCTATGTAACAGCAGGAGTTTCCTGAGCAGATGACTATGTAGATGTGTGTGTATTTATGTATATGTGTGTATGTATTTCTATATGCACAAATATACGTCAGATGCTTTGTAGTTAATTTACTTCCTAATAGGGAGAAAATACACTGAAATAAAAGAGTTTCTCTGCTTTTTCTAAGCATAACCTTCCCTTTCCTTCATGGGGTATAAAATCTCAAAGACTAAGCTTAGCTCCAGCGTATTTCCTATCCCAGACATCAGAGATACATAATTTTGGGTAGGCACCTACTGCACCAGGGAAAAAGTTCAAAATGTGTCCTTCCCTAATTTTTTATTATTTTTTAAAAATATAATATATTATGATGCTGCAGCTTTGCAAAGCTGCCCTGAGATATGGGAAATCAGAACAATCCCAGAAGAGGTGGGTTAGTGAGCAGGAAGTGGTGATGTGGTTAAAAGTTCAGTCATTTTATTATACGGCTGCTTGATTTAGGGCACTGGTTATGTCCTGTCTTGAATTTTAATGATGTCCTTCAATTTCTTGGACAAAGAGGAAATATAGAAAGCAACAAGCAGAAGAGAAAATTTTTCATAAAGAAATGGTGTTTTTTCTCCATGGTGGTGGGAGATCATTTATTTCCACATTGGTATTTTGGAGGCTTTTGTCCAGAGGCAATGCAAATTAAAGGGTAGGAGCTTGGTCCGCTACTAGCGACATACAGGGAAGACCTCAGTCACTTCAGCAGACCTGATGTGCTCTAACTGCCAGTGTCAGCAGGATCTGTGCAGACTGGGTGATGAGGATGTGGCCTCATGCTTATCATAACCTGATAAGGGCAAGAAGATGAGAGGTGAAAACTGAAATTTTTAGCTATGTTTCTGTGGCTTTTAATTTTCTCAAAAAGGCTGAATATAAAGTATTGCCCCAATAAGAGACATCTACAATATCTAAGAAAATATTTACTAAATGACCAAAATCCTGTGAATTTCAGTTCTAAAGTGTATTATAGTTTAGCTTTCTCCTGGGTGAACTTGGGAGCAAGACAAGTCTTTCAAAATGGTATTTGTTGTGTACAAAGATTTCTAGCCTGAAGGTTAAATACCTTTTTTCCCTAATGCAGAGGTACTGCAAAATGACTAAAACCAAGAAAGAGTTTAAAGGCATTTAGTCTCTGTTTGATCTGCCTTAATATAATCCAGAATAATGCAACAAGCAATATTGCATTTCTTGCATTGCTACTAAGACCCAGATCTGGATCGTGTCCTCTGCTGAACTCCTCTGTTGCACTGAGAGTTTTAGAGATATTCCTTTCCTACTGAACACCCTAATGAGGACTGTTTTGGAAAAGTACTCTGAGTAAATACACACAGAGAAATCAAGAAATCTTGAAGGATTAGTGCCTGACTGGAAGCTCTATGGGAGCATGGTTACACTATTCAGAGGTCTGCAGAGGAACTTCTAATCTGCACCAAGGAATTCAGGACGCGTTTCTATACCCAAAGTACAGTGCTTTTGGAAATTACATCTGACATGCAGAAGGTCCAGAGTTCTGCCTACTTAGGCTTAAACTGGTAGCAATGCACCCTACATCCAGACGAAGGTGTGTATGTGTGTGGGTGAAGGGGCTCAACTATATCAGTGAAGCTTTGCCAAAATCAAAGCAGATGATGATTTGCTCCAGGAAAATCCTTTTCTATGTTCTCTAGTATGAAGACAAAATTTATGGAAATGTTTTCCAAAGATTTCTTTCTCTCTGTGGGGTCAATAGTTATATTGACAATATTGGCAATATTACAAAACATATTCCATAGAATGATAGAAAGGTTTGGGTGGGAAGGGTCCTTAAAGATCATCGAGTTTCAACCCTCCTGCCATGGGCAGGGGCACCTCCCACTAGACCAGGTTGCTCAAAGCCCCATCCAGCCTGTTCTTGAACACTGCCAGAGATGGGGCATCCACAACTTCTCTGGGCAAGCTGTTCCAGTGCCTCCCTACCTTCACAGTAAAGAATTTTTTCCTAATATCTAATCTAAATCTCCCTTCTTTCAGTTTAAAACTGTTACCCCTTGTCCTATCGCTGCACTCCCCCATAAAGAGTCCCTCCCCACTTTTCCTGTAGGGTAGGCCCTGTTTAGATTCTGGAAGGATGCTATGAAGTCTCCCCAGAGCCTTCTCTATTCCAGGCCGAACAACTCCAACTCTCTCAGCCTGTCTTCATAGGCAGGTGCTCCAGCCCTCTGATAGTCTTCACGGCCCTCATCTGAACTCATTCCAACAGGTTGATGTCCTTCTTTATGCTGGGGGCCCCAGAGAAGGACACTGTCAACATTTAGTCTATCTACGTGCAAAGCCAGTCTTCACTGTCTGGCTCACTGCTGTCCACCTAATGAGGGTCCAGATTTAGTCTTTTTATGCAGGAAGATTACAGATTGAGAGTGTCATCATCAAGAACAGATTTTGTGCCTAAGTTTGTATTGTAAGAAAATCTAAATCTAAAAACTTAGATCAGTAATTCAGCTGAAAATCTGCCAGTGCAGAGGGGAGGGATTTTTTTTCCTCCTCTTATGTGGAAATCCTCAAGTGAAAAGGATGCAAAGAATTTAATAGCCAAGGCACAAAGAAAAGGATAAAAAAACACTTTAATAGTGGAACAATCTCTTATCTGAACCTGCTGACATAATTACAGGTCATCTCCACAATTCATAAAGAGTGGCAAAAATTCAGGTTTGGGCATCTTGAAGCCTCACAGAAATGCCGAAGCTTCACAGAAATGCCAAAGTTTCACAGATTGAGATCAGCCAGCAGACAATTTCAAACATTTCAAAGCTGAAAAAGCCTTTCAGAAAATCATGCTTATTTTATTTGTTAATAGATATAGTCAAACAGAATTTCAGGCTTTGTTTTTCTGCCAGGCTGCATGCAGTCCACCAGCATAAAGAATTAAGCCATTCTTGCTAGAGAAAAGGTAAATTAATGAGCTCTTAATAAATAGTTTAACAGGCAGCATCAAAAAATTATGCAGTCACAGTAAATGAAACGACAGTGACTTATGCTGGATTCCTCTTTGAAAACCACATTATAGCAAATTCTAGGGATTGCAAAGGGATGCACATAAAATAATACATAGTGGGCAGCCAGAGAGTGAGGCAGGGGTTCAGCTATACTCCGTCTCCTTTGAAACACTAATATAGACCTTCTGCAGAGTGTGTATATGATGTACGGGCGTAGCTGTGCAGATGCCTGTGCCTCTCCCGGCCTGATGGCCTGTCTTGGTGGTGCAGAGCTGAGGAAACCATGAGGACGCTGCCACTGCAGCTGGGCATGTCCCATGGTCACAAGGGTGTCTGGTGGTGTCTGACCCCTGCCGTCTTCCCAGGCACTGATTGCGTGTTGGAAGCTGCATCAATTTGAGGCAGGTTTGGGCAGAGAAAAGGGGGTGGGAGGAAAGGGAGACAGATAAATGCAGCTGTAAGTGTTGCTGCTCTTTCTCCAGGCCCGGTGACATTTTCCTTCCTTGCTGTCACCTGTGTGGTAGAAGAGCTCTGTGTTTCTCCTGCATGTGATAATTAACAGAAACAGTCATATTAGATCTAGCACTCTTTGCGGTGGTGCTCCCACGGGCAACGCTGCAAAAAGCAGTCAGTTTTGTTTAACATCTTTATAAATAATATGGAGCACTCACAGACAGTTCAGGCTGGTGTCACAGTTTTCATTACCGTTCAGTGTTTGATCCCTTGGCAAATTCATAATCAATTTACTAACACTCATAGTCAACACACACAATACTTTCCTGTACACTGTTGACAGAAAACATAGGAATTTAAGAGAGGAAAGATGGTGATGCTTAATTCAAAGCAGGAAACCAAAGCAGATGCTATAAACAGCAACAAAACTGCCACCATCAGCTTAGCAGGGCAGCATGTATTTGGTCTAAAGTACCTTACAGAGTGTGACAAGGATTTATTTCAAATGCATTATCAAGGGCAAAACAGGCACGATCCTACGTAGATATTGTTTTTGGAAAAGTGTTGGCAACACACAAGCAACAAATTTTCTAATAAAGTACAAAGCACACCCTGTGCATGCATAGAAAATCCCAGTTTTGTTTTTTCTTGCACATCATTATCAAAACAAATTTAAAGAAATCTTTCATGGAATATTTCATGAGATACTGTGGCAAAAGCTTTGCCAAAATTGATCTGAACTCTGTGCAGGTCTTTTTCTCCTCCATGTTGCATTTCTACCCAGAAAAAGTAATTAAATTAGTTTATTATGCTTTCTTTTTAAAAATGAAGTTATTTTTATGCTGATTTACACCCAGCCAAATTACATCCTCTTTATTGAGGCTGCAGATGTTGCAACTTAACTAAGGACATGGCTGATGTCATTTGTATTCAGACTTTCATTAGATAAGATACTCATAGGTTTCTTCCTCTTCATACTTTTACACATTATTTCATTACCAATTGTAATCAAATTAACCAGATGGCAACTGCCAAATTCACATTTGTTACTTACTTCAGATTACAAAACTCAAAGTACATTCACACTCTCATATTTGTTGAGTTATTAATTTCTGCAGTAAAGCTTGTGCTAAAGGCAGGATTGTTGCTTGTTATTAAAGTGTTTACTGAATTAAAACAGAACAGTCCTTTGAAGATGCTCAAAGGCTTAGGTTTTCACTAAATTTTATAATGAAGTCTCACTATGCTGTTCAGCACTAATAAGGTATTTTATTGTTGAGGATGAAGGTGTGCTGAGTGAACCTTTGTGAGGGTAATGTTGGACCCCATGGAAGTCAATGGATGGCCCACCTTTTGGGAAATAGCTCTGGGACAGGAAAGAAGTTCTTGAGTATTTCAAAACATAAGAATGTAATTCTGAGTGTGGTTGACACAGACTTAAATGGGATTACAGTCAGGGTGGAGCTGGAAGAATGGCAAGAGATTTGTGTGGTTTTGCACTTTTCCATTCTCCTGGAAAACAGTAGTTTTTCTTGAAATTCTTTGTAATCATCAACAAGCAAAGGTGTTATAAAAATTTTAAAGATTATACTTTTATTCACATTTCAGAAAGCATGTTTATTTCAAGGGTTTGTTTGTGGGTATTTTTTGCTTTTCATGAAACATAAGATAACATTCTTCCCTCCCCCTCCATTTCTTTTTTTTTTTTTTTTGGCCAAGGCAGAATGGAAAAAGAAAAAACATAAAGAGGGAAAAACAGAAAGAGAGAAAAACTAAAATGAAGCTCAAATGTTGACAGATATTTTTGATAGAAAATATTAAAACTGCAAAAATATTAAAGTACATAAAAAAAATTTCCAATGAATAATAACCTTCATTAATGTACCATTTCCAGACAAAAAGCTGTATCTGATTAGAGGGTGAGACTCTTCTCTCAAAAATTTCAAAATTTTAAATGTATTTTCATCTCTTGTCAGTTTAAAAAATGAAGAAAAAAACCCAGAAAAATCTGATGTGAACCACACTGGTGTGTACCTTTGCGTCTGGCAACTTTTCTGCCTCTAACACACAGGGTCATAAGATATGTGAAAGGCTACGTACATAGTTGGATGCAGACATTTTTATTTATTCTGAAGGATAAATCATGTTTTTCTTTTACAAAACTAAAATTTTCCTTGGGAAAATTTCATGTTTGTGAGAAGAGCTCTTTTGCATTGGAAAAACACTCTCATGGTAAGTTGTCAAATGACACTGAGTGTTTGCTTTCTGCCAATAAGTTTGATTTAAAGTAATACTATTACAAAGTTTCCTGCTATGCCTATTAGCTGTAACAACTTCATATAGAGTTTGACATTTATTTAATTTTTATTCTTCTCAGCTTCAATTAAAGAAAAAGCTGAAGAAGACAATATAAATTAAAAAAAATCACTTTGAGAGTCACAGCTTGATTTTTCCTTTTGACATTACACAAATGAGCCCATTCTTATGTAGCACAAAAGATCTTCAATCTTGTAAACTCACTGCAGCTCAGCCATGTTGTATATATTTACTTTCCACCAGTAATTTGCATTTGTCTTTCTCATAACATTTTTAATTTTTGCTTTAAAGAACAACAACCAATGGACTTTTAGACAGTCTTTATATCCAGAAAATCTCTATCTAGCAGATCCAGATCCATACCATGGTCCTCAGCCCAGACTCTTTGTGCCTAAGTGGGTGCTGAAGGAGGGCTGGGAGCTTCATCTGCAGCAGCACTTGGCTGTTATAATATCAGCAACACTTATCTGACTGAGATAAAATCAGCAAATAAATGAAAGGGCATTTTCATGCTGGGGGCAAGCTCCCTGGCTGTCATAAGTAAGTGTAGATCTGGTGAATCAAAATGGCAATCTACAGAGCTGGAATGAGGTTTTTGAGCACATGGAAGGTCCTAATTTCTCATAGCCACTTCCCTTCCCAGTTTCTCCCAGTTGCTTGTGCTGTGCAATTCTTCTCCCTGAGGGCAGCAGCTGTTGATAGCTCTTTGCAATCCAGTGATGCCCAGGACACTCACCATGCTGCCAGCCTACAGGGAAGAACAGCTGGGGGCCATGAGATGTTGGACTCGCATGCAGAGATTTTTGTCTCCCAGATACTGCAGAGGTGCCATATGCAAAATTTTGTATAGTCAGGATTCTCACATGTAAACAAGATAAATATTTAGTGAGGATTTAGCTAACTGGGTAATCTGCTAGAAGCTAGAGCTACACAGTAATAAAAACTGAATGGCACAGATATATTGGCAATAACTATACATGCAAAAGTTAGACCATCATGTTTTTTCCAGCCATTGATATTCATATATTCTGAACTGGATTTTCACAAAGCATCCTGTGTCTGAAACGAATGGCTGATTCATGTAAAGCTTAATGAAGGTCAGAGTAAAACAAACAGGAAATAAACTCCCTGGTTTTTTTGGTTTTTTTTTTGTCACAGCCTACAAAATCCCCCTCTATTTCCATTGTCTATTAGTGAGTATATAGAGCTTAAAGATTTCAGAGTCACGCAACATGCTATAGTGTGGAAAGAGACAACCATAAAAGCCTTTCTGAAACTATGTTTACAACAAATTTATTTGTTGAAAGATAATCCTTGAGATTTCTTTATTTGACTGGAATATATGTAAGCTAAAACCAAAATAATTCAGATGTAAATATTTTCATTTGCACAGCAAGTGGTAATTTGTGTTAAACATAAACAAGCAGCATTGTTTAGAGATTTTATAACATTATTTGAAAATATGCAAGCTTTCTATGCTTCCGGAATAAAATTAAAAATACTAAAGCAGGCCCTTTGAGATGGCAATGTATTTTGTTGGTACATTTTATTGAGGTCATATTTTGTATATGAATTCATCCATGAAAATTTTCATTAAGGATTTTAATTCTCTTTCTATTAGATATTAATGTTTTCCCATGGTTGCATCTTTATGGAAATACCATATCACACAAACAGTAACTGAGCAAAACCACTGAATTTGATTTTTAACTACTAATTTTGGAGAAATATAGTTGAAAGGTTTCTATCAAAAAGAATATCATTATCTCAATGGGTAGGTTTTGCAACATGGCTTTACTCTCTGAAATGCAGATTCAGTGAGACAATTTTCTTTCATAAATGTATTTATGTGTCTTACAATACTGAAGCCCAAGCCAGTTCAAATTGAAGAGAAACCAGTTAATATTTCTGTTGTATGAACCATTATATTATTTTTAATAAAATAACGCACAATTTTTAAGTTTGTATCAAATGTATGTGTTCAAAAATATCTGTATTTTTGGAAACCTGGCTACACCTCTGTGATAAAACGTGTAATGTAGTAAAATTTATTCAGAAAGCATAAAAGCTTAATAGGTTTAGAAAAAATGCTGTATGATTTTTTTTATCCTAATCAAAAAAGAGGAAATTAGAGGTAACAGTTTTATAGAAAACAACTAACTGAAGAGCTCTAAATAGCATTAATCTGAATAATTGCCCCTCTGCTCAACAGACCAATCTAGATATATCCATTTTCCTCCTGTTGCAAACTAGCAGTGGATTTTAAATATTATTTTTATTACTACTTTTCTCAGAAGATGAAAATATACTTAAAGTGTTTAAGTTTTCTTGAGTTGATGTATAGCAATAACATTGAGAATTTAGGATTCTTTAAGAGCCACACTCGTATTCTCTCCTTAGCTTGCACACAAGCTTCGCCTTTCAGTATAGTTCTATCTTATTCAAAAAGTTTAGTTTCAAGAATGTAATCTAAGGCATCTATAAAGGCAAAGAATCTGGAATGATGCTTTTAGCAAATTTTGTGGCATATTTAAAGTAGGATAATGAACTACATTGTTTTCATAATTAATATTATAATACTTATATTTATTAATGCAATACTGAAGAATAAAGCCTGTCTTAGGCACTGCACACCTGCCCAGTTGTACATTGGCCTTGCTCTTAATGACTTATGGTCTTCTTAGACAGGTTAGGTACAGAAATGACAGAAGCAGACCGAACAGTGTAATTGTAGAAAACATGTTAGCCCCATATTTTACAGCGAGGAGTAACTGAGGGAGGATAAGAAAGTTGGAAACAAGTCATTCTGCAAGCAGCAGACCAAATGAGTGAGTTCCCTTTGGCTTTATGATATTTTACAAGGACACAACTGTCCTTCAGGCCTCCTCTCCTCCTTCTGGTTAGCCTGCATGACTAGCAAAAGCCAGAGGGGCAGGTGGGCAAGGGAAGACTGGAAGATGAGTTGGCAGCTTTCCAATCTCTGTACCCAAGGCATCAGGGGTGCCTCCAAGTAGTAGATGAGCACTGCGGAGAGAGGCAGCCTTGGCATGGGATGTTTCTATTCAGAAACAAATCTGGCACAAGGACATCTGAATTAATAATCACTTGAAGAAGAAAACAAGAATGTTGTCAACTTTACCACAAAAGACATGAAGCACTACTCATGGAGGCATTTCTGTGAAGGGATGGTTTTGAGACTATGCCTATGCAGTTGTACTATGGTTATCTTCTAAAGGCATTGCTAAATATCCTTCCTAACAGAACAGGGCTGTGTGAGCCCTTCTTTATCTCAGAGAGGGTGATTATTTTCTCCTTTTCTTTAAAATATTTTTTTTAACACTGCCCAAGGGAACCTTCCTCCATTGGATCTCTAACTCTTGAGCAGAATAGATTGATTCATGCATGCATGAATGCATGTCAATAAGTAGTAGGAAGCAACACTTTTCATAGCAAGAAAAACATTTTCAGAAGTGTCCAAGTGACTGTGGCACCTACAACCCTTTTGCAAATCTCTTCACAGCAGAAACCCCACCAATCGTCCTTTAATTTCCAAAGTAGTTTAAAAGGATTTTATTTTCAATACACATTTCCTTGTTCTGCCTACCAGAAAAAAATGATGTACCTTGCCCAGAGTGGATGCACACACTACTTCTCCACCTGACAACCTGGTAACATGGAACAGACTTGAGAGCTGGCTCCTGCCCTGCAAATGCTTTTGCAGTGTAGCTGTAATGTTCATGCCAACCAAAGGAGGGAGGATGCCTTCCCCATTGTATGGGGGTGGCTGAAGAGGGACGCTCCTGATAGCTTTTATCTAGGACAAAATACCTTGTAAACTTTTACTCTAAAAAAAAAAATATACTGTTGACCATGCGCAACCACAATTTTTGTATTAACTGTGTTCAAACACTTATCTGCTAAAACGTACTAATATGCCAACTTCAAATGCCTATCAATAGAACCTACTCTAGATTTAGTCATAATGGAGATCAGTCTAGAAACTAAGATCTGCAGATAGATTTCCTAGTGTTAGATCCTTCTCACTATGTACGATACCACTGACTGTGAAACCAGTTTATATTTTCTATTCCAGGCTTGGGAACTTAAGGCAATTAAACTTGTTTACTATCTTTTCTACCCCTAAAGAAGTAAGCTCAGTCTGGCATATCAGCAACACTTTCTCTGCCCCCCAGATATTAGGCTTTACAAAGAATAATTTATCCTGAAACTTGGAAGATTCATTAACACCTGAACAGGCAATCTGTAAACATGTAAAAGAGAAGACAGCGCAAATGACACAGAAAGTGTCTTAATAATGACACTTTTGGCACAAATATGATTTAAAAGTTGAATCAAACAGAAGTTAGACAGAAACCTTTTTCATGACACCGATCACATGAGTCAACTGTGACCCTATGCATTAACCTTCTAGACATTTAGGGGAATATAAGGTTTCATTGGATCTTTTTTAAATAATTGCCACTGACACTGCTCTAAACATACAAAACCACACAGAGTACATACCCAAAATGGACTTAGTTCTGTGACCACAAACCAAAGGACTTCCCTAGAGCATTAACTTTGAAATCGTTATTATACACATTAAAAATTATCTTTTAGGCTCTACAGTAGAGATGGGGACGGACTCTTTATCAGGGAGTGTAGCAATAGAACAAGGGGTAATAGTTTTAAACTGAAAGAAGGGAGATTTAGATTAGATATTAGGAAAAAATTCTTTACTGTGAGGGTGGTGAGGCACTGGAACAGGTTGCCCAGAGAAGTTGTGGATGCCTCATCTCTGGCACAGTGTCAAGGCCAGGCTGGATGGGGCTATGAGCAACCTGGTCTAGTGGGAGGTGTCCCTGCCCGTGGCAGGGGGTTGAAACTCGATGATCTTTAAGGTCCCTTCCAACTGTAACCATTCTATGATTCTAGATTCTATGACTCCAAAAGGTTTATCCTTTGAAAATAATACAATAAGGGAAAAAATGTCTCTGGTTGGAGTTTTGAAGAGAACAAAAAAACTGTTATACACTGTTAGAGAATTTGATATAAAACTTCACCTTCATTGTCACATCATTTTGTTTTACTGTAACTCTATCATAGCTTTTACTGTAGTGTGTTTTATAGAGCACTTTAGCATTCACTTTACAAGCTCCTTTTTTTAACCACGTACAATGACATTGTGAAAGAGTCTTATGTTTTTACCATTTGTTCCTTGTTTTGGAGATTGATGGGAAAACATTTAGCTGTATTCTTCATCTTATCACCAAAAAAATCCCTAATTTTTATAGCTTATCATAACATTTTGCCTCCACAATACAGCATTAACTTAGTCCTGAAAAAATGGCAAGAAATATGTAAAACGCTCTCAGGCATATACTTTGTCTTGTGTTGATTCCTGCTGGCCATGGACATCTTTGTTAGAGGCAGAAGTTGTAAAGGGGGTGACAGCCAGGACTCTCTTGGGATTTAGGTCCACATTTAGGCTCTCTAAACTCCATTTTCCTTGTTCTGTAGTCCTAAATTACTTATCTGCTTGATCTTCCACCTAGTAAACTTCAGAAATATGTGCAGTCGTTGCATAACCAAACACAACCTAGTCATGCTGACATGAAAGTTTTGAGCCGATGCTCCAAACTTCCAGGAAGTCCAAATAAGAAATTTCTACAGCTACCTCATTATTAGGATCGCATCCAGTAAATATTTTCCAAAGAGTTACTGGATGTGCCTCACACGAGACATAAAAAATGGACTGGTCCCCCATTTCTCTACCTGAAACCTGAAGTGTCTATCTCAAAATCAAGTCCTTATGACAAGCTGTTTAGCATCATACATTGCACTGCCCCTGGGATTTTGCAGTGCTTCTGAGCCAAATGCTTTGAAATGGAACAGAAAAACCCTCAGGGTATGACCACTAGGGACACTTTGTGTTCCTCTGTGCTAACAGAAGTGGTTGTTGGTTCGAGGGCTTGGGTAAGGATTAAAGCACAGTGTGTTTACTCCATGGTCCAGTTAGATAGCAACATCTGTGGGTCTGATGATTGTTACCTTTATTTATGCTGAATAATACCTCTCAATGTAAAAAGATTACATAGTTGTATAGTTAAACTGAGACTAGAGTAACTACTTAATGGATGGATTTCCAAAGAAGCCATGGAGAGTTAAATAAGCACCCAACTCTTCTATTTTAGGTTGTTTCAAAATTGTAGATAATATGAATGTGGCAGATTTAGATTTCTTGATGTTAGGAAGTCTTTGAAAGATGTAACACGCTATGGTTCCTTAGCATGTTACTCTTTCTTCTGCTCAGCTATCTTTATGCGCAGCTGAGGTTGTGTAATATAAGAATGTGCAAGGCTGGGTATTATAGCAGGGGCTGGCTGCTGCAATCCTGCTGTGGTCACGCTGATAACAGGACTGGTGCCTCTGCTGACTTTTGTCAAAGTCATTGCAGCAATGATGGCGGCTACAATGGCCTGTGTTACTTGAGCATCTACCTAGGGAAACTTAGTGCTGTTACAATGGTTTGTGGAAGTTACACAGTTGGTTTTTTCTTTATGACACATTTGTGATACAGAAAAAGCTGTTAGCTCTTTGGACCAAGGACTGGCTTTGGTGTACATGGTTAAATATTGTATCTGGTGAAATGGATTTAGACTCTGTACAAACTATCTTATCAATTTAAATTGTAATTTTAGACACAGTGAAACAACAGCCTGAATAACTGGAGGCCAGACCTACAGAGAACAAAATTTTTAACTCAGAGGCTCAAGTTCTTGCACTGAGTGCATCCAGACTGAATTTATTTTTTCTTAGCCTTGTCTTTAAAATTAATTGAGAACCAGAAATGTGAAGTAGCTAAAGGGGTTGATTCTCAGTCCTTTCAAAATAGTTCTTACAGAAAAAACTCTCACAGAATGGTTTACTACACAGTATCTTAGTGCCAGAGGGATTAAGCTGCTCTCTTTCAACAAGAAACAAAACCTACAAAAGAAGATCTGATTATACAGAGCCATAAATAGATATTACTTACCCAGTGGTGTTTTGAGAGCTGTATTTCAACATTTACAGATGACGTTTTGTAAATATTTGTAGACAGGGAGTCCGTGGGCAAGTAGCAGTCACTTTTTAAAGCGACAGAGATGGAAATCACAGAAGGTTTACATGCAGTGTTCACCGCTTATGTGGTACAAGTACATGTGAACTAATGACATGTAAATACAGCTATAGTTCGATTACAAATCCTTCCCTTCCTAATAACATTGTTCAGACATGGTGAGCCATGTTTTATCAAATCATTCTGGATTATAGTAGCTCAAAGTAATAGCATCACCACTGACATAACATGATATGACCTGAGGCCTGAGATAACCTCATGTGATTCCATGTTTATCACAAGGATTATTTTGTATAGTTGAACAGTGCATTATAAGTGATTTAAAGCTAGCAGTTATTTTATAGGCTTCTTTGAAGATTTTTGTTTTTCAAACTCAAGAGGAAAGAAATTGGAAATCCCATTTCAAATGTCTGCATCTGCCAAGAGCAAAGTTTGTAAGGATAGCTGAAAGAAATGACACCATTAGTGGTGCCACAGTTACAAGAGTGGGAATAATCCTTCTGTCGAGATGAAAACAGAATCAAAACCAAGTCATTCCAGTGTTGCTCACCACAGCTAATTCTGACCATGTACCTGCATGTATGCCATTAGCTCTTCACCAGGCAGAGCAGAGGGATTCCCAGCCCGTCTGCTATGCAGGTGCTGCGATGGAGCTGCTCTCCAGGCAAGCACTTGCATAAGCAACCCCAGGAGTGCAGTTCCAGGTACAACAAAGTGAAATTGCTATAATTATTTCTGACACTTTTAGTACTTGCTGCTATCACATATAGTGCTTATAATGTCTAACTGTGTAGTCTTTCTAGACAAATCCTTGCCTTGTCCTCTCTAGCTTGGGAAATGCAGTAAGAGGTGTTAGCAATAGAAATATTTACTGTCCAAAAGGCTGAATACTTTATTTCTTTCCTCCTTTTGGGGGGGGATTGCAGTCTTAAATTCTGTCACCTTCTGTTCTAATAAGTGTTTTACATTTGCATGTGCAGGGGAGAATTAACTGACCAATTTATAATTCCTTTGTCTATATCTGAGACTGTGGTTTATACTCTTTATGATGAGTGAAGAGAAAGAAGCATTTTATGTGTGATTGGTATTATCTAACTTAGGTATCTGTCTGAAGTTGAGATTATTTGTATCTCAATATTGTCTACTTTTTCTGCCAGACATCTAGAAAGTCTAGACAAGCAGCTATCATGTTGACCTCTTTATTTAGAAGTTTGAAGTTAAGTCAAATGAGGCCCCACTTTGGGTTTTAAAAGACTTAAAAACTTTATACAAAAAAATGCAATGCAGTGAATAATATAAGCATAAAAAAGAAAAAAAAAAGATAGTAAGATACCTATATCCGTCAGCTCTGCAGTATGTTTGTTTCTTCTCTCTTCTGCAGATGTATCCATAATTAGAGTTTGCAACCAGGAGTTACTTCAAGCCAGGGTAGTGATTTCCCAATTCCTCCCGAAACAAATATCTCTTATTAATCAAATGGACCTTTTCTCTGAACTGGGACCATGGAACTGTGCTCAGCATTTAGATTTTGACACAGGGTTTTATCCTTTGCCTATAGTCAATGACAAACTCAAAGTGATTTGCACCAGTTACTTTAAAGTTGTGCCATGCCAATAAAAATAAAACAGACACCAGAAACGCTACAATTCTATTTTTCTTTCAAATATGAATGCTAAACTAAACTGGTACTGTTATGGATTCAAATTTTCTTTGTTTTTAATTTGTCATATGATTTGTTGCATCTCCTTGGGCATATGAGTCAAAATGTGCTATTACATGTTACTACATTTTCTTCCTATCCCAGAAATCTAATCAAAGTGAAATACAGCCTGACAATGTTAGGTAAAACAAGACTTTAAAATAAAAGAGAATAATTTTTCAAGCATCAGCAAGTAGCAATTGTAACCACAGTTGCCAAGAACTGCTCATATGCAGCTTTAATCAAGGAAGGAATGGATCTTTCTTTCCACCTACAAATATAGAAAGTGGACATAAACAGGCAAATTTTGCTCAGAATTACTTGGCTAACTGGTATCATTTAGTCACTGTATAAAACAGATGCTTTCCTTCCCAATTTACATTTAATTAATATTGATAGGAGTATTAAATGGTAAGTATTGTAACTGGTCTGAAAGAAGTAATGATGTAGCACAGTAACAATGTAGAGATTAGCAGATAATAATGAACAAGCGACTAAAGTAAAACCTCATCAGGCACTGAGTTCAGCAGTGGAGTGGGAGGTTATGTCAAATTTTTACCTCAGACATTAAAAGAACAACATTTATAAAAATATTCCAAGGGTTGCTATATATAAGTTATAATTAATTGGACCTTCAAAGGAATTTGAAATGTTTTCTTTTACAATTTTTCTTAAAATAAGGCATTTTCTCTGAACTTCATACTTAAGGTAATTTTGGCCCCAGAATTGATTAGGGATGGAATATGAAGCTCGTTTCATTGTCCAGAAAAATGAGAACCCTGTATTGATCTGATGAATAGCCCATCAGGAGCATTGCTATGCATTTTTTTCATTGCGCTTTAACTTCTAAAAGAAAAATGGGCCTTTTATCCCAATACATTGTGAACAACCAGGCATGTATTTATTTACATCTATCCATACTTACTAGCATGCCTTTCTAGAGGTTCTAGCAGAACAGGGACGATTGTGTTTCCATGCCCCAGTCTGCATTTCGCTGCTTTTGGCTGAGCA
>JAOXJM010000023.1:36483379-36495979 GCA_026413425.1 Tringa solitaria | reverse complement strand
GCAGCTTGTTTGTGAAACAAACCTGATATTTCATAATTCCCTGAAGATATTCCAGGATGCTTCAATACTGGTTTCTGCAGAACGCATGAACTGAGTTACAAACCATGATTATAAGTGTAAGGGAGAATATATCATCATTATATATATCACCAACCTGAAAGCTAGTTGTAGAGGGAAAGAGAAAGGAAATAAGCCTTTTTATTTAAAATCAATAACTAATGACACCTGCTTTTCAGTATTGTACTTTGCCCTGTGGCCTAGAGGCTCAGATATGTCACATGTGAATGAAATTAGCCCAATTTTCACTTCAGCCTTTTTACAGGTGATTTCTACAGGGGGGGCAGTATGGATGAAAAAGCCCTTAGATGACTCACCCAGCATTTTCCTATGCCATAAGGTTGAATATATTTTCATACTGCCTACCACTTCACCAAATACATCAAAAGCGTCAGCACTCAAGAACAAAACAAGATAAGGTGCTCCAATGCACACAGTTCTCCATTTTATCAGAGCACATGAGAACAGATAGCATAGTATTTATGATAGTTATGTTGCTCTATGTGGAGCTAAGAAGCACTCAGATACTCAAGTGACGGACATGACATAAGAATTTACACAAAAGTAGAATATTATGAGAACTGCAGAAATCTCTCAAGTAGAATTATATTAAAAAGTACCTGGAAACATTTTCACCCTTCCTTCAGATTCCATAGTGGGAGGAGATGTATCAGAATGAATCTAAATCACTGATTTGAAAAAGTTGTTTATGTGAATGTTTGTATGATCCATGGTTTACAATATGACCCATGATTTAAAATATCACCAACATGTATTACTGGGAGAACTCATACCCAGTAATACAGCCAATTTGGATGTAGGTCTATAAAAGATTCATACTAAGTTAGTGGAAACCTATCAGAAACATTTCATTGTCAATGAAGAAAGGCTGCTGCTTTTTTTTTTTTGTGGCAAATTTTATGCCATTATAAGAAAACTGTGAATAAAATGCAATATACCCTTAGACGCTGCCTTTCTAAGGTACTTTTAAAACTTTAAGAATACGAATAGACATGTTGAGATGTTGCCTACCCCTTTTTGCAGTGTTCATGCTAGTGTTGCTAATTTTGTTCCTAAACATTTTAATCTAAAGCTGCAGTATCAGAAACTTCTCATTTACATATTTACCCATCTATCTACAGTGCTTTCAGCAAAACTGCAGAGCAGCATACTCAATAACAGAGAGTTTCTGTGCACTTTAATATTCCAGGTTATATATATATATCCTCAGCTGATGTATATGAGCAGAGCTCCACTGATTTCAATTGCATTATGTTCACGCTGAGTGATAAGCCTCTTCAAGAAACTAGACTGTGGCAATAGGTTCAGGACAGCTCTGCAGGATGGAGTACAAAATACACTCTAGAAAAAAATCAAATGACAATATGGTGGGGTTTTTTGTTTGTTTTCTTTCAGGACTAAGTCTACTGAGGATTTTGTAGACTTTTTCCTGTAGAGTTGAGGTGTTGGTTGTACTTGAACAGCAGATGTTCACTTAGCTGCCAACTCTCATAAAACGGCAAGAAGAATGTGAAGTTGATTTTAATCTTCTTACTGAATTGTGGTGAAGCTGATATTCACCAAAGGAAATATCTTTGCTGAAAGATACTGTCTTTCAGTGGAAAGTGAAAGAAGGTGAAAGTAGAAGGCAGGCAGAGGATGCAGAAGAAATACAATTCATAAATGTCTCAAAATTCTAGCCATCTTAACAGACCAGACCTTATGTGAAAATGCAGGCCTCTGTTAGTAGCTAAATCAAATTTTCTTAGGAGCGTTCCTCCTAGATTGCTTTCTGTAGTGCAGTAGTTATTGGTGAGATTATGTTAATGAAAAGAAGACTGTGATTAGTACAGTGAACTTATTGTCTGTTTCCACACTGCCAAGGGTGCAACTCCATTTGGGGTGACTAGAAATCTCATGGAGGAACATGAAATGTCAAGCTTTTCCTATCCTTGTACCTTGAATTGTTCATTTCAGCCTTTGGTCAAATGACCATTTGTTTGCTGTCCATGTTTTTGTTTCTTTCCTGTTCATTTCACTATCCATGACTACTTCTTGGTTTGAAGTGCAGTAGCATGCCATTTACATAACAAAAGATATTGTTCACTGTATCTTTGTATTGCTTTTAAAAAGACGACATAAGAAAAGACTATTGGTAGCATATGAAACCAGTTCACCAATCTTGATTTTGCCCGTGTCAGTTAAATAGAACAAAATAAAAATATTTTAAGAGTACAGAATAGAAAAAAAAACATCTAGGTAGAATATAACATCTTCAGGTACTGAGCTACATTATTTAGGTAGGTAAAGCATTTGCTGATATTCAGAAGTAGCAGTGATTTTTAGGGACTGGTTCCAGTAATTTTAATTTTTCATCCATATATTTCTTTTGTATTCACATTTGCGGTGTTTGGTTTCAGATATATTGGAATTTCCCTATAGGTCTCACACACGGTCATTTCCCATCTGTGTCTGTAATTTGGGCAAGTAAGAAGTTCTATATCAGAAATTAGATCAGTATTGCAAATATGTGTGATTACTTCTCTGTAAAATTCCTTAGCAGTCCATTTTTCCAAACCCCGAAGGACTCAAATAGAAAACTAAATATTCAGTTAATTGAGAAATATTAATTTACTGAGGGTCTGAAATATTACATTAGTGAAGAAACATGATATGAATATGAACCCTACCAATAACATCAATTTTTAGATCTAATAACTCTTCTAAAAGGTGGCGTATGTGATGACCCTTGTTTACTGTGATATACTAACCACTTACTATCTTGTTATGTCTCTACGAATGTGGTCCATCTTCCTGTTATTTCCCATATGGTAATTTATTTTGGACAGGGAACTTTACTTTATTGTGTATTTTTACATGATGAAGCTTTATAGCCTGAAACCCCAATCTTTAAATTTTACAGTAACACAAACAGCAACAGCAATGATAGGAACTATTATTCTCCTAGATATAGGAAATGGGGCAATATATCTCCTTGATTAGGAAATAATAGAGCAATCTATTGGGAGTTGGACTAGATGATCTCTAGAGGTTCCTTCCAACTCTGACAATTCTGTGATTCTGTAATCTCAGTTCACACTTTATGGATATCAACTGCTTTTTTAATCCCCATTATGGTAATTTCTACCTTTTTTTTTTAATTATGAATATTTCTACAATGCTTGTGCAGAGCATCACTTTTACTAGAGGTTCATAAAGATGGGAACAGATGCTGTTGTGTTTCATGTGGAGATCCTAAAGATTAGCAAGCACACTCCCACTGAGTAGTTGAAGCTTACATGTGTTATCACCTGAACAATGGACATATGGTTCACTTTTTGACATAGGCAGTATACGCTGAAGTGAATTTGGTAGCTTAGCAGTCACAGAATTTTTAGGCTAGGCTATATGTTCCTTAACTGTCATTAGATCATAGTCTCTTATAACAAAATCTTTAAAGATAATTTGCAACTCCACCTGAGCTATCCAAAGAATAAATTCATGAATTTTAATAGGTAGAGAGAACAAATAGCAGAGCTATGAAAACCACATAGCCAGGAACAAGCCCATGAAAATCAATATCAGCTGCGATTATATTTTAAGTTTTTAATACTTTGAGTAAGTCCTTGAAAGCTATCATTATATACACAAGCTAGGAAAAGATTTGAGACCAGAAAATCTCAGAAATATTAAGTAACAGTTTATCAAAGAGAGGAACTTTTGGTTATGTTCAGGCAACACTGATAAAATATTTTTTTTTCTCAATTCATGCAAAAGATCAATTAAACTAATGCTTGCAAAGTGTTTTGGAGGCAAAAGCAACCACTACACGATGCTATCATGCTAATGATGTAGCCAGTAAATTCTATTGCAAAGAACTTCTTCAAGACAGGAAAAAATAAGTGAGAAAAAAAAAGGCCACTCCCTTCATCTCAGTGTTAGGAAGTAAGGCAGGGATCCACAACCAGGTCAACTATTAGGGGCTCTCGTGATGCCTGTGACAACTCTCACTGGGGTCTGACTTTGCCAGCCCCTTGGGACCGCACATACATTCATGGGCAGCCGTAGAGGATTACAGCTGCAGAGACATGGCCATAAATACTACCCAGGAACACGCCATAGCTACAGTATGAAACTGCACCCTGAACTCAGTTTCATGGTATGGTTCATGCAGGTCAAAGTCCAGGTTTGGGAGCTAGCTACATTCAGAGTGTTAAACCCTTGAAGTTGCCTCTTGTAACATGGTGGGGTTGAAGGCATGCCAGCACACCTGCTAAAGTTGCAGGGAGGAGGCAAGACACATCCAAAGACCAAAAGCCAGAGGTGCTGCTTACTTTCCCCTAGCTACTTGCTGCACTGCTGTGGACACCAGCCCCTGCCTCTCCGGGCAGGGGAAGGTTCACTGGCTCAAAGCACAGGGGAGAAGCCTGGGTCTCATGAGCAACACAAAAATACCATTCTCCATTGCACAACACTATGACATAGACACACTTTCTATTTGGAAATTTTTCTTTTTGGTGTTTTAATGCGACCTGCAAGAGATTAAATTTCTTCCCCTTTTTTTAATAATGACAAGGCAGTTTCTTACATGTGAATAAAGTTTGTTAAAATTAGGTATTATGAAAAGAAGTCTTTCCTAGTATCTGAGGGACATATTTGTAATACATCTGCCTTCTGCTTCTAGACTATCCCAATGATATTTTTCACCCCAATCTTGACTAAAAATGCTCATCTAAAAAATACTAGCCAATCATGTACACATTTAATAATTTATTAATTCCTAGAAGGTGTTTAAATCGTCCCCTAACCCCCAAATATAATCACAAACACTGGAAAGGGAATGGATGTGCAATGGTTGGCCTGGTACCTGTAATGCAGAAAAACAATTGCTATTAACTTAATTTTTCTAATAGACTACAGATACCTAAAACTCATACATAACCAAAAGCATGTCAACAAGATTTTGTGCCTTTTTTTTCTGTAGCAAAGGTCAGTCCTTTATAAAGGAGGAGGAAGAACAGATCCTGGAGAGTGTGGATCCACATGCACCGTGTCCTGTAGCTCCATGAAAAAAATAACTAACAATGTTTGATACAATTCAAATTTATTATAGTATTTTTTCTTCATGTTAAAAGCACTGAAAAAGAGTGTGAAGCTAATAGGGTCTCTGTCATGCAGGTATATAATAGGTCACTCAGAGTAGTAAACTCAGCTGGGGTATCAATTTAATGACTGGGGATAAAGGGGTTTCTGTTTCTGACTTTCTTACTATCAGCAGCTAGAGTATTGTCATCACTTTCAGAAGCAAGTATATTCTTACTTGAATTAGTAATATTTAGAAGAACTGGGAAAAAATGATATGAGCTTCCCTGGTACTTCTCAGGGAATCCATCGGGCCTGCTGAGAAGCTGTCACCTGACTCATAAAACTGAACCATGTGTAAACTGAAATTACTGTGTACAGAGTCATGAGAAATGCCATCTATTTTTCTTGTTGCAAATATTACATAATTAGAACAAGATTTTCATCATCTAGAGAACATTGCTCTGACTGACTTTGCTATAATGATGCGTTTAATCGGTCTGTCTAAAATCACCACCACATCTTAAGTCATTTTTCTTGAACTACTAGTAATAGGGCTGTATATGCAATAATTATAATTTCCACAAATAAAAATAACCAAATCTTCCGATTATGTTGAAAGAATGACTCACTTGACATTCTGATTCTAATGGATACTTGAAAAACAGGTTTAATATGATAATATTATTTCTGGGATAACAGCAGAAAGTGAAGATAATTTTTAAACATGATATTTTAAGGCTGTTACCTGCTCCTTAGAGAGCTAATTTCATGATAACTAAAGTTAAAATAGTTGATACATTTTCCTGTGTGTTAGGATAGTGAAATAAAATGGATTGTGTAGGAGATAATCTTTCCAAATAAAGCAGAGAGAAATGTCTGTTAAAGAAGGTTTTCTTTGATATATTTTTACTGGAAATTGGTTTTGGAAATACTTTTAGTAAAAAATAAGATTTTTTTCTTTCTGAATACTTCTTTCATAATATATATTCCAGGGACTATATATTTCTCATTTCATATATAGGAATTGCTTAACTTACACACAATATAAGCACAACAGTTTTACCTATTTAAATAGCTCCTTTATAAAATAAATTTCCTACATAGAGAGGACTTTATTAATAAAATAGGATAACTGGGAAGTACTGTTTTTATTTAATGGAAACACACAGTGTCCATTAAATTCCAGAACACACACAGTTTTTTATATTAATTCAAATTATGCCAAGCCATATGCATAAATCTTGCCAGATGTACTTTATTATGGGTTCCTAATATAAGATTCTCTATTAGGAAGACATGTGGGAATGTGTCGATTCATTCTGCACAGGACAGAAGGGAATTTATGAATTAAATGAACATATACTTCAGTCTGGGTCAGTTTATTGTGAAGAAGCCACTGCTTCTAGTCAGGAGTTCAAACTGGAAATGTGCAGCATGGTAAAAGAATGCTATGATCCAAGGCACAAGACAACCAAAATATGTAATTTATGTTCTTCAGTAGAGAGTTTTTTTTTTTTGTCTGTTTCAAAAGAATAGTAAGTTCGCTGATGGATAATAAAATTGTAAACACCTGTCCTCTTTGGATTCCCTGCTCATTATTTGAACCTTAACAAAGTTACTGACAACATTCTCCTTTTTCCCATTATTGGGATGGATCAGGGCAAGTTTTCTTTTTCCAAAATCTCTTTGCTGGTTGGCCATGTGACTGTGCTGATGAAAGGGCTGGCGGGGTATCTCCAGGAGGAACTCTCCAAGGGGCAACTTGGCCTGCAAGAAGAAGAGGGATGACTCCAGATGGGAATAGTGCCAGAGCACATGACAGCTTCTGTTTTAGAGCAAGACTTCAGGTGGAGATAGAAAATTTTCTTTTTAATTTAAAAAAAAAAAAGGTGTTGGAAGCCTTTTAAAGGACTGGAGCCCCCACTAGAGAAGAAGGAGTCATAGGCACACAGGAAAATCCATGAACAGTGAAATGTGGGGACAAAGAAAGAAGTCTGACACTCACATACATTTAAATTGATAAAGTATGTCTCTCTAAAGACGCACATTGAGGCTATGCATTTCCCACAGAATACAAATTTCCTAAAATTTTTCTGTGTGGGAATCTAGCAAATCTGTAACACCCCAGGCCACAGAAGGTAGGCTTTTTACTATCCTCAGTTTCAATATCCTGGCTTGCGTATCCTCTCTGGATTCGTAAGTGTATCTGTACAGCTAACATGACTAGTCCTGACTGCCTAAACATATGCAGAAGGTATACAGGAAATGACAAAGTTTACACTAGAGGGAAAATATATTGGTGACTGTGCCTTCACATAATATAAATAAGTAAACGATTCTACCAGAAACTATACAATCAAATCTTTCTGGGCTTTTTGTTGGTTTTTAGTTGTTTTTTTTTTCCTGAAAAAAATGATTCACAGTGTGTTTTCATGTCTAACAGAAGGAAACATGCTGTTACAGTACTGGTAAGGACTGTGGATGCATCATGACAAGGAAAAGGGATTCCAGTTTAAGCTGCCATAGGTATTGAGATTAACCCATCCACACAGCATTCCCTTCTGCACCAAGTGGCAGTAGCTTTATCTGATCAGATGATTCCTGTTATGAGTAAAGTGAATTTACTCAGCAAGCCCAATATAAAAAGCCAGAGTTGTGCTTGTTCAATCATAATTGCAGAGCAGCAAAAGAGCACATTAATTGTTGTTGCGATGCTCATTTTCTATCTAATTGCCGTGAACCTTTCTGCCAGGGTTATCTTTCCACTTCTCTAATGATATTAGTTTTCCTATGCAGGGTCCCTTCAACCCAATTGTGACTTTATTACTAAGGCAACCAGTTGTGTATTGCAAGCAGCAGCCATTTTTATTCATCTTTTTACAGTCAGACTGACAAAGCAGTGCTTTTAAATAGTACTTTTCTTTCATCTTTAAAACTTAAGTCCCCAGGGAGCAGTACCAATTTACACCAGTTGAAGACTTGGATCAAAAAGGCTGAAAACCCGACAGAGAGCACAATGAAAAGAAGCAAAAACCTGGGCAACTCAGCAACGACTGATCCATGTGATGAAGGAATCCCCAAAGTCTGAAAATACAGCTGAGGTCCAGTTCTTTAATTAGCACTGTGAAGTTAGAGTCCCCTATTGCTCATGGCTGAGGAGAAGGGAACTGAACCTAGATCTCTTTGTTGTTTCCTGGGGAAGCAGTGGCTTGAACACCTTCCCTCTCTGTCACTTACTGCTCCTCTAAGGCATGCAGAGCAGGATTTTTCAGACTGTCAGTCGAATCCACTGCAAAATGATAAATTGTGTTCTCTGTGCTCAAGTGAAGAACTTGCTGTACTTCAGTATTACCCTTTTCTTAGAGTTCCTGGGGTTGGTAATCTCACCAGAGCCCTGGGAGAACTGAATGGATTTTGTCGTGTTGTTGTGGCTGGATTTGATACTGCTAACATCAAAGAACTGGTATGCGTAAAAGAGCTGCTTTAAGGATGTACAGGCTACCTTTGTTAGGACCACTTCTAATTTTTGAGAATTTTCCTTTGCAACCCCAAATTTTTGTCCCCTTAGTTTGCATTTATGCATGATATTCCTCACTTAGACCCACCATACACTATTCCATTGTTCCTCTTTGACTTTGAGGAGGAGTGCTGTCCTCTGACCGTGCCTTCACCAGGACTGTAGGTCTCAGTAGACACTCCCTGCGTGCTTCAAGGATTGTCTGGGCCATGTGGAGCTGAATGCTCTGCAGCCCAAGACAGATGCACTCAGCTCCTGATGAGGTTTGGGCAGAAAGGTGCTGCTGCTCTCACCACCCTGCCCAAACTATGAACTTTTTCATCTTCAGGGGCCCCCAGCTGGGAACAGCAAGCATCTGTCCAGGAGAGGTGATTGCTGCTGACACCACATCCCTGGTTCACCTTTCCTCTCTCTCTCCCTCTCTCCCTCCCTGTCTCTTCGCCTTGGATGCCGTGTGTGTCGGTGTGCATACACCCTCTCATGCATGCTTGTCTGCAGAGGCATGTGTGCACATACTGCTTCTTCAATAAGCTTCTCCTTGACCATGTAAATACTTAAACCTAACAAGAGCCCGGAAACACTACTCTAACTCCCTCCCAGACGCCACTGTGGCAGGAACCACCGGACTCATTGCACCATCCTCAGTCAGGGACCCCACAGGGATAGACCTGCCTGGTCCAGCCTAACCAGTTCGCCTACAAAGCAGCCTCCTGTCCAAATCTGCGATCTTGAGGTATTTTCACAGTTTACCCTCAGTGTTGCAGTCTCCTGAATCAGGCTCAACCACCTTTGCTCCGTGCTCCATTTGGGGTTTCCCCATTTGTTTTACTCTGGCTGTACTGATGGACCCTAAGATACCCCTAATTCTGCAGTCATTTTACTGATGGAGTATGTGTAAAAGCTGAAATCTTTTGGCATGAGCAATTTTCATTCAAAAACAAGACTTGATTTTTGTCCGTTGTGGACCCACCCCACAAAATTTAGAAAGACAAGCATGCCTGACACTCCTTCTCCAAAATACAGTCATGGTTTACCTTCAGCAAAATAGTTCCAAGCAGGGTCTGTTTTCACATGTGTGCGGGGTTTTGTCTGCTTGTTTGCTTGTTTTTCCAGTGTGGACAAAATATAACCAACAAAATAGTTACAAGGGCTTGGTTTGGGCTTTTTGTTGCTGTTTTGGATTTTTTGTTTGTTTGCTTGCTGGTTTAGGATTTTTTTCTTTCAGTGTGGACAGAGTGATGTATTTTTTCCTTAAATGTATTTTTAAAAACAGCCACTTTACTTTGGTTGAAACATTTAAAAAAGAAAACAAAACCAAAACACAGCCTGAGACAGATACCAGGCATGGGAAGTTCAGTCAAAATCTGTGATTTTTATGAAGTTATGAGCAATGGAAAACACAGTCATAGGATGGAAAGTGTCAAGTAGCTCCTATAATAGTTGCCATTGCTTCTGCCTACAATTTTCTAATCAGGGTGTGCAAGACTGAAGGCACTGCTACAAAGTCCACCTCAAACAAAGGTTATGTAGACGTGCCAAAAAAGGAACATCAAGCACATGGCAAAAAGAGTCTGTTCTTACTTGCAGCTAAAGGACTCAGTTAGTCTATTTTTCCCTGCACAGTTATTAGACACTGGCCAAACTTTTGAAGATGGAGCAAAAGAGGGAAGTTGTGGATGTAACGGGATGTAATACTGGCACTGCTGTTGGAGTAGCCTTGCTCTGATCTGGGCTCTCAAAAGGAGAAGGCCACTGACATTCAATATTAATTTGTCATCTGTAAAAGCAAACAAGCATAGATGTTGCGCTTCCCTCTGCTCCTGAGCTGACTTCTGAAACAAAGACATCAAACCAGGCACTAAGCCAACATTGGGTACAAAGAAGGGAATGAAGGTAAGAGCAGCAGCATGAGGTGTCAGAAAGGGAGGCTTCACCCCGGTACTCCCTATACCAGCAGGGCTTTGTAGGGGGTCTGGGAGCTGCTTCTGCAGCTGCAAATGCTGTCTTAGGCACAGAATATTAGTGAGAGATATGAAATATTTTGAGTTTTGGTTCTGAAAATTAGCTTTGAATCCTCTTTCCAATTAAGCTTTACATGTTGAGAAAGAAATTTTTTTAAGCTTTAATATTTTAGCTTGTCAAATTACTGAAGAAGATTCAAGCTCATTTTTTCTTTTACTTTCAATGTTAAAAAAATGTTGCCTATCTATAAAGATTGTTTCTATCTGATGTTTTGAAGATTTTTGGCAGTAGATTTATGTAGAAAAGATATACTAAAATATTAACAAAAAATCTAATTATTTTCAGAGATCTTCTGTGTTCTCTTTTGCAATGTCCTCCTATTAACAACTTGGCAGAGTGGAATGAAAGTTTGATCTCCCTTTTCTTATAACGAAATAACTTCATCCTTTTCATTTTTTTCTCTCTTCACCTTGGACAAAGTAACTTTAAAAGGTTACAGTAAACCTATTCTTTAAATTGGAGGAAGTAAAAACAAGCAGTCTCATAAAAATGTGAAGTGGGAGAAATTGAATGCAGTAAGCTACTCTTTTCAAATTATCAAAATTTAGAATTCAGTAAAAAAGAGGAAAACATACTTTTGCATATTTTTCAGTTCTGAAAATGTTACTGGACAATGTTTCTGAAGTAGGAAATCTCTAATCAAAGGTGTCTCCTGAGAAAATCCTCAGAAAAATACTTTTTTTTTTTCCTCCGGAGACTACTGGTTTTACAGTATTAGAGTAATATTACAGTATTAGAGATAGCAGTAGTGTTGCTTAAGGTGTTATGGGTTGTTACTTCAGGCTCATGCTAAGGCAAAAGAACTGGTCTTGCTAGTATCTAATTACTTATTATTGTTTTGGCAATTTTATCCACGTTAGCTCTTTGATTTAATCTTTCCCATCTCTACACCTTTTTTCTTGAGCAAGAGAAAGAAAAAATCTTAATTCATCCCTGTAGCTGCATTTTCTGCATTAATTCTGAGCTCTGTTAAAAAGTATGACAGGAGAACAAAATAAAAAATAGATTTTGTTGACTGCATTACACAGAAGGGTGGCCTTGAGAGCATGAACTTTGCTTGAGCTATAATGGGTGCAGTAGTGTATAAAACTTAAACTTTTCTCTGTGTAACAATGTCAACAGTGGTTCACTCTTTTCACAAATGATCAAGTAAATACAATGCTAGATATATAGAAAACCTTTAAAAACTACCCTTTTCCCCTCCCAGAATATCCATCTAGCACGTCCACAGTGACGATAGTTTTCTACATGCCCTTATTGTTATAGGGTTGCTGATGCTTAAAGAAGACCTATCTGACTGAGTTCACTCAGTTGCAAGGAGTTAGGTCATCAAGACTTGTCTTCAGGAACCTATTTTTTTGAGCTTTTCCAGGTAACTCATTCTTCAAAGACTCAGTGCAGCAAATTAGAACAGTTTTGGGGGAAAAATCACCGGGGAAATTTTCATTTTGAAGGGCCAACTTTTCAAAACCATGGCAAACTATATTGTCTTTGATGAAACTTCTGATCAAGTAAGATTTCAGGTCTTACCTCCTTTCTTTTCCGCTTTCTTCCTTGGGCAGCCTGCCTTTGTCTACAGTTCTGGGACTGTGACCAGCATGGAGCTGTGAGGCAGCCCAATTTTGTTGCTATCTTGGTTTTAGGGTCCATGAGGCTGCCAGGACCACCCTGTTGGAACATGCTGCTGGGAGCTGGGGGAGCAGAGGAGGAGGAAGAAAGGATGAAGGGGAGAAAAGGGGTTTCTGAATTTCCAGATACTCTCCCATGGAGGTGTGAGCTGAAAACTCTGGGCACTTCATCCATCTCATGAGGGATTCACAGCACTGCAACAGAGGCTGCCTCCAGTGAGATATTAAAGTCAGCTTTGCCAAAGCTGGATTGAATTTATATCATCCAGATACCAACATTTCCAGTCTCTG
>JAOXJM010000023.1:36445966-36475915 GCA_026413425.1 Tringa solitaria | reverse complement strand
CTTTTTCTTTTTCTTTTTCTTTTTCTTTCTTTTTCTTTTTTTTCTTTTTTTTCTTTCTTTTTCTTTTCCTTTGTCTTTTTCTCTTCTTCTTTCTCTTCTTTCTTTCTCTTTTTTTTTCTTCTGTGATGCAACAAATGTTTTTATATATTTTGCTTGTGCATTTCAGATGAATTTTCTCATTCTAAACTACAAATGTCTGACCGACAGCCTGACAAGTTTTTGGAATTGAGGGATACGAACAGGCTTTAGATTCAGAAAATCCATAACTCAATACAGACAAAGTCTTCTCATCACAGTGATTGTCTTGAAGGAGATACAAGTAACAAACAGTAAATAATCTGTTCATAAAAGGTAGAGCCTTTAATTTTTACACAGTCTGATCTATATTTCTTATATACCTTCAGGGTCTTCATTAAGGCAATTAAGTGGGAAAAAGAACTTCCCCTCTCATTTCTTACCCTCCTATTTTTAGACTGAGAAAATGAAACATAATTTATATCAATATGATTACCTTAACTGGAAGTCATTTTTTCTCTGTGCTTCTTCCTGTGGTTTTGTTTCATGATCTGTGAATAAACTGTCATTGTTTTTCCAACACGGAAGGCTATTTTCCAGGCACTATTGATTCTATTATATACACACACAGACTGTTACAGCACATTTTTTGACTTATTATTTAGTTGATTGTTTAGTGTTTCTGGTGAGCCTGGTATATCTAAGGCAGCAGGGGAACTGCTTGTCTGTATTTTCCTTGTAGCCTGTTGTGATGAGGAAGGCATTACAATATCATCTCTTGCAGGGAACTTTCATTTTGCCAACTGACTGCAAAGAAAATTTATTCAAAGGATCATATAATTGCATTGGTTCAAAAGACATAAATCCACAAAAGCAAAAAGGGATATTTATTCTCGAGAAGTATGTTGAAAAAGAAAAAAAAAAAAAAAAAAAGTAGAGTACATAAACTCCAGGTAAAAACTGAGATTTCCTCAAAGACCATTCACTCAAACCCATGTTTTCTTTTCTTTAATTGTACTTTACAAAAAGCTTTTGGCCTTGAAGTCCTGTATACCAATGGCTGTCCTCCCCTGCAAGGAGAATTGCACAAACTTGGCTGAGGTCAGTCTACTGGGCTAACCCAGGAGATCCCCTTCCCACCCTCCCCTTTAAGATTGTTAAAATTACACATGATTATTATGAATATGATTATCCTAACCAAAATTCATTTATTTCTGTACTCTTTCCAGCAGCTTTGTTACATAATCTGTGCATGATCACTCACGGTTTTTCCAATACAGAAGGCTATTTCTGAACACCAAGTCTGCTGTTTACGCAGAAGCAGACAGTTATAATAGGTTCCTCTATCAGACATTTAAGTGATTCTAAGACTTCTAAGTAAGAGGAGTTGCTGCTGACAGAGGTCAGCTACTGGTGCCTTGGCACAATGCAGAAGGCTGAGCAGTCACCATAAATTGTCACTGTGTTTTGTTCATCTGTACTATTCACGCTATTCAGCAAGGAAGCAAAGAGCCTACGTGTAGAAAAACCCCCTGGGAGGACAGGAACAGAGTCTACACATCCAGCCTCATGTTTCAAATATGAGTATTTTGCTGATAAATGCTAAACCCAATTAAAGGGTTCAACAACTCCTGATTTCTTATGGGTACTGAATTCTTTAAGTATTAACTATAGGAGTGATCACTGTAAAAAGGATACTCCTAAATCCTTAACATTCGTTATAGAGTTGCCTAATACTGGAAGAAATGCCAGTGTTTGGGATAGAGCAGAGGAACGCTTAGCTCAGTAGTCTGTCTTTTTTGTTGGAAGTTGAAGATTTTGCGTGTGGAAGAAAAACATTATTGTACAAGTTTTCAGATTAGATACAGTTAGATGTGATGTTAGAAACAGTGGGCCACGGCACCAGGGAACATCTGAGAATGAGGCATATTGTCTGAAGAAGAGAATTCAGCTGTAAGAAATAAAAGCATCATATCTTCTCTTATTCTGGAATAGTATTCTGAGAATAATGCTATCACCTTGTCAGGTATTCTTCAAAAGGAAGAAGAGATTGAGGGGCACTAAACAGAAAAACAGAAAATGGAGATGTTTTTTAATATAGAGAGAGTCAAGATGAGTCTCCAAGTGGGCGTTTTCAGTGTGGTAGGCATTTTGTCTTCATGTACTAAAGTGATTTTTGCATTTGTTTCTGAGAAACAGCTATTGTACACAAGCTTTTTTGCAATAATATTTAAAAAAAACAACCCTTGGATCTAAAGCTAGATATTTCAATATCTATTCAGATATTTGTGTAAATTATCACATCCTTATAGGAGCTTTAACCTTTAATAACTTAGTCTCCTCCAATTTGGCAACTTTGGGCTATATATCAATAAATAAATTACCTTTAGTCTGGGAGTCTTTGATGAGTGCTTTATGGAAGATGTATGAGCCACTGAAAAAAGGAGAGGAATCTGTAAATGTATTGCATCCATAATCAGACAAGTTATGAACTTTTAGCCATTTCCAGTCGAACAAAGTGTACTTTTGAACATTAAACCAGCAGAAAATTCAATTTAAAAACCATGTGACTTCTGAATGAGAAGTTTTCGAACTGTGGGGAAGTGAAGGAGGAATGAAAATCTTTGTGACTACTCCTTATAAGCATATACTACAACACAATATTATCTATAATGCTTGACCAGTGGTATATTTGGACATGAAATCTTGTTTTCAGAGGCTGTCCTGATACATTTACAAATGAAAAAGTGCATATTTTGTGTGGATGTTGAAGCTTTTGTAGATGTGAATATTACAAGCTTTGCCTTTAGGCAAAACCACTTAAATAGATTGAGTATTTAAAAAATGACATTGTATTCCTTCCCCTGACCTGAATCTGGTATGAATCATCCTTTTTAACATTTTCATATACATAAATTAGATGCCAAACCATAGTAGCAGTCATTAGGAACAATTAAATAGCAGTTAGCAAGTTTATGGCTGAAGTCCATTGGGTTGGCACACTTCTGTGTTGCATTAGCTTTACAGCTCGGGCTATTCCCCTTGGTGCAGTTACATCATGCTGGCACAGGAGAGCAGAGACACAATATACTTCTTCACAGTATAGAGGGGTAAAAATTTAGGATTGTTCTCAAATGCATTTTAGACCCTATAGTCTTTCTTCTAATTCAAAGCTCTCTTTCCAACATGGCTGTCTGATTTGAATGAGGGTGAATGTTCTTTGGGATGTATTAACTAGGTGTGTACAGACATGTAATCTTATCTCCATTGTTTCACTTCATTATACATTTAATCCCGAACATTCCTCTTAGTTATTCATCTCTCACTCTGATAGTATTTAAGCTTTTTCTGTTCTGTCTCACAATCTAATTCCCATAAGTACTGACTCATCGCCGTGCTACTTCAGTTTTCTACTGTGTGCAACTTTGGTATAATACACAGACTTAAATGCAAAAGTAGTGGAGTGATAAATCATGTCTGTCATGCATGAATTATACTTGCTTTGGGTAACCCGTGAATGCCCCGAGCAGTGTGAACCACATGGCTTTACTATGTAGTGTCCAATGTATTAATACCCCAGTATGTAAATCATATCTCATATTAATCATGGCTTATTTTACCCCAGGAATATAAACAAACATTAAACTTAATCCTCTATGCTAAATTTTGCTTAGCATAGACTTTTTAATATTCCTAATTCTTGAGTAACTTCTCATCTTGGACTTGGAAAAATAGAAAGTCTTTTAATTCTATCCTGGTGACTACCAGTCAGTGCTGCAGCAGCAGAGAGATTTCCACCAAGTTACATTTTCCAGCTCAGTTCATGGTAACAGACCATATTACATATGATTGTCTCCTTTAAAGCCTCAGATTCACCACTCTGCTCTCCATGTTACCATGCTTCGAACAAATAAACAAATGCAATATTGGAGCAATCCAGTGGGATAAACATGCACAGTAGGTTTCTCATTGAGAAGTATAGAGGAACCCTAATTTCTGCAGCTGGATATGAAAATATTTTGAGAAGAGAAAATTAAAATTTTGAGTGGGAATCTCCAAAACTCTTGGCAGAGATCTTATTGAAGATAAGGAGAAAATAAAATATTGAGAGATGTAGTAGTTGAATACTGAATTTTCCTGAAGGCCACAGCTGGAAACTGAATGGGCTAAAAAGGCAGTATTTCACTTTCAATATGAAAAAATTTCACCTGCAGAAAAACCTTGATCTGGTACTTCAGATTGCAGTGAAATTTAGAATTGCTTACAGAGCTTACTCCTGTCTTTATTGTCTGCAGATTTTTTCCCAAAGAAACAGGCTTTGTTATTTTCTAATCCTTCTGTTTTTCTCGGATGGTGATAGGGACCACATTATGAATGAAATCAGGAAGAAGTGTAAAGGAAGTATTTCATATCTAGGGGAAAATACGTGTTTCTTCAGATTTCACTAAGGCAAAACAAGCCTGAACAAAGCAGCTTATTATTCTGAAAACTGACTTTGCTTCCTTTAGCATGACTGCTTCAGGGCGGTGGAGAGTTTTTCGGATTGGCTTTTTTTTTTATATTTCCCTTCAGCTAGGATATGATTAATTGCTGAAGGGAAAGAAGAAAAATGTGCTTTTATTTGATTAAATTGGTGTTGAGCGTATTTACTATCTCAGTCTGAAAAACAGGAACCTCAAAAAAGACATTTTCTGTGATTCCAGTGATGGGTTGTTATCTGAAAGCTTTCTTCTCAGAACAGATATTGAAAGTATTATTTCACATTCCCTTCTTAGGCTTTTCACTTTATTGATATACAATAAACATTTCTGTCTAATGACCAGATTTATCAGGATCTGCTGATGAAAATGCGTACAGAGGATTGCACTGTTTAATGGGCCAGAAAAAAATTATCTCTCAGTCCCGTAAAGTGACATTTGCCATCATGCAGTGACCTCTGCAGAGCTTTCAGTCAGGTTCTGATCTGTTTTCAGGGTATCAGAGGGGAATAAATTTTGCACAGCCCTCCTGGGAATGGTGCATTTCCTTTGTTCTTTTCCTACCCTGGTGGAGGAAGACCCCATATGCACTAGGCATGTGACTTGCCTACCTAACAGGCGCTAAGTAGCCTACTCCCTACAGCAATTCTCCTCCCCGGGAAGGAAATCAGGGATGTGCTAGTCAAGCTATCCCACAGGTCTGTAGGCAGGAAACATCATCACAGGCAGGGGGTAAGAATAAGAAGCCTGAAGTAGATAAGCTCCGGTGCAACTCTGCCAGGCATTTACCTTTCAATGGCTATGGCAATGATGGCTATGAATTGGCTATTCTACAGCTCAAGTTGTTACTAAAATAAATGTTGTCTGAAGGACAGTGCAGCTGCTTCATCACCATGAGCAAGCTCAGCAAAAGCTTTCCAAGTGGTTACAGGAAGAGATTAATAGAGTAGAGTAGAGTAGAATAGTTCACTTGGAAGGCACCTACAGCAATCACCTAGTCCAAATGGGGCCAATGGCACCTCACCCTCTCATAGTTGAGTGCTTGCAAATGTCAAGGAAGTCACAGTGTGTGAGGAGACTCAGCACACCACCAAAGCAGTAGGAATCGAAGTGCAGTTTGGTCCTTTGAAAAAATGGAGAATTTCCAGTGACAGGAAATTGCTTTTTTATGTATCAGGAAAGAACTTTTATGGCTCATTAGTGGTTCTTTGCTTACGCCCCATTTCTACAACATGGGGTTTTACAAATTAATATATTAACGAATATTTAAAATTAGAGAAAAATGTATTTGTATATGGAAAACACTACTAAGAAATCTGGGGCCTAAGATGGCACAGTGACGACTTAGGTTTGATTCTTTTCTCATTCATCTTTCAATCTCTGTGCTGTTGCCTCTCCTCATTTCTAAGTTTTCATGTAGCTGTAAAACTTTCAGCTTCATGCTGCAGTGGTGTAATTTTTCCAACTTGAGAACACACTTTCAAAGACATTTGCAAGAATGATTACAGTTACTGTTAAAAACCCCAATTCTGAATACTGAGGAATGAGCATCTTAGTTATCAGCTGTGAGCAAGTTATGCCTGTTTTCTTGCTAACTGTTCTTGTTTTCCATGTCTATAGGAAAAAAGTGCTATTTTTATGAGAAGTTAAACTTTTGTTAGTAAGTGTATCAGCATAACTCGATTTGCCATGTGGCTGTAATAAAAGCAGTACAAAGGTCAAAACAAATTTTCATTTTATGTACACATTAAAAGTTAACCTGCAGCCTTTTCTACTTTGCTAAAGGTCCAGCAAGTACAGTACATAACTTTGTGCCTTGAGGTTTTCAATAGAACTAATTTAATATTTATCAGTTGCTTTTCATTGGTAGAGTTAGCACTCATTACAGTCGAATACATTCTTTAGATGAGCTAATAATCTGCTTTGATCCTTTATCATGGAAAACAGGTGAATATTTATTTTAAGCCCTTTTTGATAGTTGAGCAGTCTGAGGAGGGAGAAGAGGATTGGTTGTTTTAGAGTGTTTGGATGAAGGGAGGAGCTGTGTTTAATCAGGGCCAGGTTTATGAAGATGATGCCAGTATAAAGATTCCTGTTGGAAATGGTCCATATGTAATACCACGGTTTGACCCCAGTTAAGTACACAAGGCATGTCTCATCTAGACCAAAATTAGGAAAATGAAAGTAGTTACATTAAAGAAGGTATAAAGCTGATCTGTGAACACTTGTTGGTATGTCTCTGCTCCTTAACTCTCACAACTCTATCAGATTTTGTTTCTTCAGGCTATCCACAAGTATTTACACATTCCTTCTGTAGTTTATGTCAGTAAAAATCTACACCTTAAAAACAGAAAAACTCATTCCTGCACTGATACAGTGTGTTTACAAATTTTATGATGCCCATTAAATGTCTCGTTATGAAATCCAGGAAGGAGATATACTTGCTTAAAATATTTTTTTCCAGGCATTCAATCTTAATCCCATCAAGGCAGGGAAAAAAATCCAGAAACAAACGAAAGATAATTTGCTATTTGCCAGACCTGACCATTTGGTATTATTTTCCTTCTGATTCACATTGGCTTTAGAAATATCTCTGGTTACTTATAAACTATTTCTGTTTCCTGATCTGTGACACGTTATGTGTTTTTCAAATAATGTATTCAAATTCAGTAAAGAGATATTGAAAGAGCTTTTGTTCTTAAATCACTGACAAATCTGAGTCAGTATCTTGTACTAGAAGTTAGGGTTTGATGCTGGTTTTGCTTTGTGGCTATAACTACTAATGTAAGTTACACAAAAAAACCAAAATCTGGTTACGTTAATATATCTCTTACAAAGCCTAATTAAGTCATCACTAAGGAATCAGAAGCCTTCCAATTTAACTTCAGTGGGAGTAGGTTCAAGGCTTCAGACAAGAACTTTGTTAAACCCATGAGGTATCAGCAGTCTGAAGTAGAGCTGGTAAATGAGCAAGACAGAGAAATTATAGAAAATTTAAATTTTTTGTTGGTTTTTCTCAGGGTGGTGTTTTAGAGTCAATTTTCTTTAAACAAAAAAAAAAAAAAAGAGGGAAAATAAAATGATTGGCCAAAGATTTCAGATACAATTATCTACACTATGCACCTATTTTCGTATCAAGACCGTGTAGTTCTTAGAAATAGCACCTGGCAACTTTCACCAGCTGTATTTGCAGTGACTTGATATAAAGTCAAAGGCTGTAAAAAGTCATGCACAAATGGAATAGCGTAAAGCCAACTGGTCCCATCTTTCTATTAACTGGAACAGAATATATGGATACTCTGATTCACATGCTTCAGGTGTTTGCAAGCATATAAAGACATTTGGCAGAATAGAGACATAGTAGCTGTGTCCTACATGACTAACCACAGAGCCAGGTATTTTCTTATGCTGTTGCTATTTACCTTTTCAATGCAGATCTTATTGCATTACTTGTCATTATAAGATTTTTGTGGAGGTTCTTGTGGAAGGATCACTGTTGTTTTCATTTGAACAAAGTGAAAGTTAAGGTAAAAATTAACAGTACAGTCTTCTGAGAAGAAATTGTGAAGTGTAGATGTCTCTGAGGAAGCCAATAGGTCACTTAGTTCTATCTCCTCACACGATATTTCGTACCTTCTGCACTCACTTAAAAGATAAAGAATAGAAAAACTAAATGAAAGAAGAAAACTTGTTAACTTTCCCAAGCCACTGCTTGTCTAAATATATATATACATGCACAAGAGTGTTTAAGGGAACATCTGTTAAGTGGTTTCTACAATTCCCCTCTGAATTAAGTACTCTGACACTCAAAGCTTAGGTTCTCTTATAAAACAATGTATGTGGAAATGTATGTACAAAATTAAGCATGTGATTATTCTTCAAAACCAGCTTGGGCAATCATAGACATTCTTTTATATATAGGCAATCAGCTAATATATTTGTGGGTTTTTTGGAAAAAAAAATAGAAGAATTATAATTTCACAAAATGGAATGAAATAAAAGATCAAATAGATTTCTTTTTTGAAAATCTGATTCTTCATGGATAATTCAGTCAATGCAATAGGTGAAATGCAGAGACGGGCTTGAAATTAAATAATTACAGTTCCTCACTGCTTGAACTCAGTAGTTACTGAAGATCTAAAGAGAAAATGAAGCTGTCCAGCCTGAGTAATTGTTGGTATATGTTTTCAGATGACAACATAGAGCAGGAAAATAATGGGTCTGTAGGTGAAAGGAACTGTTGTACATACAGACACTTCTCTACCAAACCGGAGTTGTACTTTATAGAAGAGAGAATATGAAGTGGCTAGCAATCTTTGGCCTTGACTACTTTTAATCTAAAAAACATCTTCACCTCTGCCTTCACTCGAGCAGCTCTGCAAATCTGTATTAAAGTCAAAACAGCCTTCAGAAATGCAATGGGAAAACTATCATTCCCCACTGAAGTTTAGAAATACCTAAGGTATTAGCTCTATTTTTTCATATTTCATTTACATGAGAAATATTTCTGTATTTTCTTAGTATGCAGTTGTTACTCACCAGTCAGAGGATATTAGAAGGCTTTTTAATTTAATTCACATATTATTATAGATGAAATGCAACATTTTCAACTCTTTTGATGTAACACCCCTGAAAGTCAAAGTACTAACCGACAAACTCAAATCTACAAATTTATTTGTGGTATTTCCATTAATTGAAAATATTGAAGAAGACTTATTTATTTATTACACTGAAAAATCAAGTATTGAATATGCAAACATCTCTAGCACGCTCCATAACTGTTGCCTTCTGATGTTAGATGTTATTAAATACTGCCTGCAACAAGGCAACTCAGCTTTGCCATCCCTGCCACTTACAATCTCCCTTGTGAAAATGTGTAGTTTGATGCTCATTTTTCCACTAAAATGACATGTCTCCATCTTTCTGTAGCTATGCCCCTGTAGCTGTAACAATTCCAACTTTAACAATATCGTGTCCCAGAAGATGATGCAGTTGATATTAAGTACCCACATACACACACCGTGCTAAACACCTTTCTTCAAAGGTTTTATTTGACTGAGGAAGAACTTTTTCTCCTTGGAAAAAGCAGAAAGGGGAGGAGGATTGTTGTCTTTCTGAAAAGCACCTGACCACCAACAGAGCAAGTCAGCATTCCTCCATTTTGACCTGATTGTGTCTGCAAAAAAGGCAATGTGTGGTGTCTCTGCTCTACCTCTTTCCTCACCTTTCATTAGAGATTTAATGAGTGTCTTTATAATCTACAGTAAGGCCTCCCAACTCAAAAAATTCTACTGGAAAGAGAAACAATGCTGGACAATCTTTAAGAGATCATCTGACAACCCAGTCATCGCACTTTTGAGTCATAAAGACTATATTGGTCAGTGATTTCCCTGTCACACCTACTCTAGGTCCTTCTGTTGTACATAAGACATGTGATGTGACTCTCAGTCACATCACTCTTACAGAAGAAAAGCTTTGAGGACCTCACTGTTATAGTCAGTGTTTTATACTAGTGGAAGTGAAAATCAAAAGCATGAATAACATCTTAATTTCAAGGTATACTATTTTTTCAAGGTGTATACAATGCATTCCAAGGTATACTAAGATTACCTTTGATCTTAGTTTGTGTCCAGAAGTTATTAGTTGTGTTTGTTGTTTGTTGTACTCCCATTAGTTCAACAGCAGTGTCAGTTTTCATTTTAAAGATTTTGGTTCTAGTGCTATATTTTCCTTAAAAATAAATATGTTATCTGTCCACTTACTTTGTATTTTGTACCTGAAATAATTCACAGTGCACTTACAATTTCACAAGTCTGGACACCTGTCAATGTCAAAAATGAAAATGGATTTAGCAAAAACGCCAAAGAAAAAAGGATATACCTGTTGTTAAACTGAAGACCTATCAGATAACACATCAAAATCAAGAGAAAGAGTCTTGCTGATTTCCCTACACATTGGATAAGTTTTTAGGTAATTTAGAGAATTTTTCAATATGGGATGCTAATTATGTCTGATTCACATTTTTGAAAACATTAAGTTCATATGCACCACATAAGTTAGATATTAATGTTTTGAAGAGTTTTAAAATATTTTTCTGTATCCTTCAGACTTCTTTTAAATGAAAGATTAATGTGGGGGTAGATGTGAAGGAGTGCCAGAGTATATTGATCGATTTCAGTGTATTTACCACAGGAGCTAAGAAACTGCACCCTGTCATACTAAGAATAACATGTGCCAGTGAACACATCTCAGCTAATGATCCTTGTTATACAATCAAAACTGTGCACACTGTGAGTATTTTAAGAATAGGATCTGTACTTGAGCTGAACTCATAATACAGGCTCACCATCAAAGATGAGGAGTGAAACACCCTACTTCTCCTTTTGGACTAGATACTTCTCTGGAAGCTCATCCTGCACTGTGGCAAGCAGATTTAGCTCTCATTGATACTAGCAAAAGTTCTGGTAAAAGATATTAAAAATTAATTAAAAAACTCACAAAACTCACCCCTCCACCCTCCACCATGACCTCATTCTCATCTTCCATATCTATTTTTAAATATTCTTGATATTTCAACACCAGATTCTACCTTTTCAACAGCCTTTAAAGGAAAATAAAGGAGATGAAGGAGTCCTTTAAATTAATCCTTGGCTGGCTTCTGCCCCCTGCAGTGACTTCTCTAGGAGGGCTAGCCACATGGGTGATAAGTGGTGATTTTAGTGGAGGCTACTTGGAAAGTAAATTAAAACCCTAACAGTGCTTTCAGCTTTTGTGT
The DNA here is from genome assembly GCA_026413425.1 of Tringa solitaria. Classification (NCBI taxonomy): domain Eukaryota; kingdom Metazoa; phylum Chordata; class Aves; order Charadriiformes; family Scolopacidae; genus Tringa; species Tringa solitaria. The sequence goes on along the minus strand of JAOXJM010000023.1, from coordinate 36,464,647 downwards.
GTACTGATGCTGCTTACATCTATCTCATGATTAGCATCCTCCAGCCATAAACACAAACCTGGAAACTGCTGCAGTCCTGAGGCAATGATACAGAATTTAATTTTCATATGATGAATCTGGCAATTTCTCAAAAAAATGTCCAGTCTCATTGTCAGACAGAAGTGTCGCTAAGGGGAACTGCCAATGTCCCCATAATCTTAGTGCTCATTAGAAATTAAGGTGTTCTGATGATAATTTTTCCCATATGAAAAGAAATAATCAAAGTAGTATGGTAATGTCTGAATGTTTTGTGGGCAAATATTTCCCTGATTGTTTTATCCTGTGAAGAAAACCAATGACAAAAATCAATGCTGTTTTGTGAGACAGCCCTGTGTATTGCATTAGGGTTCCCTCTGCCATTTTAAGAAGAGTGGGGAGTAGGATCCAAGTCCCTTCAGAAAGCCCATGGAGTTCCAGGGCATAAGGTCAGGCAGCCAGCTTAGTTCTGTGGGCAGACAAATAAGTGTGTGCCCATCTTTAGAAGCAGACAAATAAGATCCTTAAAATGCCAGATCTACTCCTATAACAAGTGTCTTACAGTGGCTGCTGAGAGCATGCTTGTGCTGTTTGGTGTGTGGTGAAGCTCTCCTTGGTTTGGCACATTTTTACCACACCGATGGATACTTAGGTCTGCATCTTCACTCATATCTTAACATTTAGGCTTCAGAAGCTTGGTCAATGTCTTCCAGGAGGTGACAAATGTGAATGTCCTTTGTACAGAGCAAAATAACTCGAATGCAGAATTCAACATATAAATGGAAGTACCTTTCAAAATATAAAGAAAGATACATTGACACATGTGCAAGTACCTGGATTGTCCTGATGAAAAATTACCCATCTTTGCAAGTGTTAAGTCACAGCATGAGTCATGTTATCTAGGCTAAGACCTGAATATCTCTCAGCTGGCAAGAGAAACGAGGCTTCTTCCCTTCCCATACCTGTCTGGTTCCTTGGTATGCATCCAGCAGGCAAGCAGTCCACAGTTTAACCTTCCTTGCCTTTTTCCACATTCTTTGGTTCCCTGGACGATGCTTGTTAATGAAAATGGAAAGGTTCTGGTTTTGACAACCAGTGGAGCTGATCACATTCATACCTGGCCCTGTGCAGCCAGACATTGAGATGGCTCTGGTCGTTACAGATAAAAACTAGACTGAAGGAGACAGAGCACGCTCGTGCTTCTGCTTCACCTCCATCAGTAATTCTTGCCCTTGCTGTTTCAACCACAGTTAGCACCCTTGTCACATAATAGCTACGGAGCAACTTCTTCTGATCTCATGTATAGAAATCCCCTGAGAATAATAGTGCTGATTCCTCCTCTTTCCAGAGACAACTATCATTGCCTATTCGCCTATATGATCCCTATATGACTGCTTTGCTTCATTACTCATTTTGCAGTTGGATTTCAAAATAGAAAGCCAGATAATAAATCTTAATCTAATGAATCATTCAAATCATCCAGCTACTTGGCTGCTGGCTCTTTTCTCAAGCTGACCATTTTTCATAGTGGTATCTCATATATTAAGATATTTTGGTCTTTGGATCACAAAAGGTTGCTAAGCAATGTGTGTATTTACCCCAGAGGAAAGGGATAGTCTGCTCCTTTAAAATATTCCCTTAGTTTAAAACATTCTTTTATTTAAAAAGAACAGCAAATAAACAAACAAACCCCCTGTCTTCCCATCAGGTAACACAAGTCATATTTGATGGTCTATAATTTATTCTTTCAGCAAAGATTCTTTCTATTTCTTTGCATATGTGTGAGTTTGATCTAATACCTCTAGGAGAATTATTTCCCCAGACTGAAAAGTATTTGCAGATAAGAAACACAACTCTAACTGCTTTATCTTCCTTTCTTCTCCTTCCTTTTCTCTTAAGCATATGTTGTGGAAAAGCAAATTTCTCTGATATTGGATTTTACTATGCAGAATGCAAGCAACAGGATCCAGTTTCTTGAATACTTAAATATCCAGTACCCACTTATTTTTCATAATAAGTGACAGTATCCTTCTGTCTTGGTGTCTGCATTATAAAAGCCTGGAGCACCTCTGGACATAGCTTCTTTAAGCAACTGGCGGCACTCACTATTTAGAAGAACTGGACCCATTGGTACACTGGAATGCATTTTTCTGTGTTATTCTGTGCGGGTTTTATTCATTTTGTTCTTCTTGTCCTTGCTCTGTGTCATCCTCTGAGATTCTGCATCTACTCAGGAACCACAGGGACATTTATTTTTGACAATTACTTTCACAGACGTACAGTTCATGAGAAAGAAAATAATAATCCATATAAAATTAATAACATATGTGAAAAAGAATTGATAAGAAACAAACAGCTACCTACCTTACTATGTTGGACATGCTGTGGATTTTGTGAAAGCAGATTGTCTTTTAAAGAGCACTGGCATTAGGTTTCATCGTTGTTTCTACTTAGTACTGATTTCTGTCAAATCTGAGAACTGCAAGAATGACAGTAAAATAAGCCAAAGCACTCATTTGTCATTGTCTCCACTCATAACAGCACACCCCTGCCACCTTTCTAATGCTGCAGGTGATGAAATGGTGCAGGGACCCCTACAGCTGAGAATGCAAGCCTGCTGAATTTAGCAATAGTAGCATCACAGGAGGCTCAGCTGGGGTGTCTCTGGTCTTGTGAAGCTTATTGAGCTATTTGCAACCATTTTAATTGTGTCATTTTGAAGTTTCTTAATAAAAAAAGAATTGATTCCCTGATTTAATGGGAATGTAGGGAGTAAGAGAAGAGTGGTATCTGAAGTTTTTCCACATAGTGTTTCCACATGGAAGAAGATTTATTTTGCAAAGAAATTATTCTTTGCATTCTTCATTCAAAACACCAGTGATTGTCTGATGTGCTACTATCAGACCTAATAATATACAGATGAGCCAGGTGTTGAATTTATACCAGGGGCATAGGGATTACCATTTAGGGTCAGCTCCAGGTAGCCCAGGACTTAATGGCAGTATCCCAAGGAGGAAGGAACATCCTGTCTGTTACAGTGTTGGATCCCAGATATGACACACAGGTCACAACTGAGATGTAAAATTTAGATTCAGATTTACCTTTGGATTCCAAATTGGCCCTCGTTTTCCAAATACCTTTTCCTGTACTCATCCCAAGTTCTGTTCCAGGAGACTTGATCACGTTATTTCTTCTAAGGGCTATTTCCTGCCTAGATCTTAAACTGGTGTGCAGCTTGGCATGAAGGAGATGATGAGCTATACTCTTCGCAAAGAACTGGTATAATTGCAGCCCATATACTCTGCGATTTGCTTTCCAACTATTTTGTGGTCAGGAAGAGATGAGGCCATAACGTCATAGGGCACTTAATGTGCTCGATCCCCGCATATCACAGAAGCTTCAGAAGGATTATTCCTTTCGAAGTATCTCCAGGCAATGCATCAGCCTTCTTATCGATTGTGTCCTCAAAACAAATATTAAAGGAATAAAAAAAGGAAAACCAGAAAAACAGCCAGCAAAGCAATACTTTCCAGATTCTTTTTTGTTCAAAGTATAGGATCAAATTTTATTCTCTCTTTCATCAGTACAAATCTACTGCTTCATTGATACCTTATTCATAAAAACTGGAGTTGCTGTGTTTTATGTATGTGACTTGGCCCTCTCTGATCAGAAGATATTTTATATTTCAGTGGAGTTGCTAATTTACTTCGGGACAAGGCAATGGATTAGCTGAATTAAATTTACAGAGGCAAAGAGTATTTTACAGTGATTATGACCTTGGCCTATAATATATTTTGATCTCTGTTGTTTCTTTGCCCATTTGTGGAACTCTGAAACCACTATAAATATTGTGTTATGCCTACCAGAGAGAGTGTACAACATTGACTATTTTCCCTGTACTGAAATAAATTGATCTTGTTTTTCTGTTATACACGTTAAAGTATTATTTCTTTTTTTATCCATTGAAGTGCCTTGTTTACCTTTCTCGCCTCAATGTTTTTCTGAAGTCCTATAGTTTTATCTAGATAATTTAGAATCAAAATTAATCTTTTTCAAGAATCTTGTAGTTACAAAGTTTGGTTTCATAAGGGAGTAAATCTTACATGATAATGTCTTTGTGTGTGAAACAGACAGGAAAAAAAAAAAAAAAAGCTTTGGAAGCTATTAGCCAGGGTTCACCAAATTGTTAGCTAGATGCTAAAACTGCTCATGAGTTTGTGGAAAATTCCACCCAAGGAAAGGCACATAGTAGAAGCCACATATGTGAGTAGCCTCTGATATTACCCCACACATAGGTGAATTCACAATAGCAACAACCACCGAGAAATCCTAATAGTCTTCATAAATTTTGCTATCCATGGAGCTTTTGTACTTTCCTTTCTCATGCAAGAATATTTGCCTATTCTTCCTTACAGAATGTCTGTAGATGTTTCCAGCATAAAACTCATGCACAAAAGAGTCAGATTGTGCCACTTATCCTCACAGTTTAATGTAATCCATCTTTAAAATTAATCCTGAGACTTACTGGCAGTACTGTGAGTAGGGTGTGAAGAAGTTAGAAAGCCCTGCTCCACTGAACTCTATGGCAAAACTCCTTTTTGCATTAATCATGCCATAATTTTGTCCCCAGAGATAGATGGGTAGAATTTCAGTGAGCATTTGCAGGAAGATTACCCTGTAATCTCCTTCAAGGAAACAGGAGTGATTGCTGTTATAGTGTATGTGTTCTTAAATTAAGCTGCTTGTGCTAAGAAAAAGATAAGGCAGGGGATCATCCTGCTGTACAGCAAAAAGCTAGATTTTCTTCCTAGTTTTCGGAAGAAGTCAGAGTGAATTTGGAGGAACTGATCTTCAGTATAAATGGGACAATCCACTGGGTCACACTGATCACTCTCCTGTTAATATTGCACTTCCTGAACAGGGGCACTGTACTGGGTTGTGCAACCCAGAAAAAATTGCCAGCCTCTCTTGAGGGAGTGAAACAGAACATACAAAAATGGCAAAGAACAAGTAATTGCACTTTAATTACAAATGTAAGGTGTTTTCAGCAGCTGACAGCACAATCTATTGTGAACTATATACAACATAGTTCAGACGTCTCTTGGGTAGCATGATAATCTGGAGAAGAAATGAAATGCATTAAGCATGTGATTTACTTAATTGCTTTTGAATGGGACGGATTACCCATTTAAAATTAAAATATCTTTTTAGGTAGCAGAGACAAATAGTCACTAGTGAGTTGCTCTGTAGTTGACAAGCCAAACAAGACATTTTAATGACATTAAGAGAAAAATACATTGATTTCTTTAGCTCCGTAAGCAAGAGAATGGGTAAAGGGCAGAATGAGTAATTTAGATATGCCATAGAAAGAGAGATACACTATTTTAATATTCTCCAGTAACAGAGAATACATATGACCATGAAACAGCGTTGTGAATAAATTAAGCTGCATGTCACTCTTAGAATCTCTGGCTGATGTGTGCATAAAACATACAGATATGTGGTCCTCTCGATAGAAACCTGTAATCAAAAGGAACCCTCTTGGCCATGCAGTTCAGCATCTTGCTATTACATGCAACCAAACTAAATAATTCCTTTTACAACCTGCTCAAACTTCATCTAAAAATTACAGTTATTCTCTTGTTCTCAATGCACATGGAAAAGCTACTCCATGGCAGCTGAGACCATTAAGAACTGCTGCAATATTCAGACAGGGTCTTTGCCTTAGTTTCTAGCCCAAATGTATCCATGGGTCATTTGTGTACATTTGTTGAACAGCAATCTTTAGCTTGAATCATTCCTCTCCCCCTGATTTTTCATATAAAGCAATTAGATCTTCTCTCATCCTTCATCTTGCTAACAAAGTAAACCAAATAGCCCAATTTAGGCTATATAGATGTCTTTCCCACTTCTCTTCTTACAACTTGACTTGTTTATTGTTCTCTGTTTCTTGTACTGCTCAGCTTTCTAAGGCTTTTGACTCTGTAAGTCCCATCCTCTTTATGATTTAGCAATTATCCATTTACTGTGATTAGAGACAGGAAATTTTTGTGAAGTTCTTGGGCTACTCAGAAAATACAGACAAGAGCAAGCTTTGTAAGCTACTGCCAAATCATGCACCTTCAAGCTACAACCAAACAAGCCACTAAGCAATGGGAAAACAAAAACACTCACTTATGTCAAAGAATAATGGGTGCTCCTTTCTAAGAATAAGTCCTACGCACACTCTTCTGTTCAGCGTTTGCAGAGATTCCCTGAGTTACAGTCTCACTGAGCATTTGGTATGAATAGTACCACAGAAAACTTCTCTGTGAGCCATTTTGGAAAGTCTACCAAGGTAAAAATGCTTTACACTTATGCGTTATTTATTGATGCTTCTTTAAACAATTATTATTGAGATTTTATGCTTTCCTGTCAATCAGGATCAGGATAATTCATAGAATGGGTGCTACAAAATAATTTGAGATTCTTATTTCTATAGTCAGAAAAAATCTGATCTATACCTCTGTTCAAATATCTACAGGGAAAAATAAAAATAATAAAAAAAACCCAAACAAAAATAAAAAAAACAGAATCATTTGGACAAGGGGTCCTGAGATTTAACCTTACAATTCAAAGGGTTTGTCAGAGTTGTTTCTTTTCCAAAATGCATCTTTCTGTTTTCCTTTAGATTAGGCTCTCCCACTTCTTAATGAAATCGATAAGGAAAAAATAGAAATAACTTAATTTAACTAAAAGGGATTAAACTTAATTTCTTGAATGCACTAACTGAGGTCTACTGCTAACTGAGGTGCCTTATATGATGTTCAATTGACTACTAATTGATAGTTAAAGGTGAAGTTACTAATTTTTAATAATAAACCTATTACCACAGTTTACAAATTTCAGAAAACTGATAAGGCCAGGACATGATATACATATATAAAATTTTGGTTTAACCTTGTTCTTCTATTCCAAGAGTACATTTGCTTGGTCTACTTGTCTAGCAAGTCTACTTGCTTATATAATTTGATTTTAAAACTGGCCTGTTCTCACTAGCATTTGTTCAGGTATATATTGCTACAGAAAGACTTTGGCTGCTGTGGTAATTCAGGCACTTTAAATCTGTGGGATACATTCTGAAGAAATTATCCACAAAACTCAGGGGAGTGACTATTACTTTAGTAGATAAAGGAATCCGTTTAAAACAGCTTAGTTAAATATGTCCTACTTACCTTAAAAATGTAAACTCCTCCTTCTATCTCTACATCTCTACTGCTGCAAGATTATAGATGATTTCACTTGAAGTGAAAGGGATATCCACAAGGGATAAAACTGAGCCCTTAACACTGATGTAGGTATCTTCCCTAGACACCTTATCTTATGATTTTTCTAAAGGCAAAAGACAAAAGGACTCCTTTAATGATAACTATGTGTCTTAACTACCTTATAATTCTGTTGTAGCAATTTAATACTTATTACTTCTATCTCCAGTTGGAAAATGTGCTGCCTGGGGCTCATGGTTCCTCCCAGATAGCACCAGCCTAGCTTGCTGCCATTTCCTGATGTGCTCTGAATGACTGCTGTGCTTCATTAGCACTCAGATGCCTTCTCCTTTGCTTCTCAGCTGAGCTGGTTGATAACTCTGTTGGCTGAATAGTTTTAATTCCATTTGGTAAAACAGAGTTGACAACTCCCATTTGAGTCACTTGCTCTGTATATTAAGGGCTGAATTCTGCTCTATTTACCTTCTCTGGGTGAAGAGGTATACGCAAGGGCAGAATTTGGCCCTGAAAAACAAAGACGACTTTGGGAGAAAAGCTGTCGACTCTTGTTTAGCCCCCTGTTGAGGGGTGTCAAGGTGCTACTCTGCAGTCCTTCTGCTCCTGTCACTCCTCAGCAGACCAGCTCATTTGCAACCAAGGACAATATAGCCCTTGCCACTGCTGTGAGGTTGTGATTAAATATTGAGTAAATGCAGCTTCAGGTTGCTAACTTAGGGGAAGCTGCAGAGGTGTAAATGAGAACAAGATTTGGTCCTCACAACGCAGAAGGAGCCTTTTAAAGAGGCACAATCAACAATACTTTGGCCTAAATATTGGCAGAGTTGTCAAGATAATGTCCATTATCAGTTCTTCTTCTACTGTCACTGCTCAGCAGCTCACAGCTCAGTATTTCAAGTACTATGTAACCTTCAGTGCTGCTATGAGGTCACTGTCTAAATTTCAACTAAATAGCTCTTTGCAAGCCTCAGCAGGTTTCAATGGGAACTGAGAACCAAGCATGGCTGATCATGTGAACTCTCAGTACAAACTTCTCAAGTTCATTATGCCCCTATGCAGAATCCCAAACTCTGCTTCAGAGCCAGTGAGGCAGCTGCAAGAGGTGCACGCAAGCTCTTTCCTTCAAGAGACCCTTTTGTCCTTTGCAGTCCCAAATCAAGTGCTCTTGCATTGGTGGCAGATGAAGTCAGAGGCAGAAAGAAAAATCATTATTATTATTTTGATTTTGATATAAGGATAACTCTGCCTTTCTTTGCTTATTTTGTAAACCTACATGGAATTAATGTTTTATTCCACTAAAAGTATAAAAAAAATTGGTACAGCGTAACAATGAGTTTGGCAGGGAAAAGAAAGAGAGAACCATACCAGGTCACCTGGATTTTTTACTTGAACTTCCCAGAGACGTGCAGGAAGATAGCAAAAGTGTTTTATGAATTCCTGAACTGTGAATTTCCACAAGATAGAGATATTTCCAGAAAACATACCAGCTGAAAATCCAAAATTTAAAAAATTCTTGTGTCTTCCTCATTGCCACCTGGATTCTGAAGGTAAATATCAAGGCAATGGAAAACTATGTGTTGAAGATTAAAATGATATAGCTTAACAAATGAGTCAGGAGATATAGATTAAACAATGCAGATAGTGTGTCCTTTTTCAAATTGGCTTCTTGTATATGTTCTGTCTTGCCTACAGTATTAGACATTTCCAATTTATACTGAATTTGAAATCATTTCAGGGCCAAAGCACAGAAATACAGACTGAATGAAAGCTATTAATATGTTTAAATGAACACGTGGAGGACTGAATTTGCTGATTGGATGCATCTAACCAGCATGGTAATAACATCATTAAAGCCATAATATTGTTCTTTCCTTGAAAGAAAAATAAAAATAATTCTGAATTTTCTTTAATGAGATTTTCATCAGTCAAAGTTCTTGTCCTGGTTTGGCTCCTCAAACCTTTAGGACAAACATAGATTATTAAGTACATACCTGAAGCCCACATAGATGTTTGAAACACTGCCCAGGGGAAACTGAGTAGCTGGAGTGAATGATTTAGTTTGATGCTTTTCCCCATTAGTTTTATATTGTGAGTTACTTAGCACCTTCTGGTTTTAGGGTGTTTCACACAGAGTGAAGGAGATTGCTCTAAAAGAGGAAGCACATCCAGTGTAATCTGTTGCCCTGGAATTTTGTCCTCCAGTAAACAAGTGCTTCAAAAGCACTGGGAAATGGCACTTGTACTATGCATCTGGGCATCTGCTGGTGTTAAATAAGAGTTAAGAAGCTGATACTGGGTTCAATAAAGCCTTGTTCTTCCTAGTGTGTATACAATGCATGGGAAACAGTGAAACATGTGGGATTAATAATTCACCTTCACAGTTTCTCCTCTAAGATGTATTAGTAAGCAAGGCATCTTTTCTTCTTCATTCCTCTTTTTTTTTTTTTTTTGGATCCTAAAAATTATTATGTGGGAGTTTTAAACTTTAAATTAACATTAATTTCAAAAGAGAAGTTCATTCTAACCCTTCATCCAATTTTGTAATGTAAACATCAAGCATTTCAGACAAAAACATGTATCAGTGGCTCTCTGTTTAGGTGTAACAAGGTCTAAAATACAGATGCCAGATCTCACAGGGCCAATCTGGACTGCCTGAGCTAATCACTTGGATTCCCAGTGCATTTAGCAGATAGGGCAGGGCTGCACTGAAAGGTAAACCAAGAACTTTATGTGCTGAACAGACAGCCATCTTGTACCCATCCTTTGCTTGCAAGCACATGAGAGAGTTTGAAATTACCACTGTGTTATAGTTTGTGAATAAACAGACATAGCATATGACCCAGCTTGGGACCCTCAAAGAATGTAGACATAGGACTACCTGAGCTCTGGATCACATCAAAGCTTGGCTTGAATTTAGGACCTATGTACCATGGGCATTGTATGATTGAGTCTACATGAATAGCTACCTAGGTGCCTAGAAAACTCTCCTGCCACTTTTCAGGCATTAAGAATTACACAGTGTTAGCAGGTCAGCTTCTTGTATTACCCTCTCGGACATGGCGAAATGTATCACATTTGGATTTTGTCGGTCAGGTTTTTCCAAACTTTTTGCCTCTTTTGGAAGGGAAAATTAATCAGATCTCTTCATGATATTCTAAGATCTTCCCTTCCAGGTAGAAAAATGTTTGATTAAATAAAAGGAACTCAATCACATTTTGGTAAAAATACCTCCACAGCCACATGTTAGCACTCTAGTGATGGTCTAAGTCCCCTCACTTTGTGTTTATATTTCCAATATTTTCAACAGCACTGGCAAGAGTAAATTCTTTCTATAAATTTCCCTAACCACCTTGTCCTATCATAAAGTGAACTAAGAACAGCCATCTTCTGTGCCTCTGTCCTGTTGTGTTTTTATCATCAACAGGGCACAAGTGCCCTTCTGATGTGATTGAAATTTGATTTGTGCCAGATGTAATTTTTTATAAAGTGTTCATACAGAATCACATATGCCAGTATATTTTATAGCTACACATTTTCTAACTATCTATCCCAACAAAAAAACACCTAATAATATAGCTTTCAGGTAATTTTCAAGCTTAAGGAAAGTTATCTTCTAGCATAAGCACTTGAGTGAATCATTTACATGCAGTTAAAAACAGACTCTATACCAGCAGATGTGATTTACTGCAAAGTAGATCAAAAACATTAGTAAGGAAAAAGCTTTTTTTTTTTTCTATAACTGGAATCCCACTATGATACCAAAGTATTCTTCTGGGACAGATTGCAACTTAAAAGCACAAATTTCTTGACTTTTATCTTCATGAATTTCATCTTTCTTGTTCCTTTCTTTTGAAAATTAAATGAAAAAATAGGTGTTTCATCAATATGATGATCCATGCTAAATTAAATTGGTGAAACCTCTGGTTCTTCTGTGTCAGTGTAAAACCGATCCTGCCTTCATTAAGACTGAAAGTTAATTTTTCAAATGGGGAATGAATTCTTTATAAAACTATCTGTGATTGTTTTCTAAATATTGGTTCTTCTATCAATTCTAAATATTGGTTTTACTTTGTAGGTTACAATAGTGTAAGAGATATTCCATACACTTAGGTTGGGTAATTTTGTTAAAGGCAATGAAGTACTTCAAACCAGCAGGAGCTGGTAAGAGTCACAAACATGGTCATGTAGTTACAAACATGGTCATGTTTTATTTTATTTTATTTTATCAGTTCTCACTGATAGAAAATAACCATGGAGAGTAGCTTGTGACAATTTCCTATATATGATATATATGAGGAATTAGCATGATTGTGCCTGTCTTGGCTTTAAACAAATTGTCTTGATATTCTCTTCTTTTCTTCCAGCTTTGATCTGTTTTCTGGATGTTTTTGTTTGTCCTCCTTTAATCCCCAGCATATGCATTTACAGAATTGTATTTTTGTCTGCTTTTATATTGCCTTACATCATGGAGTGGCAATACCTGGTTTCTCCTTTGTTGCAATGACAGAGACAAGGAAACTCTTTTGCTACTAATTTTCCAGGAGTTAATGTCTGCTAGGATAGTTCCTGTCCAACTATTCCCTTTCAGAAATAGGGTAGACTGAAAACTGCACTTCTTAAAATGAACTCTACATACTTACATTTTATTATAAGTATGATGATGTTAGCAAAACAGAGCAATGAAGTTAAAAAATGCAAAATACTTTTACTAAAGTCCACAGGATTAGATTTTCAGTTGAGACTTCAGTGAAAACACATTAGAAGTCTAATTACCTGGATTGCTAGGTTGATATAGGTGATAACAAAAAAACCAGTGTGTGATTCTGTCTGACAAAAATTTTACAAATTAATGATAGTTGAAAGTGCTGGATTTACATTTTTAGTCTCAACAAAGCATGAAAAACTGTTGTGTCAATAATGCAAGATGATTACGTTATCTGTTTCTGAAGTTATTCATGCTTGCTGCAGTATGCCTAGTTAAATGGGTCAACACAATCTTTTCACTGAAAGAATTTGTGTTGCCAAATAAAATCTGGTAATGCACATTGACAAATCATTTTTCCATTTAAGATAATACAATTAAATTTGATTTACCATTAAATTCTCCCCCTTTTCAAAATTCAGTAAGGAAAGCCCTGCAGGTTCAAACTTCAATTATTTAAATGCTTATAAAATATACAGCTTGTGAGGTCTGGATGAGCAAATAAATTGAGGGAATGCTGAGCCCAGGCATTTAAAAACTCTTAAGCATTTAGAATAATTACTAGTTAAACCAGGAAAGCGCTTAGAAAGAGGTAAGAAATGCCAGAGGGAGGTGTCAGAAACAAGGAATCATCATCTAATTTTATTACTTATATATTTCATCTGTTAAAAACTATGGGGAAAAGGTAATTAATGTTACACTTGAGATTACTGGTTCTGTAAGATAATGAGGAATTCTGTAAGATAATCAGGAACAAGATTTTGCTGATGTTAATCCAGACAGGTTTCGTAATGGCTATGAGATTTTTAGCCAGTCTTAGTATATCAACATTGCCTTCATGAGCAGTACACAACGCACAATCAAATCAGTGTCTGAAAGCTCAAATTTTTAGATGTAGTTAGTGAATGTAACTCCTCTGCAGAATGAAGACCTTAATGTGAAATCTGGCCTCAATGATAAAGTTATTTCTAGATCAGGATCCAAGTATAGGATTGTGTTTTCCTTACTGCTTTCCTACTTCCTATTAAGTGTGGTTGCTTTTCTGTTCTTATTGCTTTCTCTCCATTACAGGCATACCCCAAGCCTACCTTAGGGCTGCTCGAGTTGGAAACAGATAACTTACATGTTCAGCATGTCTCCACATGTCTCTCAACCAGATTCCTGAGCAAATAGTCTCCAAAGTTAAAAAAGTTTCTGGCCTTGTCAGCAGTCCTTCATCATATTTTCACTGTGATAAGACTTATTACTGCTATATTAGAGTTGAAGAAAAGAATTCTAACTTTCCTTTCATGGAGACAATGGGTGGAAAAATATGAAAGTGATATATGTAGGGGAATTCAGATGATTTGGTAAGAGGGGAATTCCCTGAATTTTGCTCTTGCCACCTAGAAATCAATCAGGTATATAACACATCTGTACAAAACATACACTGGGTCTTGATGCTTTACCAAGAGCATGAACCTTGGCTCGGTATCAGAAATGGCATTCCTATTCTGGAGAGGCACCTGGTCCAAATTTGAGCCAGCTCTAGGCTGATGTCCAGCCTGACAAGATCTGAGGAGGGAAGCAGGATGGGCTTCAAAATGCCTCTGTGGAGAAAGATAGTTTTGGATCTGATGGGGGATTCCCAAACCAGTATTTCAGGGAAATTTCTGTCACCAGCCATCTTTATGTAGTCTTCAGACTTGTGTGCACCTGTGCTTTGGACTGTCAGCAGGTTTTGCTTTTCAGCTATGGCCTGTGTTTGAACTCAGAATTAAAAGAGATTTTTGGGAGGTGAAATCAGGCAGATGGGAAAAAAATAAATTAATACAATAAAGTCAGGCTAATTTATCAAACTGCTACCTGAAACCACCAAGCTGTGTGCAGGTATCCTTCACAGCTTGTGACAGGAGTGGACTCAAACTGACATGGAATTCGAGCACCTTAGGTTTCTCCTGCTGTACAGAGGCACCATCGGTGCCTGCTGTATTTGTTCGGGTTTTTTGTTGCAGTGTTGTGTCCCTGCTTTGATTATATCATGCCATGTATACTGGAGCAGTCTTATAAATAATACATTATAATAAAGTCAGATGAAGGAAGGTACCGAATCACTATCATCGCATGTAATCAGGGTAAACTAATGGGGATTGTGTAGGAATCTATGAATACCAAATTTTAGTAGTGCAGGCAGATAGAGTAAATTACCCAAGAGATTATCCTAGCTCTGCTCTCTAATATCTATGGATATTGAGTGTCAGCAGAAACAAAATAAATTCCGATGAAGCACATGGAAACACAGTTCATTATGTTCAATATTTGAAAAACAATAGACTGAAGTCTGCCATTAGTTACCTCAGACCTAGCTTGTTAATCACACTGGCATGGTGCATGGGGAGGCAGGAGTAAAGGGCTGGACATCTTGGTTTAGCCCATCTGGAAAACCACTGTGAGAAGGCTGTGGGGGCTTATTTCCAGAAATTGTCCCAGGCTCTCCCCGTTTCTTCTTTTGGTGAGAGTTTCCCCCATGCAGAGCAGGGTATGGAAGACTTCTAAGATTGTTGCAGGTTGTCTGAGACAAAGGAGGTTTCCCAACCCCAAGTGGCCCTCTCCAAGTGGCTCAACAGAAAGAGAAGTAGATGAGGAGGCAGAAGGGAGGGCAGGAGGGTGCACAAGGCAAACAGGGACGGGCAGGCATGAGATGGGACATATCTGGGAAAGAAGAGCTAGCTGGGAAAAGAAATAAAAGTCAAGAAGAATCTTTGTGGAAAGGTGAGGCAGAAATAAAGTAAACCACAGCTTAAACCAAGTGAGATTCCACTGGATTTTTAACTGTATTGCTAAGGACATTGCTAGACATAGTTTACCCTGAGTCCCTGGCTGGAGAAGTGCTTAGAAGAAATGGGCAGCTTCACTTACAGGCCTGAAAGTCCAGTTGTGTATAAGGCAGCCATATAGCACCCAGAGACTTTGACAATGGTGTCTGCACCATGTATTGTCCCATAAATCTCCACCAGACTGTGATGACCATGATCCTCTAGGAAGGTGTTATCAATTTCTCCTGAGGCTAAGTGCTGGGTCCTGCACTTGGGCCATAACAACCCCATGCAGGCTTGACAAAGAATGGCTGGAAATCCGCCTGGCAGAAAAGGACCCTGGTGTGTTGGATGACAGCCAGCTGAATACGAGCCAGCAGTGTGCCCAGGTGACCAAGAAGACCAACAACATCCTGGCTTGTACCAGAAATAGTGTAGCAAGCAGGACTAGGGGAGTGGCTGTCTCCCTGTACTCAGCACTGGTGAGGCTACACCTCAAATACCATATCAAGGTTTGGGCCCCTCACTATAAGAAAGACATTGAGATACTGGAGCATGTTCAGAGGGCAACAAAGCTGGTGAGAGGTCTGGAGAGCAAGTCTTCTGAGGAGTGGCTGAGGGAACTGGGGTTGTTTAGCCTGCAGAAAAGGAGGCTGAGGAGAGACCTTATCACTCTCTACAATTACCTAAAAGGCAGTTGTAGCAAGGTGGGATTTGGTCTCTTTTCCCAAGTAATCACTGATAGGACAAGAGGAAACAGCATCAAGGTGTGGCAGGGGAGGTTTAGATAGTAAAAATTTCTTCACTGAAATGGTTTTCAAGCATTAGAACAGGCTGCCCAGGAAAGTGGTGGAATCACCATCCCTGAGGGGTACTTCAAAGACAGGTAGATATAGTGCTTAGGGACATGATTTAGTGATGGCTTTGGCAGTGTTAGGTCAATGGTTGAATTTGATGATCTTAAAAATTCCTTGCAACCAAGACAATTCTACAATTCTATGATTCCAGGTACTTCCATTCAGTGAGAACAGAGAGGAGCTCTGGTGCCATGAATCAACAGAGTTCAGATCCTGAGCCAGACCTCAGAATGGCTTGGGAGGAGGTCTCTTATTTTCTTTGACTTTAAAGAAACAGTAATATATAGTTTTTGCCATACCTTGCTACTTGTGAAGGGTATGTGAGTCTGTGGTAGGTTGTTGGGTGTGGGGAGGGGCTGTGCAGCATTACTATTCCTCTTGCATTTTCCCACATCACTGTGAGAAGTTTCTGGTTTAGAGTAATCTACAGAATACTCCCAGTAGCACGGATCTATGGTGCCTCATGGTGAGGCTCCTAATTTGATTTTTGCAGATTTGTTTTGTATTTCACTCTATAAGAGTGAGATGGTGTTGTGTCTGAACGAGCTCAAGAATTAATGTCATGTTATCTGGAAGATTTGTTCTACCTGGCTGTCACAAAGTGTTTCTTTTAAGACAAGAAAAAGATTAGTTCTTCTGGAAGATATTTACTGTACCAAATTGTGACACATTCCCCTCTCCTATGGCTGCAAAGGCTTCTTAGTATTTAAAAATGACACTTTAGTATAAAAGCTGAATTTTGTTGCTGTAGTTTCAACTGGCTAAACATAAAGTAAAAAAAACCTAACCAAACAACAAACTGCAGGCTTACAGTGAAAAGTAGGATGCCATCCTCAGATTTTCACCAATTACTGCTATTGAACTATACGCTTCAGTGTGTTGCAAGAGTTGTAACAGAAGGCCAAAAAGAACAAAGCATCCACCCGTATTTATGAGAAATACTATCTGAAAGACAACAGTCTGTACACCTAAGTACTCCGATTCCTCTAGAAAACACTAGCAAACCTACTACATTTTTGTATGCATGAGAAAGTGTTTTGAGTGAAATTATGAAAGTACTGGTATCAATGGAAATATTACAATTTATTTCAATGGAGCAAGGATTTAATCTCTTGTATCCCGAGGAGCTTCTTGTCAGCAAATCAGAAGTAGCTTCCTTTTACTAGTTTTGGCTGGGATAGAGTTAATTTTCTATTGCTGAGCAGTGCTTACAGAGACTTAAGGCCTTTTCTATTTCTCATACTGCCCCTCCGCTGGGCAGGCTGGGAGGGCACAAGAAGCTGGGAGGAGACACTGCCAAGACAGTTGACCCCAACAGACCAAAGGCATATTCCATATCATATGACATCATGCTCAGCATATAAAGCTGGGAAAGAAGAAGGAAGGGGGAGATGTTTGGAGTGGTGATGTTTGTTTTCCCAATTAACCGTTATGTGTGGTGAAACCCTGCTCTCCTGGAGATGGCTGAATATTTTCCTGCTGTCAAGAAGTAGTGAATGAATTCTTTGTTTTGCTTTGCTTGCACACATGGCTTTTGTTTTACCTATTAAACTGTCTTTGTCTCAATCCATGAGTTTTCTAACTTTTACTCTTCTGATTCTCTGCCCCATCCCACTCTGAGGGGAGTGACTGAGCAAGTGTGTGGGGCTTAGTTGCCTGCTGGGTTTACATCCTGACATTCCTGAACTCGCTCCTTTCAAGGGTACTCTTCCACAGAGCATCCTGAAAGAAAGACAGCCTTCTCCTTCTCCTGCCAATTTTTCTTTGTGAAGATGCTGTTAAAGAATAGCTGGATAAATATGTGATGTAATTACAGTTCAAATTGTTGCTTGTGTCAGAAAATTGTAGCAAAAGTAAACATTATTAATTGATAACTGTTGAAATTAATAATGAAAAAACTTTCTTAAACATTACTGTAGGAAATTTCAGTAAAGCTTGTAGGCTACCTTGTTGATAAACTGTTCATGCAAATAATTAACATAAGCTGCTATGTTAAGCTGCTGTTAAACTGTTAAATTGTACGTAATCAAGTCCCTGACAAACTGAACTCTCTCCATCTGTTAAGAGGATTCCTTATCCCTATAGAAGAAGTGACAATGCAATTGAACCACCCTATTTGGCAGTGCTTGCCCTCAAAAATTAGCAATAGGGTGTTTAATCAGCATCAAAACAGATGTCCATTTGTTTATAAATATAGATGTTATGTTTCCAGATATATGTATATCTGAAGAAAATAGGTTCCAAATAAGGGATCTGATGAAAAGGGACTTCGTTCACCTATCACAAATATTTTGATTTATGCCTACAAAATATCACTAAATTTGAAGCATATATTTATTTTCCCTTCTGCTCTGAAAAAAAGGAAAACAGGCCCAGGAGATATTCAGAGTTTAAAGACGATTCGAGAAATCAGCAGAAATTAATGTTAGAAATGTTTCAGTATCCTTAACTCTGCTGCAATCTTAGCTACCATCTTCCTTCCCACAAGAACCCATAAAGACAACCGCTGTGATCTGTCTGGATGATCTAAGCAACATTTTTATTGAAGGTTTAGCCAAGTATATGTGCCAAAATAAACCATGTTTTGGTATGTGTATCGCATGGTTATTGCATGCAAACAGAGAAAATATGAAGTATTAATGAGGTTCTGTATGTGAGCTTCACCTGGGTAGAAGCGCTCCCAAGAGCCCCTTCTTCCCACATGTTTTCCTGGTCTCTGATTCCAAGTCTTGCAAAAGCCCCCCAAACCTGCCATTTTTTGCCCTCCCATTCGCTTCCCTGATGCCTAGGTCTGTGTCATGGGTTTGACCAAATTGACCAACCAGAACGATAGATGGCCCTTTCCTCCCCCCTCCCCCTTAAGGAAACGAGAGGAGAGGAAAGGCGGAAAAAAGGAATAATAAAAAAAAGATTTAGAAAAACTAAACTAATTTAATGAAAATATAAATAAACAATGAAATAATAAATAATAATAAAAGGGAAAGGAAAAAAAAAAGTATACAGTATATACAAAACCGTATCAAGCTCCCAGGATGATCACGTCACCAGCA
>JAOXJM010000023.1:36407687-36422292 GCA_026413425.1 Tringa solitaria | reverse complement strand
CCCATGTTTTTTGACTGTAACCATGTCATTTTATATTCTCTATTTTTTACAAACTGATAAGTCTAGATAATAATAAGATTGTTTTAAATAGATTCTGAATCTTTCTTTTCATTCAAAGCTCAACATTTTTAATAGAAGCACCTGTATGAACTCTCTTATTAAGTTTAATTTTCTTTTTCACGTTTTTTGAAGAATTAGAGGGGAAAAGGACTTTGGATAGTTGAATAAGTCAAAAGGTACCCACAACATATAAAAAGGTAAAAACAAGAATAGAAGAAAAGCATAATTGCTGGATGCTCTGGGACAATTATTAATTTGTTTCTTGTATTAATCATCAGAGTGGCAGGTTGCAAGTTTCTGACTTTTTACAGTTCTGTGTGGTAGGTTATTAACATGTATGTAAATATTTTTGTAAGTACTGGCTTTTGAAATGGTTAAGTATTCATCTTCTCTTTTGAAAAAGTAAAATACCATACTGACACAATGGCAAATTTTGCACTCACTCCATCTAAAACCACTGAGCCTAGAGCAAATCTAAGCAATTAGTAATGTATTTGCAGCACATTCCCATGTTAGCTTCATCTCTCTTCTCAATACAGTGTCATAAATTGTAAGTAAGAGAAATGGCTCAGCACACAATAACTTGCCAGGCAATGAATTTGAAACAGTCAACGATTCATCATCTACCTCTTCAATTCTTTCTCTTAAATGCTTTTAATGTGACTGTAACTTTCTTTAAATTGCTGGTAGCTATAGGCTTTTCTCCCTGGTCCTTCCCCAGATAGGTTTCTGCTGGGGTTGATTTTTGTGTCTCCTTAGCTATTTTATCTTGATTGCTTCATCCTCAGTTAAGACAATTTCAGTCGTTTCCCTAGGTTTGGGTTTTTTGCAGAGAGAGTCATAAATTCCATCTTCTCGTCTGAAGAAAGTCCCTGCTTTTTCTTTTAGGAGTTATGCCATACTTACTGTTTCAAATGGTAAAACTTTTTAATCAACTATTTGATCACTGAACCTGCCTGTCCTGCTCACTTCCATTTCTTTAGATCCAGTGGAAACAAACTATTTCATCGTGTTTAAGTCTGCGTATTCTTCCAGTTAAGCACAGTACTTAAACATGTATCTAACTTCAGAGACTCAAGCACTTTGCCCTAAACTGCTTTCATGACTAAGCTCAGGCGCAGGTCTAAGCCCCTTGCTGAATCAAGATTTAACTGCAATACATGCAAGGCAAATAATGCCATAAATCAAGATTTAACTGCAATACATGCAAGGCAAATAATGCCATAAATCATCAGAGCCCCACTGAGGATTCAGACCAATGGGCTTTGTTGATAACCTTGATTTTTGCAACAGCAATACAGGATTGCTCCTTTGTGTCTCCATTTTCTGACTAATGGTACGCATGTAATTCTCTTTCAGAGCAGTTCATCTTCCTTTACACTTGCAACCCAAGAGTTAGCTTGATCTAAGATTATTTTCTAGGTTGCTTCTACAGTCAATAAAAAGCAATGAGTGTCTTTGAGTGAAAGCCTGGATGACTAGCCTGGATTAAGTTGTACTAAAGTTAGATAACAAGAATCCTACTCCTTGCACTAATTAACTGTCCATCCCAAAGTATTAATTTCTTAGTACTATTCAAATGGATCATAATGTAGAGCAAATGTTCCTAAGGATTAATAAAGTGTGCAACATTTAATCAACTTATTTCTGTAATTTTGTAATCAGAAGTGCTCTGAATGATTTCTTTTTAAATATGAAATCTGCAATAAGGACACCAAGAAACAGGACAATTTACAGGTGCCACAATTTGCAGCATGTAGATGGCAAAAGTGAATTTACATTAGACACTGATGTGTACAGAGAAGGATTTAAAAAATTTCAGAAACTCTGAACAACAACTTCCGAGTTTCAAAAGAAATGTACTCCTGTCCCTGCTGGCTTGTCAGTTAAATCTAACACCTCTCTTTCTGGATAAGCTGTTGGCTCAGGATGTGTGGAAACGGGAAAAGGAACCAAGGGGAGGGGCAGCTGCTTCCTCTGCTGGAGATACCTTTTGCCTTGGAGACCAAATATTGTGAAATTCTTAACGGTCAGTTTATATCAAAAAGGTAGTGTAGTGACAGAGGAATTGCCAGACCAGATCAGATCAGTGATGTGTTTGGCCCAGTAGCCTCTGCCTAGGTCTGGTCAATGCCAGATGTTTCACAAGAAAGTGTTAAAGTCTGTATGATGGACAACTATACATATACAGACCCTAATGAGATATTCTTGGTATGAGCTCAAGAAACTAAGCAGATACTTCTTGTGTTAAATACTTTTATGAGCTAGATTTTTACGTTTTTTTGATTTTATAATACCACAGCATAATAGTAAAAAAAGAGCTTGATTTACTTTCTCTTATATCATTACTTATGAAATTCTAACAGTAAAAAAAAAAAAAAAAAAAAAACAACAAACAAACTTGTGTGTGCAGTAGGAGGAAGCAGAGTTTCCATGGTCTGAAACTATGAGGTTTTATAGAAATATTTGAATCTGTCAGTTCAGCACATAGTCAGGTTCAGAAGGTTTCAGTGCTTCAATAACAAAATGTTTCGCTCTCCCCTAAACCCTGTTGGTGATAATAGCATTTCATGCCTTGCAAAATGGATAAATGTTTAAGGACATTTTTTTTAACTAGATTGAAGTACATTCCTAAACACATGGAATTACTTTTGTCATAGGTCTGGCTGACAGTGAAGAGTTTGTGAATGGTGGCAGAGTACTAAAACCTGAAAGAAGCATTTTTTTATTGTTTTAAGTCTGAATAGAGAATACTTTTATCTTTTACAGCTTTCTACTCATTACCTGTCGGAAAAGAATGATTCTAATTTTGTTATTCAGCTAAACTCATGCTTTAAAAGGACTTGACGCAGTTAAGGGTTTTGTAATTGGAAACAGTTCAGGTGAGGCATTAAGGGGAGACAGAGGGAGACAATGCAAGATTCCTCGCTTCCACTCCTGTTACTAGAGCAGGTAACAGGCCTCTCAAAGTCTTGCTTCTCTTGGGACTTTTTTTAAGCATTTTGGCAGATGATCCTTCACAAGCTCCTGAAAGAAACCCTCCTCCTAGATGCCTTCCAAAGGGTCAGACTGGGCCTGGGTGCTTCTGTGGAGGGTAGTAGGGGTCTATGCAATAGCAACATGAAGTACAGGCCCAGGTCTGGAAGTCTGGGCCCCTCAGATCCTTGCCTCACTTGTGTGCTGCCATCCAGTCACCTTGGATTTCTCTGATGTTTTTTTCTTTGACTAAGGACCATGACTTTTTTTGAAGGCACAAAAAAAACCCCAACAACTCACAAAACAAAATTCAGTTGATCAAAAGCCTCATCGATCCCTCATGTTTGCCTATCATTTTGTTCTGGACACCTTACCTGACAGAATTATCTATTTATTCTTTTTGTCTGGGGAAGCAGAGATGATAACACTAATCACCTTGTTTTGAAAATGCCACATGCAGAAATACAATTGCACATAATACCTGGCCATATTGAGGTGCATGGGGTATTAAATAATTGGCTGATTCTCTGTCAATTCCACTGGAGTTACTCCAAGATTAACACAAACGTAACACATTTGCCTATTGTTTATCCCCACCCTGGGTAGTGTGTTGAACACTCTCAAATTCCATGTGTGTTACTGCCTTGATTTAGAACTGAGGATCCCATAGCTAGGATAGATTGACCCGCTTTGTCCTGGAGCTGATATTGAAGCTCATCTATATAATTTGCCATTTTCCTGCCTTTAAATCATGGAATCATGGAATCACGGAATTGTCAGAGTTGGGAGGGACCTCTAGAGATCACCTAGTCCAACTCCCCTGCCAAAGCAGCATTGCCCAGAGCAACTTAGGACTGCATCCAGGCATGTCTTGCAAATCTCCAGAAAGGGGACTCCAGAATCTCCCTGGGAAGCCTGTTCCAGTGCTCTGTCACCCTCACCCAAAAGAAGTTTTTCCTTGTATTTGAGTGGAACTTCCTATGTTGCAGCTTGTGCCTGTTGCCCCTCATCCTATTGCTGGAAATCACTGAAAAGAGTCTGGCTCCATCATCCTTCAACCCACCCCTTAGGTACTTGTAAACATAGATGAGGTCTCCCCTCAGCCTTCTCTTCTCCAGGGTAAAGAGCCCCAGAAATTTGAGCCTTTCCTTGTAAGACAGATGCTCCAATTCCTTAATCATATTAGTTGCCCTACATTGGACTCTGTCCAGTAGTTCCCTGTCTCTCTTGAACTGGGAAGCTGAGAACTGGATGCAGTATTCCAGTCGTGGCCTCACCAGTGCAGAGTAGAGGGGGAGAATGACCTCCCTCAACCTATTGGCCACACTCTTCCCTATGCAGTCTAGGATTCCATTGGCCCTCTTGGCAACAAGGGCACATTGCTGGCTCAAATGTAGCAAGCTGTAACTGAAAATGCTCTGGAGTTGTCCTGAGGAGATAGACTCACACTTTCTCTTTGCTTCTCAGGCGCAAAATGGACCTTCTGTCCATAAGCTGAATTTTTGTGTTTCCTGAAAGCTGGTCTATACAAGCATTGAATCCACAAAATGCTTATACTGTTGCCTCTGTAAATGATGGCCATATTTCTCCATCATGTGGATGTACTTTGTTCATGCTTTGGTACCTATGGCATCCTCTCATGCTTTAGAGCATAAGAGCAGTGTCATAAAATGTTACAGAAACAGACACTTGCATAGGTGAAAGGTGGGAGACCTTCATAGCGTAGATTTGGAATACTATTTTCCAGCCTTTATAACCATTTGCAAATGTTTTCAGCAAGAATACATTTTCATGAGCATTTCCATACCTGTTTCTTACTAACTAGCCTCATGCACCGAATGCCCCGAAGAGCTCCTTTTTCTGCATGATGCTGCTGTCCTGTGCTATAAACAGTTGTGAAACCAATGCCAGAGAAATACATGACAAGCTGAGTGTACACAAGTAGATTTATACGATGCATCTATTTTTCAGAAGTGCTACCTGTGTGGAAGCTTTTACAGAGGTAACCTTGTATCTTTAAATTAGGCCAGCACAAATAGCTCTAGTTATACTTCTTACTTCAGGGCCATTGCTAGACATAGGCCCTCCAATATCTGTCACCCACCCAAAGATTCTCTTTTTCTTGTTCTTGACTTCACCACAAAATGATACCTGCCATACACACCTCCCAGTGATGTCCAATGTTAGCTTTTGATGCAAGTTAAAACTATATTACAGTCTCTGTGGGATATACATCCAGACTTCAAATATTAATTCTAAAGCTGTGATTTTCAAATTGATTGAAATTTAGACTAATATTTTTATTGATCTATACTACTAATAATAATTCATGCTGTCATATAACAGACACTAGCTGAACCTGACTAGTTACAGAGTGGGTTTTGGTTTGTTTTTCAAAAAAAGTAACCACGTGGGATTTAAATATGAAACAAAAATGGACAAGATCTGTATATGTTTAGACAAGAGGCAAACACTGACACAGAATGAAGATCAATACTTTGGTGAGTTTTTTTTTTCTCTTTTCTTATTCTTGTTGTGCATATACCTGGAATATCTGAAGGCTATACTGTGAATGTCAGGGTTAACTTCCCTCTTTCTGGTTCAGGACGTATGCAACAATACACAAAAAATGCTTTCCTTCCAAGTTTTAAGAGGCTTAAAAGCTTATCATGTTGAAGGTTTGCTGGTTTGTTTTTTTTTTGTAATTGCAGTAACAATTTATTATTAGATGACATAAATCCTAGAAAATATATGTAAATGTTATCATTAAATTAATTTTGGTTGAATATGCATTTGATTGCTTGCCCTAATGTTTTTTTGTCTGCAGAAGACACAAGTTTTGAAACACAACCATAATATTGACTCAATGTTTATAAATAAAATACATTGTACATTATGATGGAGTAGAGGGGTTCTGTCTTAAAGAGTGGTTAATTGAAATCTTTCTATTCTGACAAAGGACACTTTGCTTAAGCAAGTTAACTTTAAAAACAAACAAAAAACCAACCAAACAAACAAGGAAAAAAACCCTCCAAATATTTAATCAAAAAATTCCTAACCAGAACTAGTCACAACAAATCACATTTTCTCTGACTAAGATAATTTGTGTAGATTTGCAGCAGTTTTGGGGCACTGTTAATAATTTTTCCTTTTTCTGATTTGCATCTGTGTGATTTCATTAACTGATAATCGCTTTTGATGTGGAATGCAGAAGGAGATGAATGGCTCATGAATCAATAAATGACGAGATTTTGGAGTTGCTTATTGATCTTTATCTCCAATTTACTCTGCACTGAATTTAATTATAGCCATTACACTCCATTTGTTTGAAAATTTTGAAAAAAAAATTGTATGCAAGCATTTGAATGAAGTTTGTTTACTTCAGTTGTTTTAAAATAAGTTATGACTTTTGAGCTGGAAAAAAACACTGAAATTCCTGCAATGGGAAAATATCCATGTGTGTCACCCCTTAATTATTATGTGGAAGCACTTGATCATCTTCACAAACATTTATTAAGAAACTAGTCTATGTAAAAGTTTTCATCACTGTGGTAGCAATTCTTGGTGAACTTTTTCATTTCAATGGTCTGCTCACAGGAGAGTGTATTTTAAGTCAAACAGAACTATGCAAATTAAGAAATACTTTTATGACCTGGTATGGAACTTTGTTTCTACATTTTAAAAGTGAAACATTCTGATTTCTCATTTCTTATTTTAAGACTAAATTTGCCTGAATTTAAATTCATAAGATAAAAAAAAGTCATACACTGAAAATTTTGATTTTGAGTTTCAAAACATGTTTAATTTAATCTAAACCCCCATTTTCTTCAAGTTGGTAAAAAAATGGAAATATTTTCATTCCATTGTGATCATATAGTTTTTTATATCAAACTGAAAGAATACTTTTGCACAGTGATATATAGATTTATTTCTGCAGATCCAAAGTTTTTAAAGGAAACTGATAATTTTACTGCCATGTGAAGGCTTGTCTTATCATTATAGCTAGTTTTCTGCTAAACTTAAATTTGGTGTTATCACTATATTGCAGTAAATTGCATGTTAGAAACACTGGCGTACTACACAGATTTTGTAGGTTTTATTAGTGATTTAATACAGGAAACGGTTTCATATAATATAACCCAGATATATTTTCTATTGTAGGATGTCCTTCATGGAGGGACCTATGTTAAAGGAAAACTCAAAATTACGGACACTTTATTATTATTTAAAATTATGCACACTTTAAAATATATTGATATTTTATAGGTTAATATGCTTTCTTATTGTGGATCAGGGTTTTTTAATTCTTTTATACACTATCTACAACAGCAACTTCATGTGACTTCCTTTCAGAACATCCTAGCCCCAGCTTATTTAGTGCTCAAGTTTGTGCATGAGAGCCCTCAATTAGGAAATGCAGAATCAAACTTTTAGCCCTATCATGGGAATGGAAAAGCTTAAAAAGGAATCTGTTTTTAACACCTATTAGTAAGTCTTGTTTCAGTGTGAATTAAGATCAATTGGAGTACTTTCATGAATTTAATTTGCTTGTGAAGGAGCTCTATGAGCAGATACTCATGACCAACACCCATTTAACTTTCTATGTCTACACAACTATATCACACGTTAAAAATGTGTCAGTTATTTTGTATTGACAAGGAAATAACAAATATAGTAAAAATATTTAATTGTGGGAGTTTTTTAATTAGAAGTTGCTTTTGGCAGAATACAAGATTATTCAGGGGGATATAGAGATTGCTGAAAACCGTTTATTTCTACTAAAAAAAATCATCCTCCCCAAGTTGTGTGGGAAAGACCTTGAAGACATGCACAATGAAATTCCACAAAATGCTACCTTTTCTTCCAAATGTTTCTCATGGAAATTTTGTTTTCTGAGAAACCCTGGCTATATATTTTACTCTAATTAGAGCAAGTAAAAAAAAGTAAGTTTTTTTTTGCATAAAGTGTGTGAAGATATATAGAGATTTTAGTTTGTTTGTAAAACTTCATAGAGCTTTATAAGTTTCTAAGGAGATCCATATGCAAATTACTTATTGCAATTTGCTTCAAGTAAAAAATAACGTAGATGATTCAAATGGTTGTCTAGCAAATTTTACTTGTAGATGAACTGCTTAATTAAAACTTGTTTAAAAATTGTTGAGCATATATTATATGGTGTGGTGACATGTTCTTCTCTAGATTAAGTTTGTTTTGGCACCTTTTCTATTGATGCCTAAAACTGTAATAACAATTTAACCTCGTTTCCTAAGAAAAGGAGTTAATGGAAGACATTTCTTCACATAATATGAGGTAAAGATTGATGCAAAAAAATAATAAGTTTATTTGTTATGCCCTCACCCTCTCCACTGCAGCTGTTACTCTTGACTAGTTCATAAGACTCACCTACTCTCCCTCAGGCTATCAACTTCTTATACATTAAATTATTTTGTAATTGTTTTATCGCTTTCAGTCTCTTCTCTACAAATTCCTTCCTACCTTTCATGCTTTTCTGTTACACTTTACTATTGTTTACCCTCCTTTATGGCCCTTCCTAGACTGGATTTCTAAATTGATTTAATCAAGTTTCAATCCTGAGCCTAGTTTTTCCAGGATTTCTGACAGGCTTTTAAATCTTTTCAGCTTTTCCTATGCTTTTCTCAAGAAATTGGATATGCATCTTCCCTAAACCTAGACTTTTCTGCTTATGCAATTCCCACACTAAGTCTCAAGAATATAGCTAAATGCTAATTTGAATTTTGTCTGTTACAACTATTTTCCTCCCTTTTTGCTTCCCTGTATTCAGGACTAGAATCACACCCAGTGATATAGCTTACCGTATTCTTTTTGGCACCCGAATTCAAGCAAACTCTTGATTTCAGCTGTAATTGCTTTTTGAATCAATGTCTCTGTGTGATTTTGGACTGAGAGAAGATTTACCTCTTACTTACTGTAAAGCTAGTTGTTCCAAACTGTTTATTTAAGCTGCTGAGACAGTGCTTCTCCAAACAGATTTCTGCTATAATAATTGGCCTGTTCCTATGCATGTAGTGGTTTTCCTGTATCATTCTTAGATTGATAGTTGTTAGACTTGGTTGCTTCTTTTATCTCCCTTAGCAGAGATTCAATATTCTCATCATTGTCACAAAAACAGGAATCTGGCTCCACTAATTTGTTTGAATTATGAGAAATAGAATTAACAATTAACAATTTTCTATAAAGGTCCCACTCTTTTTCATCACAAATGCATTTCTTACCATAAGTTATTTACTCAAGTGTGCCAGAGAATGGAGATCTTTTGCCATTTTCTGCACTGCTTACAGTGTTTCAACCTTCCCATGCCAGCCTGTTCATTGCCCCAAACATCTGCCTCTCCAGCAGTCAGGGAGCCCAACACCAGCCCCTTGGGTCATGTCAGAGAAGTTGGGGGCTTTTGGCTGGGAAGAATGGTGTGAAACCCTGAAACCTGGGTGCTTGAGCATGACCTGTTGATATTTTATCCTTCACCCTGCAGTGGCTTGGCTTCCCTGGTTCTCTCCCATGTCCCTCTTCTCTGTGGTGCCATCACCAGACAGGAGGACCATGCCAGAGCTGCCCTGGAGCAATGTGCACGGTAACTGGTTGACCAGTAAACACAATTAACTGGATAGCCAAGCATTGCTGTGTGGAGCTACCAGCAGCCGAGTCCTGCCTGTCCAGGTGCTGATTTCTTTGTCTCCTGTACAGATACTGATTATTCTCCTCTTTCCAATCTATTTTGAAGTGGTCAACAGAATTGAGAAAGTCATTGATAAGGGAGGAATTCAAAGATGGGTAGATGAGCAAACAGGGAGCATGGTCATGTGAGCCTCATTTCACTAGGAAGTCAGAGAAAAGGGGGGAAAAAAAGGAAAAAAAAGAGGAGAGGTGAGTCAGAATTAACATTGTAAAATCTGAAATATTTCACTGTAAAGTATAATTGTAAGGAACTGTGGAAATTCAGCTAGTCCATGTTTCTCAGGAAAGATTAAGTACATGTATATTACTCCTGATCAATAATTGCAACTGAACAAAATGTTCAGTTCAGGTGAACCCACAGTTCCTGTTTTAGTGCACCCCTTTCCTGAAGGCCAAAATTATCTCTTCTGGAAAGGAAGATTTTTCTCAGGTCCTAAATTTACAAAAAGAACATTCTATCAATCTCTTCTTATGTCTGATGATTGGTGGTTGATCTGATGTTCTGCTTTGATCTGCTTTTTCTTCAACTAAACAAACACAGTTCCTTCTGCTTGTTCCTTGGAATTATTAAACCTCATGCAATGTCTGTGTCTCTCTCTAGAAAACCTCTGATCCCACTCCCTCTTTCCTAAAATATGGTTTTCAGAACTAGATCTCAGACTACAGCTTCATAAAATAATGCCTTCTTTTATCTTCTATACAATACTGACCGTTAATATGTTCAAGAACAAGATCTGGCTTCTTTTTCAACTGTTTCATATTCCTGAATCATACACATTTGGTGTTTCAATAGCATGACCGTGCTCTTTTCTGAAGTAGTGCTGCCACGCCACATTTCCCTCTTGGGTATTTCTACATGTTTCTATTTCCTACACACAGCATTTTATCCTTACAGCTTTTTGATTTGGAAAAGTGTGTCTAGATTATAAAGATAGTTTTAAAGTCAGACTCAGTTCTCCAAAAGGAACATTGCTTTTCTTCCCCCTCTGCAGTTTGGTGTCATGTAAAAATATCATTCAGACTAAGAAAAAAACCATGCCGAAACAGAATAAGTCACTTGTAGAACCAAGAGAAATGTTCTGGCATTTTGACAGAGACCCACACCTGCCCATTTAATAAGCAGAGTTTTTCAACTACCCATTAACACACGTTATTCCATCTAGTCAATATTTACTCCATTGGCGGGACTGTCATGCAGGTTATGTCAAAAGCCTTCCCAAGTACAGATACGTCACATCGGTCTTCTCATCTTTCCAAAAGCACAGTTACTTTGCCAAAACAAATGTGACTGCTTGGGCAATGTTCATCTTCAAAAATTCATATTAACTATTTTTATCACTTTATTACATTGCACATGTTTCAAAATATCTTTTATTTACTTGTTCTAGCATTTCCCTATGCTTTTGAGTTTGCATTGAACGAAGATGGGCTCCTTCTTTTCTACTTTCAGTTTTCTGATATCTTCCCCATTGGCAACTAGTTTGAAAAGATAATTGCTGTTAATGCAGGTAAATCCATAGAAATCTAGAGGGTGGCATTAATCATGCAGCAATATGGATAGTAGAACTGCATAATGTCACCTAGTATTCATAGCTCATACTTGGATTCTGCAAATATCACACAGATATTTAACATTTTTATTGGTTTGGTGACTAAATTTAATATAAAAAAATATATAAATTTTCTACAGAAAGATGGACAGATGCCTTCAAGCAGTGAAGCTGGTTTGCTTACATTCCACTTTTGCAGTACTGCATTGCTAATCAACAATTCAGTTAGAATATGTTTATATTATTTACATAACTAGAAAACCACCTTTAAGCAAGCTGCACCTGCATTGATTTTATAAATGCTTACTCAGGAAAATATTCTTCTTTAAGAAATCACATAACCATATAATCAGCTTCAAGAATACGTTGAATTCCTTTAAAAGACCAGTCTGTACTTAAAAGAGTGGGACCTAATAATGTGAATAGTTAATCGGTAACAGGGTTTTCCACAGTGCTTCTCTGAAAGTGGGACATTTTGAGCTTAATTTTTCAGAAAAGAAAGATGGTCTGAAATTTGTCCCTGGAATAGTCTCACCAATTGACTGGAGGTTTAGAACCAGCTTGAATTCTACAAGGAATAGCACATGGTATTGTGATGTTTCTACAAGGATTTAAAGCCACATTAAAACATTAAGTAACTTTGAAAAAAAAAAAAATAATTGTTTATTATGGACAGAAATAGTATATCAAATTGCTAATCTCTGCCTTTTTAACATCTCTAAATATCTTGGTAATTGCAAACTTGCATAACAAGACCTCAGTCTCACAAATATTTTTATGAAGCTTTAAATCCTCTGGTGTACCATGGATGTACAGCCTGTAAGCATGGTCCCATGAATATCCTTCTTCTGAGATTTGCCCTTTTACATCTGCATCACTCATTCAGTGACGGAGTTCTGAATCATAAATGAGAAAATTGTGTGTTCAGCCAAGTTGTTGTTGCTGTTATTACTGCTATTATTATTATTAGCGTGCGTGTGTGTAGGGAATTTACTGGGTCTCCATCTTAAACCCTTTATATCCGCCAGGCACTGCTCCTTCATTCATGTCTTCAGGTTGTAGTTGAGGAATTTTCTTGCTGTCAACTCATGTATAACTTAGGAAGTTGTTATATTCATACTAAATATTAATGCTTAAAAACAGCACACAATGTCTTCTGTGTTTCACTGAGGTGTGAAAATAAGACTCCCTTGAAAAAAAGGTGTAAAAGCTACGACAGTATAGGAAGCAGAAGCAGGTGTACATCTGAGGAAAAAAGCAAAGGCATCATTTGAGACTGAAGAGACGATACGGAGGGGGTGGAAATCCCAACAACAAACCAGCACATTAAAGCGAAAATGGAAGCCAAGTAGTCTGGGAAGACCCTGGAACTAAAACTCAGAAAACCTGTGGTCTATTCCTCGCTATACTAGTAATCTGCTGTGGGATTATAGACATAGTTGATTAAATTTCTGCATCTGATTTACACAGCCTGTATTTAGCCATCTTCTCTACTAAGACCTGATGAGCTTGATTTAGTGTCCATGCTTTTGAAAAGCTTAAAATGTGACCTTGAACTTGGCTGAATCCACCAGCTGCAAATGTAATACAAACAAATAATAATTAGAAAATAGCGTAGTTTTCTGTATGTTTCTAGTATTGTATTTTTACTTTTCTTCTCATACCAGGTTTATAAAATATTACTTTTATTACTTCAGATGCAAAAATTGCACTTAGCATTTTCAAAATAATCAGATTCAAGAAAATGGACTCCACTAGACTAGACAATTAGAGCCTTTCTATTAATAATAAGTTTTATTCCCTCCTTTGTTGTACCCATCAGTCCTAGAAACAGAACACCAATTGAATAAGTGGAGCTGAAACTATTAGGACTCTCCATTATGCAATATTCAAATACTTGTAAATTCAATGGGAGCTACAGTAAGGGATTTAATAGCAAAGGAGGACCAAACAAGGTTTTAATCCTTCTTTCACTTTCCCATTAACATTTCCCGGTGTGAGATGTCTGTCGCATAAGGAAGGAAAAGTTGTGTGATTTGGAGACCCATATGACTGCACTCAGCACTGGATTTATGTGAATCCCTTTCTGAGAGTGTCAACAGACTTCTTTCAGAATTAATGGTGTCTGTGATTCTCAAGCTTTCAAAAGAAATCCAGGAAAGACAGCCTTTACCTGAGAAAATTAAATTATTCTCAGCTGTGGAGTCTGGGGATTCTTGTAGTGCTTTATGTCTGTATAGAAGAGTGTAGTAAGATTTAATTAAATAAAAACAATGACAGTCTTGCTTATGAAATTTTACAGGAAGCCCTGTAGAATTGTGCTTCTACTGTGGATTCTTTAGGTTGTTTCCAAAAAGGTCATCCTTTCCTATTAAATTAAATGGGAACAATTTTTAAAACTTACTTGAAATTTGTTTGGTTTTATTGGGAAAGCAGCAAGGGGGCTAAAATTTTCCAGAATTGCCTTATACTAGATTATTTGTACTGACCAGTGGGAGCAAAGTCCAGCTGTCACTGAATAAATTTGAAGGTCACATCTGAATATTAAAAGTTTCAAAAATTGTCTTTCCAGGTTTGACTCTAAATCTATCAGAGGGTTCTACTAGACTAACACTTTTGATTTTTTGTTCTAATAGACTTGATATTCACTTAATTGCAAGCAGCTAAACTGCTTGATTCTACTCCCTTTATCATTCCAAAAATCGTTTGGCAGGGAGTCTATGTGTGTTCTAGGGATCTGAAATGAAAACGTGCCATCAGGCTTGGAACTACTAAAGATACCAGAGAAATATTTAGCCTGTCAGCTTTGTTTCTTTACTGTCTTTGTGAAATATAGTGTGCTATTATGGCAAGGACAGACCCATCCTTTGCTGGAGTTTTCCTCGGACTTGAGTAAAAGGTTCCTTCATTGCTCCTGTGAGCAGTTTATTTGCCTTTATTTCTTCCAGACAGTGCTGCTTGTATATTGCCTTCCATCAAGGCAACAATGCTCCATACAGGCAATGCACAGTTAAACTGGGGGATTAGGACTCTAGGAAGTTTTCTGTGGAGCAAGTAATGGAGGTGTGAGAGCAGCAGTGAGACGTACCCATGACAGGACTGTATTGCATGAATAGTTAGCAGAAAAAGACTGAAATACAGTGACTGTGGAGAAAATGCTTTAAAAAAATTATCTTGGGGATGGAGAGGGACTCTTTATTGGGGGTGTAGTGATAGGACGAGGGGTAATGGTTTTAAATTTAAAGAGGGTAGATTTAGATTAGATATTAGGAAAAAATTCTTTACTGTGAGGGTGGTGAGGCACT
>JAOXJM010000023.1:36338144-36371985 GCA_026413425.1 Tringa solitaria | reverse complement strand
CATCGATCCAACCTGTCCAGATCTCTCTGCAAAGCCTTTCTACCCTCCAGCAGGTCAACACTGCCACCCAGCTTAGTGTCATCTGTGAACATACTGAGGGTAATACGTTAAATGTAAAAATTTGAAAATATATATTTAGGTTTCCGGCATGATTTGAAAGTGGTCCAACTGATGTGAAGTAAAATCTTTTTTTTTACAAGTCTAGTTTATGTCTGCATCATTATACAGAGATAATTTTCAGATTTGTTCGGATCATTTTCAGCAATCATATTCAGTCCCACAGATCTTATCATCAGTGCTTCACAGCTCCTGACAGCTCAGGGTCACATGCAGACCTAACATAAAAGCCACAGCATTTTTTGGCTCGAGTTTTGTAAACTCAGGAGTACACAAAAAGGTTGTATAATGTTTCTACATTTTTTCTATATTACCGCAGGAACTGCTCAGTCAGACCAAATTGTATTGCAAGGGATGAGGAATCTCTGTGATCTGACCAAACCAATAACTTATTCCTAAAGATTCTGGATCTTGATGAAGTGGTACATTTAATAGGAGCGAAGACACTGGTTTTCTTTTACTGTGACTTCAACTCCAATGTTGTTGGTTTTCTTTTCTTTTTAACTTTTTCCAAATGTTTTGTACAGTGTTATTTAAAGCCTTGATAGTGTTAATACATTAGTCAATTTCATTTCCATGCACTGCATGTAAATTGTATTTGTGAGATATTGAATCGAACTACCTCACAATAGCAATACAATGTGCTCCCAAAGGCTTGTGATCTCTTTCACTAAGAAAGAATGTCAGTTCTGAAACTCACATCATGCTTCAAATAATTTATTATAAGAATTTATTGCACTTACCAAACAGCAAGTAGTTGTGAAATTAATCTCTTTACAATAGATTCAGTCATGATATGTTTGCAGTTATCAAAATCTTTCGGAATCAGAGCTGATCAGCTTGATACCACATCAAATTTTACAGGTGCCATTAAGCACACCAAAAACACTTCACTGACTTTAAAATAACATATCCTTCAGATTTACACAATCAGAACTCCACACAGCTTAAATTATCTTCTCCAGTGTTTTGATCACTATTCTAGCAGTTACTAATAATTATGATTTTTTTTTCTCTATGAGTGAGCCACTGTATTACCAAACAAATAAAATGGATACCTGCATCCCATTTTGCAAAAAAAAAAACAAAAAAACAACCCAAAACCAAACCAAAAAGCTCCTGCATAATCCCTTAGCTGCATGGGGAGCTGTGCAAGCCTCCTTTCAGCTATCTTAGGAGAGATTCTCTCCAGCAATCCCTTGCTTCTGCTTTCCGTCTCTCTTTCATAACAGCCTCCCACTCCTCCATCCTCTGTATGAGCAACTTACTGATCCCATTGCCCATGCCGTATGTCCCCACTGAAGAGGCCAGTGGCTCAGCTGAACAACGTGGGTCACTGTCTCCTGCCTTATCCACCATTGCAAGGAAGTGGTGTTCACCACAGGGCTGCTGTGATGCCTCTACTGTCTTCAGGGTCATAGAATCATAGAATCATTTAGGTTGGAAAAGACTTTTAAAATCATTAACTACAACTGTTAACCCAACACTGTCAAGTCCACCATTAAATCATGTCCCTAAGTGCCACATCTACATATCTTTTAAATATCTCCAGGGATGGTGATTCAACCACTTCCCTGGGCAGCATGTTCCAGTGCTTAGAATCATAGAATGGTTTGGGTTGGAAAGGACCTTAAAGATCATCTAGTTCCAACCCCCCTGCCATGGGCAGGGACACCTCTAAAGCCCCATCCAGCCTGGCCTTGAAAATTTCCAAGGATGGGGCATCCACAACTCCCCTGGGCAACCTTTTCCAGTGCCTCACCACCCTCACAGTAAAGAATTTTTTTCTAGTATCCAATCTAAATCTCCCCTCTTCCAGTTTAAAACCGTTAGCCCTTGTCCTTTCATTACACTTCCTGGCAAAGAATCCCTCTCCGGCTCTCCTATAGGCTCACTTCAGATATTGAAAGGCCACTGTAAGGTCTCCTGGAGCCTTCTCTTCTCCAGGCTGAACAACCCCAGCTCTCTCAGACTGTCCTCATAGGGGTGGTGCTCCATCCCTCTGATCATCTTCATGGCCCTTTGCTGGACCTGTTCCAACAGATTCATGTCCATCCTGTGTTGAGGACTGGTGTTGAGGTTCCAATGCTTGACAACCATTTCCGTGAAAACATTTTTCCTAGTATCTAATCTAAATTTCCCCTGGTACAGTAGCCTTGGGCAGATCCCATCTGTCCCCATAGACTTGTGTGTGTCTAAGCAGCGTAACAGGTCACTAATCATTTCCCCTTGTATTATAGGGGATTCAGTCTGCTCCCTGTACCCTGAGAACTGAGGCAAAGAAGGCATTAACTACCTCAGTCTTTTCCTCATCCTTTGTCACTATGTTACCCCCTACATCCAACAAAGGATAGAAATTCTCTTTAGTCCTCCTTTTATTGCTGATGTATTTATACAAACATTTTTAATGTCTTTTATGGCAGTATTCAGATTAAGATCTAATTGGGCTTTGGCCCTTCTAATTTTCTGCTTTCATAACCTCTTTCCACCACATAGGAATCTGCACTCCTTACTTCAGCTCTTTCTTGTGGGGCTTTTAGTTCCTGTGTAAGCACCAATGAGAAGTGGGAACTCTGCATGCAGGGAGGCAACAGGTGTGATTGAGAGCTTTTCACAAGAGGGACCTGGGAGAGAAGAGACATAGGGTGGGAACATATGTCAAGGCAAGGGTGAAGGAAACGTTCTCTTGGTCAGCTGGCTTGTTTCTGCTCCACCAGCAAATATTATTCATCTGTGTAGTGGATATCCAGCTGAGCTTTTGTGGTGACAGCACTTCAGATGATGATCTACATTTCTAAATTGCTACCCATGTTAATGGGGGATTAGAAGAATCACGAGTAAATGGGAATACTTAGCTCAGGAGAAATATTTAGTCTAACTTTGGACTCTAACTTACCATAAAAAAGAACTTGCAACAACACCCTTCATTTAGTTAGAAGTTATTTCTTCTCCTTTTGACTCATACTAATATAGTTAATTTATTTTCAACACATTAGTTGGAATTAGTCATAAAATTTGACTGAATATGAACAAAAAAATCAATTGCATTATGACAGACCACAAGAAGAAAGGAATAGTTGCTTTGTAAAGGATGCAAAATTTCAGGAAGAAATTATAAGCTTCCACATACCATGGATGAGCGAGGACTCTACATTTTTTCAGACCTCTTAAGAAGGAAACAAGCTTTTGAATTGGGATATGACAGTTCCTCCAGGCTAGATTACAGTATTAATTATTTTTTGTTGTTAGTTAAACAAGTTATCCAAAAATGTGGTTCTGTCATTGCCATATGATTCCTGACCAACAGAAGAGAAAAGATATCCCAGAGAACCTTGTTAACAGAAACCACACAGCAGTTAAGCAATGGTTTACAAGTCTTTACAACAGGAAACATGACTCACTCTCTTGAAAAGTAGTAATTTCATGCATGGTCCACTGTGTTTATGGATATGAAAAATAGATAACTTGTGTCTAATAAAAATGTTAATGTAGGCATTACATATTCATTAGGAAACCACTGTAGCTCTTCTTGATAGTGGAATTTATTGGTTTGATTTGTTCATTCAAGATGCTGGTATTCCTCAGATGAAGAATATTTTTTATTTCTAACTTAAAGGCATAAACCATCAATCTTGTAATTTATTTATTTTATTTATATTACAGAACACCTAAACAAAGTGCCTATGTACATTGCATAGAATCATAGAATCACAGAAGCATAGAATTATTTAGATTGGAAAAGACCCTTAAGATTACTGAGTCCAACTGTAAACCTAACACTATGAAGTCCAACACTAAACCATGTCCCCGGGCACCGTATCTATATGTCTTTTAAATACCTCCAGGGATGGAGGGTGTGATTAATTTTACTTCTAATTAACATCTAGTGCTCTTCATTGACTCCTTGCTCTCCCTGCCCAAGCACACACTAAATTCACACATGATGTCTCGATGGCTGCATTCAGACATCTATGCACTGAAAGATATTAAATTTTCTCCTTTGTGTATGCCAGCTATGGGCTGTCAGAACAATCTGGATATCCATAAACGCAAAGTATGTCTCCCATTTTATATAAGTTAGTATATTTTTCTGGCCCCTAATTTTAGCTTCTAAAGCCATGGCTGTTTCAGCCGGGCACTAATCAATTAAAGGTAATTGGTCAACTCGAAAATCTATGAAATTCACCAAATGAGTAGTATATAACAGTAATGACAAGTAAATAATTACTGGAAGAATGTTTGGAGTTGATTTAGAAATGTCCCTTAATAAGTCAATATCTTTTCTGTCCCAAACATCTCTGAGAAGGAAATACATTTGTAATGGAGCAGCTAAGACAGAAGCCAGCAGGGAACTGGTAGAGGAGCTGGTGGATGTTGGATTTCCTGCTTGAGGAGAGTTATTGAAAACATGATGGAGGCTCTAATTATACTGAAACATCCATTGCAAAACAACTGTTTAAATTTTATTTGCTGATATGGCATGAGAACTTGTTGCAACACACTGACATCTGTGGGTATTTAAACTTATTTGATTTGCTGAGTTAGCATGGGAACTAGTTTCAATGCTTTCTGACATCTGTGGATATTTAAATGTGCTCATCATCTTTATAAATCTTTGCTTGTGTACTTCACAAACAAAATAAACATTGATTTGGGTGACAAAGCAAACATAAGAAGACAATGAGATAGGTTCAGTGTCAGAGATTTGGTATGCTAATTCAATTTGTCATGAAAATGTCAATTTCCGTATTAGTTGCAATAAATTTCAAATAGTGAAATCAAAAAACAAGAGTAGGAGGTGCAGAAGATGTCTAACTG
The DNA here is from genome assembly GCA_026413425.1 of Tringa solitaria. Classification (NCBI taxonomy): domain Eukaryota; kingdom Metazoa; phylum Chordata; class Aves; order Charadriiformes; family Scolopacidae; genus Tringa; species Tringa solitaria. Next base: position 36,367,050 of record JAOXJM010000023.1, on the reverse strand, counting down.
CACCATTAGATATCTAGGAGAGGTATCCTCTAATTTAGACCTCTAAATAAAATAAATAATCCTCTAATATGAGTGGTTTTTAGGGGATCAATGCCTATTGTTCCCTCCATTCCTCATTTCCTAATATCTCCTGCAACCTGCTGAGTGGAACCTCCTGAACCATTCAGAGTGGAAAGGATGATAAGGGAGAAGATGCAGTACTGCTTTTGAGGTAGCCATCATGTTCAACACCAGCTATGTCACTGCCATTTTATACGGCCAAGTAGGTCTGAAACAAAGTCTTAATGCCTGGTACATGACACTGATCTTGAGATTATTTGGCCTCAAGGGCAAAAAGTATATGGGGTAGTAATGGTTCAACACTGCAATGCTCTGAATGACTTTGTAGTGTTCAAAGCATGACACCTGTAATACCTTCCCTAGGGGTCACTGTGATCTGATCAGAGTTCAACCTCAGCTCATATTTCAGCCTCAGATGCATCTGTGTTTGGCTCCTTGCCGCAGCATCCTCTCCACTTCTGGCCAGCCTTCAGTGCTGGATGCCAAACATTGTCTCCCCTTATGGTCCCACCAGGTTTATATCCATGTACTTTTTCTATCACACCCTTGTAACACCCTCATACTCCTGTTGAGGAATACTTCAGTTGTGATAAAATTGGAGAAATTTATAGGTGATACCACCAGATTGACTCATTGCTTCCATCTTTTTTTATTTTACTATTTTTCCTTAGTTCCAATCATTCCAGTGTTATCTCCAGTGAAAGTTTCAATTATGCTACAGTTTACTAGGATCGTGTTTTCCTGCCATGTAACCAAGTGTATTATAAATAGGCCTTTAATAGCCCTGAATTCTGGCCTTTTCTGGAACATAAGCTATTGGAAGGCACAGTTTCTTGCATTCACTCATGAGTTTCTTGTACTCAGTCTGTAATAAAATCTATTGCTGTAGAGATATTTTGATGCTGACAGGAGAATAATACATAAATCCACTTGTTCTAGGTCTCCCCTATTTTGCTGTCAGCATAGAAATTACTGCATTTCAATCACCTCTTCTCACTTGTAAACCAAGTATGATAATAATAATTCCAGCACAGAGACCTTTCCTCTTGGACTTTGCCTTTTCAAGCTTTGGGTGTGCATACACTTTGCACAAATTTTGTGGACACAATACAAGGTTAAGTACCAGGGAAATCAACTGCAAGGGGGTGGTCAACTTTGTTTATAAGCAAGTAATTCTTTGAGGAGATTGGTGATGATAACTAATAGAGCTATCCTTTACTTCTAGAGCTGGGAAACAAAACAGTAATTTGTTTTCCTTGGCAAATAATTGAAGGAGGAATTCTGGCGGAGATATATGCATAATTATATAGATATATTTGAAAATACTTCCTGAATTTGCAGTAATCTAGATGACTAATACCACATCGAATCACAACTCAAGAAAGTAAAGGTTTGAGGTGCCATATTATGCGTGCATCTACATCAGAGAGAGATAAAAATAGAGAAATCACCGGTGCCTCAAAAATTCTATTAGAAATTATATATTGAGGAAAAAAGCTGAGAGCAGTAAAAGTCCTTATATGAAAATTACATTTGCCTAAACTGTCAGAAGAAATCAGGAACAATTTAAATAAAACATTACCTCATGAGGAAACACAGACAGTAATTGATGATCTCATTTCACTAAAACATCATGTCCAAATGGGATTAGTATTGAATTCCCCCCAAAATATACTGATATAATTTTACTTTGCTCAAATATATTCAGGCTGTTCTGTAAAATGAGTGTTTTTTTCCCTGTTCAGAGGCATAGCTACAACACTAATTGCATTTGCTTGTGTTCTCAGAATATTGCAATGGGAATATTTTAATCGTTTCTAAATGAAAATAAATCATACTAAAAGAAAAAATAGTGCATTAAAGATTTTTCCTTGTGTTGTACATAATATTGTTGAAAAGATACTTGCAAAAGATTGTCTGACTCTATGCCTGCAGTCATGGAAGATTTCTGCCTTTGGCCTGTGAAATGAGGCTGCTTAGACTAATCTGAGAAGCTCTCACTGTGTCACAGCCAACTTGGTGAAACAGCACCTTGAGTTCCCTGAAAGTGGCAAGCGCAAGCTGCAACTTTATCTGTGTTTTGTGTCAAAATGTAGCTGTAGCAGAGATTTTCTGAATTTCCATAATAATAGCAAGCAAACATCACTGATCAAAGATCCTTTTCACTAGCACTGACAATCACAATTTATGGAGAATCAGTGGCAATATACATAGGACTCTAAATATAAAACATACTCCATCAAAAAAAACCCCAAAACAGCCTAGTTTGACTCCTTACCTTTTGTCTGAGGATTGTGTTTTATTTCTTCTACTTGCTTCCCTGTCTGTCTCCCAAGGACTCTAGGGGACCTCCATTGCCCTCAGTGATAAGTGAGTTACCCTCCTTGATAGACCTCACGTCACAAGTCAAATTCACATACGGATGGTAACAAAATGCTATGGACAGATGTTATGAGGAGCTGTAATGGATTAAACTAGTTTTGGGGAGTGTGCGCGTGCATGTGTGTTTTGGGATTGTTTTTAAATAGTATCTTTTTTTGCAGAGATCAAGAGTTAATTCAGATCTCTCAGGGCATTCCCAAAGATGTCTGTATTTCAGTGGGAGACAGCAACTGAGTTTCTGGTGTCCAAAGGCAATGCCTTGCACCACGGCAGTGGGATGAGCTGCTGTGCTGTCGTCCAGTACTCATACCTACTGCTCCTCTGCCTGGGCTCAACCAGGCATGCTGGCAGACACGGCAGGCACAGACTGGGAAGCAGGCAGCAGAGTATTGCAGGAATTTGGAACCCCCTGTTTTGCCCAGGAAGGGAAAGTGTCAGGAATTGTGACAAACTATAGGTTAAGATGACACATGCTGTGACCAGGGAAAGAGAGGGATGTGAGAAGAAGTTGTAGGGACTTAAGAAAAGGATAGAGCAGAAAATCATCGCAGTACCTATCTGTGGTGGCGAGTGCTTGGATATCAGAAAATGGGGTATGTAATAATGGAAAGAAGGCTCAGGTGTGTCTGAGTGTACTCTCAAGTATGTCTGTTATGTTTTGCCTGTTTGTAGAATAACTGGATCACATATTGAATTGTTGTGAGTAAAAGTTTGTACTGTTAAAACTTCTTTGATTTTGGCCTTACCTTTCACATGTGTGTCCTTCAGCTAAAGTCAGTTCAGTATCTGATGTCCCCAACTATTAATCCTTTGGCACTAGGAAGAAAACATTTACATAATCACTCACTGAAAGCAGAGTTAGAAGAAGAATATGCTTTGCTTAATTTCAAAGTACAACTGCCACTTTTCTATTATCTTTAGAATTGTAGGACCGCAGACAGAAGAGCTGCTCTTTTAAGAGTAAGCAAGTAAGAATAGGACATCACAGAAACTTTTGTCAAGGTGATATCCTAAAGTAGAACAGAGAAGAAAATTTACCTTAAGGGATCTAAAATAAAGTTTTTACATTGGCACCCTATTTGCACTGGCTGCCTTCTATAATCAGTAGGGCAGGATCGATATTACCAGAGGCCATTCAGTTTTGAGGCACCCAAGAAAGTGACTCAGAGGCTCTGATTATATTGGGGATTGTTAGGCATGTTATTCGGGTGCCTAAAATTAAGCATGATGAACTGAAACCTAATCAATCAAAAAACTCTGAAACCTCCATTGACAGCACAAGAGTGGAGACTGTCAGCTACCTTCTTGGTACTAAGTTTCTGACAGGAAAATGCAGAGCAGCAGCTGCTAGAGCTCTACTCCACTGCCTAAACAGTGTTGATAGCATGTATTGAGCAGTGCCTCAATCCAGTAAATGCACTCTGCACAGACTGTGCATTTACTGTACAGAGAATAACACTCCTTATCAAGGCACCAATGCTCCTTGGTTGCAAACCATGAGCCTGACTGCTCATGGCTAGAGATATTCACAGCCGATGTGTCTGGTTTTCATTTTCCCCTGTTCAGGTTTGGCTGACTCTTCCTTAGCTGGCAGCATGTGATAAGGATTAGGAAATGTATGCGATGGTCTTGGAGATAGTGCAGTGTCCACTGTGGACCATGAAGCACGTAAATCAAAGGAAACATGGATTCATCTTGTTTTGGCTGTGGTTAGTTGTTCTTCCTCCTATCTACAGGTCTTCCTCTGCTGTCTCAGCCAACAGTGATTCAGAGAAGTGGGAAAAGTGGTAAAAGAACTTCCAGAGTGTGGCTTTGATATTCTTCTGTTTTTTTCTGTTCAGCAAGAAGTTTAATACTTAGATACTGTACCTGTTTCTTTTGTATATATCTTTTCCACCTCTATTCATTCCTATTATAATTCCAGTGGTATGATGTGCAAGGTGTTTTCCATACAACCTGCAGCTCAGTGACCCTGAAAGGTAATGGATTCAGAGCTCTCAACACTACCTGACCCATTGTTCACAATGAGCTACTTGTCATCTACATCACATCCTTCCAGGGTCTGAACGGTGTCACAGGAACATTTTATAAAGCACACAGCAGAAGAGAAGGGTACCGATGATACTTTCAATTGCCTCTGCAGTCAATTGTCATTTAGTGGACACATCTTTTATTTAGTTTAAGTATTTGGTCACATCAGGTACCAAATAACATAAAAGCATAGAATATACAAGAACACGGGGATAATTTCTGAGAGCATCATGCCCATATGTCGCAATGTTGTCTGCATTACATTATGCCTACATAGTATGCAAGTAAAGGGGTCATTTGTGCATTCAACTTTATAACCAGGGTTATGCTTGTGAATCCAGAATTACACCAGGTACATTCTCAGAGGTCTGACTTGAGGTTCAGCCAGGGGCTTATGCAAGCAACACACATGTACAGACTTAATGGAGTTTGGGAAAGGCTACAGCATTGCTGCAGCCTGGGGATGCTGAAACCAATGGGGTTGCGACGGACACAAAACCTGAAACAGTCAAGCTGATTGGAAACATCTGAAGTCAGTTTTGTGTTCTCCAGCAAGCTTGGCTAACCTTTGTCCTAGGCCAAGGACTACCCTTTTTAAGCAGCAGACATTCACTCATTTTGGAGTCTTTGAGGCTGGCAGTATTGAGAGTGGTTGTTGTCATTGCTTGTTCTTCTTCTGCAATATTCCAAGGCAGTTATTGCACCGGGTTTTGCTTACAGCCTCTGAAGTTACAGTCTTGGTTTGTTTCATCTTCTCTAAGCTAAAGCAGATTTCAGCTAGGAGGTAGGTATTTATAAATCAGCAGTGAGTTTGCCAAAAGCTTAAGCAGGGAATTATACACAATCCAAACTGTACTGCATGTATGGACAAGGTTAACATAACATTTCCTAATATTTAAATTTAAGTTATTGAAGTTCCATTAAAGAAGAAGCAGACAATATAGCCGGAAAACAAAAAAATTACTTCTATTTTCCCTACATGGCTTTTTAGCAAGGGGGTCGGTAATATTGTCTCTAAGCTATCACCCACCGAATGGGCACTGGATTCATCCCTTTAGTGCAGCATACTAAGAAAACTCCATCACCTTGCATACAGAAAAAATGCTGAAACTTGAAATGTCAAAGCATATTTTAGATTAGAGATTTTTCACTCAGGTCTTGCCCTGTGTCTCTTCTCCTCCTGTATGCCAGTCTCTGCAGGGACTCTCCTGCCTTGGCCCTACAGCATCCACTTGAGCTTTGTTGCGGTAGGAAGTTTCAATAACCTTGTAACTTTGAACAGGAGGATTTTGGGAAAAAGCCTGGGGTAAGGGAGGGGTGAACTGGTCTCTGGGAACACCAATAGGTCTCACTGGTCTTGAGATATAGTTTGATCAGTGTTGTACCTTGCTGTGAAAGGCCACCTTCACAACTTATACTGTGAACTGGAACTAACTGTAGTCTGTGCTGCCCTCTCCACAGCCCTCATGTCCTTCATACCTCCTCTGCCAAACTCTAGGCCAAGCATCTCCTTTGACCCCTTGATTTACCACTTTTCAGCTGACGGCCACAGGATGAGAGTGCCAGCGCAAATGCTGGAGGTCTTCCTGATTCTTGCTGCTTGCACCCTCCACTGTTCTGCGAAAGTGAATTAGATAGATACCAATGACTAAGTAGGCTGGGAGGTTTCTGCCTCCTGGATACTTAATTGGGGAAGAGAGGACCCACAGAAAGGAGTCACGTAGCTTCACAAACTCCCGGATTACTGCTGCTACCACTGCACAGTTCTGCTGCTCTCTTGCGACAATTTGTGCTTCCTGAGAAAATGCTGGAATGGGATGAGAAATATCTATTCCTCATAAAGGTGCTTTCCCCATATTATTATTTTGACCTGCTGATCTTCACAGATGAAGCTGTCATGAGCAAGTCTACCTAGGCGGAGGTTACCCTTGAGACAGCTAAATCTGCAGTTCTCAAGCACCAGTGACCAGCTTGCCCTGACGGCAGAAAACAATGAAATAATTGCAGCTCCCGACTTTCAATATCTACAGACGTGATGCATTTCAATCCTTTTAATAGCTGAAATTCTATGAGTGCCCTGAAAGCTGTTTCTGTTACCACACAGTGTAAACCACTAATGGGTTTGACTTTGACGGTCTTCGACAGTGAAGAGCTTTCACTGGGCCCCACACACATAGAGGTTTTGGTTTTTTTCCTATGATGATGAACTGGAGGAATCTTCAAAAAGATATTCAAGAATAGAGCTGTACTTAGATGCTCTCTAATATTTACGTACTTTCAAGAAATGGACCAAAAACATATGTGGCGTGGGACTGAGAAGAGAATGTTTTGCTTCCATTTGAGAAGTGAATGGAATAAACGTTAACTTTCCCCTGCTTTATTTATTTTTAGTAGACATAACATCAAACCACCAGAGCTTCTGCACTGTTAATCTGATGGTGTCAGAAGTGCAGTTCTTTCAGAGGGTGGTTGTGCTGGGGTGAAAAACAACCGTGCTCTTCTCTCCTCCCCGCCCTCAGTTTGTGTCATGACACCTACAGCTGCTGTGTAAGGCCACCTGAAGGTTGTTTTGAGACATCTTTCTTTTTGGAAATACATTTATTCAGAAAGCAAGTATACTCTTATCGATTTTCAAGCTACAGCACATCATGGAGGCTCTGTACTCCAGAAATAATAGAAAATACCTGAAAATATGAGATTTGGATAACTACAATTAATACTATACATTCAGTGCATCTTCTATTCAATACTGAGCACGGTTTCTTAAGTCAGCCTTTATTCTTTGTATGTAGTGCAAGACATTGCCCCAGCAGATGCAGAAGCATGTTTCCAGCCACTAAGATACCTGTTACTTGCAGGGCTCTGCCTGAAGCACAGATGTCTTGTCCTGTTCTGTCACCACTAGTCTCTGGAAGGCTACAATATTGTATTTACAGTAGATGGATGTCACTTAACTAGGTATGTTTCTGGGGAAAACGCTGGTTCCCTGGGCTGTCACCACTTAATCCAGATGTCTCAGGGTCTCTACCTTTGTTCTGGAACAAGAAACAGCATAGCACCACCCCTGCAGTAAAAATAGCAAAGTGAAGTGGAAATACTCCAGCAAGACAGCATGAAAACTAAGCAACTGTAAAACATAATGCATTACTATGAAATACTTCGAGACATAAGTCAGAATCCAGATTTCACAGATACCTTTGAGCTAATTATTTTCTGTGCAACCTCTCATTTACACTTTCCTGATCATTTTTTTTGTGCAAGAGAGAAATGAATAAAGTGACGATCTCTAGGCTGCTTTTCTGCTGAGTCTTAGTAGAGTGAACCTGACACTATGAACATATCCATCAATGCTATAACAGACTCCGTAATACAGCTCTTCCACAACTAGCTCTAAAACACAGAGAGGACAGCTAAATGGCACCATTTTCTTAATGTAATAACCTTTCAATAATTTAATCAAAGCTACTGAGAAAAAATGCCCTTCAAAAAGTTCATGTAATTGCACAGCCCTGTCTTTAATCTGAGCCTTTATCTCAGAGCTCTTAAGAAAAAGAAAAATCTGGCAACCTATTTTCTCTGGTTCTTTCAAAGACTAGCTGGCAACAGCAGAAACTCCCTATTCAAAGCCTAGTATTTTCCATTTGTCAGAGGCCAGGAAAAGCCAAATGCTTCTGAGGATGTAAAGGTTCACTGGGGGTAAAAGAAGGAAAGGGAAAAAGACAGCAGCAATCTCTAAAGGGACTGCAGTCTGAAAGTGGTGAGTCTGCTCACAAGATTTATTAGCTGTTGACCTCCTTCCACCACTTAGGTTATAATGTGATGACAGCCTGGGGGCGATGAAGAGAAGCCACTCTTCCTTGAGGCTGACCTAGAGAATTAGGATCATGAACCAGCCACAGAAGCAGGCCTTATAAAACCATTCATGGTGATTGCATTGCCACCTGCTCCCCTGCTATTTAGCACATCAAGGGCAGTTGTCAATTCCTCGAAAGTCAAAACTGTTCCACATCTTGCAGCTGCCCCGAGTCTTCAGGGAACAGATGCAAGTGAAATGTTGACATAATTCCCTGAACAGTATGATCCCACCTTAAGTGATATATATATTTATTTTTTTTAATTGGGAAATTCAATATATTTTGAAGTTTTTAAAATACTGGAGACGGAGCAGTGTAACAGGTGGATCTGGGAAGGAATGAATATTTAGATTTTTATAAAAGTCTAGCAAAAAGTTCACCTTGCACTAGGGGAGCAAGAGCTTTCTGGCCAGCTGGGAACAGATCACAGGACCTTGAGCAACCAGACTACCATCATGTCTTTTACCCCTAGAACAGAGCATAATCAAATTTTCATAGGAATGTGATATCAAAAAAAAAAAAAAAGATTAATGAAAACCATTTTATTGACATGGCTAGACGAGAGTGAGCAACAGACTTTTTTGGCTGGTTGGTCAAATCCCCACCCTTGCTCCACAGTTTTACTTTTTAAAAAAATTAGTTCACTAAAGATGAGGTAAAAATGGAACACCTTCACCTGAACCACAAACTGCTTCATTTCATGATCACATCAGTCCTTAAAACATGACATTAAAATACTTGACTTTAAAATTAAAATGTCATTTTGAAGTGAAAAAATTTAAATTATTCCATTGGAAAATATCCAAACAGAAGAATCATCTTTTTCTTCTTCCTCCACATTCCAGCTGCCATTCTGGGCTAAAACTATTCCCCAAATTCACAAAAAATTACAGTCTCTTGAACCTACTCTTTTAGCTGAACCTATTCTTCACTGCCAAATCTACTGCTCTCTGATCCAGGCAGAGATTTAGGCTACCACATTTTTTTTTTCAGTTTCAGTTTTTATTTCTTTCTATAGATTTTTATTCCCTTGTATTGTAGCTAGAAAGTCACAGTACCATCAAAAAACATGTATTCTCTTTTTCCTTCTTCTTACTTTTGCCTCAGTGCTAAAAAGGAATTGAAGATTCTGCTTAGTTATAATACTATGAAAAAAATCCTGTAAAAATGGAGTTTGAATAGAAACATCCAGATTTTTGGAGGGTAAAATTAATTTACAGATTTTTTCTGTATACTTGCTGAAGTCACTGTGTATAACCAAACTTTCCAGTCAAAAGAATTTAAATAGCTTTGAAGAACATAAAGTCTGTCCCGTCTCACTGAGAAGTGACAACAGCTCAACAACAACTTTATCATTCAATACAAATAAGACTGCCAGATAACTCAGTCTAGAGAGGGCACAGGAGAGGAGTAGCAAGTGAAGTTGCAAGTGGCTCTATATTTTCACCTATTACACAGTAAAACCACCTCTATAATTACAACATTAGTTGATCTACTGATCAATTGTGCTGTTATTGTTGAGCTGTTATTGCTAAGAAAAGAAAATCCAGAAATTATAAATATTTGTGCTCTCAGCCATGCTGTTTTGTTAAAAAATGTAGAGAAATATTAGGTCATACATTTTATAGATAATTTTCAATTTCAGTGATTACACCAGGGAAGCTGAATTGGACTGCTTGTTCTTTGAAGAGGAAGAAAAAAAAGCTTCTTCCTGAATCCTTCATTTAGACAAAGGCTTTAAAATACACCATTTTTACTGAACAAGCCTGATGGACCACATGAGCTGCCAGCAGGAGAGGTTTTTCTCCTCCAAGTGATATTAGACCACAGATAAGGGTTTCTGTGTAACTTTGGAGTGCGGGACCTTGGCTCCTCCTGAGTTGATCAAGTCACAGGGCATTCACCTTCAATTGCCCATTTCCTCTTGCCTCCCTCCTCCAGAGGTAAGAAACTTGAGACTCATTTCCCCTCACATTTTAAATCTTCACTACCCCTTCCACCTCCCTATGCTCTTCACCTCCACCACCTTGGGGTGAGAGGGCCCTTGGGAGCAGCTCTTGTTACCCACACACCTATGAACAAGAGGGCCAGGACAGGATCTACCAGGCCTTTTCCCACTTTTGCAGGCTTGAGAAGAGGAAACTCCTTTCCACTGTCCCCTCTTCCACACTCTTGAGTCCTACTGTGAGGAAAATAGCAATAAACCTAAAGCATCCTCATGCAGGAATTACACTGTTGCCAACTCTCACGGTTTTATTGTGATTTCACAACTTCAGGGTAGTTCTAACAGTCCTGGTTCCTGGAATCCGAATCTTATGGTAGATCCTGCTTTTCTATTTTAAATAAAGTTTTTAAATTTTGTGGTTATGGAGAAAAAAGACTTCTCGTGTGAAGTGAGTCCAAGGTAAGGAACCAGAACGCAAATAATAAGAAATCCCTAAAGCATTACTATTATTATTTAATCATCATATTTCTGGGGGAGGAAAAGAGTGTGACTGATGTTTTTGAAGTATTTTTAGGGATAGCAACAGTTGAATGGGAGAAGTAGGATATCTTCAGTGCTTTTTCTGAATGTTGCAGTTACTGTTTAAGTCACATAATTAACCACATTTGAGGGTAACAGGATCATTTCTGGATGTGAAAGGATTGTGACTTCAGAGAAAAAGAGAAAGATTTTGAGGAAGGGAATCAAGAAACAGGCAAAAAGAAAGACAGACCATGCAACTTCTTGTTTTATAACTTTGATTTCAAAAAGAGCAAATTCAGGTCTGCACTTTCTTTAGCTGTGCACATAGTATACTGGTTCATTAGTGACTATAGCAATGCTGTCTGTCTTGACTATGGAATGTTTCCCTATCAGAAACAACATTTTTACAGGCTTTTGGGTTTTGTCATTTACTGTTTAGGTATTTTCTACTCCTAAGATAATTTCCTGCAGAGGAAATACTATCGTTTTCATTCGAGTAGCATTTTTTAGCAACAGTTATTGTTTCCTCTCAGCAATTCTGTGTTTTGGGACAGAACCAAATTGTCTGTTTTAAATTCCATCTCTGTTACACTTTCTCCAGCATTGCTTATGAGACAGCAATTTCACAGCCCATAATCTGGAAATACTATAATAGAATCTACATAAGTGTTTGTGCTGCATTTATATCAAATTACAGGTGATAGCACTGCTGCTTGTGCTCATTATGATCATTTGGTACCATGAGATCTTCTTGCTTTCACAGGCTTGCACAGTTTTAGTGGTGAATCTGATTCTGCAGTGCTGACATATGGACCCCCATAGCTGTAAACACCATCTTTCTACCAGATTTTGTGTAGACTGAATGTCTTATCTCTACTTATAAACATCCTATGTAACACACATACATCTTGGGGAAGACTACAGTGATGGTGGTACCCCTAGGAGTAGATATTACCCTCTCAAAACTAATATCTTTGATTGAAGTTAAATATGTATGAGAAATAACCATAACACGGTTCCAGACAGCCATGCATGGCTTTTTAAGTGCATTCCAAGTGTTGTTCTCTGGAGCTGGTGTTGTATTTCCCTGCTACAAATGAATCAGTCATAGTACTTAAAGAATTTTTTGCTATGTTTGTCCGTGTACATGGGCTTGCAAGCAATTGGGTGTTTGCAAAAAAAAACACCACAACATTTTTTTTTTAATGTCACAGTGCAGTATACAGGGGTGAGAATATAAGACATTAAAGTCATATTTCTACTGATCCAAACTCCATTCTGAGTTCACAATCATTGATTATCTTATGCACTACCATCTAGGGTCCACCACCACCATCAGAAATCCTGTATCCTGTTCCTCCAGTCTGTCCTGGGGCTTATTTGTATATTTTTCCATCAAAAGGTGTTCACAATTATTGGCAAGTGGAACCAAATTCTTGTATGGTATAAATCAGTGTAAGTTGAATTAAATCAATCTGGCTTTGTATGCGTGAAGGCTCCAATGTGGAGGGGCACTGAATGAGTTTGGAGGGCAGTTCTTTACTGAATATCATAATTAACCTAATATTGGATACAACTTTCTTTTAGAGCTTTGGCTAACCAAATGTGTCAAGTTTCCAAATGAAAAAGAATATAATTGCAGGCCTCAGCTGCATAAGCAGAGGAAACATTCAATGATTTAGGGTCATTATTCATTGTCATAAGGAAAAGGTTTTCAGGAAGAAGTAACAGATCACTTCAGATACTTTACACTCTAGTTATATATTTTAACTGAGCCAATGAATTTCTTTTACCTAGCCAGACAGCTTAGCCAGCTGACCCACTGTTATAAATGGCAGCATGATAGAAGTCATTTCCTTGGCAGCTGGCCCTGAAAGGTATTGTGGTAAAGGGTATTTTTACTCCTCTTTAATCTCCTTCTCAATTATTCGCTACCTAATTTAGCTCATCACTAAGAAACAGAAAACTCAGCTTTTCACATTTAATGGAAATATCCCTTTCTCTGGACAGGGAATCCTGCAAGATGCACATCTTTACAAAGCAATACCCTTGTGTTGTCCACCCTGAAGTTGTGGCAGAGGACAAAAGCTTAGAAATCAAATCACATGACTACAGATATTAGCTGGATATGGATCCTATCCAGAGCTTTTAGTCATGTTGGCATCCCTTTGCCTTGGCCATTGCTGCTAAGGCTTCCAGACCAAGCCTATAATTAACTGTCAAAAACTAACCAAAATTACAATATAATTCAAAGCAAACAATTATTTCAACTTATGCTCAGAGTTTTCTTATAGTTTGAAAACTGTGACTCAGATAAGGCTTTTCGAGTCTGTTGCTGAAAAGAAAATTCAACTATCTCCACTCGTATAGACAAAATTATGTAACCAAAGTCACAGCTCCTGAAGCATCACTTGAAACAGGTGCCTAATGCCCTTCCTTTACATCTCTACCCATAAATGGTACCCAGCATCTGCTTGCTGAGCAGTGAAGGCCCCTGTTGCATTACAAACATCATCAAATGCCAGTGTTTCTCTGGTTTTTGGTACTTGTCTACGGAACTCTCCTTGGCTTTGAAAAGAGAGCAAACTACTGTTTTCCAATTTTCCTAGGAGAGTCTTAGTGAAAATTGCCTTTATACTGTGTTCTCCAGGGAGACTAGCTATTTATTAGGTGCAAGCAAATTTTTTTCCTGAGGTATTGTAGTCGGAGAAGACATTATAACATAAATTTTATACTTTCTGTAAGAAGTTACATATGATTTATACACTGTAAAATTTACATTCTAAAAATATACTTCAAGCATGTACATATTCTTCTTATTGGTTAAAGAGGAAGTGTGCCATATAAAGGGATGAAGAAAACCCAAAATATTGCCACAATATAATTGAAGGAGATTTGCACAGAGTGTAACTTGAACACAGCTAAGATCCTAAGACGTAAAATATGGTCTCCACCTCTATCTCAACAAAGTTCCAAAAACAAGGGATGTTCATGTTTTTTGCTTTGAAAAGAATTCTGAATAGGAAAAAAAAATAAATATGTACCTTTCAAAATTTACCATCATTTTATGCCTTTCTGATAGCTTTTTTTTTTCCTCTGTCTCTACCCATGTATTTTCTTAGGATGTTTAACAGTTCCCTCAAGGCAGGACCATTATTTATGACATACTTCTTCATGTAAGATTTATTTGGAAAAACTGTTCCTATGGAAACTGCTGTTTTCAAACAGGTTTGTATTAACATTAAACAATAGGATTGCATATACAGTAGAGAATACATCTTTTACTAGCAGGCATATTCTAATGACTTTGACAACCAAATAAATTGCTCAGAGGAACAAAATGAGGTATATTCTGTGATATGATCAAGTGGGCATTCAACTGTCAGCTGGTAAGTACAGGAAATAACTCAGTTAATTTTACTGAAGTCCAGTTTGAAGGTCTCTTAAAATTTCAAAACAAAGCTTTTAAAAATATCAGTCAGAAGCCTGCAGTGGAATGCTATGAAAGAATAGCAAATTCCTTGTCTACAAATAAAGCACTGAAGGTTTTTATTTCTGAAATGTCAAATTTCATGTGTATGACATACCTACAACTATAAGGCTTTGGCACTAGAAGTAGACTGACAGGTCAAGATGCTACAGTCACTTCATTTCTGTGGCTTCAGGACCAAGCTCTTATAAATACATTTTGTCCTTATGGTATTTTGCTGTTTGTTCTCTCCTCATTCTACCTCCTTCTTATCTTCTCACCTTTGTAGTCCTCCAGACAAAATGCAGCATGGCACAGCTGCAGCATAGTTCACTTGAGCAGGCTTTTAATGTATCATTTTAATGTATCATTTTAATCTGCCTGAATAAAAAAATTGCCTTTAAAAATAACTTAATAATCATAGAATAGTTTGGATTGGAAGGCACCTTAAAGAACATCTAGTTCCAAGCACCCCGTCATGGTTACAAGCCCCTCTAATTCATAAATTTTCTTGGTGGTATTAGTAGCTCTTTAGAGCTGTAATACCTTGTAATAATGTAGTCAGGAACAGGGCAAGGGAGGTGGAAGGGGTTCTCATAGCCATATCCCAGTCCTACAGTTTGGACACTTCCTTTGGTCCCATGCAGAAGTTAATGCTGTTAATACAAAGGCCCCTGCTACCTGCCTTTGCACAGGTGGTTCATAGTGGTTTTTTTACCTTCTGAATCATCTTCTTAAGAGAGATACAGAAGAAATAACTTCCATCCACTTTCCTGCTGGAAATGCATTCTGTACATTCAAGTGGCCCTTCACTTATTGGAATGATTAGCCAAGAGCGCTTCATTTTTAAAAAGAAACTAATTCAGCCAGGGACTGAATAAACTTGAAGTCCACAACGTGTAAAGGAAATAAACTGTGAATTCCAAGCTGGAGAGTTTTAACAGCCCAAGAAGAGGTGGCTGTAGAACTATCAGGAAAAAACAGTCTCTCTTTGCTACACTGCAGCTCCTGAACATTTTGTCATGTGTACATGAAAGGAGACAAGTGTACAAATTGGCACCTCTTTCAGAGCAGAGGCCATTTTCCAGTGGCTGGTAAAACCAAAAAATTTTTAAAGTGTGAAATTATAGATATATAATATATAATATATATATTACATATATATAAAATATATATATATTTACATATATAATACAATATGTAAACAATAAAAATAATTTGTAAGCAGCTAAAGTAATTTCTGTCCCCAAGGAACAAAGGAGAAGTCCGTTCCCGAGTAGGAATAATTAGAAACTCTCCACTATGTAGGGTTACAGGAAAAGTCTCAGCCCAGTTGTCTGTGATGCTTTTTTGTCCTCATGTATTGTTTTTTAAAACTGAATGATTTGGCCTATGGTGGTAGGTGCATTTGCCTAGACTGACACTGTGCAGCCTGAACTGGCTCTATCTGCCTCCTCATTGTTGATTGGGTTTTGCCACCTTATTTGTACTGAATCCCAGGAAGTTTCACTGAGCTGCTAGAGGCAGCATGTTTTCTGTCCTGCAGACTGCTTTCCTGGATTTTAACAATACATTTTTGGGAAGAACTTACTTGCCCATTTGGATATGAGAATGAAACATGCATTGATTTCTTTTTTACCCTCTCATCCCACAAACAGGAGGGAAATGGAGGAAACATAGGAATTTCTACCTCCATACCTTGATAGTCTTTACCTTTTAACTTCTTATAGACTACAGATCTCCCTCCCAACTGAAAAACAAAAGAAAACGCTTTATCTATTTATTTATTTATTTTACCGGAAGAAGATCCATTGTGACCTGCAGGCTCATAACTGAATTAATTTCTCCAGTTTATATTCCCAGTGTTGTCAGCTTCTTTGATTTTGATTGTATTTTCTAATACGTAATTCCAGAACATGGTCCACTATGTCCCTATGAGAATCTTCACTTTCAGCCCTTTGTGACAACATTGAAAAACATAACAGCTCGACAGCCAAATGGCAGATGGATTAATTTTCATAATTAATGATATATATTCTCATCCTAATGGTCATTGAGTGAGTAATAGTTTTGAATGTTTAATGTGACAGGAACTTCCTGAGTCAGACTTCAGTTACATGAAAACTGGAAGAAAAAACATATTGAAATATGGATATATTGCTTTTAAACGAAACAAAAAGGAAGGCATTTTCACTTATGTTTCAGGTGTGCTTGCTAGACACAGAAATACAGAGTATTACTAAACTAGGGCTCTGTGGTTTGCTGAAGACAGGGCATTTTCAGAAAGGCCAATGATGCTGTTGTTTGATGGGATATTTATCATTTTTTTCCAAGTCAGTGTGGGGCATTTCTGAAGACCTCACTCTTGACCTACTTAGAGTGATTTATATACTCATTTAAAAAAAAAAATAAAAAAAATGGGGAATTTAAGTCTAACACCACTTTTACTCTCTAAATGCAACATTAGGTATCATAGGTGTTTAGTTCCTAAACATCACACTACTGCCACTTAAATGCACAGCTAGCTTGTTTTTCATCAGCACTTTGTCCAGCAACTGCACTTTTGCCTTTGGACATTAACACAGACACCTCAATGCTACACAAATTGTCTTGGGCAAGATTTCTCTCATACCCATTATTCACAAAGCAGCATTTTTGAGCTTTTCTCATATTTGAGTTTGATCCTCTCAGCCGGCTCTGGGTGTTTGAACTTCTCATGCAGCTCCACCTTGTTGGGATCCTGGCATCAAACCTCAGGCCTGGGGTCTCCCAGCCCCAGTAGACTAACCCTCCTTCATTGCAGAGGAGAGGACAAAGTGAGGACATCAGAGTCTCCCGGTCAGGGATACTCCTTTGCCCAGTCTGCAGCTGGGACCTGAACATGGAAGCTTCATCCTTCAGAAAGTTTCCCTTGCTTTTAAGATGTTGGATGAGTAAATTTCATCTCTCCTGTTTCTCCTCTTTGTTAATATATTTCTATATTCACTGGAGAAGGGATGTGCATCTAAGTATCCCAGGTTAATATGAAGGCCATCATGTTTTTTAAACACTCTCAATCTCTACCTACCAATGAATTTTTAAACTTATTCTTGAGAGAAGGAGGACAACAGCCACTATTCTTTCCTCTGTTTCTGGAAAAAAATAATTAAGATTGACTCATTTTAGAAATTTCAGCCCAAGAAGGCATTTATGGCTGTGAAGGAGGTGTTTTTCTATTCAGTCCAAAATTAGAAACATAGTGCATTTTGGTGGATAAAATCCCTGAATCCCTGTTCTTCTCCAATTTCCTATGGGCTAGCTCTATCTGATTCTGCAACCAGCTTGTTGGCTTCTGTGTATCTGCTTCTACAAACCCGCATTGATCTCCAGGCAACACATAGGGTGCCAAACTGGGGTTACAAATTCCCTAGGCAGCCAGGGGCCAGAATGTTGAACACCTCAGTGTTCAATAGTGTGGTGTCTAATCCTCCCCTGTGTATTTTGTATTTCTGTAGTTACCATACTGAACCAAAAGGAGTTGCTACATTTTCTTGTATGATAATATAAAAGTTTTATTAAAGCAGGAGCTGATCCAATGCATGACTAAAAACTTGAAATATGAAAAGAGATCAGTTGATGTACCTTTCTCTACTTGTAGAGGAGAATCAGCACAAAAGTGAATATTGATGCTTCTTAACATCATATTTCAAAAAATAAAAATAAAAAAAATAAAAAAAAAGAAATTGACTCTGACAATGGAATAAATACCTTTGTTTTTAGAAAACTACTCATTTCCTTGAGGTGGCACACCAGCTTCTTTCCAAGTACATACCAGCCTAATAAAAGTTAAACAAAATTTCATATATTTGAACATTAAAGTATTCTAACCTTCAGAAATTACAGGATAGTACAAATGTAACATATGCCCCAACATTTTTTATTTATCTGTTCTGTACTTAGAGAATGAAATTAGTCAGCTGTCTTCAGAATTAAAATAGTTTCTTTTCTCTGACTTCTGTATTGAGTTTATATACTTGATGATATTTTTACTTACACTACTACTGTTTTTAAAACACACATGTAATGTGCTACTCATTTGTTCGTTCCAGGTTAATCAGCTATAAAAAGTAACCAAAGTGATGATCATTGGGTTTCATTAAATTCCTAGATCAATCTTGAAGACCAAATTGAAAAGCTTTATTTTTAACAGGAATATATCCTTTAGAGGCTTGTCTACTATAACAAGATAGCAGTACCTCATGGTATATTTCTGCTGTTGTAAACATCTTTCTGATATTCCACATGAAAACCTTCGGTCCACATAGCAAAGGCATTTGTGAGGAAGAACAGACTACTGTGGCTGCTTGCAATCACTGCCTAAAAGCAGCAAGGTTATATTCCAGTTCACTCTGAAACTTCAGGACCAGAGGAAACTGAGTGCTCATTTCTCTACAATTAAATTTCTTGTGCCTTTTTAGCCAGTAATTTCTAGTTGTTTGTCTCGAGTCTTCAAGTATCTGTGTTTTCCCATGAGAAATGGCAAGGAAGTGTTGGCTGACTGACAACGAGGGATGGGCACTAGTTTTATCTGGTGCACAATACAGAGCCTTCTTCACAACAAATGCATGCTGATGCTAACCAGCACAAATTTGTGATACATAGGCTTGACACCCGCCTTGGCTGCCAATCAGATTTTCAAGCCAGTCAAGCTCTTTATTATGATCTCTATGGATAATTATTTCTCTTTGTGTCTTCCCATCCATGTTTCCTATTCATCACTAAAAACAGCGTCTGTTGTATCTTACTGAGAGACAATAGGAAAATTTTCAGGGAGTGAAAAAAAAACAAACCAGAATTTTTATGGAACAGAGTTCCACAACAGATGATTGAACCTGAGTGTCCCCAGTTTTAGTATATGCAACAAAACTCTTCTACTGAACTAGGTATGTGCCAAATAATAGCCATGTGGAACACTGAGAAATCTGCCAGCAGCTTATTTTATTTGAAAAAATGGATTAAAAGAACAAGAAAAGAAAAATCTTCCTCCTAGTAATACATTTGATATATCTTTAATATTATGAAACACTTTGATGCTCTCACGACTGATGCAATGAAAAACACACGTCTGGTTGCAGTATTGTAAATGGGACTAATTCAGAGGCCAAAGTGATGAGCTTATTTTCACCTTTGTTACAAAGATGACATGAATAAAACTAGCTCCTTAACAATCCCAGACACTGGGGAGTGGTAAAAAAGGGGACCCAATCTGTAGGGGCTTGATGATTGGGAGGGGAAAGTAGAGAGCATGAGTGTAACTGCATGAAGTGTAGAGGGCATGGCATAAAGAAGAGTGAGGCAAGTACCTGGCGGAGGATTCTCCTGGAAGAGAAGGGTGTCAAGCAGGCGTTTTTGTTGGTCGTATTCTGAGTGGTTTTTTTTTCAATTTCTGAGGAAATTAACTTGGCTTAAAAGTCATGATGGGGTCTGAACTGTGTGGAGGCAACTTACCCTTGAAGGTGCTCAGATGGAAATGCAATAACCCATGAATGTTGTACTTAAGAGCAATTAATGTCTGTGTGAAAACCTGACTGGATGATACACAAATCCCCCTGACTTTCTCCTGAGAATTTATCTGATTTTGTTTTAAAAATGCCTGACAAAGTTCCTTATAGGGAGGGGGTGTTCAGGAAATCATTACTTAATAAAACTGTACTAACTTTTCAACTCATTTCAATATTGAGGCAAGCATTACAACCTGGAGAACTCTAACATGTACAATTAAGAGAGCAGGTGAATCATAAATATAAACAATCTTAGAAACATGTTTAAACCTTGAATGGGAACATATGGTCAGTTTTGGTTAACCATTTGGATAAATTTAACCTATAATGGACTCTAGAACCAACAGAAGTATTTCATTTTTTTAGACTTTCTGATGGAAAGATAATTAAGAGAAAAATTGCCATGTTAGCACAAAATTGTTGGACTAAATCAACAAATGAAAATATGAAGTCTAGGCTTGTTATCCAAGCTAAGAGAAATGCAAAACATATGTATGGCAGAGAAATAAATGAGAGATCAAATTCTGACTATAGTTACAGCCATAAAATTTCAGTGATCATACTTGGGCTACAGAGCAATAGATTTTTAAAATACTGCCTTCTTAGTCAATTAAGGAGGTGGTTTTGTAGTAGGTTACAAATATATTTCTTTGACTTGAAACCATGTCTTTAAAATGGCAATTTAATACTTTAGGAAATGAATATTTGCTGTAGAAGTTTTTTAACAAAATATCTTAAAAAAATAGGATCTCGATTCAATCTTTATACAGATTTTACGTACATGAACCAAAGCCATTGAAAAAACACATTTCTAAACTATAAAGCATGTACAGAAGTCCATTTTACTTTTAATTGTCAGAGCAGGCAAACCACTTCGAACAAAGCATAAAAATAATGATTTTAGATAGAAATCATTCCTCTTACAAAAACCTACACAAGAGGCTGTTTTTATCATCTGTTCAGCTCAGTTTACAAGAAAATAACAGCAAGAGTTATGCAGAGCAGATTAGCCTTCTCCTTAATGAATTTCAGTAGATTTCAGGAATCAGATAACTTCAGCAAGAGCGGTCTCAGCCATCCGGCTCCATGTTGCAGTCAGATCCATGTTATGTGGCAAAATAAGTTCAGAAATGGGGCTTTCCTAACTGTGCTACATGTGTTGCATTTGTCCTGGAACTGTAAGAAAGGTAGTTTCAGGTAGGAAGAAATGAGAGCTGCTGAAATTTCTGGCTGGTGCATTTTAGGTGTATTCTTGGCTGTGGGCAATTTAAGAAAAAGGACTATATCCTGGGTAAGGATTCTGGTTCCTCTTCTGACAAAAACGTTGAATAAAATCACCCAGATAAATCAAGGCAGCGTATTCTGAGGGCCTCACAGAAAACCAAAATCTGCACAGTGGTGCAACTGGAAAACATCAATCTTTAACCTCTGCTTTTTCAGGAGAGAACTTTCTTGCATAGTGCTAGTCCTGGGATTAATGTTGCCCATGCATCACCGCTCACTTCCACTATTTTAACTAGCAAATATACTCCAATTTGTTTGTATGAGTGGCAGCAGGACACCTATAACTATCCACTTATGTCTCTCCTGTACTCTCTATGCTCCTTAGGTTCAACAAGGTCCTTACTCCTTGAATTAAACACACAGGAGAGCAAAACCACTTTGCAGCAATGAGGTTCCACATCTCTCACAAACCTTAGCCTTGGAGTTTCCACAGAGGCCTCTTCTGTCCTCTTCTGTCCATACTTTAAGACTCTTATTGGAAATGTGTTACAATTCCACATATGCTTTTAGTGAACAAATCCTTGTGAAATATGTGGTAGGTCATTTTCCCTGCTCTCTTGAATGGGAGTAAAAAAGAAATTATTAAAGACTGAATCTCAGCCTTAGGAATGCTGGAGTGATTTTAGTTAGAAGGAAAAAGTAGTTTGCCTACTCCCCTTTCCCCTTCATTTCAAACTTCCATTGCCTGTCTGGAAAAATGACACAAAATCTTGGGAAGTGAAAAGCTCTTGGTTGAGCAGGTGAGCACCACAGAGTCTCTCAAAGCACTTGTCTGACTCCATCTCGAGCTTAACTGCAGAGAGCAGGTTAGGTGCAGGAGTGAGCAACAGACAATGCCACTTCTTCACAGCACTCAGGGCAGCGCTCATACAGGGAAAATATATAGTATTTTCAATGGCCAGAGTGTAATCCCATCTGTTTGTTTTATATTTGCAGTGTTACTTGAATTGGAGAAAAAATGCTAATGGTAAATTAGAGCTCTGTTATGTATTCCACAGGAATAGTGGTATATGAAGTAATTATACTCCACTATAGAGTTGGCATTGAATAAACAATAATTAATGGATAGTTTTAATGTGTTACTACAATTTTGATATCAGTGTTGGGCCTGAAATAATGGAGAGTTATTTTAAGGCATTACTGAGCATGTGCAATTCTCACTTCCAATGGCAAACTACTAAATGTGAAATTGGTCATTGAAAAGCTCCAAGGGAATGTTGAAGGGAGCATGCTAAATGTGTTTATGCTTTTGGACAGAGCTAATGCAGAAAAAAAATCTCTTTAAGATGCACATATCTTATGTGGATCTGAGATAATATTGTTTGTTTTCTGGGGTCCATGTAATCGGAGAGAGGTAAGGAGGGGAGTACTAAGTGCCTGACGCCTAATAATTTCCCTCTCCAGCAGACAACTTTGCTTGTGCTAGTTAAGAAACTGGTAACCAAAGCAGTGAGCAGTGGACGGAAGGTGATTGCTCCCATGAGTCATCATTTCCTTTCATAAGGACACCCTTTGATCCCCCAAAAAAGAGCCTTCAGGTTTTTCTAACCATTTCCTCTCATCCTTCCTCCCCCTTGTACCAGTAGGAAAGGCAAAAAAAAGACAGACAGATAATGCTTAAGAGAAAGTCTCAGAAGCACCAAGCAGTTTACAAAGTGAAGTACTGCATCCTCATAGCTTCTTAGGAGAAATCTTAGTGCAAGATTTCTCAAAATTTTTACTTCTGATATTTCTGATCTTTTCTCTATGTAATCATCTACTTCATTAAAAGATCTATTTAGTGCTGTATCTGTGTTATTTTACTAAAAAATGACAATTGATCAATATCGTCAGTAGTCAAACAACACACGAGGCTCACAACCTCTTATGAGGGGTAAAGAATCTAGAAAAATGTGCTATTGGTTTGGCAAATAAAAAAAAATTTTACTTATTTCTGAAAATAAAAAAATATCAAGATTAATTAACTTTGTTTCTTAGTACTTTTGACTGGAAAAAGTCCTATAGGTTCCTACAGCTTCTACCAGCTGCTAGTGCTTGCCATTTCCCATCATTTTGTAGCCTTGACAATCTCCATATGTGCATATGAAGAGACTCACCTTCCTCCCCTGCTGCCCTCTCTCACCTGTCACAAGAAATGACATCATGTCATCACTAATAAGAGAAATGACATCAATTAAAAAAAAAAAGTCAGAAACAGAGCAATTACCTTGTAACTGCTCTGCTGCTCTACTGAAATGGATCTGATACCCATCTATCCCTGAAGATTTGCCTTTCCTGGAATCCCAAATAAATAGGAAGCAGAAGCAGAATTAAAAAAAAAAAAAAAAGATTTACAGTCATGATATGAAAACAGGGAACTCTAATTTGCAGTTGGTGTCATCGATATGAGCTCTGTTTATCTGGGATTAATACATAACACTGGAAAAAAATGTTTAATGGCTGCCATAATTTCAGTTAGCTTGGTCAGTGTTCCTTCGGGTGCACTTGCTAAGCCAGTGGGGTATTATTCGATCAGGTTTATTGCTATTTTCTCCATAGTATCTCCAACATGTGCTTTTCATTAAGAACAGTGTTATCTTCTAAGTAGCACATTTAAGCTTTCCTCTTAGAGTAACAGCCTCTTCCTACATGTTCTACTTGATTTTGTTTTTATGAAGCTTTTTAAACTGTATTATCAATTCTTCTAAAATACCTGTGCCTTCAATCTGTTCTCCTGCATGGCTTGAAGAACCGGCACAACTTTTAATTACTGCTTTTGCATCTTTTGACAGTATATTTCATGTTATTTGATAATTTTTGTTCAGAATCCAGAAAATCAGTTAATTTCTTAGGATATTTTAAATTATTGCTTTTGCCAAAGGGAACAAGATTTAACTTTATAGCAATCATCAGCATCAGTCAGATGCAGCAGGCATAGAGTTTGGATTTCTGTTTTTGTATTTGGGAATATTTTTAAGAAAAAGAGAAAAAAACACACCCCTAGCTTGATTTTTAGTTCAATAATTGCTTGTGTTTAATCCCAACTGAACAGGGGTAGATGGTTCATCCATTAGGTTTTCATTAATTGTAAGTTGATTCTTACGCTTGTTGAGCTTTTTCACTCATCAGTCTTATTATGGAGTAGAAAACATAATTGTTTATCTGGTATTGTTTTGCCAACAAGTAAAACAGCATAAACAAAGGAGAAGCCAATGAATCATGCATACAAGTAAGCTTAATTTTAATTCTTCTGAAAAGTTCTGGAATAAATAATCAAACAGACCACTTAGAAGCACTGAAAAGAAAATAAGGAGATTGGTAAAAGCTGAAACAGATTTATGCACAAACCATGTTGAAATGATCTGATTTCAACTGAAATTAGAGTATGAGAGCTCAAGGGCAGGAGAACTGCACATGATCTTATTGTAAGCAAATAAGGAAATGTGTTCTTTATGAGTATATGGGTAGGATCAGTTCAAAAGTGTTATTTCCATCACCTGTCTTTTTATTATCTATATTAACTACTGTAAACATTTAACAGACCCAACTTTTCTTGGAGATTCATACTCCATACCTCTTTAGATTTAAATAATGATCCATTGATAACTACTTTCTGGGTGCATTTTTAAGAACTTTTTACCATTGAAGAACAGAGTTAGAACTCAAATGAATCTTGACAACTTGCTTTGAGAAAAAAATCATATACTATCCAATATGGACAAGAAGGAGACACAGCACCTAGAAAGGAATGATCTTCTGGGCAAAAACAGGTTAGGGATTAACTGGTGGGGATCAGCCTGGCAGAAAGAGATCTAAGGGCTAAATAAGAAACTAAAGAGGAGTCAATATTGTTACACTTGTGATTAAGGGGAGAAATCTACTTGAATGCATAAACAGGAATGCAGTATGAAAAAACACTGAAACAATTTTTCTCTACTCAGCACTGGTATGACTTCAGCTGGAGCGCTGCTGACAATTTTGGGTACCACAATTTGACAAGGACTTATACCGGTTAAAGAAGGAAAACAACAAGAATGGTTAATAGTTTAGAAATTGTGATATGGGAGGAAAGGTTGGAATTATACTTTCTATACGTTTTAGGGGTGATGACACCACCAAAGGTCTTGTTCCTGAGGTCAAATTTGCCAAGTACGTGTGGAAGAATAGCATAGTATCCTGGTTTGTGGTAAAACGGAACCAATTTCCTTTTCAGTAATTTTACTTTCCAGTTAAGTCTCTTCTAACTAACTGCAGTCTGAAATTAACAGTGTATTTTTCAGACAGTGTATGCTTGTAGGAGAGAGGATCCTCCTTATACTTATTCCTGTAACAACCAAGGTCAGCTAATTTTGTTGTGTGCCACATTGGAGGGTCAGAAGCCAAGGACCACAGAGGGGTTGCTCCTGTGGGGAGGAGCAGATAGGACAGGTGACCGAAAACTGAGACCAACAGAGTATTCCATTCAATCTACATCATGCTCAGTATAAAGCTGGGGGATCAAAGGGGTCGGCCTCTTTCTTCAGTGGTCGGCATCTGAGGAGAACTCTGTCTGTTCATCTGTCTTCCTGAGTCCAGATCCAGAATCTGGTTCCCGTCCATCCCTGAGTGCAGTCTGGGACATTTCTAGTACCTGCCAGTGACATGATGATCATGCTGTGAGCAGGATGCAGTTTTTATTATAAGGGAGATGGTCTCCCTTCTCTGAAGGGAGAGAGGTTAAAGAGAGCATCTGCCGTTAATTTAGAATAACTGCTCCCAATTCCTCCTTGGTTTGACTCTGCTTGTGCATGCAGGAGTTCAGCTAGCAAAACCAAACTGCCAAGCAGTGCAAAACCAGAAAGGCAAAGCCAGGCAGTTACCAATGATATCACAGCACCTTCAGCCCCCTGTCCTAGGGTCATAGAAACAAAGCAGGGGGGCACAGCAGTTTGGAGTGAACATGAGAAACAACATGGGTGGTGGGAGGAGGGACAGCAACAACCAGAGGAAGAAGAACCTATTTGAGGGTTGCAGCTATGGGCCGTGTAATAAACAGCTGTCACCACCCACCAGCAGCCCTGTCACTGTCAGGTCTTCAGAGATTCAGTCAGACTGTGTTACTGTCCCTGATTAAAGCAAGCAGCTGATGGAATAAATATGCTGATCTTATGGTCCGCTTATAATAAACACTAGCAATACTGCTCACTCTAACTGTGGACAATTCAGAGTGCTTTCTCAAGTTGTATTTGCTAAAAATCAATTCCTAATGAACAACGTAGGTTCAAGATAAATGAAAACATTCTACCAATACTGGCAAAATGTCACAAAAGCTTATTTGAGCTTCATCATCAACTTATCTTTCTGGGTGTGAATCCCTATGTACTCTCTCATTTCACCATAACTGTAGTAAATAATCCTTACAGTATTTCCCTGAGGAGACCATTCCCTCTGGTTGCTATAGGAAAAATAACAAATATCTAGTAATGCAGCCATTTTCATTACATTCTGTTCAATTTGGAGATAGCAAGAAAGCAATTTTTTTTTTTCAGTAAGCTGAACAGTTTGCTAACTGAAAACTCTGATGTTGCAAGTAAATAAGTGCATGCCATGTGGCAAAAAAAGTTATTTTTCAAGCAGCTGTTGCTACCTTCATTTCAAAATGAGGTTGGATTAAAAAGAAAAAAAAAAAACTTTTAGTAGTTTATACTTCAAAACGTCAAAGTTCTAATATTCTTCAATTACATGGGCAAGGTCCCCAGAACTTTTTTTAAACCTTTTGATAGAGGTTTTAAGACTTTCACAGATGGAAACCTTTCTCTATTACAAAAGCTGTATTTCCTAGGTGACAAGTGGAGAGTCTCATCACCTGTGGAGTCAGCAGCTGGGGCAAGATTAATTAGCAAAGCTGAGAAGGATGTTTTGCCTGAACCTGCAAGACAAAGAGAAAAAATATCCTTGTTCTTAGATGAGACTTCAAGAGGAACATAAATAACTTTTCTTTTTATATGACTAAGACTGTCACCTACTCAGAGCTGATATATACTGTAGATATAGAGGAACAGCTGAACACAAGTGATAGTCAGCCATATAAAAGTTAGAGATGAGATATAATATTTTTTTCAGAATAGTTCTCACATTTACTGACATAAACTTAGAGTTATTTATGTCAGAAAACCGCCATTCTTGTGCGGATTACCTATGACTACATCTATCAGCTTGATGTACTCTTAATTTGGAAGCTGAGTTTTAACCCATATTTCTTGTAACATAGGACTGAATATCATCATTCAGTAACAGGATGTCCCTTTTCCTCTAATGAAGGTGAAGAACTTGGGCTTTTTCAAAATAGGCATGGATCTAGCTAGTTACGATATGTGACTGTTAAATTACCTTTCTTACTTAAACGGTTGTTTAGCATTATTTTATATATAAATGTATGTGTCTATATACAGCTTCAGAGCTGATATCTCATAATCATAATATCCTTAGCTATAGCAATTACCTTCCTTTACAGATCCACTTGAATGCAGGGCATTTAGTTGCTGGTGTAATCCCACCGTGAACCCTGATAAACTATAACTACACTGAAGCAAAAAGTGTGAGTCCTGCTTGCGGTGGCAGAGCTGCTCCTGCGAAAGCTGTGGGAAAGGAACTCTAAGTGAGAGTAGACACTGTGGACGGCAGGAGAGAGAAACTGCAGTGGACTGGAAGAAATGGAAGAAAAGCTCCTGAGTAACAAATTGTCCTGTGCTTGAGGACATCCAGTTGAGCCACAAGTGTCCAGTTACCTGTCCAGCTGGAGGAGTAGCTAAGGTGTCTTTGTAACGTGCTAGTGGTGGTTACAGCTAAAGAGTAAATTGGAGATGTTCTTGGGCTGTCCTGGTACAGGAAATGTAGGAGGCTGCATTCATAAAACCCACATTTCCTGTTCAGTTGGTTTGGGTTTTAGTTTGCTTTGTTCCGGCACACTGCTTTGTAGAAGATGGTTAGGGAGAGCTGCCTTTTGGACATCTTCTCATTGTTTGCATTGTTTTGCCTTTTCCAGGTACTCTCAGATAGCGGGGCACCCAGGCAGGGGTAACCATGCAGGGCTTCTTTTTCTCGTCTTCCTGTAAAGTTCCTTCTGCTCTGGCCCCGAAAGAATTGACCAGGAAATAAACAGAACTGGAAAAAGCAAACCCTGCCTGTCTATAATGAGGAACTGGATCCCTCATTTAAACCAGAAACTTTTCCTCAGTCCAAGGCAGATACAGCTCTGTTGCACTGTGAAATAGCTTCCCAAGGGAAGGAACAGAAATTCTTTTGTGTGAAACAATTTAAATTGAACCAAACAGAGCACTGGCATATATACTATAGGGAGTGCTTTTGTACCGCCAAAGGGATAAGTAAGATGAACTTAAACGTCTTTTCTGTATCTTCTGGCAGTGACCCTTTCGAAGCAAAGGCACCTGAAAGGAAGCTTAGCAATGGCATACAAATACCATGTGTGTGACAGATCATAGAGAATTAGGGAATTAACCTTTCTTCAACATAGAATAATGCAATGAAAATTGAGGAAAGAGATGTAGGCATGGTATTCAGAAAACTTTATTGCCATGTAAAGTGATACAGTCCTAGGAAATAGCCAAAGTATAGAGTCTCAAAGGATTTAAATCCAAGATGGAAGAGTATCTAGGTTGGCTGTGGGGGAGCACAGCTGAGAGAAGCTAGTTCAATGCAAAGGTGTGGTCTGGAGTTACTGCCTTCATTCAAAATGCACCGTGTCCTGCTAACTTCCCAATCAAATATAATTTCACTGAATTTCATTGAATTTTTGGAGTTGGAAGGGACCATAGAGATCACCTAGTCCAACTCCCCCGCC
>JAOXJM010000023.1:36316430-36338044 GCA_026413425.1 Tringa solitaria | reverse complement strand
AGCCTCTCCTCATAAGGGAGATGCTCCAGTCCACGAATCATCTTTGTTGCCCTACACTGGACACCTCAGTAAGTATTTGATGGTTTCTAATTTTGAGACTTTTTAATTTTTTTTTAAATTTTCAAATGTAAACAAAAGGCATGGCATTGCTTTTGTTAGCAGTAGCAGCCACCTGGGAGAAGACTTATTATATCGTGGTGAGGGAGTTCCTGAGTTTCTATTGCAATTTGCAACCTGTGGGGGAGAATTTAACCTCCAGGATGCTGAAGATAATATACTGATGCAAATACCCATGAAATGATTGTTGTTTGGGCCAGTTTACTGGCTCCTATTTATATCATCTCCAAGCTTCTTCTACTGTTAAATTCTTTTCACTTATCCCCTGGTGCGTACGTTATGTCTCCTTCAACTCACAATATTAAATTCAGAAATGGTGTCAAAGAGGATCGAAATCAGGTATCAGCACACTGGCAGAGGCCTGAAGGAGTAGGACTCAAAGGGGATTTGCATGAAGATTCTTGGCCAGAGACCTTTACTTGCAGATGCATCTGGCTGTAAATACAACTTGCACAGAGTGTGTTCATTTACAAGCTTTCCTCTCTATATATCAGTTACCAAAATGAACTCAAAGAAGCAGAATATTTCTTTTCTCTTAGGTGTTGACAACTGACTTTAGAAAAAAGGAGGAGGAGCTCTCCTTGCACTGCCTGTACTCCCTGGATAGATGAAGCTGTAGATCCTACTGCAGAATATGGAGAGCTTGAACAACTGTTTTATCCTGGGGCCTCTATCTGCAGGAGTAATTTTGTAAGGTGATTTTATAATATGTCTTTTTCTTTACCTGTAATATGTTGAAGTTAATAATCTTGTCGGATTTAGTAGCTTTTAACTCAACCCCCATCCTCTCTGTGAGAAAATCTACAGCTTCCCCATAAAACTAGGGCAATGCTAGTGTAAGGGTTGGAGAGCAAAAGATTTCTGTGATACTAACACATCATTGTTTATGAAAGTGTCATGACAAAAAAAAAATACCCACCCTACTAAAAATTGAACTCACAAAACAATTTGCAGTGCAAATCTCACTTCTACGGTGTGTCTGCTGAATTATCTGTTATAAATTAACTTATTTTAAAATTGGTGAAGTCTGCAGAATGCTACGTTCCCTCTAGACTGAGACCTCTACGCGTACTGTCTCATAGGGGATAAAAAAGTAATTATTGCAGATCACCCTTTCCCAGGCAAATACTGTGGACAGTTTAATCCCAGGGTCCTCACTGAAATAGGTTTTTAGGTGCTAACTGGAGGCTAACAAAATGGTTGTTTAAATACATTCCATTTGAAAAAAACAAAAAACATACTTTCAATTGTGTGGTATAATTGAAACTGTTACTTTTGTGGGAAAAGTGGAAACAATGGAATAAGACTGTGTGATTTATTTTTTTACATTGTTTTTTTTTCTCTCTCACATATTGACTGCTTCCTAATTCATTTCTACTTTTTTTTCTCTTAACATGTAGATTGGGTGATAAGTAATAATTTACGGTTTCACTATATATAATGCGTAAAACTCTCCATAGATAAAAAATACATATTTTTGAGTGGTTCTTTAGAAGTATTTTTAAAGTTTAAGCATTTGATACAGAATACAACACGATAAAGAATCATGCTTCTTAAAGACTACAAGTTGTTAGTGATCTAATTCCATAGATTTGTTTTGGAAACTGTTATTAAGAGCAACTCATATTATAAGATTTGGTTTCTTGTAATGACTTGAAATCAAGGTTGTTTTTTTTTTTTTTTTGGTAAACTCCTCCTCTGTGGCTTTTTTTGGTATTACTGTATGTGTGCCATGAAAGCAGTAAGTTCTGCTTAGTGTTGAAGACTCAGTTCATGTTCAAAGGATCAGATTTTCTTTTGGTATAAGTGAAGTGACAACAGTTTAGCACTGCTCATTTAAACCATCTGAGATTCTGGGTTTTTTTGTGGCCTTTTTCCACCCCTTTTCATCCATTTCAAACAGCATTGCTGAAAAGGTACGGAGGTCCAGATCTGCAAAGTTATTTCAGTGTCCATCTTTCTTTGAAATCAATGTGATTTGTGTTCCTAACTGCTTTGAGCAGCCAAGACTGAAGGATACAGTAATGTAAAGGCACATAAAAGGGAAGCAATCCCAATTTAAATTTTAATGTGATTGCCTTAAGTCCTTCAGGAAATCAAAACCAAAAAAAAAAAAAACCAAAACAAACCCAAAAAACAAAAACCGAAACAAAAACAAAGCAGAGGAAACTATTTCAGAAGCCTTGAAAAAAAAATTATTTCTTGTGCATCCTTCTTCTCTGATAATTTTAATATAAGTGAAATATTGTACAGCAAGGAAGTCCCAGGTGATCCCCTTACATTTCTGTCTCTCAGTCTAGAAGCGTGTGTATGGCAATACCAAAGCTTGCTTCGCCTGGGCTGTAGTACCTGCTCTTTGATATCCACTGAAATGCTGGGTGCTACAGTGACAATACCATGCAATTCTGCAGAAGTCAGCAGGGACCATCCCAGGTATGAGAAAGAAATCAGAAGAGTGCTCACCCAGCTCACGTTTCAAATTAGAAAGTCTCATGATACAATGAAGCTGTTATTTTTCATAGATCTCCAATACCTCCAATTCTCAACTTTCAGGTTAAGTGATATATTGGGAAAGAATAAAATGCAGCAGGTAGCGCAAATCATAAAAATATTATTTTAGTGTTTATTATTACCTACAGAGATAAGTGAAACATATCAGGTGTACTACCAAAAAAAATAGCATTGATATTTGTCACAAGATGTTTTCTACTTTGTAGTGATTTCAGATTTATATATCGAATTGAACTGCGTGCTGCAAATCCAGAAAAATTGTCATGTAAAGAATGATGCAAAAGGTCCCCTGCAAGATGCCTTGTTGAACTGAGAGAATGCCAGAAGGTACCAGGTAAAACAAAGCAAAGATGTGCCAGTGGCTGTTGGGTTCTCTTGCTCAGTCACTGAGAGCATATTGCAGCTTTTAGCCTGTTGCTTGGAGTCCATCCAAACCACCTGCACCCATATAGCCAGCAGCAAAGCAAAACGTTGTGGGGTCAAATGAGCACTTTGTGAAAAAAGGCAGTCTCTTTGACCTCCTGATTAAGTGACCTGCTGATTTCAGGACTTTGTAGCTGGCACCATTAGGTATTTTGTGTGAAACAGTTGAAGGACGTAGAATGGGTGAAGAAACGGCTGTGAAAGTTCCGTGAAACACACTGACACAATACGACTGTGGAGGGCCTCCTGACAGTCGCCAGCTGAAAACCCAGTGGAATCACTGAAAATTGTCTGCTGGCCATAATTACCAGACACAAAGTTTGGATCATCTTGTAAACAACACCAACATTGCATTTAAACAAAGTCCTTTCCATGAAAAGCATGAGTTACTGAAGATCTGTTGTGGAAAATTTTCCTAGTGTTTTTTAAAAGAGCTCTCATTGCTGATAAAGGTGTTTGACTCTTGCTGTATACATTCTTAAATTGTAACAGGCTAAACGTGATGAACAACATATTGATATAAGCCACTCAGCAACAGATGGTGAAATATCACTCTTCCAGTGTTTGGGACGCAATTTTAAACAGATAGGTACTAGAATGCTCTTATCACAAATTCTCTTTAGATTGTAGTCAATGTGAATTAATTATCTCCAGGATGGGGGTGGGGGTAGGGAGTTAATTCTTAAAAAAAAGAAAAAGGTCCAAATCCTGTTACTCACAGTAAAACAGATTTATATTGTTTATCTCAAGAACTAAGCTTTCCCTGCTGTAATCATTAATTTTATGGTTATATGAAAATGTGTAAGTCGGTGCTATAGGCTGTATTCATTTTGTATTCAAAATGACATCATGTAAATGGGAATAAATGATTTTTTTTTTGGTGTCTGAAACAAGCTGATCCACTCTGAGCTACATGAGTCAATTTCCTTATTCGTACTACTGCATAATGTTATAGATGGAGGACCATGAGTATCTGCTATCTGGGACTGGAACCTTAAGCAGTAGGGAGATTATACAATTTCCTTTTTATATGAGGAAGTCTTTTACCCTTTCTTGCTCTTTTTTTTTATTAGTTTGTTTTTTTTTTAATTGAGACACATAGCATGTTATTAGAAATATATTGACAAACTAAGATACCAATATATGATGCAAAAATATGTCTTACATTTTATCCTGAAGATCCACTGTAAGGCTTCTGCATCTCTTTTTACTGATCACAGTTCGTTGTTCTACCCCCTCTATAACGGACTCTGTTCACTTTTCTTTCCCTTCAGCAGTGTATATCCTTAACAACTCTCCCCACATCTTTTGTCAGCTCTAATTTCAAGAACCCCTTCTTTTTCTTTTTTTTTTTCACTCCATAATAACTACAGCATCATTTCCATAGATACTATATGTCACAGCATGATAAATACAGTCAAGTGAGGACTTTCTTTGGTCTGGTGCATGCAAGAAAATTTGCAAGGGATTAATTAGGGAATATATATTTGTATTATTTAAAGGAGGATAATAGGACAATATTTTTTGTATCCCTATTTTGAAAACAGTATTTAACAGTCCCCTAGCAATTTAGCCTCAATTTAGAAGGATTACTATGTATCTTTACCTGTCCTCTGCTTCATTGAAATATTATAGCTCACTGTCTAAATTGATTTTGAATTGGCCAACCTAAGGCCACTGAAAGACAGTCCAGGTTAAGGTAGTTTACACCGTACTTGTTTAGTTAATTTGTGATACTTAGTAATCTCCTGATGCAAGATGAGAATGTTTTAATCAAAGCTAAAATGGGGGCAAGTGAATAAGTAAGGAGAGTTTTGGAACAACTGAACTGGAACAATTTAAAATCAGATATCTTCCCGAATCCTGGGCTGTGGTGGTGAGCCTCTGAAGCTGTAACAAGTAACAGTGACAGAACTAGTTTAAAGAGACCATCTATGGAGACGTGTGCTATTTCTTTAAAAGCAGTAGAAGGAAACCAGGCAGTAGGAATCCTGGGGAAGACATGGTAGTAAATTAAATGAAGGAAGAGAAGCTTTAGGGCCAATAACAGTTTTCTGTATTCTAATAATGATCTTTGAGAGTGCTTGAGAAATTCTTTGTAATTCTTTACAGCTGCTGCAGGAGAACTCTTGTCCTAAAACTTCAGTCAGAGTGTCCTGTTTGAACTGAGTTCTTATCATCTGTCCTGGCATTATGTTCAGTCTTTGGTCTGTGAGTATAAAGGCCAAAGTCTTATTTTAAAAATTCATATCAAATCTGATTCTTTCTTAAGCAGAGGTTTTCTCATGTACTTTTATCTAAAAACAACTTAGAGACACCACACCAATGCTGAGCCTCAGTCTTTACATCCAACTTTTCTGTAAACTGAGTTTAAAGATGGCAGTTTTTCTGGTTTCTTAGAGCAAGAACTGCCCAGCATCTTCCCTAGATTGCACCTAAAGGGAAAGTTTTTTATGCTGCTGGGGTCAGTTGCCAGACCCAAGTAATAGGACAGGACCAGTGCAGGCTTCTGGTCTGTTGGAAATAGGAACAAAGAGAGGTGTATGCTTTTTTAAAATAAAATAAATAAACAAAATAAGTAGGCTTTCTTTTTTATCTTGAACTTTTGTCACAGGATCTGCCTCAGCTGTTAAGGATGCAAAGGTGTCTGAATGAGTCTGTTACCCCAGCATGCTGCCTGTTTCTTCAGTAAAGGGAAAGAAAATCATGCCAAAGTATAGGTACCAGGGACAAGGACAGACCTCAGTGATGCAATGGCTCTCAACAGGACCAGGGGCCAGGCTTTCTTGCTGAGTCCTGCATGCTGGTACAGTGCAATCGCCATGCTGCTGAGCAATTTGCGACTCCTAGCCTACAGCATGGGTCCTACAGTTAGGGATCCCTTCATCCACATCCCTTCCTAGAGGCACGAGTGCCTGGTAAACCACTGGCAAAGGGAAAACTTTGCATTCTGTACCGCACCCTGTCCCTGGAAAGCTAATTAAATGATCTAAAATCATGCTGAATCATTTCAGACTGAAGCTGAAAAGGGGAATGAGAAATATGGATTGGTTTAAAATCAGTCTGGAATCGGGTAACACAGGTGAGCACTCCCAAATCTTTCAACGCTTTGCAGTCTTCAGTTTCTGTTTTCTTTGCACTACATTGTACCTCACTAGATCTTAGTCCAGGAAGCCCCTGAAACCACTGTCCTAAGTGTGCTTTAGCCTCTTCATCTCAAATATATTTTTGGTTACAAGCTGCTTCTAGAACCAATAATCCATCACATTCAGTACAATAATATTTTTAATAAGTGTTCCATCTACTTAGTTTATAAATATCAATGCTCCAACAATGTAGTGATTGAATTATTTTTACATGAAGCTATAAGTGTTGGTTTTAATATTTTTGGCAGGTCACATCAGAGGAGAGATGGGAAGTGAAAGTTAGATGGGTTTTTTTTTACCTTCAGCCAAGGCCTCTAGTCTTCCTGGGTAAAACGTAATTAGCACAAAAATTTTGCAGAAAGAGCTATTGCTGGTATAGGATAGTGAGATCCTTTGCTCTCTTATTTTCTTGTTTGCAAAAAAATGTTGCATTTCTGAATATGTTTTCTGTAAGGACCCACAAATTCCAATTAAAAAAATAAAGTGATTATTCAGCATATTTTCCCCCCATAGTTTGTTTTACAGCATTTGCAATTTTGTGCAAATAATCTGAGCACATACTTTTCGTTTTCAGTAGGAACACTTTTATGTCTTCTTCACATCTTGTATTTCTCTTGTCTTGATCTAAATAGCATCTTTCAGTCAGCACCGAGCATACCTTGGTTCTGCTTCTTCAGCACTCTGTGAGATCTTCCACCTTTTCTCTTACTGCCAATTGCATTTCCTTTTTAGCAGCCAGTCTTTCCTTGCAACCTCAATATAGTCTGATACATCTACCTTTGAGGACTTACCCATGTTCAGCTCTCCAGTTCTGCTGTCTCTTTCTTCTGAAAGCCTGTCAGCTATTTTAAATATCATATAGATCAGAAAGATCAATTGATTTATCTCTTTTGATTTTCCTCTTGTGCAGCCTCCAGGGCTTCAGCAGTCTCCACCCCCTACCCTGCCTTCCCATCCCCAGCCTGAGGCTCATCTTCAGCACTTTCTTCCCTGTCACCTGTACAGGCTATTTTGTCCAGTTCTCTGTGGCCTCTCTCCCTGCTGTAATACTCTGCGTTCCTGGGTTTCAAGCTAAGAACTTGATTACTGCAACTAATTAATTAATGGAATATAAAACTTGTGTCATAAATTCTTTTCCTGTCCACATTCATTCCCATTTGTCCAAATTCTTTCCTACCAGTCGTGCTGGGAAATCTCCCACCTTTTAAATCACTTCTGCATTTCAGGTAAAATCCCAGGTTTTTCTTCTAACCTTCAAGACATTGTACATGTCCCTTTCTTGCTGCTCAGCTGCTGGTGTTATCTTCTTGTGTGAACTTTCATTGTTGCTCATTCTGCCAACGTGTCAAACTTTGAATTTGGTGCCTGGCATCTGTTACAGGCTTCACACTCTTCTGTGCTAGTACTCTGTCTGTATTTTCATTGCGCTGGGTTAATCTGCAAGGCTGCAACAACCTCCTTCCTCAAATCCTGCTTTAGGCTCCTTTTTGTTATGATACCAAAACTGTTAATTAATTTACTAATGAAAACTGCATCAAGAATCCATATCCCTGTATGTGCATATTACCTTTGCAAGATTCAGAAAATGTGTATATATACACGTACTAACCTCTCCAAGCATATGAAAGGTTTGTTGTTATCTTTGTCTGTCCTTATTCCTTAATGCTTATTGAATTTCTGGTTAAATAAACAGCTAAAGTAAGGGGGCCCACACACTCAGAAGCTGTGTCTGGTTCATCCTGCAATCCATCAGATTCTTTCTATTGTTTTCCTATATCTCTTTTAAAGTAATACATATTTTCTGTCTCTTTCGGGGGCACAAGCGTATGTGAATGTATTTCTTTCCCTGCCCTCAACTTAATTATACGTTAAGTAACAATTATCCTTATCTATGTTATGAAACACCTTAAAATTCATACAATTATTGGTTTGAGGTGTTTTTTGTTTGAGTTTTTTTCCCCAAGGGAAAGAAATTCAAATCTATGAAATCTGACAAATAATTTAGAAAATAAATTCCTAATTACAGTGTTGGCTGTAAGCACATTTAAGTGCATCTTATTAAAACTTTGAGGAATATGAAAGGAGCATATCTATAATCTGAAGATATTTATTCTCTTGCTTTTCTATAACTTGAAAAATAATTTAAGGTAGAAGGCATGCATGGAAGCCAAGGTAAGTAGCCATTGGAATTGCATGGAATTTCTTGTGAAAATTTACTTTTTAATTAAATCTAGCAATGACACAGGAAACATAATCACACTATTCAAATTATGACAACATTGTATTGTTACATCCACAACAAAATAACTTATGAGATATAGTGGTAAGGTCTTTTCCACCCATAAAAAAAGTATTCAAGACAGCATATAAATGCTTAAACAAAGATACCTAAGAGCAAATATATAAATCAAACAGAATTAATAAAGCAAACCAAATGTCTAGGAATGTAGCCTTGAGGTAAAACCTTCAGCCTTGCCTGGAAAATGAGGCAACTTTGTCAAAATTTTTATAGTCCCCTTGGGTCTTCACTGTAGCATCACAGGGTCACATCTCACCAAAATTTCTCGTTAAGGATGCACTTAATTTGCTGCCTTTTTTCTTTCAGCCAAGGACATTTTTCTTGATCCAGGACCCCTGTAGAGTTCAGTGGAAATTTTGAGATCACCACAGCTGAGCAGCTTGGCTTGTGGTATGAACCGTCTCTAGGGAGTCTGAGTAGCCATCCAAGGGCCATGTGCTGGATGCAGCTGTTAGCCCCAGGACTTGTGCTGCTCACAGAAATGTAATGTTGTGTTACCATCGTTGTCCCAAAAAGTGCTGGAGTGATTTGGGAGACCCTGTGAAAGAAACTGAGATAATAAAGTGTCTAGAGAGGAGCTCACTGGCAGCTTTCTATACCCAGTTTTGTCCTACAGTGGAGTAGTGGGCCCCATTGGAGCCATTTTCTTGCCTGCAAGGTGCTCCCACAGTTATTCCTCCCTGGAATTCTCTGGGGAAGCAGATTCCTGCCCTACAGGGAAGCAGAGGAGAGTTTCGGGGTGAGATTCACAATGAAGCTGTTTAGCTCAAATCAGTGTTAGAGGGTTAGAACAGTGTCTGGTGTAGGTTGCAAATCAGGAAAGCTTTTTGATGAACTGTGCTGGTTTTCACTGTAGAGCTTTTTCCCACTGAGCTTTTTATCACAAGTAGGTGTAGGTGCCAGGGTTTCTTGTTGTGTGGATGAATCTCAGTATCTGAAAAGTACCACTCTTTTTAAAACAACTGGACCTACTCTCTACTGGACACCAAAATGTAGATATCATATTAGCTTCCAGTAACTGTGCAATATTTTTTTAGGTCTTGTTTAAGCTCACAACTGAACCAAATGGTATTTGAGTGCCATTCAACAGTGTCTGACTGTTTTCTGGAATAAGTGACGGGTGTGCACCTCATGGTCCTGATTCCCTGATTCATCCCTCACAATAGTATTAAAAAATCCTATTCTTACCCTGGATTAAGGTCCCTTAGCATGGATATTTTATTGCCAAATGTACTGTAAGACCAGGCACCAAAAAGTATGAGTGAGCCATCCACTGATTTTGCTGGAGCCACAGACAACACAGAAGTTAATTATATGTGTAAGTAAGTGCTTTGTTGGATCAAGGCCTGCATCTCTTTAAATTAAAAGAGAAAAAAAGAAAACAACTAAAACCAAAACCAAACCATGTTCAAAGGTAACACAAAGTAAGTGAAAATACTGTCATGATAGCTATTAGAAGTTTATGTGGTAGAGGGAGAAATTGGGAAAGATATTTAAGAATATTCGGTTTCTCTGGGACTAAGTACAGTAGATTGTTTTTTTCCCTAAAACAATCATTTGCGTAATAATATCGAACTAGTTACACACTTGTATTTATTTGTTCAGGAAAAAAAATCCATGTTATGAGAAAATTAATGTCTCCTTCATAATCAAGTATCTAGAGGATTAGACATTTCCAACTTCAGAAAAGAGTGTATAGATCAAACGTGAAAGTGTTATCAATTGCTAAGAAAAAAATGCATTCAGGTTAAAAAAAAATCATAAAACTAATTTCTATTTACTACTGAAATGTCTGTGAAAGGGAAGACTGATTTTTTTCAAGTATTTGTTTTCATGCTTTTTCATAGATACTTTACATACACTTACTAAATAAGAAATAAAATTGCATTTCAGACACTCATTTTGATTCCAATGAACATTGCAATGGATTGTAAAAGAACATTATTTTGAAGGTAAGGAGTAATTCTGAATTGGCACAATACCTGCTGCTTCTCAAACTGCCTATAACATTTCTGCTTTCTGCATTAATACAATAATTTCAGAAGCACGTTATTACAGCCTTTGTATAAAAGCTGTGAATAAATTGAATGTATTTTAGTTTTGCCTTTATTTTCTCTCTAAATAAAATAATGCTTGTCATCTAGCCAAGCTGACATTTTGCTGACAAGCTTGAAAAGAAAATTAAGTCATTTTTTTTTAATGTTACAAGTATGTATGAGAAATTTTCATTTTCAAAATGAGATTCAGAAAACAAACAAAGTTTTAGTGAGTAAATAAGATGTTGAATATGTTTCTGTTTGTTTGAAAAGTTGTGTGAACAACCATCATCAAGCAGCATGGTGACTTATTAAACAAAATAACTTAAATAAATAAATAAACAGATAAAACTCCCAGAAAACCACATCAGGGAAAAAAAAAACCAAACAACTTTATAATGGTTTAAATTAAGTGCACTTATAAAATTGTTACTCCAACATATTGTCTCTATAGGAAAACCTTCATTATGTAGGCAATGTACCTTTTCCATTTTACCTGCAAAATTACCATTTGCCAAATGAATTGAC
The DNA here is from genome assembly GCA_026413425.1 of Tringa solitaria. Taxonomy (NCBI): domain Eukaryota; kingdom Metazoa; phylum Chordata; class Aves; order Charadriiformes; family Scolopacidae; genus Tringa; species Tringa solitaria. The sequence goes on along the minus strand of JAOXJM010000023.1, from coordinate 36,326,984 downwards.
ATAGATTTTGGAACAAAAGTCCTCAAAGTGGGAATTTGTTTTTACTGTTATCAGTAATGCATCTCTACTCCATATGTAATAATTTAGGCTAGTCTGCTGATTTGAAAAAAAAAGATAATCCCCAAAGCTGGTAGCATTTGAACTACCTAACCTTGTATTTGAACCTTGTAAATAGTTCCTTATGTAAAAACGTAGCCTGTTCTTCTCAAACACTGAATAAATGCTGATTCACACCTGGATTAATGCTTGGAAACCTTCAGCGCTGATTTTGGTCACTTGTTTCTGCCCTGCTTTATAAAAGTGCAAAGTTTAGATTAATGTCTTGTGTTTCCTGTAATTTTGAATGGCATTAATTGAAACTTGAATAACAATCTCTTTGGAAGCATATATGGTATGACACATGCATGCCAAAAATTAAAGATTTGTTTTTAAAAATAGGTGATTTCTATATTTATGTCCCTGTTGATCACAAACCATATACTGTCAGAAAACTCTGCCTGGTGTAGGGATGTGGCAACCATTTAGTTATAATTTCTATTTAGATTTAAAATTTCTTTTTTAATTCATTGATATTCAAAAGATGCAAGTATCATTATTTTGTTAGAAATCGCCCTCATTCACCCTACTTACTGTAAGTAAACATGTAATTATAAAATGGCCCACATTAATGAAATCAAATTATCTTTTGAGAAGATGTGATCTGCTAGCACTAAGATGCTGGTAAGGAAACCTTACTGTGACTTAGAGCCATATGGTTGGTTAGCACAATGCAGCAGTACAATATACATGGCAACAAGAGGGGAGAGAACACAAGGAAATGAAAAGACTTTTGTTCCCTAATTTGACAGCATAGGGTGTGTTGATAGGATATTTGGACTTCCTCAATTTTATTTTTTTTTTTAAGATTTTGCCTTATTTTTTGTCTTTGGTATGCCCAGCACTGTGATTTATACATCTCTCTCCCCCACATACTCTTACCCAGTTGATGAACCATGTCCTTAGGACACTAATATAACAGTCACTGCTTCTGCCTTCTGTGAATCTGACATTGTCTATGTTCATCAACAGTGATTTGGACTACCATATTGAGAGAAAGCTCTATTGCTGGGGAGTGCGTGAAGGCAGTGCGTGAAGCTAGGAGAGGATATGAGTCTGTGGGAAACGAGAAAGCATGTTGCACATCCTTCTCTTATGAAAATTACAGAGATTAAAGTATTAACATGCAGAGAGTGTTGGCAGAAATAGAAACAACTAATTTTATCAGGGTAATCTCTGCCCCAGTAAGATCAATTAGATATACACTTTCCTTTTAACTATGCTACATAACAAGCATGAGAAAATAAAATAGCTAGTCATTCTATATATGATTAAGTTTTCAGTATGTTCTTGCTCTTCACCCACATTTTTGGAGATGGATAAATGCTTCAGGGATGGGTTACGTCTTGCAATGGGGTTGGGGGGAAAACACAGCTCTGTTCCTCATTCTGCTCTCCATCCCTGAGCGTGTTGTGCCTTGGGGGAGCACAAATGCCTTTGGAGGATCCAGAAGGGAAAAACCCAAAGTTACTCCATTTCAGAGTGTAGCAGCAGCAGCACACTTTCCCTCCTGCATGTGTAGGGGGGAAATCCTGGTTTTGTCAGTTCTTCTTTTCTTCCCTGTTCACCTTGATGAAATGTGAAGAAACAAGTCTATGCTTGAGCTTAGCAATTACATTTTCATCTGGCCCGTACTGAGATGAAGGATGGTTCTTCACTCCCAGATCCAGAAAAGTTTGCCAAAATGTAATGATCATGTCAAAGGATCAGTTCCCTTTTTAATTTTTTTTCTTTCATTCAGAATGAGGTAGTTCTCTGGCCGTTTGCTCACTCATTGAGAACACACAGAGGCAACAAGCTCCAACAGGCAAAAGATTAATATCGTTGTCTATTCCCTTGTGAATTTATTTGATTTGAGTATGAATATGTTGTAAGTGATGTTTTGAACTGGCAGCATGTGATTTCTTGTGTGAAAGCCATTGTGCAAGGAGTACGTATAACAGCCCTTGGCCATTGTTCTAGCCTGGTTGTTCCCAGTAGAAACTGTGGATTGTCTACAGAGCTATGCCACAACCTGTCTTTAGGGTTGGTGAAGACTTATTTATTTTCATCTTACTTGCTTGGTATTCACACTTTGTACGAAATCTTTTTATTCAGGCATCTTGCAGAGAAAAATGTGTTTGGACCCCAGGGAAATATTCTGAATCTGATGAGTGGGGTTTCCTTGGACATGCCATGTTTTTGTTTTGAATTAAAAAAGTTTAGGTACTAATTTAAGAAGATAATTCAGCAGTGACTTTTGACGCAAGATGACAACCTTTTCTCTAATTATGTAGCAAAATTACATTGAATTTTATTATATACCTCTATTATACACAACAGAGGATTGAGAGCATTGGGAAAAGGTGTCAATTTGCCACTCTAGACCTCTGTGGTATAATCACACATTGAGCCTGTGTGCAGGTCTGGTCTCTGCATCTCAAGAGAAATGTAGAGGTACTATAAAATATACAAATGATCCAAGGCATGCACAAGCTGTCTTAGAAGAAAATAGTAGAAAGTATGGGTTATTTAGTTTGGAGTGGAAAAGACTGAGGGAAGGCATGACCAAGAAATTCCTGTGGGTGATGGTATGCTGAATGTAGATCTATAGTTCACCAAATCCCACAATACAGAAATCTGAGGACGCTGGATGCTACTGAAATCAGTTTTTAAAGATTTAAAAGTACTTTCCACAATGGATGGTTGTATTGGGTTTGTGTGGCAAAGTTTTAGTAGCAGGGTGGCTATAGGGGTGACTTCTGTAAGAAGCTACTAGAAGCTGCCCCCGTGTCCGATAGAGTCAATACCAGCCAGCTCCAAGACAGACCTGCCACTGGCCAAGGCTGAGTTCATCAGTGATGATGATAGCGCCTCTGGGATAATGTATTTAAGAAGGATGGGGATGGAGAGGGCGGAACAACTGTGCAATTACAGCCAGAGAGAGGAAGGAGAATATGTGAGAGAAACAACTCTGCAGATACGAAGGTCAGTGAAGAAGGAGGGAGGGGAGGTGCTCCAGGTGCCAGAACAGAGAATCCCCTGCAGCCCATGGTAAAGACCATGGTGAGGCAGGCTGTCCCCCTGCAGCCCACAGAGGTCCATGATGGAGCAGATATCTACCTGCAGTCTGTGGAGGACCCCATGCCAGAGCAAGTGGATGCACCCGAAGGAGGTTGTGACCCTGTGGGGATCTGCATTGGAGCAGGCTCCTGGCAGGAGCTGTGGACTCATGAAGAGCGCAGCCCGCATTGGAGAAGGTCAAGTCCATTTTGCCCATGACAGTAATTGGTGAATGATCTCTCCTTGTTCGTATGTCAACCCATGAGCCTTTCGCTATATTTTATGTCCTCTATCCAGCTGAGAAGGAGAGTGATAGAGCAGCTTTGGTGGGCACTTGGAGTTCAGCCAGGCTCAATCCACCCACAGTGGTAAACTTTGGGAACTTTTTGCCACTGGAGATTGAGGGTAGCAGATGGTATCATCAGGTTAAAAATTTCAAAGAATATGTATCAGATGGAACACCAGGAATGTGGCCTCCAATATTATTAATTCAGTGATGATGGGTCCTAGGGAGCAAGAATGGACAGCAGCAAAGGGCTATGTTTTGCCACTGTTAGAAACCAAATCCTGTTCTAGATGGAGTATTAGCTTAACCCAGCAAGATATTTCTCATGGGTTTCGTATCATCCTGGAAAGTTCTTCAGTTACCATAACCTCTTAACAATATTGATTATTTTTCTCTGAAATATCCCAAATATTGAGATAAATGTGTTTACCTTGAAACTTTTGTTGTGCTGAGACTTCTCCCTCTGATTTTTTCAATGAACCACAGGGAACTTTCTTTTTCATTTTAATGTGTCTGTGTTTTGATGGAAAACTGAATTTTCTACCAAAAAAGGTCTCTATAAGTTTTATTGCAGTTTTCTTCATGTCTCTAAATTTCTGTTAAATAAGTCACAAGAACTACTCAATTTTTTGAGGCAATCAGACTTCAATTATGGCTTTAATAATGTCATTACAACATTGTACCAGTAGCACACTGTTTATCTCAATGCCGACTGCACATGCTGTTGGGCAGGGTACTCTAATCCCATTGAGTTACATGAAGCAGTTGACTTAGGAGGTCTCCACACATCCTGAAGAATCTTTATCTGCTATAAGTTCAAAAGGCTGAACCTAAATGCCCACTGGAGACAATTTCTGACAGGGCCAACTCATCTTATTTAACTTTATTCTTCTCTCTCTCAGCTTAAACTACATTTTGGGTACTAATGCACTGTCTGAGACCGTCTGTGACTGGAGCATGTATGATGCATCCTTGCAAGACTTATGCACCATACAGTATAAAGTCAACCTATGGAAAGAAAAAAGAGAGTTTTATCCATGTCTGCTAACTCTGAGCACTGCTTTACTGATATTTTTTAACAGTCCCAAAATTCATGTAAAGTAGTATAAGCAACCTACAGACATGAGATTTGAATATTGAAACAAAGCCTCTCCAGAGAGCTGGGTAAAATCTTTTTTAGCAATGCCTTAGCTCTTGCAGATCTGTTTTGTAACATTTTTCTTGTGAGTGTCTGAGAAACAAAGTTTGAATTTGTTAAAGAAGCTAGGTACGTATCCAACCTTTTCTGTGAGGTTTAATTCTTCCTCATCACCAATCTCTCTTTTTATATCTATAATGCCCAAACTCATTGCCCCACTCCCACAAAAACTGTCTAGAAAAATAAGGACTTTTACAGTGAAAGTGATTCCAGTGATGGTTTTGTTTGATTGTTTGTTTGTATTTAAGAGTGGACAAACACTTATTTGGCAAGTGAATCCTTCTGCTTTTCCTGGCTTCCAAGATGTCATTTGGTAACAGGACACCTTGCTCAGAGACAGAATTGTGCCAAATAATTAGCTATGGAACATAATTATGAATTTGGAAGCTGCAAGTCTCCAACTGACTTGCAAGCTTTAAGTACACCAGGTGTGATTTGAGGTTTGTTTTGTTTCTAAGGAAAAAAAGCCAACCATATCCTGGGCTGCGTCAAAAGAAGTGTGGCCAGTAGGTCAAGGGAGATGATTCTCCTGCTCTACTCCTCTCTGGTGAGACATCACCTAGTTTACTGTGTCTAGCTTCGGAGTCCTCAGCACAGGAAAGACACCGACCTGATTGAGTGGGCCCAGAGGAGCGCCACAAAAATAATCAGAAGGCTGGAGCACCTCTCTTGTGAGGACAGGCTGGGAGAGTTGGGGTTGTTCAGCCTGGAGAAGAGAAGGATCAGGAAGACCTCATTGCAAACTTTCAGTACTTAAAGGGGGCCTACAGGAAAGATGGGGACAAATTTTTAAGCAGGGCCTGTTGCAATAAGACAAGGGGTAATGGTTTTAAACTAACAGAAGGAAGATTTAGACTAGATACAATGAAGAAATTTTTTACAGTACCAGTGGTGAGACACTGGCCCAGGTTGCCCAGAGAGGTGGTAGATAACCCAACCCTGGCAACATTCAAGGTCAGGTTGCACGGGCTCTGAGCAACCTCCCACAGACATCGTTTCTATACTTATTTCCTGTTCTGAAGCTGCACTTAAACTATTCCTGTTCTTAAGAATTTACTCCTTATCTTTGATAATTAACATGTAATTTTCACTGTTTAATAATTTTAAAGGGCTCATATTTTTTCAAACTAATCATCTTTCTTCTCGCATTAACAAAATTACCATTTCCCAGTGCAGTTTCTCAGTATTAAGGCATAAATCAGAAGATATCAGAAGATACACAAATTACTCAAATCTCTGTTGCTCTTTTCTGTTCCTCTCTGTACAATATGGATGTAAAATGTTTCCAACTCTGGAATGCCAGTATTTGTGCTTTCTTTGCACTTGAGCTTCAAGCTGATCTAGTGTAAATGACTACAGAGGCTCTGGGCTCAGGGACATGATACCGCTGGTTTGGTTCCTTAATCCTTAAAAAAAAAGTATTAATAACCACCCCCTAACTTCTGACCTCTAATCCCCTAACCTCTGACCTAACATATTCATCGCAAGGAATAAGGCTTTTTTTTTCAAGCTGGACTTTGAAATCAGTTGTAGAAAGAGCTTTGGAAGGCAAACTGCAATCTGACCCAACAAACTACTAATACATGTTCTTTCCCTTAGCAGCCCTGCTGGCTTTAAGGAGCTACGTTTCTATGCATGAACTTGAAGATGGACTTTTGTTGGTTTTTCTTGTTGAGTGGGAAATACTCAATTAATATTCAGAAATACCATACTGTATTTTGAATGAACTTGTGAAAACCTCAAGTTTAGTTTTATTCATATTCCAAAAGATCTGTTTTCATTCCTTGTCCCTGACAATGACTGTTTACACATCAGACTAGTGTCTGCATTTTTAGCTTTGAGCATGCTTAGTTTTGGCATGTGCTGGCATTTGATTTATGATTTGTTCATCTAGACCTTCAGGCTTCACAGACAATAAATTTATTTCCTAGGTTTTCACAAATGGGTCAAAAATATTTTTAATGCTGCAGAAGGGAAAAAGCAAATGATTTTGGGTCAAGACAATGTCTGTACTGCCTCTATGTCAAGCATTCCAAAATTTTTCATGGCTTCCAACCATGTTAGAGTATTCACCAAGAGCTGGGAATCAGGCTGCCTATTTAACTTCAGACCCTGTATACTCACTGATTAATAAACATCTTTCTCTTAGGAAAAAAGCCCACAAAACATTGCATATGTATATGCAATAAAATATTATGATGTAACACAGTTATGATGGATAAACACTGATTTTACCAGCAATTCCCTCCTGTTGAAGGAAATCAATGATGGTACTTTAAGTGAAATCAAAACTTTCCAACGGATGCAAAGTGCAGCCTTAATAAAACGAGAATTTTAGAGCCAAAGAAATTGGAAAGTTTACTTAGCTGGAGGACTAAGCATTACTACATTGATTTAAACACAGCATTTTTCATTATGGACTATAGAAGGCTGCATACACTTTTCAAGTCAGTTAATTTATGGTTTGGAAAGAAAAAGTTACAAATAATGAGAAGGAAATAAAAGGCAGAATAAACTAATGCTTAGAAAATCACCATCAGTAGTTCTACAAATACAGCTTGAAGAATGTAGTCACAGGTTTTAATGGGTGAGAGAAAATTTCCCCACCAAATATAGCCACCTAAGTCATCACCATCAATTTGTTATTAATTAGCTGTAGTTCCTCTCCAGGATCAGCACACCCAGGTTTTAAACGGACAGTCCTTGCCGCAGGTGACTGCAGTGTGAGAGCAGATATGTCCCAGCTGGGAGTGCTGACTGCATTGCTGTGGGGCTGGATGCCACACCAGCCAGCTGTCTTTATCAGGAGAAAGTTTTGCAAACAGAACCAAATGTACACTTAATGCAGCATTGTCTCTTGGAGACAGTGTACTAGGTGGTCCTGCAAAGGTGTATATTTCTGCATCTGACAAAACATGGATCGGGTTCACATTGCTCCCTGAGTCCTGGGGCTGGACTGAGGGTACCATTGAACCCACTTCCACAGAGCTTAGACCCGCACACAGTGGGATCATATTAGAGGTGTGATTCCCATAGATGTAACTGTTAGAATACCCCTGTCAGCTACATCTATTTTACATGGTTTTCTGCTGTTAAATTTGTATTCTGTGCTGAATTCCATACATTATTCCACTGCCTCCCATGCTGCATAAGTCAAACTGTGCATTAAAAATAAGAATTTAGTTGCAATATTTACCCATGAAGTCTGAACAGATGTAGCACACTCAGTTCATCTCTAAACGCATTGTGATTTGATTATTTCTGTGCTAGAAGTCCTGTGGGCACATAAATGTGTCCGAGACAGTAGCATACCCATCTCTCTAAAGGTTCATATATCTCTTCTGATCTGACTGCAGCTCACAGCCAGGAGACGGAGGTACAGCAGGGCTGTGAGCCATGCATCTGAGGTCTATTGTAGCAAGGCTGTTGATGAGAATCCCAGTTTATGCCAATATCTGAAAACTGATCAGCCAGATATATCTCCAACTGCAGTATAACCATCTCATTTTTATCAGAGGCCTAAAAAAACAAAAGGCTTGATTTTCCTCCTTTTTACAGTCATGCAAATTTTTTCTGAATTACCTTGCTTTCAATTTTGGCAAGGCTTTTTCCTCAGGAAGCCTCATATGAGTGGTCAGTGGATTTTGTGAGGCAGCAAAGCTCAGAATTCAAATAGAATTACTTTATCAGTAATCACCATCAGATTTTCTTTGGTACTCCTTTCCAACAACTCTGTCTCCCTTGCTGGAGGTTTGAAACCATATTTACATGCACCTTTGACAGTCCTGTCTGCCATTTCTGAAACTTGTGGAAGGCAGGGAGTGAAGCTGCTTTCTGGGACACAATAACTCTGCTCTTCAGCATGCCTCTTCACTGCTTTTGCTGTAACATTCAACCAAACAGTATTTGAAGTTAAGTTACAAAAGCTTTGTTCTCAGTGAGAAGTGAATTATTAATATACTAGCCCCAGAAAAAAGGAGTGGGGTGGGTGGTGAAATGAGGTTACTGTGAAGTGTGCACAAATGATCACTCGATCCAAGCAGTTATATAAATCATAAAGGACCACCTCTGACTTGAAAACAGCAGTGTGGTCTTTTCTGTTGTTCAACGCTAGTCATGGGTGATGGAAGAACAAGACAGTCTTACAGTCTTGTTACAGACTTCTAATTGATCTGGATTTTGGTTAATCTCAATTAATTAAGTTATTCTTTGGTCATTACACATTATTACTGAATATCTGGAAAGGGTAATTAGGAACAGAATAAACAGCAGTAAATGGTAGCTACACAAATGAGTCAACAAGGTGGCCCGTGTGTCAGAAAAGACAAAAAGACCAGTGAAGGGAAGAAGAAGGGGACTAAACCTTTTACTTCTATGTCTAATGAAAGTGAACATTAACAGTTCAGTTGTTCAGTCTCATCGTCTGACCGGCAGATGTGCTTCATTGCCTCCCTTATTAATTCAGCGACTCCAAATTCATCTAAGTACAGACTTTGATTAGGTTAAATACCTGAGAATATGAGACTGGATCAAACTTTGAAAGCATCCTTAAATAGGTGGAGGAAAAGGATAAGAAAATTTTGGGGAAAAAAGTTTGAAATAATTAATTCCTTTAAGCAGACTGTAAACCATATCAAATAATAAGTATAAAAAGACTTGTTTTAAGTAAAACTCACAAGTGTAAGAAACCAGTCCCTTTGGGAACAGATGCTAGCAAGTACTTTAAGTAAAAACCTCAAGAAATTGATATATCATAAAGGAATTTGTTGGTACACAGGGAAAAAAATTAGACATATATTAGAAGATACTAGCATGAACAAGGTTTACACTCATCCTCTATCAATGCTAATATCAGTCAGCATTTTGTAAATACAGTTGAAAGATTTCCAAATGTTCTGTGTCCCCCCTCTGTTAGATGGCAGTGCTGGGCCAGTCAGAGGTTAATTCCAGCATTAAAGCAGTTTTAACATTCACCTTATCCATAGTGATCACCTTTTTTAAAAAAAAAAACACAACAACTAGTAATTGTAAGGAAGGTATAGTGACCTAAATTAGATGCAGGCATATGACAGAAGGGCAAATGGATACTTCCCCTTGTTTGTAGTAGGACTAGACCCAGAAGCTGTACTTTAAAATAACAAGGATTCAAAATTGACAAATAGGTAGTACTGGCAACTTCAATAGTTTAAAGTATATGAGCCAGATTTGAAAAATTACTAAGAACAGAATTAAAGTCATCAATAAGAAATAATATTTTTGAAATATTGCTTACTGTCCCTTGGATTTTGAACTCAATATGTTTGGTCCAATTTTTCCCCAGGAATTGTGAGAGTTTTGGGTTGTTTTGCTCTTTTTTAATTAAGATGGATGCTCACATGCATCCAAGGTTTTATAGCCAAACAAACCCCAAAACAAACAACCAAAATATTACCGTACTGAATGTGCTTAAGTTCATGAAACATCATGAGAATCAGCAACTTTTAAACACAATAAAAAGGGAGGGATATGTCTGTGTTTATCCTCTGTCACTCAGAAAGCGTCTGGGTTTGTTAAAGATGCAGAACAAATGTCTTGCTGCAGAAAGAACTCTGACATCCAAAATAATCCTTTTTCTTTTTCCTGAGTGGAATTCAGGATACACCATAAGGACCTGAGCACTCCAGTAAACATATTTGTGTCTTAAAAAGGAATATTAGGTTTACTTGCCTAGAGCTAGACATGCTTACCTAGAGAAATATGTAATTAGGATATGAACAGTTTTCCAGGCTTTTTAGGAGTATTTTTACTAAGGGGCAAAAACAGAGAAGATTGCAGATAACAGTCGCAGTGTTACTGTGCGAGTGGACGCAGGCAGACCCCAGGAACAAACGAGAGACAGCAAATAAAGGAACACAACAAGTTTAATCTCAATACCTCACAACTCAGAGAGTTT
>JAOXJM010000023.1:36288531-36311562 GCA_026413425.1 Tringa solitaria | reverse complement strand
GATGGGCGTCACATTTGCTAGATGCCAGTCGGCTGGGACCTCCCCAGTTTGCCAGGACTGCTGGTAAATGATGGAGAGTGGCTCCGCAAGCACTTCTGCCAGCTCCATCAGTACCCTCGGGTGGATCTCATCTGGTCCCATAGGCTTGTTTGTATCTAGGTGTTGGAGCAGGTCCCTCACCACCTCCCTTTGGATTATCTTACCACAGCTTTACTTCAGGGCTGTCTTGTAGAATACTGGTGTATTCTAAACCAAAAGAAAACTATAGAATGGTAAAACAGAGCATGGAGTAGGTTATGTATTCTCTTCCATAACAGGGCACAGAAAAGGTCTGTCTTTAGTTCCCTGAGGTTCCTTATTTTATAGATCTGAAGTTAGCTTTTTTTCTTCATACCACTTATCTCATCTGAGAGGAGATCACCTGAACTTTTCTTGCAATACCCCAGCTGATCCCTAGCCCACGTCTGTCCTCTGGGTAGGCTATGGGCACAGCGTCTGCAGGCAGGAGTGGAAGGGTGTATGACTAATCCTGCTTTCCCACTTGGAAATATTCTGTCAGCAGCATGTATAAAATCTGAAAATTCGTCCAAATAAAGTGAACTATATCAATAAACAAAGAACACACAGCAACAGTTGAGTGATTATGTAGGGCAAAAGAGTGTGGTAACCAACTGACTGCATGCTCTACTAAATTTAGATCATATATCGTACACTCGGGCAGGTGGTATGTACTGTGGTCAGCTACCTTGGACTTGTTTGCTGTCTTATTGGTTACGTGTTCAGATTTGAGCTGTTGTAAAATCTTTTACTTCTCAGTGCATGCTGTCAAATAGGCTGCCTGTGGAGCTCATAGCTACAGTCCTGTTTAAAGACAGAGTTTTAAATTGTTTATTTTCTCGGTGTTCATTTATTCAGTTCTTCTTTTCCATTGCCTACTGCTTTTGGAGCCTAGTCATAAGCAGAGCAGTATACATTTAAATTGTTATTGCTGCAGTGTTGCAAAATCTGTGTCTATTAGCTTAAGTGAATCATTAAAGCTACCTTATGATTTAAGCTACAGCTATTTTTCATGCAATTAAAAAATGTGCATGGCATAAAGATATGACTGACCAGATTTACACTCTCTCATTCATGCTGGGGAAAAAAAATAAAATACCATCATTCATGTACGCATTCAACATTTTGCATGACAGGCTTTTCAAACCTTATGAATGTAAAGCAATAATTACTCCAGGGCAAGATTAGGTTTTTTCTAGCATGCTCATAACAACAACAACAACAAAACCCAACAATGATAGATAACTGAATGGCAGAGAGATTTTTAAACAGTTATGAGAACAGTTCCAAAATGATTTTTTTATTTTATTACTTTTCAGTTACTGCTGCTAAGTACAGAATATTATTGTTATCCCCCTATTCTATACACAAATACTTAGGGCGCATTTAACATATGCGTGATTATAAGAAAATATATTACAAGTTGCAGTGTTGGTACAATTTGTTATAAAGCTATTCCTTCCACTACTAGATACTCTTTCTCTTGATTTTGCCAAACTTTCACCCTTTGTACCACTTCCAGCTGGGGTTTTTGTACTTTTTGAGAAAAGCTTCAAACAAAACTGTTCAGCTGTTTCTGAGAATAATATTACGAGAACAACTTGTTATTTGGCCAATTTTAAGTAAATTCAAGTAAAATTAGATAACCATTGTGTTCCAGTACATAGTTCTGAAGGCTTTTCATCAAAAGTTTCATATTTTGCAAAGAAATATTCTTTGTTTCCTGTTCCTTTCAGTGTTCACATGAAATTATAAGCAATTATAAGCATTGGAAAGATTTCTGTACTGAAAGATGTAGATTTTCATATCTCTATTTTCTTATAAAGTATAGTATAAACTAAATTGACTGTAACATCTGCAGCTGATAGGTAAGGAAAAAAGAAATGGGTCAAACACATATTCCAACAACCTAGCAATAATTCTGTAATGCAGGAAGGAGGAAGGAGAAATAAAGCTGCCATGAAGGTGGGCAGAGAGGGAGGAAAACTGGAGCTGCAGAGCAGGAGAGAAGGGGGCAACTTTGAGAAGAACCAGAGAACAGACAGAAACGAGGGGTCTGGAAGGATGGAGACTGATGCCAGATCTTATATCCACTGGCACAGGTGGTTACACCTGTGCCACTGGCTAAGGCACAGATACTGTGGGAAAAGTATCAGCTCTGTGTGTAATTACAGAGCATATGAGAATGCATGCACCAAGGCCAGTCAGTCAAATTTTGTTCTGCCCTTTCCTATCTTACACATTCCTAACTAGCAGAAGACATCATTTTACTAACAAAACTTTAATTCATAATTTTGGAATAAATTTGATATGTATATATAGCAACATCTTATTGTCCATTACAGAGTAGTAAAGAAGCTTGGCTCTACATGAAGCATAGATTATTTTAAAAGAGAATTATCATGTAAATCTTTAGAACTGCATGTCTTCTGCAATTAAAGAACAGAAAAACCCCAAAAAACTCAACTTTACTAGTTTTATAAATAGAGCTGTGTGAGATACCGAGCTAGATTTAACAGTAATACAGCAGAAGAAATACTTTGGCTATATAGTAGGAAGAGAATTTTTAATGAAATAAAACAGTCAGACCTACAATAAATAGAGAGTGGAATGTAAAAGATGGCTAGTAGCATTGTACATAGAGAGGCCCTGGTTTTCCAAAGGGATAAAGATTCTATTTGCCTCTGTTTTAGTAGATCCTAGCAGCACAGCAAGTAGCCTTTCATGTCTTACAGCTGTACGCTTTAAAGCCACCTAATGTTCATGTGCACGACTCTGAAATTCATGGACTATCCACCTAGCAGAAGGAAGCCAAACTTTGGTTTGCAGGAGTCCTGAAATTTCTCTAAATTACAAGTACAAGAAAGCAGCACAAATTTGGCAGAGAACACCCTGCTGTGGTTCTAAATCGAGGTGTACTGTATCCCCCTGCAGCCAGGACAAATGCTGCAACCAGGAAGACCCTTTCCTAACAAGGTTTTTCCCACCATTCAAATTTAAATGAATCCTCATTGTCTGGCCATGGAACAGGCAGTTAGTATAATCTGTATTGGTGTGGGTCAATTTCTGTCAGCTCTGCATCACCATTTGCTTTGATTTAGGCCATTACATGCAACAGTTTAGCTAGATATAAAAAGAAATGCAGTATGTTTCTGTGCAAAACAAAAAAAACCCAAAATATAGAAAAATTCTGGGAAACAGTTTGGAGGTAAAAGTGGCCTAAATCAGAGGAAAGTCTAAGAGTTGCAAAAGGCTAGACATCTGGTTTATATTGCTCATGTACAATTTCTTGACTTCAGTGCTTTCAGAGAGAAACACCCAGCATCCAGTTTCATGGCACTATGATCAATAAGCAAAAAGAACGAGTTTTCCCTTTACATCATACGTTAATATGACAATGGAATTTCAAGTATAACTTATTAGATCAGCTATTCTGGTGCTTATTATATTCTCATATCTCTTTCTAACATATGTTTTCAGAGACATTTTGCTACTAGTGCTAATATCCAATGTTCTACTTCCTATCATTTTGTACATCTAGTCCTGACATTTCATAGTTCATGTATCCTTCAATTAGTCTTTTTTTTCTAAATCTAATGTCCCAAAAGAAATACAAGACTTTAGTTCAATTAAAATAAATAATGGGTGTGGAGTAATATGCCAAGCATAGCATTTCTCTCTGGCACAAAACATATGCAACTGTCAGAGTCCCAACTTAAATCAATGAAATAAGTGGGGTAGAATTAAGAGTGCTTTTTCACCTCCCAAAAGCCTTAGCTAGCCTACAAATTTATGGGGTCTCATTTCACTTGTATAGATCAGAAAGAATTTGTTTGAGTTTCTTTAATGGTTATTGCAGTAATGCCTACAAGACTTATGCAGAATTGGAGCCCTCTTTTTCTACGTTGTATTCAAGTATAATCTATAAATATTACAATATTAGTGGGCGAGGTGAAGAGTTAAGAGCAACAAGAGGTTTGATAAGTTGAAGATCAGTGGTAAAACCAAGAAAATCATGCACTAGGAGGTAGGTTAGGGAGGTTATTTGCATTAATAGATCAAGCATCGAAATAAAACTTAATTAGAAATTATCAAAATCCCTGAAGGGTCAGTGAGAGATGTTCCTCCAAAATGAGAGCTTCATAGCAACCTTGCAAAGATGTGTTCTTGCCCCTCGGACTATATTAGTAAATCCATTCTCAGGGTTTTTTATCTAGTCCCTTTTCCTTATCTCTCTGCTTGTTTTCAGCAGACAATAATACACGCCTTATAACAGTATTAGACGTGTAGATGTTACATATACAGCCTTGTGCTTCAGTAGAGTTTGTTTTCCCAGAACATTTTTAGACAAAGTCAAGTTTGTTTACTCTGGTAGCCTGTCTGACAACCGAGTTTTTCTTGAAGGTAACGTTTGTCTTCTCGTTTAAATGTTAAAATTGGGTCTAAAATCACATCTGCACAGGAAGCATTATATAGTTACTGAGTAGTGAATGTTATTAATATGGCCTTCACAACCCCTGAAATATGCTGCTGCTCTTTTTCACTTCTGAGAAGATAGGCTGTATGTGACTAGATTAAAAGTATGTACTGTTATAATGAGTTATCTTTTTTTTTTCTCTCTGTGGATGGCAGATTTAATATTTTAGTGGTGTTTTAAAATAATCACACTTACTTCAAATATTCTCCTATTGCCCTATTTCCTTCTTAACCTTTCTTATTATTTTCAGCATTTTTCTCCTTTCCAATCCAGATTATATCACAAATCTACAATCTGCTTTCTACAGCTTCAATTTAATCACAGGTCAGACAGAAGATTATTCACTTTTCTGCTTTATTCCAATTTGAGCTGTATATTCTAATCACCCTGGAAACTTTGTGTTAGATGATGGCTCCTGCTTTCATAATTTCATAGGACCTCTTCCTGCTGTCATCCCAGTGTAGGGAAAAAAGAGTGCTATGTGGGCTCCTGAAGTCCGCTTGGAGAAAGGCTGTCAGCCAGCTTGTGTTTCAGATTTTTGTAATTGTTCTGTGACAGTCACATGCTCTGATTTTCAAAAGGTAAATCTTTCTAAATTGTTTAGCTTAGGTTACGCCAGTACTGTCATCAGGAATTGCATCTGCGCCCAGCCCAAGGTCACTGGGCCAAAGAGGCTGCAAGGTCAGCTGAGCATGTTGCCCAAATAATGAAGATGTGCAGAAATGTCTGCAAGACTTTTCATGGAAGAGGAAAAAGGTCCCAGGAAAGTATTGTAGATGATAAACTCGCTCTGTCAAGAACAATTTCTTGGAGATGAGAGAAGTCATTGTGGAATTTTTGCTTTTTTCTTTCTGGAGCTCTAGGGCAATATAGTACTACCATCTATAGCAGTCAATGACCTATAGAGAAAGAAGGGTAATTTTAAAACCATATACAGCTGATATCACTGCCTGTGAAAGCCAACTGAAGAACTTCTCTCAGCTTTGCTTTTAGCTTTTTAAAGATTAAGGAAGATGTGTTTCTTTGGTTTCTTTTCTTCTGCATAAAAACTGCCAGACTTTCTTTACCTTTTATTTTTAATCATATCGTATTCTTATATTCTATATAAAAGAATGTGAATATAATGTATTATAAACTGAAATTCTGCTTTTACTATGACTAGATGCCCAATTTCCCAAAATAATAATTTTCATAGATATGGGTTATGTGTTTTGGTTTCAAGTTTTTTATTTATTTATTTATTTATTAATTTTAAATTAATCAAACTCATGTTAAAATATCAGGAAAATAAGTTTATCATACATACTGGCAATCATAGTTTTAGTGGCATACCAAATAGTTCTGTAATTTTCAGCTGTCTTCAGGATCCTGTAAAGCTACACTTTTCATGGTGTAAGGAGGAAGTTTCAATCAATCAACTGCTTCAGCAAGATACCACTTTGGGGCAAACAGCTTTATTTGCTCCTAGCATAATACAGATACTCACTTCTGATTGACATTGAATTTACTCAAGCAAAATAAAAACTTGCTTGTTTTACACTAACTGATGTAATTCAGAATAAAAAGGTGCTGAAGCCAATGTGCCGATTGCCAAAGCTAGAAAAGCAGAAATACAGTAAACTATATGTTTTAATGTGGTTTCCCCACCTGGATCAACAACTTTGGGTAAAACTTTCTGTGAGAAGCCAGTGTTTCACAGTGTTCCTTGTGGTATGTCCCAGTTTCAGGCAATCAGGTCGATTTACCACATCTTTGATTTTACCTAAGAACGTGGATTGTGTTTAAGAAAATAATTTCAAAATCACCTTTAAGAGCCCAGTGTCACTGAGATGGGTGAAATAAAGTCAGTGCTAGAAGTGTGAATCATGAAAGAGAGCTTCAAAGGTCACTTTTTCTGGAATCCTCTGAGATAAAAGATTTTTAGTTAGACAATTATGAAAATGACCTGATCAATTGTAACTCTTTATACAACACTGACTATACTTCTAAGATTCCTTCTAAAAAAAACCAACTCAGTGAAAATTGGGCATCTATTCACTGTTTTATCTTACACATCTACCACATCAACCAGTTAACTACTGATCAATTTAAGTACTTTTACATATGGAAAATTTAATGTCAGTTAACTCCAATTTTATATAGAACTTGACTTACAACCTAAACATAAAATGAGCATAATCTTCCAATTAAAAAAAATATCTAAAGCAAGCTGCATTTCCATCATAACAGCATCACACTCTGGCCCTGATGTGCAGTAGAAAAGTGCTTTATGAAAAGTATTTATTAAGAAATACTTTACATAAAGTATTCAATAAATATTTTGTTCTACCTGCCCATTTTAGCGGGAAAATTGCTGCAAGGTTGTCCAGGGTCGACAAATCACTAAAGCTTGATGAAATAATTATGAAAGCCTTTTTTTCTATACAGATGAAACACCTCAAAAGTCCATAAGCATCTAGACTTTACGTAATCTGGTATAGCACTAATGATCACACTATAAACTCAGTCTGCAAAACTAATAAAGTGAAGGAGGTAGGCAATCCTTGCATACTGATATTAACTAGCAGCTTCTCAAAATTTGTTTCTCAATACTTTGGTAGTAAAAGGGAAAACCAAGGCATAATTAAATTTGAGAAGTGTAGATGATGAAACATTTAATTCAGCAAGGAGCTAGAGAAGCTTCTGCCTGCATCTCCTGTGTAATTGCCTGTGCTGCAGCAAAATATCTGCAAGAGCTTCCTGCTCCAGAAGGGACGTATTTGATGTTGCTGAACCACCAAGAGTGTGTTCAGCTGGGACAAGCCCACAGGAGAAGCATGTAGAAAGATGGAAATATAGAAGGAAGATCTGTTTATCTGCCACTGCATGTACAGTGTGAACAATGAACCCCCAAAGGATTTTGCCTTTGAGAAAATGAATAGGAAAATCCCGCTTTTTAGACCAAATTCATGCAGTCTATTTCAGCATAGCTCTTTATTAGCCTGCTCTACTATGGTGAGCTAATATATGCAGGATGTTGATTTCCACAGAGTTAGAGGGAGGACAGAAGAACAGATGTGGAAAGCACATGAGAAGTATGTTACTTTGGAGACTGGGTTTATAAAGTGAGACTGAGAAAAGAAAAAAAAACTCCAGAAAGAAAACTGGTAGAAAAGTAGGCCAAGCAATAGGCACTGTGAGATGAGCATTACACAATAAGGGTGGGAAGCCAACAAGCAGCACTGAGGAGGGTTAGGGAGCACAGTGGTGTATGCAGTATCTAAGGGAGATGTTCAAAAGTGAGTTTTCATTTTGGCCATTCCACTGGAAGTGGAATTCAACTTCCAAGAGAGCCTCAGCTGAGGTTTCTGAGGTGTGCAGGCATGATAACATTCATTTATGGGATGTAAGCTCTTCCAATATTCCAGCATTTTCATTTGAAAATATTCAATATATTTTAGGAATATCCTATTTTCTGGAGATCTGCTTTTAAAGAGAAGTAAAACAGAAGAACTAAATTAAAATCGTAACTCTTCATTGTTTTGGGAATAAAGGGTTATTTTCTGCTAAATGTTTCTGCAAAGCAAACCTTGATGTTTGTTTTCTTGTTACCAAAACAAAGTGAGTTGTTACAATGCGTTATGTAGAGCTGCAAGTCATCTCCACAACCCCACTTATTTATAGGTATTTTTATTTTCTCTTTCAAATGCAAAGTCCTTGACTGGAAGACAATGATCTATTACATAAATATTTTGGAGGATAGTATGAAGAATGGTAAATATATGGAAGCCATTGTGACAAGGATAACATATAATAAATCCATTTTAAATGAATATAGATGAACAGCACATATTCTCTTGTGTTGTGAAAAGTTTGTGCAGTCAGCTCAGAAAACTGCTCGTAACTCAAAAATATTTGGGGTTTTTTTGTTTAAGAATTTACGACTGCCTGCATGCCATCCATTCTCAAGGCCCTTGACCTCAGGAGACCAGATACAGTCACTCAAAAAATCTAGCACAATTTTTATTTGAGAAAAAGAAAGAGAGGGAAAAGTAAAGCAAGAGAAGTTATGTGCTATCATTGAGACTCATCAGTGATTTCGTTGTTTCCTGTCATTGTCTTGTCTGCTAAAAAAGAGCTTCTGCACACTCCCCACAGCCTGCTGTGGCATTGGAGAGTGGCAGTGGCTATATGGTCAGCAATGCTACAACTAATTTATTTAATGTCACCCACTGAGGAAAGACCCACTGTGGCAGCCAACCAACCAGCCACTGTGGTTTATTTTACTGAAGAATGGATGCTTTTGTGATGGAGGGAAGGTTCCTAGCTTCTCAGGAGCTGACATATGTCCATGGAGTTACCCCAGGCAGAGATCTGATCTGGAGGTTCAGGGTGGCCACAGCATGGGCCATAGAAACTTTCTCATGGATGGCTACTGTCCTGCAGCAGAATGGTTGGATGTTCTGGGTGACAGGTCCCACCAACAGCCCAGCTATCCTCAGATGAAGGCAATGTGGCACCTGAGGTCTAATGTCAATCTGGAGAGCTCTGTCAACAGTTGAAGAACAGGTTTGGCCACAGGCATACCCATGATCCAGCTCCTTGAACCCCACCAGGGCTTCCAGGTGAGGGGCAGAAGGTTCCTGGGTGGGGGGCACCTCATGGCAATTGGTCAGGGTAGTCAGGATTCATGGGTATCCGGAGGGCCTGGGACACCTGCCCTGGGATGTCACTCACTGTGAGGCAGAGATGGTTTGTACAAGGAGGCTACTATAAACTGATTTGACCCTGAAAGTCTCCTCCAGATCACCAGAATGGACAGCCTGTCTTAAACCTGGAATTCAGATCTGAATGCAGAGAAATTATGAACTGTAAGCAGCCATCCAAACACATCTGGCATCCAGCAGAGAGGTCAGTTCCATTCTACAGGTGCAAATAAACATATGTGCTGGATCTAGTAGGTGTGGAGAGTAGTGGAGCTCTGAATTTGTCCCCTGAAAAAATACATGAATAAATTTACAACAGTTCAGGCAGGTGATTATCCATCCCTTATTTCTGTGAGGCTATTTTGATGCCTATGTCCATCTGCAGGTTTTTATGATAATTTCCATACTTTTAGTCTAAAATTGACAGTTCAACCTGCTATATATCAAGCCAAACTCTTGTAGATCATCTCTGCCCTTATTCCTTCCCAAAGACATCCTTTATATTTAGAAATGAGGAAGACTGCTAATGCAGAGCTCTCCTTTGCACTGTCCTGGAGTCTTTAAGAGTTGTTTTTCAGAAGCTGCAAGTCATGTTGCAAATGCTGATAATGAAGACCCAGGACTTCCTGCCTCCTATTATCTCTGTGCTTATCTCTGAGACTTTTATTTCCGTTAACAATATGATGCCTTTGAAAATCAAGTGCGTTCTCATCAAATTCATTCCCAACTGAAGCCTTTGCAAGCTGCATTTAAGTACTGCTGACAAGACATTCTGTCACACTACAGTTTTAGGCTACCCTCCATAATGAAGATTTATTCCTTTAAGATCACCATAAGACTCCAGGTGTAACCTGGAGTCCTCAGCTCTTCTGGTAATGAGGCTAGCTTTAAAAGCTATAAGTGTCTTGTATGCTCTGGCATCTGCAACTCTGCTAATGAAAGGTTGTACGTACTTCCGAGTTTAATGTCACTTCAACTGTATATTTGCCAGTGATGGAATTAAACCAGAGTTAATAAAAGCAAGAAAAATGGATAAATTAAAAGGTACTTACCGTGATCATATACATAGGATGCATAGAAAAAGAATATGATATCTTCCATCTTGATCTAAATATAATTCAAAACAGTGGACTGAACACTGCTTGATGAGGTCTTTGCAATTGTATGTTAGCAATGTAACATTTGAAAAAGAGTTCACACTTGTCCACTGGGAAGGGACAGGTGATATGCACAGGCTATCGTCAGGTCTCGCTTCTTGACCTACAGAAACACAGATGTTGGGACATCCCTCCACACTCCATTACATGGTTAGCACAGCAATGACTTGCTGTTAGTTAGAAATGTGTATAAAAGCCTTCCACTTTCTATTTCTGATTAAGTCTTAACTAACCCCAAGAATCCTATGCTTACTTTCTCTTCTAATGATCTACTACAAAAAGTTAAATGCATTTTTGGTTGCAAATATAGGTTTTAGGAAGGGATTTATATTAACACCTACAAGCTAGCAAACTTGCAGTGAAAATGACTCCAGAAAAGGCAAACAAAAGGGTAAACAGTACTTTGAAAAGCTACTTCTGACCACTTAACTTCACCCTTGATGACGAACCCTCTGTTAATCCATCAATCCTTCACGTCTGTAATATTGTTTTCCTTTAAAACAACTGCAACCACCAAATGAACAATCAATTTGTTGGAAGTGGTTCTCTGAGGTTCAGAATTCAAACACCTTGGTAACCAAGAAATTATATCCATTTTTTAGTATTTTTATATACCAAAGATAGCCTAATATTACTTTTGAAAATACAGCAGTAATTATTTCAGAGTATAAAGGAAATTGCCTATAATATCCCTGAGACCCTGGCCTCTATCAAAATTATGGTAAAACCAATTTACAATAGTTTATCTTCTCACCAATTCAAAAGAAAATATAATTCATTTTTAGTGTTGAGAGCTCTTAAGAACAAGTCCCAGAGAAGAATCAAACACTTCAAAGACAAGACATGGCTTCACACTTCTCATAGCATCTTTAGCCTTTGAATTAGCATAAAACCCTATTTTTATTAGTTTTAAAGAAAAATATTTTAAATTCACTTGCAGCTAAGTGGATGCTGTTGCCCAAGGTGCAAATAGATTTAAAGGTTATTTGTTTTCAAACATTCTGTTTCTCTCTTTGGAGAGCTGCTTCATATCCAGCTGCAGGTACTTCAAAGAAAGACAAACATTTGAGAAATGGTCTGCAGTTGAAATCAGAAATACTTCATTTAGTTTACATCCCGAACAAAGAATGATTAAGATTACAAGCAGTTCCCATATCTTTCTAGTAAAAGATAATTAATTATTGCTTTAAAAAAAACAATCTACCTAGCTCTGATGAGTTTCTGTTTCATGCATTTTAAGCTTCTGTACAGCAAACCATTTTAGTTTCTAACTATGATTAGTCAAGTACTCTGCTACATCACTGACCAATGGCTTTCGCTTTTATCTTCTGCAAACATGGCCTGAATCTCTATTCGTTCTCACAGAGGTCATTAGTGTCTGTCATACCAATAAAGGTTCAACCTCATGTCAGACTTCTTGCTGACCAATGAAATTATTCTTGCTTTCAATACATTATTTCCCTACTTTTTACAGCATAGTTTCAATATAGGAATGAAGGAAAGAGCTCAGTGTTGATTTGCTTTTATCATAGGCCTTAATTTCTTTGTTCTGCAGTGAGATGGTCTACATTTCTGCTCTTAGTAGGAGTGGAGGAATGGTAATATGTGTTTATTTCTAAAATGGGTTTGATTTGCTAAGGATAATAGATCAGGCCTGTTCAGCTTCTGAAAAAAAATTTAAAATTAATTATGTTAAAACAATAGAAAAGAGATTAAAGTGGTGCTGGAAAAATAGGAATTTTTTTTCCCCTCCTTTTTGTAAAGGCTGTGACAGGTGGGAAAGTGGTGAAATATGTTGTACAATTAGGATTCTTTTTATTTTCAGATAAGTCTTAGCTGTAAATATATGCTATTCTGAAAGCATTGCAAGTTTTCTAAGGAATAGCTTTTAAAATTCAATTTTTATAATTAACATATTTAAATCCATTACTATTGTTGGTTCCTTCTGTAGTATTATCACCCATTAAAAATGCTTCCTACTTTCAAGTGAGATGTTGTGACATGATTTGCTGTCATCTATGAGAAGGTAAAGTAAGTACATAAGCTATTTCAATAGTTGTTAAATATGTTGGAAGTGTTTAATTGCAGTGTCATTAAGTTATCATTCCAATGCATTGGAAAAGCGTAATTTGAGTGTTACTACTGAGCAACACTGCAAGCAAAAAACAACTGAGAGTTACAAATTAATAAAATAATGTTTATAACTAGAACAGCTATTATAATGGTTTAAGTTCTATTATTTAGGGTTTTTTTTCATGTTTCTTTGTAGTCTGGACAATTATTGACTATTTATTAAAATCAGAGGTTTTACTCTCCCTCTGTTTTGAAAGGGCAAGAAAGAAAAGAAGGTCCAAACCAATGTTTTGCTTCCAGCTGCAAGTTCTTAACCAAAGACAAATGAAGGCAGTGGGAGACTTTTTAAGTTGAAATGGCCAATGTGTAAAGACTGTGTGCTGGCTCTCATGGACTAGGTCTGCGGGCAGAAAAGAAAAGGACGGGCATAGCAGCAGTCTTGAAACTCCTGCCTTTTAGACATTTGCTCCTTGAAGTTATGCTGGAATAATGGCCAGGTGATTGGATTCACTGTACAGTGTATGAAAAAATTTAAAAGAGCTGCTGAAATTTCAAGCCCCTAATGAGGGAACCAGCTACAGTTAATCAATAAGGCAATACTGAGAATAAAGTGATTTGAAAGCCACATTTCTCCAGGGATCCTCTATTTCTTCAGTTTTATCAGTTTCCTTCAGAATCCATAATCTACAGGGTTTTACTGAAAGTTGGCAGTTTTGTCTTTAGTATGTGTTATTTCCAGCCTAGTGGGATTAGTGCTGTGACAGACACTGCTCCTTTGTAGATTGCTGCTCCTTCTAGGCTTTGTTTGGACTGTGGTTTGAGTTGCAGTTGTACACTTCCATGCTCTGCCCATCCACCATCAGGTAACTGAGAGTGTATTCATTTTGGCCAGGATGCAACATTATCTACATCCAGGGCTGCAGTACCAAACCTAATATAATAATTCAGTCATCTCCAGTCTTTACTGTCCTTGAAATTATTTCCATGACACGGGAGTAGAAATGATACTAAGGGGTGACTCTCAGAGGATGTCCAAGCAATCTCTTTCTTCTATGGTATTTCAGAATGTTGTGTGCCATTTTTTTTCTAAGATTTATCTAGTTTGCACTTTCTCAGACCTGAAGAAAAGAAGAAAGAGATGCTTCTTTAAGTAAGTCTGATCCTCCTGGAGTCTAAAATGTATTTTCAAGTTAGATATATTTTGTTGAGCTCATTCTAACACTTGAAATGCAGTTAGGTGATAGTAAAAATCTGAACTCTGGAGGCTGAGTAATTGCATTGGACTATCTTTGCACAGTTAGTCCAAGTGAGTGTGAAGGGTCTGTGTCAGCCCAGTGGTATTCCTCTTATTGATAAGGAGTTTAATCCACCTGTTTAACTTGAGCTGCTTTGTTGTTTACACTCACTTGGGATATTAGGGAAAATATTTTCAAAAACTATGATATATTCACCCATAATAAAATCCACATAGAGAAGGAAGCGGACTCGGGAAACTTGCAGGGTTCTTCCTAAAGCTCACAGGGCTTGGCTTTGCAACCCAGTTAATTCTTGAGAGACTTGCAATGAGAAGAAGACAAAACCTCCGGGTGTTGCCTCTCCACTATGCTGCGCAATACACCTCCATTGGAAACTAGTCTGACATTGATTCTCCTTGCTCTTATTCTATATGCTCCCATAAAGGGCATACAGCACAGAATGGGTGTTCATGCTGTCTTGAGTAGGATTAACCACAAAATTTATAGTCCTTTTTTATAGGTGGACTTTTTTATTACTTAAATTTTACTCTTTGTCCATGGTAGTGGCATTAAGTGACTGAATCAGGTACAGAAAAATATTCAGGTAGACAATTTTACTCCCATTTCTGGCATGTATCTTTATTTTGGAGTAATCCACAGGGGGAGTGAAAAGGAGTGGCTTTAAAGACTATATTTAAGAGGAATGAATGTACTTGCATACTTCCAAACCCAAAATTTTGTCCTTCTTACCATCTCTGATATTACATTGAACTCAGATATTAAAAATACATTAAAGTATAACCCTTTTAACTATTGATAAACTGATGCCACAGCTATTTCAGAAACCTAAATGATGACTTTTGATACCGTGATATATGATGTTGCACTGTTTTCAAGATCTTTCCTGTATTTAAAGAGGAATTATTTGAAAATATCACTTCACCTTTTTTAAATGTAGCATATCTTTTTCATCTAGATATTAAAAGATTCTCAGAATTTTCCAAAAGACTAGCATTGCCAAAAGATACTTCTCCCCACTTGCCCCCCAGTATTGACACAGCTGTGTTAATGAAGCTACTGGAGTTGCCTTGTAATTGAACACTGGATATACATCTGGGATTTTTCAAGTTTCTCCAGTTGTGCTACTTAAGCTGCTTCTCTGGCTAATTTTAGAAAACAGTAATTAGTAAAAGAGAAGGTCCTTTTTCCTTTTCTCCTTTTCAAGTGGATGTGACATTTTTGGACACTTTTCTTTTTCTTCTCTAATTGTGCTAAATGTAGCAAAACATTGGGGCAGTTATTGTCACTGTTTCGTGTAGGGAATGAAAATACCTGTGTACTATGGTGAGTTACTCTTTTTGCTGCTGTCAAGTATAAAGAGAGATGCCTTGTTCAGGATGATTTAAAGGCAAAAGCTAATAATATTTTTCTGTATAATTACCATTAGATAATGGTATTAACAGTATTAAAAAAAACAAAACCCAAACCTTATATCCTGGCATGACAATAAATCACATACTTAACCTGAACAGTGTGTGTTTCACCTTTCACAGTATGTCAGATTGCTAGATTGACTTCTAAACAAGTAATTCATTTAATTTCCTTCAGAACAGATGCAACAATGCACTTATAGGCCACTTTATGCATGCAAAGATCTCCTAGCTCAGCTGAGAGTTTAAAAAACTTACTGTATCATGCTAAATCCAAAATAAACTGTCCCCTGCTAAGCGGTAGCAGCTCAAATGCAGACCTCTGGTTTAGATTCTGGTAATGCCGTTTCATTAATCAGTTTGCTTCTGCCGGTAAAGTTTGAGTTAAAGAACATTTATCTCTCGGATGAAGGAAAGGAAAAGTCATCAAGACTGCTACATCTTTGCCTAAAATAAATACAGATGTGCCAACCACAGACGATGTATGTTTTGTACAAATAGAGGAACATGTCCTTCCTTTAGCCTTGACCTCAGTAGTAGGAGACAGCTATGTCACTTTCAGTTGGGGGAAATGCGTGTCATTTTAAGGAATGTTGAAAGTACTCACTTTCGCTCTTCTGATCCCTCTAAAAAATTAAATTAGAGGGAGCTTGAAAGTAAAGCATTCTGCCAGAAGGTATTCTTTAGTTTATGAAAATGTGTTTTGCTGAATTACTGTTATTATGGAGATAGGGATGGCCCAAAGAAAAATCTCCTCTTGAATTTTTAGTTGTCATTTTGCTTCTTTAGCAGCTCCTCAGTGCCTTAGGAAATATAGTACTGTACAGTGTCTTCCGACAAAGGGCCTTTTGTGTTGTGCAGAGTCGAGGTAAGCATGAAAGAGCCTCTGCTTGCTTTTGAGCACTGCGGCTTTGGAAGATGGAGACTAGCTGTACATAAATCAAGGCAATTATGGATGAAAGGCTGATGGACTGTTTCCTACAGGTTTTCAAAGTTAGAGGGACAGTGAATTTGACTTTAGATAACTCCAGTATTGGGGATCCCACCATTATCTCTGAGGAACATATTCCATGAAACTCATTGGGAGGAATTCTTCCCAGAGTATTCAACCTAATATTTACCCCATCAGTTTCATCATGTACTCAAGGCGAAGCTCTTCTACTGTTTAAAAAGAAACAAATCTTCCTATTCCTTCATGTGTGTATCCTTCAACCACTAATAAGCATTTCTCTCATAATAAAAAGCCAGCTATCAAAATGTTAAATCTTTCAAACTACTTCAAATACAACTTTAAGTATATTCCTGTTTATGGAGGAGAGTCCACTTTCATCCAATCATAAAATATCCGTCTTCAGAGTGATTCTGATCTGTACTGCCCGATACCCAGTTCTTGCATTCAAAGATAGTCGAATATGAGTGACACAGAAGTCTGTCAGCTTTCCCTTCATGGAGGTAGCAGCTCTCATGGCAGATATATCTCATTCCTGCATCTATCAGCTGTTGAGCCATCGCTTATATCTGTAAATATTTATATCTGACTGGTGGTGGTGTGCCTATGGCTGGAGATCTTTTCACGTAGTTTCAGAAGCAAGGCCTGATTATGTGCAATTACTGCTGGGTTTGAGCCCCTGACCCTTTGTAAACTGTGTTATTTCTACAGAGCATGGGGAAACATTTGAATGTAAGTCTGTTTTCCTTTTCCGCTATTTCTCTCTCTTTCCCACATTTAAAGATTTTTTTTTTAGTTTTAAAAATACATAAATTATAGCCACAAACTGAATAGGAGTGATGCTATACCAGAGGACAATATGAAGAGAATGAAAGATGCATGAACTTTACATTTTGATATGGAAGGGATCCAACAATGTAGACAAGGAGCCTCAGTCACCATTTCTCAGACTTTCTGGAGAGGCAGTGCCTCCATTTTAATCGTCTGATTTCACGAGACTCTTCCAGCCCCTTCACAGGGCCCTGAACTCATCCCACCCTTATGGAGGTCTGGCTGCTGAGGTGCAGGGTTGACACAGAGGGAGCACAGCAGCCATGTTGCAGCCAGGCCTGGTCCTAACCCTACCTGCGGAGCCACAGCCTGGCCCAGCCTCTGCCCACCCCCTGTCCCCACTCAGGTGCCAGGTGCCCAGGGCTGTGGCTGCCCTTGGCTGCCCTGCTTTTGGATGGGGTGGTGGGATGGGCCCTGTCAAACCCACCATGGGGAGAGATTTCCGCCCCCGCTTCGAGACCTGCCAGCCCGTGTGGTGCCCAGACAAGCCTGCCCAGGGGAATATGTTTCTTACTTCCTTCCCAATACCTGGGGATTCATTATCCCAACCCTAAGGGCTGACAGAAAGCTCCAAGCAAGTTCCAGCTTCTGCATCTACAGTGGAGGGAGCCCCCTTAAACCAGGTTCTGCATCCCAGATTTGCTGCAGACACCTTTTATGAGGAGTACACCTGTGGGTTTTTTTTCTCCTTTAAGAGAGGAGCTGTCCTGTCAGCTCCTCTTTGCTGACAGGATCCTTTGCTTACCCAGCAGAGTGTGTTCGGAGCCAGGACTGAAGACAGGGAGTTCTGCAGGGGGAGAAGTTTGAGTAATCTCTTCTCCTTTACAGCATATGGGTTGGCCTTCTCTCAGTGCAATATCAAGTGACTGAAAATGGGCAGAAATACGCTCAAGAATTTTGTCTGGAAAAGCCTTGAAATCCTTACTGCCATAGCAGATGGGATTTATAGTCACGTTGACCAACACAATCACACAATCCAAAGCAGAAATGTGTATAGCTAAAGTCGAGTTTTAGGTGTACCCTGGGTTTGAGACCAGAAGTTCATGATTTCTGTTGACCACAAATCATATAAGGTTCTGCAGTTTTCTCCACTGTCCAGGTTCTGACATGTTCTACTTTGATGTCTTTATCAAAGCTCAATTTTGTAGGCTAAACCACCCCCTGGATGTCTGAATTCCTTCTACAGAAGAGGAAAGCAATGGAACAATAGCCATTCTTCTTGTATCTGATTTCTTAACTCTACTGTGGAAGAAGCCCTGCTTAAGGCTAAGTGTCATGTTCCATGAGAGCTGCACACAGTCGGTGAAATAATTTATGTACCATCAGTATATTTTCTCCTTTCCAAGGCATGGCTACAGTCATGTGGAAGGAAGAGAAATTAATCCTGGGTTGTTTTTTCTTTTCTTTCTCTAGTTCTGCTCTATTTGACCTGTTGATCTATGACTAGAGCTTGATGGATATCTTAAGTTCTAAAGAGCATTTTACCTACAACCTAATCAATGCATGTCATATCTACTGGTCCATGGTGCAAGGGTTTTCTTAGTTGGAATTTGGCAATTGTGAATACAACATCATCATGCCACCATGTGATGTGTGGTGTAACTAGCTATCTCCTAGAAATAGGAAGCATACTATTGTGACTTTTAACCTGCAGCCATTGACTGGAAAACTCTTACTGGCCTCATTATTTTGTGAATTAGTGAGGGGACAAACTGTACAGATTGGAAAACTTTAGTGTGCACTGCATCCAGGAGCTGTATTCAGAAAATGTGATCCTGACACCTACAAGAAGGCAGGAAAACAATTTGTCATTTATGCCACCTACATGCAGTAAAAAGGTGAGATGTGGTTTGGCATGTAGAGATGACACTGAGTCATCCTATTCCATGTATAATCACGAGTCATGATGTCACAAATAAGGTGGAATAAAATAACAGCTTGACCTGGATGTTCATGTATTCTAGACAACAATTGGAAATGAAGGAAAGCCACTATGGCTTTGCCCAATTAATGGTTTTTATTCTTCTCCTCCATTTGTCACATTCTCCTTTTGCCGTGCAGCTAGCCAGCCAAAGAGTTAGGCTATTTCCTACTCAGGGTCCAGCTGCAATGTTTCTGCCTCTATTTCACAGGGTAATCAGCAAGAGTATTCAAATAAGTAGCACTAACAGTCAGGGGACTGTTTTGAAACACTGTCTCCCAAAAGAGGGAGTAGAAAGAATAATCCTTTCAAGCAGGAGCATGGGATTTGCATTAAGAGAACAGGGAAAACTTCCTCAGATGCTACAAGCTCTCAACCTCCACTGCCTCAGCCCACTTTCCACCTATTACTTCACCTATGACAAGCAAGCTTATGCTTGAGTTTTTTGCCTTCCTGTCACAAAGCATGCATGTAAAAATGATGACTTGCAGATAGGACTCCCCCTGAGAGCAAGCAATCTGCACAGCCTCCTTGCTCTGCTGGTTTTAAAAAGAAAAAAGCACTCGCAAGCAAAGTCAGGTACCATTCCTCAGCTCCTAGGAGAGCACTGCTGCACTAAGAATACCAAGAAAATGGCACTTCTTTGAATAAGAATGCAAGAACAGATGCACTGGGTCAAACCAAACCTTCACGTAACTCAACATCCAACTGTGTCCAAAAATGGAGATAAGGGAAGACTGTGATGTATTAAAAAACTGGCTAAATATGACCCTGAGAAACCTGATCTAACTTTGCAGTTGGCCTTGCTTTGAGTAGGAAGTTGGCCTAGATAGCCTCCAGAAGGCCCTTTTAACATAAATTATTCCACAACTCCAATCGAAGAGGTCTTTTCTACTACTAAACTGAGTATGACCACAGTGTCTAACAATTTACAGCTCCTGCTATAGCTGTGGGAAGTAGAGAACTTCCTGTTCTCTACTGGAAGTGCCCAATACTACAGCTTTATTTTACATTTTTGTATCAGTTACTGAAATATGCCCCTAAATAATTTTTAATTCAAACTAAATGTTACATTGGCCACCATTAGGAGGGAAATGTTTCACAGAAGAAAAAGCACATTTCTTA
This sequence comes from Tringa solitaria, assembly GCA_026413425.1. Lineage (NCBI taxonomy): Eukaryota > Metazoa > Chordata > Aves > Charadriiformes > Scolopacidae > Tringa > Tringa solitaria. The sequence continues at coordinate 36,291,622 of JAOXJM010000023.1, read as the reverse complement.
TATGAGGTGTTGTTTTAAATAGTGAAATAGCTTCTTGGGATTTTTTTCAGTCATGCTGCTGCAGTGAAAGAGTTATTTGGCCAAAGACAACAGCCTTTGTATTTTAATGCTGTCATTAATATAAAATTCTAAATTTTATCTGTGTCACTCAAATTCTTGTTCGTGACAGCTTTGCCACATCTGCCTTCTTTAGTGTGGGTATGGAATACTTGAGTGGAATAAAGCCCAAAAGTAGAAGGTCTTTACTGTATTTACTGTCTTTGTAATAGATAATTTAATAATAAGAATTTTCTCTCTTTGTAATGGAAATACAGAATCACCTGCAACTGGTGACTTAAACCCATTGTTTGAAAACCCACAGGCTTCCCATTTCCCATTCAACAGCTATCTTCTGATGCATCTTGAAAGTACAGTGAATGTCTTCAAGAAAAATAAAACTAAATTTCTTCTTTCCTGAAATCACCAGAGGGTAATAAAATTGTGGGGTGTATAGAGGAAAGTTTCTGGAAGCTTTTCCCCAAGCAAACCATCCTGCTAAAAAGCTGATGAGTGAAAGGCTGTATCTGGGACCACTGAGAAGCAGAGCTCACTCTGCAAGGGGGTCCTTGGGCTTTTATCAGATGTATTAGTGGCTTTGCAGAAAGAGCTCCTCAGAGGCACAGAGCATTTAAATATCTGAACAGGCTTTTCTTTTTAGAAGGAGAAGGGAGCAAGTGTGCAGGAGTGTTCAAGACCGGAGCTAATGGTTGCATTGTGCATGGGGAACAGAGTTTTCCAGCGGGCCGTACAGGCAAAGTGTCCCACTTCCTTTTCTTGCCTACGCAGGATCAGTGCTGCTGCTCCCATTAACCCTGGCAGGGGGCTGGCCACAGACTTCATGCTTCTTTAATACTGGAAATATCACTCGAAGTGCTAGTGGGAAGAAATGCAGCAAATCTCCTCTCCTCCTACTGCAGAAGATGGTGTAATTGAAAGCATTATACCATCTCCCCTTCAAGACTTCACCTCCCTCCATGAACAGAAATGACTCAGAAATAAATATTCATATCTGCTTTGAATTACCTATTCAAGGCTCATCCTTTCAGCTTCTTACTCAAGTTCAGGTAAACAAACTCACAAGGCATGTCCAGCTGAACACTTTATAGACCAAATAAAGTTGTGTGAAAACCCTCTGGCAGTGAAACTAAAATATTTGCAGGGGGAACCAAATGGGCTTGATCTAAACAAATATTTATTATTCTTTGTTTGTCTGACTGAAACAAAAACTAAGCAGTTAAGCACAGTCATTTTCTTTTTTGAAGAACTGTTTCTTAATCTGCAAGAAAATGTTACATTAACAGCTGCTTTTAAGAAATGAAAAGGAAGCAAAAGCTGAAATTTGTGAACTAAAATGAGGGGTTTGGGGTTTTGGGGTTTTTTTTTAATCAATTTAATATAAAACTATATGTTCCCAGTTGCTTAGCCTGGGAAAGGAGATCTGAACTTGTGTCAAGGAAGATTTGAGTAGGGTCAGCACATACTTGATCAAAACAGAATTTTGATATGGTCTTCCTTCAAATTCCCCAGCTGGAATAAGAGCTCACTGTCCTTCTATCATTACTTGCACATTTATTAAAAATATAAAAGAAAAAAAAGAACCACATTTGCATGGTTAAGAACTCCAAGGCAACACACTCTAAGTCAGATGCCCTTCTTGCAATATGAATATGACCCAAGATCTCCCATATTTCCTCTAAAGTCCCTCTATCACTTGTTCTCCAATCTGTTTTACTGGAATTTCATAGGATTTTTTTTTAAATTTTAATACTTCACCTTTTCCAGGAAAAATCTTAATTTGCAAATATTTGGAAAACCTAAGCACATTCTTTAATAAATTAACTAATTGTCAAAAATATTTTGCCTGGCCCTAGGTATGTGTAATGTAACTTGATAAATTTTCTTTTAATAAAAGCTGTATTTGAACTGGTCATAAGGTACAGGCAGCAATTGACTGTGAACTTTTACTCTATTTTGTCTTGTGTGAATTGAATGCTGAGATACTAATGACTTCTGGGAAACCTTTGTACAGCAACTGACAGTGCTACAGAAAGAAAAATCGTGTAACAAATTTTGACCTCAGGACTGTCTTTGAATTGGGTTTTCATTAACTTTAGAGATACCAGGAGATTCTGGCACCTTTGAGAGAAAGAAATCTGTATTACAGTTGCATCAAATCACGGTCAAAAATTATACAAAAGCAGATGGTGTTTTCTTTGTCTTGTTCACTTCTGTCTTTATAAGCATTTTCTTTGTACTCCTTGTTTTCCCCCTTGAGCTCAGAAGACAGCTTTTCTATTCCTTTGTTAAAGTAAGATTAGGTAGTGGTTGTTTCATCTAAAAAACATTATTTGTAAGATTTCAGGAACCAGTAGAATGTTTGTTACTATTTTGTGATACAGAATCAAGAATTTAAGCATGATTTTTTTTCTCCAAATTGTGCCTCAGCCATTTATTGTTGACAACATTTTGCCTCAAGTGTAGGTGTCCCCCAATGAAATCATGCTCATGTGCCATGGCTAGGTGATCTTGCAAATTGTGAATCTCATTCAAAGCCCAGGAAAATAAATGAGCAAACTTTCTATTTATTTCCAACCCATAAACTGTGGATAGATAGCTGAGTATTTGCTGCAGAAGTGAAATCCTGCCTCTCTTGAAGTCAGTGACAGAACTCTCTAGAATATTTGCAGATATAGAATTTCCTTCAGATCTTCAATACCTGCTTTGGGATGGTTCAATATCATTACCTATGCCTTGTGATTGTACCTGAGTTCCATGTTACCTTCATATCATCAGGATACTAGTATTTTTGCCTTGAAGAACACAGCTTCACCAACACCAAAATGTGTTATGACACTTAGATTTTTTTTCCCTGCAAATACTTCTGGTGCAAGAATGCCTCAATATCCTGATCTCAGTTGACAAAAAAAAATTATTTCATTTGTATTTAAGACTCAATTTGATGTTTTCATAAATATGTCTACAGTCTTAGTTTAAATATTTAATCTTAATTTCAATTTCTAGTTTTATTTTAAATATTATATATATAACAATG
>JAOXJM010000023.1:36273720-36288431 GCA_026413425.1 Tringa solitaria | reverse complement strand
ATAACAATGTTTTGCTGTTGTCAACAGCAAGCATGCCAATGCTTTCAAATTGCTTCTTTTATTTACTGTCCCTGGAAATATTAAGGTGTCACTAACCTCAACATGGTCAGACAGAAATCCCATTTTCAGACCTGTGCTATTTTGTGCAAACAAGTTTTGAATGAGATCTGAAGAGAAGACTCAAATGGCATAGAAAAGGAAGAAGAACAAGGCTATGTGTATGTTTTGAATTACTATTTTTGTAATGCCTCAATAGAATGTGTGACCATGTGAAAAACTGTCAGTGCCCTGAGGACACTAACAGCCCCCCACCACGGCCTCTTCTCACCCTGCTCATGGCCCACTACTCCTTCTCTCAGACCCCTGAGGCTGATAGTCCCAGCCCCTGCCACCCACATGGGGGCAGGTCTCCAGCTCCCCACAGCCCTGCCTCGTCTGGCCATGAGGACCCCCAGCTGCTGCAGCCCCTGCAGAACTCTGACATAAAGCATAAGGAAGGTAAGCAGACAAAAACTTAACGAGAGAGAGGATGGAAACAAATAGCTGACAGCTACCATATGCAGGAAAGGAGGGAGCAAGAGAAAAATCATGAAGGCTGCTTTAGCAGCTGCCCTGGTTTTTAAGAGAAAGAGAAATAAGCCCTAGGACACTGCTGAAATCACGTTACGTCAGTCCGACCGCATAATTATGACTTTGATAAGTAAATAATCAATACTACAATGTACATCTTTATGGACAATAGTCTGCAAAGATATATCACTCATTAACTGTATTGCCAGCAAAATATGATTTCCAGACGCTTCTTAGGATATTAAATTTTCAGCAATTCTAATCGGAAAAACTTACTTTAATCTGCTTGGAGAACTCAAATACCCAATCTAATTGGAATGACGATTGCCCATTTTATTTCAAAGTGATTCCAAACTCATACATTTTGCCCATGAGTTTTAAATTCAATTTATGGCCCAATTTGTCAGCTGAAACATGGAGGGAATAATTGCCTTAAGAGAAAAACAAGGTTTTACTGATTTTTAATTGGGGAGAGGGGGTAAAAGTTGCCTCATGATGATTAAAAACTTAATGACTAATGTGAAAGAAATAGCATGAATTAAGGACAGACATCATGCATGGAGCTGTGGGAACATACCAATTCAGAATTTATGGAACATATTCCAGGCTGTACTTCCTGATAAGGACAAAAAATTCTGTTTTGATTTAAGATGCTCAGCATCTCCAGAACAATTACATGAAGCTCAGAGTTCATTTGTTCAGCAAGTCAGAATGAAAATGTGGCACAACTGAGAACAACGCCTCTAAACCTTTGACAGAAGAGAGTTTAGCTCACTTTAAAGGCAAACTGTGGTGTCACTGAGTTTTTTGCTGCAAAATGTCACCAAACCACCATAGAGAAAACATCAAACACCAGAGAGCAAGCTTTTCACATTGCCTAGGCAAGATGCACAGGCAAGAGAATATAAGACATAAAACGCATATGTCTGAATGGCAGTAAACTTTGACAACTTGTATTGCATAGCAAATATTTGCAAGTAAGGAATGTACTTTAAACAGACAGCTATATTTAAAATTGTCTATATCTTCCTACTTTAAACTCTACAAAACTTTCAGCTATAGAGGCACATTTTTCCCAGTAGGAGAGAAAAGTTACAAAGCAAAGATGAGTGTTTCAACATGTTGATTTTTAAGACTACTCTTAGGGGAGAATCAATTTCCTCCTTTATTTAAAAAGCAAACAAATAAACAATAACAAGCAAACATTGACCCAATTTGTGCATATCCTTAGCAGACTGGAGTAGAAAGTGGAAATTTGGCAGGAAGATAGAATTTGGGGAATGAGAGATGCTTTACAAATTCTAAAGGAATATTAATTTCAATTTAGATGAGTGATGAGCATTTTGAAAGTATAGTTCATGAATATTTTGAATAACAACACTTTTACAACGGGCTGAGAATGTAAATAGAGCATTTTGCATTTCACAAAGAAATTGATTCAAATTAAAAACTAATAAAAGCCACTTTTCATATCATGCAGTCTTTTAGGACACAGGTTTTCAATTGGACTGTTTTGTGTTTTGGTGACTTTAGGGGAGGCTACAATGCTGCATAATAATCTGACTTCATTGGTTGTGGCTTTTGACACAGTTCAAATTTATAGTAAACTATCATTGTCCAATGCAGAGAACAATTGTACATGACACTTAGAAGCTGGGTGTGGAAAAGTAGTGTAAACTCATTCTACTGACTTTCCTGTCAATGAAAAATTGCTCTCTAATGTGTATTTGCAAGTGTTTTCACCAATTTTTCTTTTATACTATTAATGAAGTAGCTTTAAAAAAACTATCCCCAAGACTAGCCTTTGAATCATTCCTCTGAAGGTCTCTTCAGTTTGATTCACTGCTTTTTAAGTTGGTTTGCCTGGTTTGGGGTCCATGAGACAGAAGCTATACTTAAACCAAAATTGCAGTTTTTCACTTTTGGGAAACACATTATATAACACTTTTTACACCTATTGTGAAATCTCGGCTTTAATGAGATAAATTAAAAAGCACCCATTGATTTAGAGAGAATATAGGAGTCACCTCTTTTGTCCAGCTATCAGCTGAGTTAAAACAAAGAATTCTGTTGTTACAACTGAGCTTCTTGATCCAATCTATAACTCTCTGCCTCCTTTTCACGCAGGAAAAGGTACTGATCGTAGTTGCTTTGCATCGCAATACTTACTGCATTCTCCAGGAGTGTTCACTTCTATTTTTTACAAGATAACAATTATTTTGAGGTATTTATCCTCAAAACAAATATTATACAGTAAGTAAGATTTTATTAGAAACTCTCTTAGATATTGCTAAGTGTTTTTTTTTATTTTTGCCCTGGCATTTGGCATTTGGGTACTGTGGTTCTCCTGCCATGTTTTCGTCTGTCTGCGTATTTTCTTATTACAGGCTTGCCTAGGCTCCAGTATTTCTAATGTTAATGCAGGAAATTAATTCCAGTAGTTTTAAAGGAACATCTTGCACTGCGCAAGTACACATATGTATACATATTCAGGGAACTGAGGTGTTTATCTCTGAAGTTTTCGAGACAAACTTAGATGATTAAACTTATTCACTTCTTGGCCCTCATAAATTAATACTCCTATCTTTCTGCAATAATCTTTATCGAGCTTTCTAATTTCTCAGGAATGTTTTATATACTTATTTATTCATGTGTATTATTTCCTTCAGGTTGTTTAGGTTTGCTCTTTTTTTGTAGGCTACTAAAATATGGTGAAGGTCATGTGGTAAGTCACCAGTATGTTTGTGGCTGAGCTACATGTCACATGGAAAAAAGGCATGAGAAGGACAAAGTAATATTGAACTCAAGACAGCCCATAAGAAGAGTCAGAAAGAAAGTGATTGATACAAGCTGTTGCTTCTTGAATTCTGAATTGGTCCATCTGTGTAGCCTGAAGCATTGGAATGAGGTAAAGGAATATTTGAAAAGTTCACATAACTTATTTAAAGCTAAAAATAACTGGTAATGTTAAAAATTAACTGTTTCTTTACACAGACACATCATGCAAGTGATTTCTGTGTGGAAATAAATGTGCAGCTTTGAGGTGAAAGTAGGAAATTGATGCAAATCTCTGATTCAGTAAAGTCAGAGTTCAGATATGCATAGAGTTAGTAACTGACTGATTTTCTGAAATGCTGCAGTGGATGAATTTCAGAGATATTTATTTTCAAATTGAGTTGTCAGTGCACTGCCAATTCATAAAACCAACTCCGCAGTAATATCAGCTCATCACAAAATAAGCTGACAGACTGTACCATATTTTTATAGTGAATCATTTAAACCATGAATCATTCATAGCTTCATACAGGTGCTGAAAATAGTGAAAAACCTGCTGTCATGCTAGACAAGCCTGGCACATGCTTGCCACAAGTGATGGGTTCTTCTTTGCAGAACAGATCAGGTTTTAATCCTATTAGGAAGGAAGAAAGATCAAGAAAGAAAAATATAAAAAGAGCTCTGTTCTCCATCCCTTCCTTTCCTCCTTTCCTTCCCTCCATTTTTAATAATATTATCTTGCCCATTCACAATGGAAAATGGAGGAAAAAATATTTTTATTCGCTATTGCTTTTGTTCCATTGACAGGCAGATATAATCCATGTTGTTCCAAAAAGAGGAAGTCCTGATATAGCGAACATATCAGAGTCCTCATTCTGAATCACTTCCAGAATGTCATTCTGTTGGCGTATGTATTGTAGATAATTAGCTGCATGCACCAAAATAATCCAAGGGATCCGGGCATAAGTACAAAAGGCAGCAGCAAATGATAGGCTCGCATTATAGCTTCTGTAAAATGTGCAGAAAGCCTGTCACAGGGAATTCTGCAGATTGCCTTACTTCCTGCCTTAAAGAAGAGTTGAGAAACAACTTGTAAAGGAAAATTAAAATATCCATATGAACTGAGGTGCGAAAGGCTGAAGGATGGGCCTGGTTAGCAAGCGCTGCATTAGGTGGCTGGTGATGTTCTGGGAATCGCTGGCTCCATGTCAGCACATCTGTAAAATGAGTTAGTGAGCAGGGTGACAGGACGTAGCCATTTCACACATGATTAGGCAGGCTCTCCTTGTCTAGGAGTGCTCACCCCATCCCTGGGGACCTGTTCTGCCTGCCAGTTTGCCTGCCAATCTGTGGCTGGCTCAGACAGACATGTAGGTCAAAAGAGGAAATGCTTTAGGACCATCTTATGTCATCAAGGAGTAAGAGTTTGTGATAAGCATTGCAGGGCTTAACTCTTAAGCACTTAGCTCTCATGTGCTTCAGCATCTCACAAAATGCTCCTCAGTACCTATGCATTGCCTAAAGCAGTCCCCTGAGTAAAGTTGGGAGCAGAGAGGTGCAACAGCAAATGCAGAGAAGCAGACCTCTCTCTTACACCATATTCCTCTTAGGGAATCACTCAACTTGGGATTCACAGCCCCGAACCTCTGCTAGAGCCAGGTGCCTATGCCAAAACCATGAAGCAAACTGTGGGATTCCTTTCTCTCCTTGATCAGCTTGTCAGTGGTGCACTCACTCACTGAGCTCTTGGGGGACGCACAGATCCATTTCCAGCTATCTCATCGCAAGATATAGGGAGGCTTAAGCCTTAAGGTATAGGGAATAAGTAGGTCATGCTCCCAACCCCTCATATTAACGCTGTTCCAGTTTACTTGGTATTGTCAACTATTCATTCAGCCAGGACAAAGGAAGTGGAGAGAAAGAAAGGGAGCAATAGCATGGATCATCTTAGCCTGGAAACTGAGTAATATTGACCAATATTACCATTATTGGTCAGAATGGGGGGGGGGAGACCTGAGGTTTAGAAACTGTGTTTATTGCTATTAATATGTTTCATCTCAAATTAATATGAGAAGGGGTAAAACTGAATCTGGGAGAATGGTCTTCCATGAATGGTGATGAAAAGGGAACTATAACTCCCCACCAAATGTTTTGCGTTGACATTCTCTATAAGGTGACTTCCAACAATTTGTCCTGCGTTGGACTATAAAAGACAAGGCAGGTCAAAAAAATCCTACTTTGTCAATCTGAACAGAGTATATATACAAAGGAGCTGTGGAGCCATTCAGCACAAGCAAGAATAAGGAGCTTCCAAGGATTCCAGGAACTTTGCCGAAAAAAGCCCAATAACTGCCTGCAGTGTTTTGGAGTCCCTAGAGTTAGACAGCAGCTGAGTTTCTGAGATCTGAATGTTGGACTTTAAAGTCTGAAGGCTTTAATGATCTAAAATGTTAATTAGCACACCTGTGTATCTGAATGCAAATGGCCTCTTAATCCCCTAGGCTCTTTCCAGATCTGATTCATAATAATCATGGACTTAGAAAATGGCTGTTTCTTCCTACTGAAAGAAATGTGTCCACTCTGCTCAAATCCAGTTTCTCCCAAGGGAAATTTTGAATGGAGGACTCTCCTCTGATACAGAGCCTGCTTTGAGCTTCCAAAATACCATACTGGTTGCTTATATGCTGGATGCTCTTCTGGTCTTTGGCTCCACAGTTTGTGTGTTCTGATTGGCCATTTGGAAGTGAACTTCTAGGGCTTGGCACAGCAGTTTACCTAATGGCTTTTTTACACATAGATTAACTTCATATCTTTAGTTATTTTGGATTCATTTTCTTTGAATCAATTAGTTAAAAGCCTTTAAAGCTCTGTGCAGATGCATTTTGATTCCAAATATATGTTACTTAATTCAGACTAACTTTCCTTGGAGTTCTTATGTGGACAAACTCTTAAGAAAACTTTATTATTGGGAGACAACTGGGTTGATCCCTCTTTATACTAGCTGGAGAAGGAAGAGGTCAGAAATTGACCATCATTTTACAAGGGAAACGTTTAAATTTTTCATAGGTATTTTCCCCCCTTTTTATTTAGAATCATCTGCTGGTAGTAGGTCATGCAGTGAAGGTAATTGTAGTCTAGTACTAATACATAGGTGCTCAAATTGTAGAATATGATTTTGTAGGAACTTAGGGTTTATCCTCATGCATCAGGTAACTGATGAACATATGTTATTCAGTTGCCACTGTGGAACACTTCTCCACTGAAAGGAGAAGGATGAACAAATCCTGCTGTCGCTTGATATCTCCAAATGATTTAAATAATAATAATAAGACAAATATAATGACTCATTAACGTGTTGTGTCAGATTGTTATTGGGGATACTAATTATTTTTCCAAATCTCTGTTTTATCACAAATTTTTATATTAGCCAACTTGCAGAAAATAATTGTTTTAATGTGCTCACGGGGATTCACTATTTAGACGGACAAGCAAAATTTAAAATTCATTACTTCAGACTGAGACCCTTCTGATCTGATCATGACAGCACTGGTCTGTACAGAGTATATTCACCTAATAAGGGATTGTCCCTACTGTAAATAACCTGTGACCAAAACAAGATGAATGAGGATTTTTCATTACAGTGAAAGAGGAATTAGGTGATTTACTCAATGTCACAAATAAAGCTAATAGCAGAGAAAGGAACTAAATCCAAATTTAAATCTCCTAAGCACATGGCAGACATTGTGGCCAAAAATCTGATCTTGGAAATGTTTTGTATTTGAAAATGACTTATATCCTAATCATTATCATTGTAAAGAACATTTAAATAGGTATCTGTGTATAATTAACATTACATTTGCCAAAAACATCTTTTATTACTGATACCATTTTGAAGGTCCTTTTTTAAATTCCAGCCATATGTCTTAACATGGTAATGAATTCCATGGTGAAGAAATATTGATTTGGGATTGCTTTATCATTCATTGTTGCCCTCTTTTACTTGAGTAATTTGACCTGCCTCATTCAGATACGTTTAGCTGTTTGCTTGGCTTTTTAATATATCCTTATTCTTCATAATCTGAATCCTGATGCAGTACTAAACATAATTCTTGAAATTCTCTGGAATTGCTCCCTAGTAGCAATTAGATGATTTCTCCATCAGTAAAAAATGAGCAATTTTCCCCAAAGACAGACACATCATTATTCAAAGCATGTCATTGTATATTATACCTGGCCTTCTCCTGGCAGAGTAAGCTGTCTAAGTGATCTCATTATCTAGCAGATTTGGGACCTTGGTAGTGTCAGTGTGAACTGATCAAAGGCAATTAGGAAGGACAGGCTGAGAAGTCAAGGAAGGAGTGTTGCCCTTTGCAGAAAAGAGCAGTGGGACTGCCTGGAGTTCTGCCTAGGAATGGATGCCGAGCCTGCTGAGAGCTCATGGGTTGGAATTAGAAGGAATACAACATAGGTGACATTGTTGTGGGTTTCTCCTGCAGACTTCCTGTTCAGGAAGAACTAGATGAAACCTTCTTTACACAACTGGAAGAATCTTCATGTCCATAGGCCTTGGTCTTCATGGGGGACTTTAACCACCTGAGTATCTGCCATTAGGTTTCTGGAGTGCATCAGTAACAACGTCTTAACACAGAAGATTAAGGAGCCAATGAGGGGAGGTACTCTGCTGGACCTAATACTTGCAAACAAGGAATAATCAGTTGGAGATGTGAAGGCTGGGGGCCACTTTTGGTACAATAACCATGTAATGGTGGAGATCAGTGTCCTGAGAGAAGGAAGTAAGCTAAATAGCAGAACAAACAGACAGCCTTTTCAGGGACCTGCTTGGAAGAATCCTATGAAAGACAGTCCTGGAGGGAGGAGGGGTCCAGTTGAGCTCATTTTTTATAAAGGATCACCTCCTTTAATCTCAGTAATGATCCATCCTGATGAGACAAAATCGAAAAGTAGCAGGAGGCCTGAATGAATAAGAAAGGAGCTCCTGACTAAACTTACACTTGAAGTACACATGAAGTGGAAGCAGGATCAAGTCACCTAAGAAGAATACATAAACACTGTCTGAATGTGCAGGGATGGGTTTTGGAAAGCCTTAGTCTTTACTGGTAAGATTTGCCTTCAGGAATTTCAGGTCCCTGAGACCAGTGAAAAAGTCTGGAGCAAGGAAGACTTACCCTTGGTGGAGGAGGATCAGGCTGGAGAACACTTAAACAAATTGAACATACACAATACCATGAAACCTGAGGTGATACACGTATAGTTGGTGGATGTCAAGGCAAGGCCAATCTCTAATATCTTGAAAAGGGTCTAGCAGTCAGCAGAGGTTCCCTAGGACTGGATGAAAGAAAATGTCACTCCTACCTTCAAAAAGGGAAAGAAGGAGTGTCTGGGAAATTACAGGCCAGCCAGCCTCATGTGGGTCCGTAGAAGGTGTCAGAAAAAAAAAAAATCAGAAAAAAACTTCCAAACTTATTAAGGACAAGGGTGGTTGGGAGTGGTCAATATGGATTTACAAAGGCGAAATCATGCCTAACTAACTTGACAACCTGCTACAATGAGACACCTGAGGAAGAGATGATGGGCGAGTCCAGTAGCTCTCACCTTTGGATCCTCACCTGTTTTATGTGAGTGCCAAAGAGCTGCATTTAATTTGCCAAGAAATATATTTCCCACATTTTTATTAGCTGAGTACGTAACTTATTAGCTCTTGTACAATTACAGTATCTTTGGTTTTCTCAGTGCATGTAGAGTGAGCAATATTTTTTGTTACCTGTCTCCCCAAGCAAAGGCAAATCTCTTTGATGGCTGCCACTGAGATGCAATTACCTCAAACCAAAGAGATGTGTATCCCTTGGCTATACCCTGCAGGTAGCCAGTGCATTTGCATTACACCAGACTAGAATGAGGATAGAAGGAAACTGAGAAAGTGTAAATAAAGAAGCCAGGTACTAATGCTGGGTTTAAGAAACACTGTATCTAAGAAACTCCAGTAATTAGGGGGATCTTTCAGAAACATGAGAAACTTGGTGAGTCCAAACAGCAAGCACACACTTTTCTCTACCTGAGGCTTAAAAGGGGGACCAGTCAGCAAAGAAAGAAACCAATGAGATGGGAAAGAGCAAAAGTGTGCTCTATGGAAAAAGCCACCTGGGAAAATTCTTGACTTCTTGGAAGTGTCTGTCTTTATTTCAAACGAAATTGAGGATGACAAGAAGAAGAAATGTGTGCTGACATTTATTATCTTGAATAGACTTCCACAGTTCCTGTCCTGGCTCCAAAAGACTGAAGGTCTTTTTGGAATCCACACAAAAGCTGCTATCCATTGGCTTCTAGTATCTGTAGTATCTGAGTCTTGAATTACAAACCCAGGTAGCATAGAAAGCTGAAGGGAACATTAAATAAGAAATTTTTACTTGTAGAAGGAAGGAATATCTTCCTTAGACCAGCAGTAGTCTAAAGCGGAGTGAACCCACAGACTCTGTGCACTTGAAGTTTTTGAAAAACTAAAGAAAGCAACAGTGTTTCTGTGTGAACAGAGCAAAGCAAGCTGCAGCATTTGTACACTGTACCACATGCACTTCTCCCTTTATATTGGAAAAGGAATCAGTTGATTTAGTTCATAAAAGCACATTTTGCCTGAGCTCACAACTCAGAAGATTCTTATTCTGGGAAATGACGAATTGTATTGTAATCTAGTTATCCTTTACTTCCACACTGTCAGGAAGTCTTCTGGAAAACAATCGAAGAGTAGTTCTTGGCTGTGGTTTGAGTCTGTAATTTGATCTCCATCTCTTACCTTAGGAGTTTTTGAAGGATTCTTTTATAAAGTCCTCATTGTTCACTTATTTTTCATGTTTTCATGGCAGTGCTTTCCTACTTTCTATTGCATTTTTACTTCCATTGTTTTATGCTAGGTCTGGCTTTTACTTTTTCTTTCTTTTTTCTTTCTCTTGCCTGTCTCTAAAGTATTTTAGGGAGGGGGTGTTTGTTTCTTCAGTACCTTTAGCAGAGTTAATAGATCTTACAGGTATATCTACGTCTTGACAACTGTGTCAGCACAATTGTACATGGCAATTTGGTCTTTAGGATGTGGTCATGTGAACTATCCATCTGGGTATGCACCAAGACTAACAACTCTCGATCTGATCAGTGTTTTGACTGGCTGTCTGCTGCTTTGCTGATAGCAAACAGAATATGAAAAAGGGTAAGAGAAAACCCAGAGTTACCAGAGAAACTTCCCCCAGGAAATTGTCTCCTAATTATCCCTTCAACTGTAATGGTCAAAATGGAAATTGTGAAAGCTAGTTCTCTTGTTGCCAGTATATTAAAGCAAACAAGCAAATAAACAAAACCCAACCAACCAAAACAAAAAAAACCCCAAACCCCTATAATGGTGTAAACATTTGAAGTATCAGTGTTTCAGTGTTGGAGTTTTCATGCTGTGCTGCTATAAAATGATATAAAATAGGCATTTCCATGATCTAAACATCTAATTCAAAAATTCGAATTTTTTTCTCATTAAAACAGTGTAATAAGATGGTCTGTCGGATTTTTTAATTCTATTCCTGAAACAATTTTTTTAAAAATGTTGTCCAGTTTCACAAACATTTTAAATTTGTCAGACCTGAATAAAGCAATGCAATCTGGGTCTGCAAGCATTTTCTTCTGACCAGCCTCATTAATTTTTTCAGTATCATTATTAAGTGGCTTTGAAAAAAAGTGCAACACAACAGAACTGTGGCAACAGTTTGCACATTTAATGTATGTTGTTCTTTATTTTATCCTCTCATTGGAAAACACACCTTCATATGCCAAAAGGCAATCACACTATAGTTTCATTAGTTATTTGAGATAGGGTGGGACACTAAACACAGTAAACTTTTAATTTCTTTTTTCATCCCTTCCCCAGTCTCTGCTGGATTATCTGCTACCTATTATGTGAATATTGATATCCATAGCAGTTCCCTCACACTGCATAGCCAAAACTGTCCACGGTAGTTAAGGATGTAGCAGTTTAGGGACTGCTGTTGGGATGCTCTACATCCAGAAAGGCATGGACCATGTTCTGATGGTAACAGAATGGCTCTGCTGTAAGGCAGGTTTTGTCCCAGCAAGTGACATGCCAGAGGGCTTAGAGGACTCCTCACAGTGAATCTACCCCATCTAACTTACCTACATCTGCTCTGAAGCATTGTCCCTGTGTTTGTAGATCACCTTGCTATATTAGAAGTCAATAAAAGTAATAGTTTATGATTTAGCTTTTCCACCACTTTCTTAGAGACTTGGAAGAATAAAAAATTACATCAGTACAAAGATGACTATTACATACCTGAGGACACCTTCTGCCCTGACAGTTGGCAAGTGTGGCTCAGTCTTTGTAAGCATCTTACCTGAGAACTTGTTTACAAAATTTCTGAAGGGAAAAATCCAGACATAGGGTCTAAAAAGCAGTAGATGTGCCTTTTTCTGCTACCAGATGAGGAAGAATGGCAGCTGAGTGCTGGCTCATGGATACCCCAGCCTCATGGATCCTTGCAGCAGCAGAGGGCAAAGTCTCATAGGCAGATCCCAGAGCTTCTTTTCATCAAGGTCAGAGAGCTTTCTCTTTCTATCTTCACACAAACCTGCTGCAACAAATGTCCATGTCACATGGACACAGCCCATGTCAATTAGTCCATTTGAACTGGAACATGCAGTATTTTATTGTGACTTTGCTGAAATGACCCTTCTCAGTAAGTGCTGAAAAACTGAGCCCTCTTAGAGCTGGAAAACCTTACTCTACTTGGACGTTTAAAAATGTGCTTAAAAATAGTCTGGGAATGATTTATAACGCTGACTGGACCAAGTACATTTCAATACTAATGCATAAATCTTCTAACAAATAAGCTATCTACAGAGCTATAGGCAGAAAGGGGTGTCTTCCTTCACTAAAATGAAAATATGTTTGGAACGATGCCTATAGTTAAATCTTGTTCACACTTTGATCTCATGTGAAGACTTTTTATAGTCTTTATTATCCTTGACTTTGAAAACTCCTCGTATGTGCTTTAAAAAGACTAATAACAAAACTTGATTACAAGATTCTGGGAAGGAACATGTACTGTGGCAATGCTGAAGAGTCATTTCATTGTAATAACATGAAACAAAGATTATTATGGTAAAGAAAACAATATTATACTTGCAACCACTGACTGAATCTGTTCTACTGTGAAGGTTCTGTTTATTGCTGCAGTTTCTCTCTGTTCCTTTCTCTGCCTGCTGTATTTCTCGCTGCCATTTTAGAAAAAAAACCTTGGCATATCCTCAGTGGCTGCTGGTACCTTTAAAATATTTTCATACAATGTATTTAATATGAATCTAAAAATATGTACAGAGACATCTTAAAGGTATTTAAATATTCCACTCTGAAGATGATACATAACTTGTGTTGATATGTACACAAAAACTCTGTACTTAAACACAGTTTTTCTCACTAATTTTCCATAATTTGATACTGACCCAAACACATAACATTAACCATTTACATGCTCCAGAGTGTGCCTTTCAATCTACTCAGTTATGTAAATCTAGTTATCTTCACAGTGGGAGCTGTACATCTGAAATCATTCTTTATCTTTCATAAATTCAGGCCATGTTTCTACCTGTTTATCCCGTTTGTGATTTTATGGAGCAATTAGTCTGCCAAATACAGTTTTTAAAAAAAAAAAAGGTTTATTCATTTATCCTAAGTAACCTTTGTGAAGTTGTTTTCATATAGCTCATTCTAAAGATTAAATGGCTGGTAATGAACTTGCCTGCAAATATGAATTATAACCCTACATATTAGCACTACCTAAAATAGTTACAGCACACAAGAAGCAAATGTGGAGAAATAATCCTCTGTCAACATAATTTATTTTTCAGACTCTAACAAGGCTGAAAAAATTAACTGACTAAATGGGGGACCATGCACTTCCTTATATGCCTGTCATTGTCTCTGGGCTGATGGGATTCCTGCTTCAGTCACCTTATCTTAACCTGAAACGTACCGTGCAGAGAAGTTCAGAAGGGCAGAAACCATATTGGTGTAAATACAAGAAACAGGGCCTGATTCTCCTTTACTTTTTGATCTACCTATGCGGTATAAAGTATAATTATAACTATAAAGGTGCATAAAGGAAGTACAAAGCACTTGCAAGTGGGCATTATCACATTTTAAACAAAGATTTAGATCCATTTGTGCGATTAAACAGTTTAGTGATGCCATAGTATATGTAGCTGGCAGGTCTGGAGAACTACTGTTTTATTAAGTCACTTGCATTTTTAGATCTGGTATCTTTTTCGTCCCCTTTTCTTGGAGCTGTAATAACAGGAAAACTCTCCAAGAATGCTGACTTAGGATCTAGTTCAAAAGAATCGGGGAGCCTGGTTTTAAGATCTTGGAGAACATATTTCAGCTTTCACATCTTACTGGTTCCCCTTCTTTTTCTATAACCTGTTTTTTCTCCATACTAAATATTTTCATTTCTTTATTCCTTTGTTCCTTTATAAATCTCTTCCGTGATATCTACAGCTGAATCCCATATATATAAACACACATACTTTATAATATAAATATTTAACAATAATGTTAAACACTATAAATGTCTAAAGACTATCTAGATAAACACTTATATTTATACAAATATAAATTATATAATATACAAATATATGCATTTAAGTATTTCTATAAATCTGAAGCATATGCAAATATTCTATTGTTAAGATAAATATCATATATAAACTCTATATGCATAAGCACTTTATACATACACCTTTGCTATTGGTTTCATCTTCAAGAGACTGATTCTTTCCCAGAATCTACTCACTCTTATTGCTGATTATTTAAATCATTTATTGAATGTCTATGCATATTTTATAAACTCTGTTCTGAGAGCACTCCTGAACTCCCTCCTGCTTCTTTTGAGCTACACTCTGCAGCCCTCCCCTGTGCTCTGCGTCGTGGTCAACCTCAGAAAACACTGGTCTTCAAAAATACTGATCCCCAGAAATGCAGACATAAACCTGTATATTAAGTAATCTAATGTCTTCCTTACTTGACCATATTTTTAGAAATAAGGAGGCATCAGCAGCTGCATCTCCAGTTTTTATAACGTGACTGTAGCTGTCCCTTCCTGCATGTTAATGAAGACAAGCAGAGGAGAAAGGAGCCCAGTTTTGCAATCATATTGATAATCTGGCAAGTTTTGTATAGTCTACCCACTTTTTAGGTCTGTCTTATTTTGGTGAACACCTGTAAAATCCGGTTGTAGAAAAATATTTAATACCTTCTTTTCCTCCCTCAATATTTTACCTTGTAGGCAATGGATAAAATT
>JAOXJM010000023.1:36218423-36273002 GCA_026413425.1 Tringa solitaria | reverse complement strand
TTACTGCAATGAGAAAAAGCTCTAATCTAATGGCTCTGTAGTCATCCTCTTTGTCCTTGCTATCTATTCACATTCTGCTGGTACCTGCAACCTCTGGCAACATGATAAAATCCACTGCACTTCTTATGTCTTCTTCCAAAAACTATCAATTACAGTGGTGAGTGTTGTTTGCTACAGGACATACATGTTCATGTCCTACTTTTTGAGGCTACCAGCTTCCCATTACAGGTCCCTTCACTAGGAATATTTTAAATTCTGTATAATCTCATTTTCAAGATCATAATCTGCACTCCCTAAACATCACTCTGGATCATTATTTGCCTTTTCTTCAGTATCTCTGACTTGTTTTGTAAGAAATGAACAATTCTTCATTTCCAGGAATACCTCTTGTGATTTGACCAAGGTCATATCCACGATCTGACTTTTTTTTGCAAAGACTCAGCCTCTAGTAGTGTAAGAAAGACTTTTCACCTCAGATCCATCAAAGCCTCCTCAGTTGTTCATGTCCTTTGGCCCATTTTGAAAATGTGTCATTCCTGTTTCAGGTATTCGTGAAATAGATTAGTGTTCAGCATTACAGTTGACTGCTTTTACTGCCTTAAGGTACTTAAAACATTAAGTTTGTCACAACTAAAGGCACTTCCTGGCTGTTAATTCTTTTTGACTAACACATGTTTCTTGCGGATAAAGGTGTGCTCCAGCTGTATTTCACCTCTGGTAGCATTACAAACCACTGCCTTCTCCACATACTTTCTTGATGTGTTTTATTCCCAGTGTCACATATTGGTCAACAATCACTCCTAGCCTATAACTCTAATAAAGGGCTGCTCCAATCAGTGTCTTTATATCTGACAACTTGGTCCTATGAAAGATTTCTGGTTTCAGACCCCCATAGAAGGATAGTTCCCTACACAATCTTAATCATAGCACTGAACCAACATGTGTATTAGAATCTGTGGTAGCCATACAGTGGGACGCTTCTTTGTCATTAATCTGAATACAGAATGGTACTCTCTAAACATTCCTCACCTGCATCTCATAATTTCCTAACTTAAGAGTTAAGAAACTCTTAAGAAAGAAGAGTATTGAGAGAGACCACCATAGTAATTTTGAAATATGTTTAAATTAAGTTTGAAGTAGGTTAAAATTACAGTGATACAGTGAAAACATTAAATTAAAGGAGTTATAAGGAAAATAGTGTCTGAAATTATTAGGAAAGCTGTGGAAAATAAAACAGTCCACTGTATGACACTGTCATGTACTCATATATTGTTTACCGACTGCAGTACACAAGACAATAAAACTAGAAAGGTAGAGCAAGAGATTATGAGCATGATGCTGAGTACAGAGCAGTTTCTCTCCCTTGGGAAAGAAATCAGTGGCAAACACAGTAATAGCAAATTATGCATGGTAAGGGAATAGGAAAGGAAAAAAATAATTTAGAATTTCTCCCAGCCCTAAGATTACAGAACAAATTTTTTAGGCAGCGGATATAAAACCAACAAAAGAAAAAGTATTTTCCAAGCAAGATAAAATTTCAGCAAGCCACCACAACTCAATTTTTAAGATCTGAAAGTCTAAGTGAGATCAGAAGAAGATTTGACATATTCACAGATAAGTAAATTAATAGCTGGCTATTAAATATGACCATCTGGGTGCAGCCTTTGGTTAGGACTGCTCTTCATTTACACTTAGAATCATAGAATAGTATCATAAAATGGTTTGGGTTGGAAAGGACCTTAAAGATCATTCAGTTCCAAGCCCCCTGCCGTGAGCAGGGACACTCCCACTGGACCAGGTTGCTCAAAGCCCCATCCAGCCTAGCCCTGAACACTTCCAGGGATGGGGCATCCACAACTTCTCTGGGCAACCTGTTCCAGTGCCTCACCACCTTCACATTAAATAATTTCTACCTAATATCTAACCTAAATCTACCCTCTTTCAGCTTAAACCATTACCCCTTGTCCTATCACTATACCCCCTGATAAAAAGTCCCTCCCCTTCTCTCCTGTAGGCCCCCTTTAGGTACTAAGTACTGAAAGGCCATTATAAGATCTCTGCAGAAACTTCTCTTCTCCAGGCTGAACAACCTCAACTCTCTCAGACTGTTCTTCATAGGAGAGGTGCTCCAGCTCTCTGATCATCTTCGTGGCCCCTCACTGGACTAATTCCAACAGGTCCATGTCCTTCCTGTTCTGAGGACTCCAAAGCTGGACACAGTACTCCAGGAGAGGTCTCATGAGAGCAGAGTAGAGAGGCAGAATCACCTCCCTCAACCTGCTGACCACGTTCTTTTGATGCAGCCGAGGATGCAGTTGGCTTTCTGGGCTGCCAGTGCACATTGCCAACTCATGTTGAGCTTCTCATCAACCTCATCATGTGTATCAGAAGAACTGTCTTCTTATTGCCAAACTAATTTTTTCTAGAGATCAGTGGTCTTCATGATCTAAGAAACACTTGGTCTGAATGTGGACCAAGGAGCTAAGCATCTTGCTGAGCTTGTTCACATACTTGCAGACCAGTGTTGTTGCATCACTGTTGTGAGACTTGTGGGGTACCATCACAGGCTTTTCAATTACAGGAAAACTGTCCACCCCCTGAAGAAATTACTGGTTGAGACTCTGCAATTGACCATTTATACAGTTTTATTAGTCCGACTGAGGTGCAAATACAGACAAAAAATGAAAAACGAAAGATATTTTATATGGAAAACCCCTTTGCCAGTTCTCCCATGGCTGAATACACATTATTTAATAAACTTGCAGCAGCAAACAGGCAAGGGTTTAATTTAGAAAATTATTTACGGTGTATTATATCTAAAGGAAGGATTCTAATGTTATGCTTTGATATAAATACTCTTTCAAATTCCAAAAGTAATGCATATAGAATTTAGCACATAATCAACATTTAATTGGGATAAATATATTCAGGATTAATTATTATGACAGTTTTGTTTTAATGCATACTTATAAGTTTTAAAGGAAATCGTTGTCTAATTTTCACATTGTTATTATCTTTTGCTTTTCCCAGTAGTAGGCTCAATGTAGCATAAACAGACATTTTCTTTTTCCAAATTTTGAAATTAAAAGTGGGGGCTTTTTCTTACCTACTCAGTTACATATTGTAGAAATGTCAGAGAAGATACTGATGTGTTAAGGAAATGACATAAACATAACTTTGTAATTATATAGTCAATACCAGTTACTGTGTTTTTTTATTTTGATTATGATATGCACAACTGATTATCTTCTGAGTAAGCTCAAGTCTAGCTGAGTGCTCAGTCCCTGGATGAACATATAAACATAGCATATGCATACAAGATACTTTTGGGCTCCTGTACATACAGGAATAATGTCTTGGCTCCAAGCCTTGGTTGACCACATGTCCTATCTGTATATACTCTGATCTATACAGTGGTTGATTAAAGGAACTGGAGCTTCATACAAACATAATTAAGAACTTCTTTTGTTGGTTTTCCTTCTTTTTAAGCTACCTTTTGGAGGAAATATGAATATAACAGTGACTTCTCTCAGCTCTACTGCGTGAGGATAATTGCAGACTAAAGTACACTTTTCTCTGTAACTTCTTCAGCATTTATGTTAGTACTGCTCTCAACACACCCCTGAACAAGGGACAGGGACACAAATCTTATTACAAGAGCAATAAACAACTGATCTGCAGATGTAATCTGTATTCCCACATTAGGCAAATATGCAGTTTGCTATGGTTGCTTTGAAAACATTCCAGATAATACTGAGAAGGATTTGTTCAACCTCACCTGTTGTTAAGCTGTTAAACTGAAAATACAGCAATCTTTTCTATGCATCCGGTTCTTTAATCAAAATTCCTCATCGAACAGTAGGCCTTAAAGAAATTTCCATCTTGTTTTAATATTTTTATTACATCAACATCCCTTTTGGAACTGAGCGATACTGAAAATCTGTAGACCTTTAATTTCAAAATAGACTTCACCACAGAGACAGCTGGATTTAGTTTAACACCAGCTCTTAAATGTTTCAACTACACTTACTTCTGAGCTCTGACTCTGAAGCATATGATGTCCAACAGCACCTTATTTCCAAAGCCCCTAATTCGGCAAAAACAGCTCCTATTGGTCTCCTTTTCATGTTTCCCTTTCTCAACATCATGCTCTCCTTGCGTTTTCAGGCTCAGGCAGCTGTCAGAAACAACACCCTGTCAGGCAGTTCTTTATAACCAGTGACATGGTGGTTGTGACTCATGTGACATTTTTTAACATGAGTACCACATGGGCGTAAACTGGCAATAATACAGCCTTTCAAAAGTTACTTTGGAAGTTAATAGATATTCCTTCACAACTACATTATGATTTTTTGACCAGAAAGTGAACTATGAAAGATTTAACTCTGTGGAAAGCAATGGGCGTGGCTGTTGACAAGCAGTCTGCTAACCTAAAGTTAGTACACTTCCCTTAAGGATATCAGAAGATGTAATGTTTGTTCATTGGGCATATTGGATTTATTAAAGCTGCTTCTATTTTTAAGCTCTAAAGTATGAAAACACCTACCATGGAGTAGCTTCAGTCCGAAGGATTCTGAAAAAAGGAGAAAGCACTGGACTTGTGGAAAGAATGAAAGAAATGCTGGGAGTGGGTAAAAAGCATGCTAACATGTTCCAGTTCCAACCCTCATGGAAAGCAAAGATATCTCTAACCCATTTTTATTTTTTTGCTCAGAGGTGGAGGAAAGGAAAATTGGAAAATAGCTGAAAAAAGACTTCTAAAAGACAGGCTACTCCATACCCTTGAGATACTCAGAAAACACTTCCAGTTATCCTAGGATATTGTATAACTAAGAAAAGGCAGTGGCCTTTTACCATGCTGGGTGGTCAGTTCTCTCCCTATCTCTCCTGATGAATTATACTTGCTGTAATCACATTCCTCTCTAATTTTTTTTTCCAAATTACTTGGAGAGCAAGGGTGCTTCTCTGTATAAACAGGAGTGGTAGAAGCTTGAGCAGAAACCTCTAACGAAGGAGCAATGGGGAGGGATTGCTGTGCTAGAATTCTGCTCCTTACCCAAGTAATAAACAGCTCATTGCTACTCTGTGCTGCTCCTCTTGGGATACATCGAATATCTCATAGAAAACTGGGTGCAGGAACAAGCTATCACACAGTCAACACAAAGACGCTGTCTGCTACCACGGAAGAGCCCTGGCATTCCAGAAAACCCCTCCCTATCCTATGTCACGTTCCTGCTCTCGTGCAAGACCTTTGTGACAAGGACCCTGTACCAGGCTGAACACTTGGCAAAATAGTACCTAAACTCTGCATGGAATGTTTTTATTTAATTTGATTATTTAGGTAACTGCAAAATCACATGAAGTCCCACAGCCTGTCTTTTGCTTCATTTGTATCATGCTGCTTTTTGATCTACTTACAACTATCTAAAATGTTTTCCTGTATAGTATATCTTTTAAGAAGTGGTGCCCTTATTGATTCACCTACTGTCTGAATAAAGAATTTTCTTAGACACAATGGCACAACATGGCACATAAGTCAGCTATTACAGACACTCGCTCTTGACTTAATTAGCAGACTGGCATGGTTGCTTTTCTTCTAGCTTTCAAAGAGGAAAGCTACCATGAAAAGGATTATTTGATATGACATATGCAAAATGTCATCTACAGAATCAGTTCTGAAAAGATGTGGCCCTTGTCAATGCTGAAAGAGAAAAAAAATTATTTAACTCTTCCCCTCAAAAATTAATACAAAAGTGGAAAAGAAAATACAGATAAAAAGTAAGTCCAGCTCAATGATCAGTTGCCATTCCTGCATCAGTAAACTAAAGAGACAGCAGGAAGTAATGTGTAGAAAGAACTTCATAAAGCTTAAGAAATACAAAAGGTTTGCCAAAACATACAGTCAGTGAAAGGAGAAAGTCCAGAAAAATAAAGATGACCTGAGAAGAACAGATAAGAGCTCAGTTACTGTAAAATATCTTGGAAGTCAGTGAAACGCATCAGTCCCTGATAATAAAGAGGGCAGCAATGAGCATCTGGTTAAGGAAAGTAGTGATGGGAAGCACTGCAGGATGCCAGACAGGAATCTGAGTTTATAATACCATAGGGTCAAGACACAATTATAGATGGATCATTACATGTAAAGTGCGCTCCATATCAGAGTATACTTTTGATGTGAAAGGAATAAATGTGTTTTCTGGTAACAGAAGGATGTGGAAACCATTTTTCTTTAGGCAGGGAAAGCCACATAAGCTGTGTAAATATAAAAGGGGCCCTCTAGAAATTATCTCTGACTGAAATGGCTAAATCACCAGTGCTTCCCTGCCCTAATGTTTGGAAAGTTTCTGGATATCTCTCTAACCCCAAGATATGTTTCAGGGTCTGGGCACCTCCTGGGCATGTGTCTCCTGGTGGGAAGCAGAGGCAACTGCGGCTGCTGTCCTCACAAAACTTTAAAGCATCAACATCTTTCAGCACAAACCCAAATGCTCTCATGCTAAGTTATGACAGAACAAGTCCCAAAGCCAACTGGAACAAAAACATCTTAATGGCAGTTAGGAAGCCAGGCAAGCTGAGATATGATCAGCCCTTGTTGAAAACTCAGTTTGAAAGCCCTAGTGCTTACAATGTCAAAGAAAAATATTTTCAAACCTAGCTAATGTCTCTTCTATCTGGCGATCACTTATGACAAATAAAATTGGACTGCAAAAATGGCTACATAACAGCATCTGGACTCTCTTTTGTGGAGGGAGTAAGGTTCAGCATGCAGTTCAGAAAAGCAATGGCTTCTTTGGCTTTAAGAGAGTATGAATAGTAAGAGCATCAAGTGCTTGAAGGCCTTTCTAGAACGCAGGTTACTGTACTCATCTGTTAATTTTAATATTTTTAATAAGCATTAATGTTTGGCCAAGGAACTTGGTCCATTTCATTTTCTTAGGTGCTACAGAAATGCATGAGACACAGAAGCATTATAGTATAAAGGAATATTCATGATTATTCTGCACTTCTCCCTTCATAACATAGGGTACAAAACTTCACACAGAGATTTTTGCATGAAATCTAAAAATCAGGAGAAAAATATGCAACACATTTTTAGGCAGAGTTTGATCTGAAGGTATGTCATGGAGAACTTTCCCGTTCTTGAATGTAACACAAGCTACAAGCGAGTCTGAAAGGCAGGCAAAGGACAAGAGCAAGAACAGAGAGAGGGGAATAACATGGGAGTAAGTGATAAAATCCAGCTGTTAGAGAACCAGAGTGTGGATAGTCTAAGGGGTCATAATCTCAAAATTATTTTACTTGCTAAATAAATATCAGCTGCAGTTGAAAATTTGGCAAATACATATGCTGAAACAAAGAAGTAGCCAGGGAAGCAAGATGATGCTGGATGCTACAGCAAGAATTAACTAGGCACAACAGGATGGAATTAAACTGATAAATTAAAGAAGGTTGTGAAGCTTCAGAAGCTGTTTAAATCTGTTGCTTTGGACACTTAAAATAGGACAGTGTGATGTTTCATACTCCCTGCTGGGAGGGTAAGAATACGGAATAGGTGACCTAGTAAATCTTTTCTCTGTGAAGCTCTGCCATAGTTTTTAGGTGATTGTCCTGTCTCAGTTTGACAGTATTCAATCCAGCATGTCACTTCAGGAGTTTGTGAAACACCATACACTCTTTGCTCAGAGCAGCTGACAACTAACGAAGAAAGACTTTATTGGCAAATGACGACCATATTCAAATAAAGCCAACCTTGTTATATAGCATCCAGAAAACTAGTTACAGGAACTAGTATTTCAGTAACATGCTAGGAAGATTTTTTAAAGAAAATTTTCAACAAATCTTCTCTATCCATTCAACATGTCTTCAGCATCTGCAATGGAAATATTCCTTATACACTCTAATAATTTTCACAGCAGAAAAAGCCCGTGAGACTGCAACATTGGCATCTAGAGGTGCTATTTTTCACCTATTGCTTGCCACCCGTTTCATACACTCACAAAATATTCAAGAGATTGTGATGTAATTTGTGTCTACAGAAATGCTACCTTGAGTTCACTCCAAAGGCATGTTGTATAGGTTGTATTCTCCTGCTTAAAAAAAACCTAACCATTATGCTCTCATAACAGCAATTGGGTTTTAGTAAGGGACTTGAACAAAATAATGATGATGGACTTGCTTGGTTATCATATGAATAGCTTGCCTTAAAAAAAATAGTCAGACAGATTCTTGGCCCACATTCCAAAACTTGACAAACAGACTCCCGTTGACTTCACTGGGTTTTGGATTATACCCACTGCCATCAAGATGAAAAATTGCAGGCACTTTAAGGTTCTGGATGGATTGAAAGACTAGATTTATTATCCCTCTAAGGGCATATCTGGAGGAAATTAGTATGCAATATATTGCTATACACAAGCAACCTCACATTCAAATTCAGGATCTGGTATGTTGGTAAAAATATAATTTAATAGAAACCTTCATAGTTCTTATTAGCTCTGTTTAGTTCTGAAATCAACTACTTTGTAAAGTGAGTTTGAACTTTATATTTACATAAACAACTGAATGAGCTGTTATCCACAAATAATCTTCCAGACAGATAGAAGATAAAAGAGAACAGGAGTGAAAGCAAGAACCATTAATAGCATGTGGTTATCAGCAAGATATTTTTTGATATCAATCTTCTGCTGGGCATACACTTTGGTTGATTTGCAAAATGTTGTCAAAAGAGAATTTAGCTACTGGGTGATTCTCCATAGCACTGTGAAGTACAATACATGAAATTATATATTTGCAGAAAAAGAGGCTGAACCTAAGACATCCCATACCAGCATATTCAACATGGGTAGTTGAGGGGAAGATGAATATGAAAGCATGAAACACTGGTGATCTGCAGAACAAGGAATTATCCATGCTGCAAATAAGTCACCTTATGAAAGTGAAGGTATATTATAAATATGAATTTCTTTGTAACATAAGAAGACTGCCCATAGAAAAATGGGGGAAATAAGAACTAATTTCTGTCAAGCCTGACACAGAGGAGGGCTGGATGCGTGAGTATATTTCCGTGCTTCAAGCCACCAAAGGAAGAAGCAGAGTAAAAGAAAAAGCAACTTCTACAGTCAATGGTGCAAACATGTATTACAGACACCACTATGTAGAAAAAATAATCCCAGTCTTCAAAAACACATATTTGCCAAAGTAACTATAGTCACTAGCCGAGTTGACAGAGTGAATTGCTTCAGTTCTTTGTGGAAAAGACCAACATTATTTTTCTCTCTGTAAGAAATATATTTTCAGGGTAGGATTACAGTGTCTGGTGTGTGACTCTCCATGTCCAGATCCACAGAGGTGGTAGCATTGATTAGATTAATCCTCAAACTCTGGAGGCGCAGGTTTTGCAGGCTCTGGAACAACTTTTGGGGAAGAGTGGGTGCACTGTAGTTTATGCCAGAAGTTTGTCCTTTACTTCTGTAAAACAAGTCATAGGTGTAGTCCTGGTCCTTAGAAAAATTCAGGGAATAAAGCAACAGATGTGAAGATAATAGGAGTTGATATTAGAAGGTGTTACTACAGCTCTACTATTTCTACCCAGCACATGGGACAGGCTGACTGAGCAACTAAATAGGCTGCCTCAAAGACTTGCTACAAGCCCCATGGGATCAGGGCTACATGAATATCTGAATTTTCTGTTTATCAGCTAAGCAACAGCAAGAAATTGCATTAGGTCAAACTGAATTGTTTGAGGTTCTTTGGCTCTTCTTGTTTTGTTTCTTTTACACTTTTTTTCCTAATCTGTTGATCAGTCTTAAAATGAAAATTTGTGGCTTATATTTCAACTTTTCCAGCTCCTCCTTCCCCTCTCTCTCTCTCTTTTTTTTTTTGGCTGAAATTATGGTTTGATATGTCACAAATCATTTTGGTATCCTCCAAATTGCATTTTTGATGAACTGACTATTCAAAAACATTGCTCAATTCTACCCATTGGGAATAATCTGTCCCCAGGCTTCCCAGAAAGGATGCTGTTTCACACTCACAGCTTGGAGAAGTCAGAAAATGACACCATTCTCCCAACACTGAGGGGTCTGCTGAGTTTTAGAAAATATGACTGGGAAGATTTTATTCTCTATGAAAATCTACACCTGGAATAATTTATTGAAAAGTTTGTTAAACACTTATATACTTCACATATATGAAAAATAATTATAGATCACTGCACATATTGTTCAATGATGCATAGGAATAATGATCATTAACCACTTAAACAAATGATTTCTCCAGTTGTCATACATAGCCATAGCATATGAATATGTAAACTAAGCATCTAATTTTACACTTTTGCCAAAAAAGATATAAATACAAAATTTTGTGCTTTATTCTTTGGTTCCTGCTGTTCTGAATCTAAGAATATTCGTTATTTCTGTGACTTATACCTATTTGATAACATGGAAGATTCTTTCCTCTAAATGAAATACACCTAGCAAGGAAATACAATTAGGTGTTCATTCACATGCCACAGATCTGTACTTAGTCTGGTCACTTCTCAAACCAAAGGTTTTTTTCATCCTGCCTACTTTGTTTCTCCTATGAATGCACCCTATACATTCCTTAAAATCAAACTTTCTACCCCAAACATTTGTGGCTTGGTATGTTGAAGTCTTTATAGCATCTTCCAGGAGATAACAAGCAAAGATGGAAGCAGAAATGGACATTGAAAGTCACACCTCTGTTTCTTACTATAAGAGGCACTGGCCTTTGCAATAAGCACTACACTACCATCACTGCTAAGCAAAGAAATTTAGAGCTGGCCAGATGGTTTTCAATCCCTATGTTTGCAAAAACTAATATTTATATAAGAAGAAATTACAGGAGAGTCTTACTGAGAAAGCAGCTGTAAATTATTCAGGGACTCATCTGGAGGAGATATCTCCATTCTTAGCACATGTTTATAATTGAAACACGGTCCAGCTTTTCCAGACCTCCACTGAGTGACTCACAAGGACACTTTCATGCATAGTGCATGCCACACTGTCCCACAGCTGATGTTCTCTCACTTGGAGTCATTCATATCCACCCAACACTGGGACATTTTGGAAATAGCTCTCCCTTTCCTGGTCAAGCCTTCAAGGCCCCCTTGCTCTGCTGTTGTGCTGTGCACATCTTGCATTTGCATCTGGCATTTTGCATATTACATGGTCTGGGAGGCTGACCTTAAGACAAAGCAATTCAGAGGGCTGGAGAAGAAACTGTGTGTTTGTTTCATGTTTTCATCCAATCCACTTTACTGGCATTTTTGAGGCAGCACGTAAAAAATCCTGATGAGCAGTTTTGTAGTGTTGGATGCAAAGAGGTTTTCAGAGAGTAAGAAGTAAGGACATATGGGGTGGAAAGGAAGAGGCTGTTAGGGTGACCCAAGCTCTTACAACAGCTCTTTGCTGAGACTTGTTCAAGGTTTGTGAAATTAAGGAGGTGAGCATGCAGATGGCTGGACTGAGGAGCCAGAGAAGAGTTTACTCTGAAATGCTACATTTAATGGTAGGAATAAAATGAGGAATATATTCCACTCCTCCTCTAAAGCTTAAAGGCCACCTGTGAACAATGTGCACAACTTTCCATCTAAGATTTAATTGTGATTAACATGTGTATTAAGGGATAGGTACAATGTTATAAAACTTTTATCATACTTCATGTGGGGATTTTAGTGTGCTGTGTATGGAGATTTTAACACTGTGCACATTTGGAGATTAAAATAAAGCATCTGAAGGCTCAGTGAATGCAGGCATTTTAATGAATTGTTTAATGAATTAGTGGAGTGAAGGTGGGCATTTTAATGAATCGCTCAAGACTGGAGCCCACGAATGCAAAGATATTTTCAATGAATTTTTAATAAATAACAATGAGGATGCCAAATTAAATGTTGTGAACAGTAGAAAAGAAAAGGATTAAACACACAACTGTGACCAGTAAAAAGTATTATTAAACACACACAATCGTGTGCCAAGTTAAAACCTTAAACAAAAATTTAACAGGAGAGGTTTATATAGGCTGTTTTATAGTGCCCCATCATGCTATCCACCATGCTTTTCAGGAACCTCTTTACCCGTTCATTATCTTGCCCAGCTGTGTCTGTGACGACTCTACAGTGTCTTTGTCTTTCTCTCCTTTTTTTCCTCTCTTTCCTTCATTCCCTTCCTCTAACTCTGTATTGCTCTCTTAGTGTGCATATAATATTTTTTTTCTAAACACTATGCCGCTGAAAGAGGCTAATCACTGCAGGGACAATCCAGTAGGCTGTCCCTGCTTTGGGGAATGAAACGCATTAGTTGTGTCCCCCAACAATGAAAACATCATCGAAGAGATACCAGTCCAGCTGAGAAACTGTGTAGTGATCTCCTTTGCCAGAATGGTGTTTTCAGAGCTGGGAACAGGGTGAAAGAGAATCACAGACACTATGAAAAGTGCCAAGTGAACTGCATTGCCATGCAATCTGTGCATCAAATTAAAGCATATTCTTTGGCTTGTTTTTCTAAAAAAGAAAACATTCACGGATCAACATAATGGGTGCTGCAAAATAGCTAGAATTCTGCAGTAACCAAAATATCTTTCTCTGCTGGAAACATTTGTGTTGTGTGACTTGGCTGATTTACCATATCATACTTCATGTTGGTTACAGGCTCAGAACCCTTTTCTTTTTTCCTTTCCCCTCCCTGAAACTACTGCAACAGGGGCAGGTGTATTTCCTTTAAACTTTAATATTTAATCCACACAGTGCCACCATTTTGGCTAAGGCTTTTGGAGGTAGGAAAAGCAAGGAATTAGAAGAGAAAATGTCAAAGTATGGGGAGCAATGCAGAGGGGGCAGCAAGTGACATAGATGTGGAGTACGGATGTAGCAATACGAAGACAAGAACTGGGAAGCCTGTACATCTCTAGTATAGTTCCTGGATATATGCCAAATAAAATCAAGGGAATATGCAGATAAAAAGACTTTGTTTCCTCTCAGTTTGGAGCAATAGAGAGAACAATAATTTCTCACATACATTAAGCTATGGAGCTGACCCACTTTCTACCCAGCACTTCTCTGCAGGCAGCCTCTATTTTATGAAACAAATGTTGGGGAGAGAAAGCCAAGAAGATAAAAATAATCAAAGGAGCACGTCTTACAATGGCAGAAACCTGATAGCACAGCACCAAGATGCTAATGTTCCCCTGCCTACACTAGCTCCTTCAGGTGACTCTCATCTTGGGCATGGTTGCCCTCACAGCTCAGGCAAGACCTCCCGATGTGAACCCCTGAAAGTGCAGGGCTCCAGTCTCATCTTTGATTTCAGGAACAAACTCTCTCTGTCCCACATCATGGGTGGCAATCACTGAAGTGTGCATGGGGTCAACAAAATGCAATGCCTTGGCTGTGGGATATAACAAAAATTGTACAATCCATCTCCTTATAGTAGATATTCATCTAATGAAGTTTCTTGTAAAATGTGTTGCTCTTCTCCATGTATCTATATGCATCTAGTGTGCCTTTATTGTGGCATGGGCTTGATCTCAGTTTTGTTCAGGTTCTACCTATAAAGCTGAGCACTGACATTAATACATATGAGAACTGAAATTCACAACCTCAGGCTTAAGCTGAGGCATCAGATCTGATTCAGGTTCCTGAACTCATGCAGAATTGACTGTGGCTGTAAAGTAGCATTGAATAGCATAGTTTTATCAAACCAGTATGATCTGGCAATAGCAGGGTGTCGCAAAAGAGGCCTTTGCACATGCTCAGCCACCCTTTATAAATACATTTCACTGCTGTGGAAAACATCACCTCTTACTGAAAGTTAATTCCACCATGGGTTTATTATTGTGCATGAAAAGAGTGTATCGGCCACATAAATAGTTTGAGAATACTACGAATTTTAACATAGGATAGTACAAGCTAACATAAAAAATATTAAAGTTCAAGTATAGACAAAACTTCAGCTGATACAAGCTGACAACTGATCAAATTGTTTCAATCTGCCATCATTGTTCACACATGGCCAGCATGTCTGTGCTCTCCTTTTAGGAAAATTGTGCCTGTAACTTTTCACCTTGTCTTCCTATCATGGCTGCGAAGAGTCAGCATAAATTAGGCACTTAAAATCAGATGCTATATTCATATAATCAAAGCATTTCTCTCAGATCTCTTATGGTGGTACTTTGTGGTATTTTGTAACACTCCGTTTGGAAATTGTAGATTTTCAATTTCTCATTTACTTCTTACAGGTTTTCTCCCAATGTCATCATCTCATTAAACAACTGGAATTAATATACTTTTTCCTTAGTACTTCTTCAAACCTAAGAAGCAGAAGATCTATGAACAAACAAGGCTCTATTTTTAAGTGCTTAACTACCACACACTCATTTGCCCAGTTTCACTGGAATAGAGAGGATAGAAAGAGATTTTTCTATAAATCTGAGGCTAAACAGAATGACAAGAGACCTCCTGTTGTCCTCAAAGTTTGCCTAGGGATATCATCTTGCACATAGACAACAGATGCAAATCAAAACCTGAAAAAAACCCAACTCACCACCCTCTAAATATATCTTATTTGCTTGAAGTTATTGAAATAGAGGAAAAAAATATTATATGGTTTAAATCAAATCAAAATAGAGTGAGCATGATCTTTCTATCAACAGTAAAAGGCACTGGGTCAAGCTCTCAGTTACTTAACCTCTAATGACAGTTCAGTGTTAATGTTACACTGATGTGAAATTTTTATTCATGCTGCAAAGTCCCAGAGTTTTAGACATAATTAAAATCCCTCTACCAGACTGAAGAGCTATTACCATGGCTCACATTTTTGCTTCTGTCTCAGCTGTTACCTTGTCTGGCCCCCTTGCCATAATTTAGACTTTCTTCACATCATTACTGTTTCGCTGTAACAACAACCCCACGAAGGAGTGAGAGGTAAGCCCTGAACTTTTTATGGTTACCTCTCCTTCAAATATTAAGCATTCACTTTGGAAGAGAACAGGAAGAGCAATTGCTATTTATTTGATTTTTATTTAAGACTTAAAGAAGCTAGTTCTCTCCACCTCTAAGTCTGAGATTAGAAGTATCCCAGTCAAAGGCTACCATGTCCCAACAAAAATAATGTGACATGTAATTCCCCATTAGTTGAATCTTCATTCTGTATTTTAAAGAAATACATTTGTTCTCCAAAAAGAGGTTAGTTAGTAGGAGAAATTAAACCCTATCTAGAGAGTAGAATAGAGACATCACGAAGCAAAAGGAAAATTGTTACATACTCTAAGAAAAGCATGTAGTAATAGCAACATATCTAACAAGGACTACATATCACAAACTGCAGAAGAGCTGTTCTCTCGGGTAAACACATGATTTCTTCAGAGCCAGTGTGGATCAGGAAGCACTTGCTTGTCAGAATCCCTCTGAGATGTAAGTGCAGCACTGAAATCACAGGATCTGGCCAACGTCTGTATTAGCAATGCAGCAGTTTCTCCTCTCTCGAAGCCAAATATCATTTCTTTCATGGCACTTAACAAGTGCAATCACACAACTTTTAGTGATATTTAGGGTTCAAAGTGCTTACCTCCCTTTTTAGTATAGGATGGAGGTGCTGTGGAGCTGCTATCTGATGTAGAAGAACAAAGGACTCCATTCCTGGGTACATGTGGACCTCCACGCTTACACTCAGCAGAGTTAATTGCATTGGACTTTCCCCAGGAACTTATGAATTTAAGTAGTTTTATCTCCTCTTGGTTGTTTCCTCTTACATGCCTTTCCATTGTTTGTCTTATGAAAGTCACCATAGGTCTAACAATGCACTTTTCAATAAAGACTTTCTTTTGTCAGGGGATATTTTATTCTGCTGAAAGGAAATTTTTGTGTGAGGCTGTGCTAGTTCTGACATAACGTTAACAAAAAATGTTTTTTCATATCTAGGATGACATTTCTAGTCAAAATGGGAGAGGGAATAAGCAGACCCGTAGAGATGCCAACAGCGAGGACACAAACTCTGGTTATGGGAGACCAAGATTCAAGTCTGTTCTCTGACTTAGACTAAACATTTGATCTTAGATTTTTTATATCATAAGGTAATATACAACACCTACACAGTAATACTAGCACCTCATACAGTGCTATTCAGACCATCTTTCTGAAGTCTTTTTTCAGGAAAAAAATAAAGAAAGAGTAAAGAGTAAAAAGTAAGTAGAGGTAAGAAATCCTAAGGCTGCAGAATTCTGACTAGAGCCCAGTGGTTATAAATTTTTAAGGGTGCTGAAGACCCAGCATGGCATTTATCTCCTCTAACTCCAGACACAAAACAAAAATACCTTCATCTGAGGTAGCTGACTAGAAACTTTTTATAGTCACCTGAGAGGAACAGGTATTTCTAGGGTGCAATATATTACTATAATGATAATAATACCATAGACTGTAAAAACTGTCTTTCACCTGGAATACTTTACCTTTTTTTCTTTTGCATATTTTGCTGCTTTTTTGGTTTTTTATTTACTCTCTTTTCCTCCAGAGATTCCTTATTCCTTTAAATATTTTTCCAATTAGGTTTTTTCATTACCGGGTAGCAATCTTAAGGTATTTCTCCAAGTTCAATGAGTTCATCTGTACTGGAGTCCAACTTGTACTGCAATTCATTTTCCATCTTTTTCAAGAATGCCTCTGCTGATCCTGGCTCTTCACATTTCCTTGTGATGTTTCCTGGTCTAACAATGTGGTAGGAAACTGACTACCATGACTCACCTGGCTTTTTTATTCTCCTGTAGAAATAGGAGTGTCATATAAGGTAGTTTTATTTCTCTGTCATCCCTCTGGTTACGGATGTGAAATTTGTTATTCTTCCCCCTCTCCGTATTATTGCTTGCTCATTGATTTGATTACTCTACTACTATTTTATGAAATGAAATGTTTTTCTGAGATATAAAAAACTTTGCAGTTAAAAAGCAGGAATTGCTGTGGATTTTGGCACTGGGTATCCATGGGCTCTTCCAGTTTCCTAATTTCAAGAATCATCTAAATTTAACATGGTTTATATCTTTTTTATGTACAAATTTAAGCAGAGATTACACATATTCTTCCCTTCTTCCCCTGCCAGAAATGCAAACGTTAATCCTCAAAAGTTCTATGGATTCCTAATTTTATTTCTTATTGTTATTTTTATGAGGTGTTTTAGTTCACTATTGCTTTAAACTCTCCCTATGAAACTTTAAAGACAGTTAATATTACTCCTGAGGTAAGGCCTGTCAGAGTGCTATTTCTGTCTCTCATAGATGTCCAGAGAGATCAGAAATCACTTCTAAATCCGTAAGGAAGTTAGCATTGGCTTCTCCTTCCTTCACCTGAGTGTCTGTGATAGCCTATGTTTCATCTAGATTTTTCTCCTTATCTAGGTGACCTGCAGTTCAGGTATTTCTGAGCCAGAGATGGGAGGTTTAACAGCCCTTGGTGGATTGTATCTCCATGGGTTTCACCAATCAAAAAAAACCTGTTGTGCTACACAACATTTATAATGATTTCCACAAAGACTTTACATGAATGAGTAAGTATCACCACAAGTATGCTTTCACCCTGACTATTGATCTTTTGACTTGATGTGTTCCCTGTTTTTGTATTGAGACAGTGTGAATAATCTTTTCCTAATCATATTCAGCTTTCTTAGACTGTTAGCACACGCCCTAGTAGCCCATTTCTCTTTTCCAGGCTGAAAAGTTCCTTCAGTGCTCCTGAGGAAGTTTCTCCATTTCTTTGTCAGTATCTTTGTCCGTATCCTTGTTACTTTTCCCTCTTCTAGTTCTACTGGTTTGATGTGGAAAACCAGAACTGCACATAAGGATCAAGTGGAAAGGGATGCAACACTCTGCAGCCTTTTCAGGTTTGCTGGCAAACAAATATAAAGCTAATGAACTCAAAAAGAAAAATGTGAAGCTATCACAGTGATTTGTATGCTGGGCTGCAAGTTTTGCAAGGATTTCCCAGACTATTGGGCTAATATGCAAAATATGGCGGAAGGATCACCACCAAGCAGTCAGTTTTTCAGCAGGACTCAGTACTGTCCCAGGGAGTGTGTCCAAGGGAGGAATCATCTGAGCAAGTTTAGAAAATGGATATTTTGCTGCAAACCAGGCACAAGATCCAAACTAGCCTTTGCACAGAAGAAAGAAATAGCCCATCAAACGCAGATTTGCCTACACACACTAAAACAGCTCTTGTCCTGTGGGAAGTGTTTATCTGAAACATATGTTTATCTGGGCTTTATATAAGCACAACTACTATTTCAGAAGTCCAAGCAGCTAAGGCACATTTTTCCTTCATTTTTCCCCCCTCAAAGTCACCAAAACAGCCACCAGGGCTCTTATGCTTTGTTGGGTCTGTCACTTGCAGCTCTGTCCTCATCGTTGCAGTCGTGTAAGAGCCTGTGTCCCCTAGAGTCACAAACACACTACCTGTCATGAGGAATCCTTAAGCAAGAGCCTCCCAAGAGTAGCTGAGGAAGAGCAGGGCCAGTGGGGACTGCGGCTCAGCAGAGGCACCAAGCAATATTACACGTACATGCTGGAAGATCAAGGGCAATCTGCAGCCTACAGCAGCCCTATGTTTTCAGGCAAAGCCAGAGCCTGAGTCTAGGCAAGGAGAACAATAGCCACCACTGTGTCTTGTGAAGAGTGGGTCATGGTAGGTGTTTACCAGTGTTACTATGAGTTTTCTCTTTCTTTCTTCCCTCTCTTCTTTCTCTTTTAAACACTCAGGAGAAACTATAGCTTTAGAAATTTAAGTCTAAATGTTATTAAGGTTATTAACCGAAATCCTCCACATTCAAAAAATTATTTTTGCATCACCAACATAACTTTTCAAGACAAAACTGCATATACATTGCATTTGCTGTTCCACTGTGGTAAACATAAAAACATTTCTGTTGTTGCATGAATGTCAACTATTGTACAGGGTGTATATTCTGGTTGAGTTGAAATCATTTTCAGGAGTTTACCCTTTTCCGTTTCTGTTGCCTGACATTTTAAACTCACAGGACCCAACCTCTATTTGTCATAGGAATGTCTGACATTTCTGTGTTGAAATGGTATTAGCCATCCTAAAGGTAAATGAGCATCAGGCCCCACGCCTGTGAGCATATGGGTGGATTCTCAGGTGGCTTATGGAGGTAGAACCATTTTCTTCCATTTTGTTCATGTTTTCTATAGTATGACAGACTATTACTGTTCACTGGAAGCTTTAACCAAACCCAAATAAAAACTTTTAGTAGATGCTGGGTCACAGTTACATAGCTGCTTACCCAGCTTGTGACTATGGGACCAAAGGTATTAAAAAGCCGTTGCCTTTAAAGAAGAAATTCCATATATTGGTAGAGATGGAAATAAATATAGCTAGCTGGAATAACAACCAGAAGAGATGGATGGGCCATTAATCCCACACAAGTGGAGACAACACGTTCATTTATTATTGTTTAAGCACAATATAGCTGGCATGTTTCCATGTACACCTGCAAGTGTGTGATTCATGACATAAATGAGTTTTTCTATGCTCTTATATTATTGTCCAAAAAAAACATATGGACAGTAAAATACATGCTGTAGTTCAGCAACAACTTTGAAGGACTAATAATACTGGGACAACAATATGGGACAGCCCTGGGGAAATCTGTGGCCTCAATTTCAGTGCAGTCAAAAGCAGCTGGCACAGCTGGGTCAGTATCACCAGTCCCATCTGGCTCCAGGACAATTCAGCGGTTGTGCAAGGTGCAGACCACAATACTCTCCCCATTGAGGATGGAAGGTGAAAGGGATGTTAAACCATCAAGGAACAGCCTCGCTCCTGACCCCCTGAGTGTTCAACTTTGTCCACAAAATCTTTCCAGCTCTGAGGGCAATTATAACGCTTCCCAGAGTCTCGCCCTGTGTGACTGCTGCTGTGCCTCCTGGGGATTGGAGCTGGTGGGGAAGATGTTGTCTTCTTCAGCACCTGTGCCAAGGGGATTTTGTCTGATTGGATTAAAGACATTTAGCCTTCATTTTACACCCCTGCCAGCCTTCCATCCAGCATAGCGGAACAGGAAGGGAAATCAGTGCTTCAGCAGCAAAGAAAAAGGAGTACTTGTTGGGCTTAGCAATGGGCATGTACAGTAAGACTGCAGAGCAGAATCTGAAGTGGTATTATTTGTCTTTCTCATACAAGGTTTGATAGAAGGGACTTAATTTTGCAGGCTTTTTAATACTGTCATTTTAAGCCAAATTATAATGTCCTCAAAGCTGAGTTGCCTTCTCAGCTACATCATATTTATGCTGGCATATAGCTCTCTTGGTTTCAGGGGAGCTTATCTCAGTTTACTTAAAGTGCTATAAATCAAAGAGAATATGGAAAAAGAACAGCTCAAAGTCAGGTTAATGGGAATGTGACCTGAGGGGGGGCCAAGTACAGTGGCCATTACTGTGCAGTGAAAGAAGGACCTTCATTTTCAGAAACGGTTGCCAAAAGCCTACACCTTTTTCCTTCACAGTCTTTGACCTCACCAGGGAGCCTTAATTTATGTTTCTGTCCATTTCCACTCTGCTGCTAATTTTAACCTGCATTTCCATGTGTCTCTGTATATGAAATTATTACACGATCTCTTTCCTTTTCCTCCACCCCCACCCTGTCTTTTATCCTACAGATAAATATCCTACAGGACATCATACTTACAGTGCTGTTGCAGTACGTCCCATCCTGAAGAGTTGTTTGGAAGGACTGTTCTGTGGTGATTCTTCCCTGGAGGAGGCTACAGGAACACTGTTCTGATATTGGAGAAAAAGTGACACATCCTAGCAGACAAGGGTGATCTTTAATGCAACACGGAAAGAATTAGAAATGGAAGATCGTAGTCATAAAGTTTTGAAGACGAAGCTGCAGCTGGGTTGTATGACTGAATGAATCACTGAAAATTTTTTGTACCTGTTTAAATTTTGATAAAGAAGAACAGTTTCAAAGGACTTGACATTGGAAGTTTTGAAGTCATATAATAAAAGCCCACAAAATCCATTTCCTTGGAGTGAAGTGTGATTTTTATGAAATGTCACATTTTCCTTTCACAAGAGAAGGACCATTTTCACAAATCAGAGAATTTTCAAAATCATTTTCCAAGCTACAATTGGAGATTAAGCAATAAAACATAGTTTTGGTAAGAAAACAAGAACTTTTTTTTCTAGAAGCCTAGTTAAAAACAGTTGTATCATTAATATTTTGTTACTGGAGAAGTGAGCTGTGGTTATGGCTCAACAGACCCTGGAAAATTTTCAGCACAAATTATGCCAGAAATATCACATGGAGGAAAATCCTTCATTCCCCCTGTACTCCCCCCTTCTATTGAGAGCTGTAATTACAAGCTTCTTATTGAGTAATATTATAGAGACACCTACTTGCCCTGCTGTACTTAAGGGTTTGTCAATGCCTCCATTATAAACTTCTCTTTTTAGGGGTTCACATGACTGTAAAATTTTGCTCTCGACTGAAACTTGGCATAAGATCATAGTAAAAGAGCATGTTTTTTTCCCATAATTAGTTTTTCTTCAAATTTGATCATTGGAAAAAAAATATAGACTACAAAAAATAAAAGAAAAGCTATTTCAAAACATAGTCTTTATATGTTTTATTTGCTTTTATTCACATTACTGTGAAAAATAAATAGAAGAAGAAAACTAACAAATAGGTTAACTTTCCAGATCCAGTTCAGCACTTAAAGAGCAAAGACATTTAACATTAAAGCTGGAATTGCAGTGGGCTCTTAACAGTGGGTGATCTTTCATTCCATATGGGCTGCCTACAAAGGTGTGAGTTAAGTATGGAGTTACAGCCTTAATTCTGAATTTCCTTACCTTGGTGAGTTTAAGACAGATGCTTAATGCTCTCTGAATGTAGTGGTTTATATACTTTTACTTTGAATGTAGTTTTTGGACATCATGCCCAGTACTGTTTTGAAAGTCTTTCCCCAGAGGTAGGAAAATGAAAGTATGTTGTCATTTCCCACTGCTCCCTCAAAGGAGGGGTTTTGTTTGCTGTTCTGGATTGCTGTTCTGGTTTTTTTTCCCCATCAGTTCAATCTTGTGAACAGCCCCATTAATGTACATATGAACTTATTTTTTTTTCTGCTGGTGAAGACATGAGGTATCTGTATTATTTTCTGTAATCCAATGTGATATTAAAAAATTATGATACTTCACATATTTTTTCTTGTATGGTGCATGGGTGTTTCGAAAATTTGCTTAAAAGAATTTTGGAAACTATGGTAAAATGGAAGAAAAGAAGAAAGGATA
Source organism: Tringa solitaria (assembly GCA_026413425.1). Lineage (NCBI taxonomy): Eukaryota > Metazoa > Chordata > Aves > Charadriiformes > Scolopacidae > Tringa > Tringa solitaria. The sequence goes on along the minus strand of JAOXJM010000023.1, from coordinate 36,250,691 downwards.
GAAGGGAGGAAGAGAGAGAAAGAGAAAAAGAAAGAGAAGAAAGAGAATGAGGAAGAGAGAAAGGAAGAAAGAGAATGAGAAAGAGACAATAAGAAAGAGAGAAAGAAAGGAAGAAAGGAAGAAAAAAAGAAAGAATTTTTTTTCTCCTGTTGGCACTCAGAGAAAGATTTTATAAGTGGTTTCAAAATAAACCACATTTTGCTGAATCAATAGCTTTCAGGTGTATGGTAAAATCATCATTAAAGGCCAAGCTTCAACCATGAGTATCATGTAGCTGTTTGGAAAATATTTTTGTAATCTTAATTAAGTCTTCCTAATATTGTTGAAAGGTATGTCAAGCAGTATTTATATTATCTACAAAAGGTGGACTGTTTCACTACTCACTGATTTCTTACAGTAAATTGAAAACTCATCTAAAATATACACACTAAGTAATGTTCACGGTCATAGCTACTTTAGTAAAGGAAATTATCTCTCTTCTTCACATAAGAACTGTCATAAGGACAATTAATTCAGAGCCAAATCCGAAATGTGTTCAAGTCATTCAGGGCACTGATGTAAAGTCTAGAAGGGCAATAGCAGAACATGCAGCTTCCAGCTACCAAGTGTATAAGTATATTCTAAAATCTAAGTGTCCCAATAGCAGAAATAATGTCAACTTCTGGCACCTGCAAAGGTAGCTGTCTTTAACCCTTCCTTATCCACCATATGGATTTTTGTACTCAAGATGTGAGTGATTTTCAGTGTTTCTCTTTGGATCTCACTGACTTGGTCATATTTGCTTGTAGTGAGTCTTTTTGAAAGAGCTAGCACCTCCTTCCCCTCTTGTTACTTCTGTTCAGTCATGACAGTTTCAGCTGCAGATAATTTTTTCATACTTTTTTTCAGCTGCTCATCTTTTTTTTTTTTAATCCTTTTTGTAGGCTAAAATTTTCCAACTGCTTTCAAGTCCAGAGGGTAAATATTGGAACATTTGAGTAAAATCCCTTTAACCACTTTTACATCATTGACAAAGCCTGCTGAAGCCAATGGAAAGATGCCTGCTGACTTCAATATTCTTTGGATCACACACTGCTGTATAAAATAGATGTTCTTTTCCTTTTGCTGTTTAAACTCAAATATTCTTCACCATCAGGGGCTATAAATTATCCAGGAGGTTTTTTTGCTAGCACAGAATTTATAATCACCACAGGCAGGAGCTTTTCCCAATAGCTGCACTTCTGGATTTACCTTTCTTCTTTAACACCAATATCATTTATACGTCTATATAGGTCTTATACATTTAAGGACTGAGATAAGGAATCTAAAGATGCATGATTCTGTCAGACAGGCACTATCTTTGCTGTGATAAACTTGTAATTGGTGGTTCATTTATAATATGACTATAAAAATTTTGGTCAACTGATAGGTCCTGCAGAATGACCTTGTATCAGTGGGCATCTCAATTGCTGCAATAGTTGCAGAAATGGGAGAAGTTAAGCTTACAAAGAGAAGAGGACTTGGAGTGGTTGTGCATGATTCTCCAGCCACAAGTACAGTAAAGAACTTGGAGGAAAAGTAAGCATTAGTAAAATATAGAGATGAAGACAAAGGACATGAAGGAATACAGAGAACTAGCCTGAGGTGCCATGCACCACAGGTAAAGCTTGTTGATTTTCAGCAAGTATTTCATTCACTGCAAAAATGGTACATTGGCCCAGTAAATAGTCTTGAATATGAATTGAATTCTCTGAGTAGTTCTAAAGTTTTAAAAGCATAGTTGAAGAGGAAAAGAAGGAAGAAGCGGGGGTACTTTCTGATCCACGTTTTGCCTTAGCAGAATGGATACAAACTTGTATTACCAGAGTGTAGATTTTTCTCCCATAGATTGCCTTTCTTAAGACAATCCAATAAATCTGACAGGATGCTATAAAGAGCAAATGAGAACGATTGTGTAGTCTAGAGGTTAATACACCCCCAAGGAGAGCTCTAGCCCATAATCCAGAAAAATATTTTATAATTTAATGCTAAATGAAAGTTTGTCACTAGACAATGTTTTCTAACACCATCAGAGAGATTTTTCCAAACTGCAAAGTCCTTCAGACAAAAGGTCGATACCCTGGCTTTGGGACAGGGAAGTAGCCACTCAGGCTGTTTGAGGACCACATGTCACTTTGTTTCTGTTTCTTAACTATGCCCAAGAGACAATTGAAACTTCTTTCAAACTGACCTGAAAATGTAAGGTAAAAATCTTCCTGTTTTACATTAAAAGAAAACCAAACCCAAAAACAAACAAAAAAAAGAAACTCTCATTTGAATCTTACACATCTTTTAAAATTATTTTTGGTCAATCAAATTAGTATCTCCACAGACATGGAGATTTAACAGGTCACCTGTTAAAATGCTAAATGAGTTCATGATAAAAATGCAGTGCTGCACTTAAAAAAAGTCAGGCACGTTGTCTGAAATACAAGGCTGAGACTCACAGGGTCATAAAGAACAGCGTAGGTCATCTTCTCTGACCTCCCTGCTCACAGCAGGATGATTTGTTGGGGTCTGTCTTAGGCTTTCACCTTGCAACACAGAAGTTTCATTAAGCCCAGTCATGTCCAGAACTGCATTGGACTAATAGGAAACTGTAATTAAAAGACAGATATATCTAGATCAGAGAGAAGAATTACAAAACACACAAGGTAAGCAGAAAACTGCAAAATCTTCATTCTGTAATTTTTTGCATTTCTTTCACTCAAACTGTGCCGGATAACACACATACTGTTGTGGAAGAAGAAAAGGGAAGTATTTTTCATATTGACTAATTCATGCTCAGAGTACTCAGATGCTTTCAACTATCTGCCAATGTAGTCATGCGAGTGTTTGTGGCATACCAGCTGGAGTTATCGAAGGCATTGTAGTAAGGGTACTTAATGACACGCTGCAAAATGTTTGTATCTCCTGAGACAACCCATATCTAATTTGCTGGGAAATTTCTTGATTCACCTGCTGAGTAGAACAAAAGAAGACGAAAAAACATTTTAAAGATGTGAAGAAGCCATTTGATAGGAAACATTTTGTTTACTTCCTATGCTGCTTTTAAACCAGAGAGAAAAGATGAGATAATTTCTTTTAGAAATACTTTCTCACAATCAGATATCATTTCAAGAGTTAAGACCCCAACAGGAAAATATTTGTAAGAAAAAGGCAAGATAAAGAAGTGAAAGACTCTGAAAGAAAAGGAATAAAAAGTGATAGTATATGTTCTCTTAAGCAGGTGTTAGGCAGAGATAAGAGGAGGAGACAGGAATAAAGTTGAAATAAAAGAGTTCTCCCATTGCAAGTGGTCAAGAGATTAGACAACATGTAAATCATTTTCAGTCTGTCATACCTGAGATACGACGTGTGGAGGGAATTTCAGGGTGAGGGGAAACCAAAATGTTAGTCTTGCAGGTTGTGGAGACTTTGTTTTATTTCAGACATTAGAGTGCTTCTGCCAGATGTTGAGCCTGTCTACAACCTCCATAGGAGTGAAGAGTGAAGCTATCCCTTCAGCTGGTGTATCTGCACTGCAGCCAGAATAACCTCAATGGAGCTACATTGATTTAGAGCAGCTGAGGATCTGGCCTTCTGTTGTTGTGAATAATTCATCCTAATTAAAGGTTTTACCCAAGGTATAAGATAAGACTGAAAAAGAGTGAGAGGAAAAGAAGGAAGTATCCCAATTTGTGAGAAAGGGAAACCCATGGTCCCTAGACTGTATGTTTACCAGAAAAAAAAAAAAACAAAACCTGTTAGGTGTGCTTTGCACAGTTTGGAAGCCTAAGTGTTGATTACGTCTGTAAATTGCCCATGGGCTAATACAACGGCAAGGGCTCACTGTGCTCCTGCTAGCTAGAATGCATTACAATAGTTAAAAGATGGAGAAATATCTGAGCTTGCACCTGCATTTTATTAGCTGATCTGGAGGCAGGAGTGTGAAAGGGCTGCACGCAGGGAGAAGTGCCTGACGCTTGGGTAGGTGTCCAATTCTTGCTCTTATTTTTGAAACTTTTTTTTCCATGGCTGGTTAAAATAAACCAGCTCAATTAGAAAATTCAAATATTTATGTAGTTCTTGACTCTGAAGCACTGAATGCAGCTCCACAGTAAGTAGGTCCTAAGTAGGTCCTATTAGTTTTGTTCCTTCAGATCAGCTTTCATTGATACTGATGATGTTGAACAACTATTTATCTGAGAAAAAGCTTAGTTTAGTTGCTATCTCTTCTGTAAAACAGTTATCTCTTATCTTTAGTCTTTCAGAAGTTATGCAATTGGAAGGGGAATGCAGATTATTTGGAGCTAGAAGCGTGTAGGTTACTGCTAAAATGAAAAGAATTTAAAATACCACAGCTCACTGCTGTCTTATTCAAAGCCCACTTCCAGTAGGACCCTTTTCATGGACTCCATAGGGAACTGGTGAATTCCCTCAAACTTAATATTCTTTCAACATTTAGGAACAATTGCCCTGTAGGCGACTCCTGGGTAACTTAGCTGTTTTCAGTTTTTTCTGGAGAAATTGCAACATAAAATTCCTTTCCACTGTTTCAAGCTCAATGTTAAAAGCAAGAGGTTTTGTTTCCCAGAGTGTCCAGGTTATTTACATAGTTCTGATTTTTTTTAATCCTTTCACATGTACCCTAGCTTATTCCTGGCCAGATCACTCATCAGCTCTCAAGATTGTTGGAAACTTGTCAAAACAGAACAGAACAAAACAAAAACCCTCCAGTTCTATATTTGAGGCTTGATAACATTTGAAGTAGCAGTAGCTTTGTCACTTATTTCACTGGATACAGGATCAAATACTGGGGACTTTGCTAGCGTTGAGGGTCTGACCAGCAGAATCAAAAAATCACTTATTCAGGCTCATTAATGAAACATAACTCCAAATATGCACTACGCATACCTCAGGGCTTGCTCTTCTTCCTCAGACTAGGAAATATTGCGGTTGGGTTCAATGAGCTGGAAGCATGTTGTTTTGGGGGAAAACCACTCACTTCTGGAACTGATATCTTTGCTGCTCACTAAAACTCCAGGTTTACTGCTTATGAGGCTTCACAACTGTCTAAATCAAATGGTAATACAAGTCTTGTGATATTCCCAGATTATTTTTTTTTCTTTGCCCAACTGAAACTGCGTAGGTTGGGTAACAACTGGGGATTTAAACTCTGTGTTAAATAACTTATTTTTACATATGTAAATAGCTAAATAGGAATCTTTACTATTCTCTCTCAGAAATCATTAAAACAGTTTTCTCAAAGCCCTTAGAATGGAAATTTTGTTTGATTACATTCAACCTTGCTGCAGTTGTAGCTTTAAGCACACATGATTCTGACAGAAAAGAGTTTTTAAGTAATTTTTGTCTCCCTCCCTACTCAGTGTGTGTTAGTCAGGTTGCCACCCACTTTTTTTAGTAGATGATTTACAGCCCTAGTGCATATAATCACCTGCAGAATTTGACTCACAGAGAATGTTTTTGAACGCTAAACCTCCACAGGCACGCAAAGGAACTGGGTGCCTCCTGCTCCTGGTGAGGTCTCAGCAGCCTTATAGTTTTGCACAGATTCGTGCTCTAATTACATCTCACAGCAGGTGTTTTCTAAATCATTCTTCTCAGGTGAGGCAAGCTATTTCTACAGGAAAATATTAACCAGAAGGCATGCTCAGATTTTCAGTGAACAGGCAGTCCTTCCCACACTGAATGTGTCCCTCAGTGGCTTTAGCAAAGCACAGACTTTATTAACCTTATCTTTTACAAAAAAATAAGTAGTAAATAATGATCCTGATGTTAAATCCTCTTGGACTAACCTGACTGCGTATTGCAGATCTCGGACAGTATTTTATACTTTAGCTTACAGGTCTACTTTGCTGTAATATTATTAGAAGCAGTGACCAGTCCCTCCCACCTGCACTCCACAGCTCCCAATGCTCTCACCTGTCAGGTATGAAGTTCTTTGATTTTAGAGTTTCCCGGTGCGGGGAGCACTTCTTCTTGGGGCATGTTAAGAGAACAACAAAACCAGAGCATTTTCTGAAAAGGTCAACCCATCAGCATCCTTGCAGGTTTCTACACATTTTCTCTTCTGCACCACCTCTGCAGCAAAGAGGTTTTACTCTGTTTTTTAATTTTTTTTCAATTTGTTGGAGCAATTGTTTCCATATTGCATTATTTGCATTTTTGTATGTGTGATAAAGGACCTGTAGGACCCCTTTAAGATATCCCTTCTTCTTTTCTTCACTTTAGCAAGAGAAAATTCTGTCTGACGTTCTTTTAAAATTATATCAAAGATCTTATTAGTCACTTTTATGAGGGAATAAAGGGTGTTTATGTTTAGGGGGCCTACAGGAGAGACAGGGAGGAACTCTTTATCAGGGACTATAGTGATAGGACAAGTGGTGATGGTTTTAAACTGAAAGAGGGAAGATTTAGATTAGATCTCAGGAAGAATTTTTTTTACCATGAGGGTGGTGAGGCACTGGAAGAGGTTTCCTAGGGAAGTTGTGGATGCCCTATCCCTGAAAGTGTTCAGGGCCAGGCTTGATGGGGCTTTGAGCAACATGGTCTAGTGGGAGGTGTCCCCACTCATGGCAGGGGGGTTGGAACTCGATGATCTTTAAGGTCCCTTCCAACTCTAACCATCCTATGATTCAATGATTCTATGTTAGCTGAGATATGCTAGACAGTTTGTGGCTCTTAAGGTCTGAAGCAAAAGGCAAGTGAAAGATTGAAAATGAAGCTTCTTCCTCAGTTGTCAACCTGTTGCATCTCTGCTTAAGAGCAATTTTTATAGCACATGGTTTTGTAGTTGACACTACTATACAGCAAATGTGTATCACTGTGGGGTTGTTTTAACACTACTCTGAGCAATCAAGTGCTTTTGGCCATAAGGCAGCAAAAGATGCAGTGTGGAGCAGCTAAGCTGAACTCTATTGATTTATTTGGTTGTTTTAATAAAATTATATCAAAGGAGAGAAATAGGAAGGACAAGGAATGAGGTGGTAAACAGGTGCCTATGGGAACTAGGGCAGAAACATGAGTCTCGCCTTCCAGGCAGATCAGGGTTCAGCTGAAACCAGTGACAATGTTAGGATCATTTCAATCCTCTCTGGTGCTTCCCTGAGAAGCCTTCAAAATCAGATAGCAAATAACTGCATTGTCCCAGTACCTTCCTGAATCCCACACCACTCTCCTTTGTCCTTTGGTGCTTGGTGTGAAAACCTCCATACAAGGTGAAAGTGCAAGCTATTTTTCAATTGCTTTGTTCCATCTCTCTGCTTTATTTCTACCACCCACTATTTTGATCTACACGCCTGCTAGTTATAAGATGTAGTCTTAAATCAGCTTTTTATTTGGTTTTCCCAATTTTTTTTGCTTATTTCTATTTGTCTAGCTGTAATTTTTAGCGGTTGTGTAGGTTTTGTACACTTCCACAGTTATAAAGAACTATCTACAATAACACTGAGTTGTTTGTGCTATGGTGGCCAGTCAAGGGCATACCCAGTGCAGGGAGTGTAAAGCCAGAACACGAATGCCTTTATGCTCTTCCAGTTTTAAAACAGCTCCAGACTGCTTCCTTCCAACCACTCAGGGCTCATGGAAACAGGAGTACTCTGGCTATGAGCCAGGCACTGAGCTGGGATGGGACCAAGTAATGTCCTGACATGATTGATTTTTAGCATGACTTGAGTCCTTTGAGAATGGTAGATTTCCAAATGGCCTCTTAAACAACTTTTAAATTGCTTCTATGCTTTTGGGCAATATGGCCCAGGCGCTGCCTCCCAATGGTACGAAGATGATATTCAGCAGAGGCCATGACAACTGTTAAGTGTTTTCTGCTAGATTAGACTTCCACGAGCCTCAGAGCCAAGAAGCTAATTTTGAGATCAGATGTGGCAAAAAAACAAGAGAGTTTTTCAGTAAGTGAATTACACTTTTAATATGCTGTTCTCTGCCGGTGGCTTTGTGGATAAAATAATTCTCTACCATGTAGAACTGCTGAAGTATGGGTAGAGTTCATTTAAAAAGAAGTTAAAAGACTGCTATTAAGGATGCCAAATCAAGCAGTTTAAAAGTAAGAAATGCCAGCAATAAAATTGGCTCACCAACAGCCTTCCTGAGCATAATGATGTAGCCTTTAATTATATGATGATAATCCCCCCTCCCTTTTTCTTTTCTTTTTACTTGGTCAGTGCCTCATTCAGCTTTGTTCATCCTGATCCAACTCTTGTTGAAATATTTGAAACACTCCTACTTCTTTAAATGTTGCAGGAGTTCTTAAATGATATATTTGTTTGATTTTTAATTTTTGTTTCACTATAAAAAGTGAAACAAAAAAAAGTGAAAACCCCTTCCTATAATTCCCTCGCATTGCTAAGTGAACATTGCATTTAATACCAATTTCCTGATCAACTTTTCAGTAGCTTTTGTCATAATATCTCAATGCTTAGCCCATATTAGGGAGCTCAAAAAAAATATCTGACCAGCACTTCCAATCACATTAAAGACTGATCATAATTCATATGCACAAGCAGGAAGAATTAAAATTTCATTTATTTTCATTTCCTAACTTCTGAGTTCTTGTCTTGGCAACCTTAACTTGTTTTTAATGTAATGGAATGTTCTTGGCTTAAAGAAAAAAAAAAAGGCAAAACCAAATTATATTATGGGCCATTTTCATGGCATGTCTGTTGAATGATTGCCTTGCCAAATTGTTAATTCTTTCTTCAGACCCCAGCACTGCAAACAGTTGAAGGAGGAAGAAAATAGCTAAACAGTCTTCTTTTAAGAAAAGGTCCCAGTTCCCCCTTACACGCTTATTTCCACAGCCTTAATTTACAAGGCTGCCCGCCCTACTACCACCTATTGGTTGCCAACCAGTGCAACCATCATTCTTTAAAAGGAGACAGATTCCTGACAAATTAGATACTTTTAAAATCTTGCTACAACAAAATAAGAAATCAGAGGAAATAAAAACTAGCAGCCAACAGTTTACTGTTTACCACTTTATCCCTTGTTGTAACTGTCACTGTGGTATGGCAGCTAATATACAAACTCTAAACTGCAATCCTATAATGTATTACCAGTTACCTGGTAAATATACAAATTGTTCATGTTTTATTTTCATGGGTTATTACATTACCCATACTATTTATTTCCTATGGCATATGTTTTACCTATTACTTCCAAGTACCCTATCTGAATCTGAAAAGATATGTTTGATTTAAGGGACTTCCTAATTTCACAAAGAAATTCATTCACAAACCCCTCTTTGCCATCAATCCCAAAAAAAAAAAAAAAAAGCCTTCACACTTTCATAGATATTGTATGAAGATGGATGTGTAGTAAATTTATTAGCAGGTTGTCTTACATCGTATTCGTCTATGTGATGTTATAAATTGAAAAATATGATAATGAGAAAAATGCAATAAGGATTAATAACAGTACTGATGGGTGCATAATTCTCAGGGCAACAGCTTTCATCTACTTTCATAGAAAACATCCTCATGGTGTGTCACCCACTTTCCAGCACAGAACAAATAGACTGTGCTGTAAACTTGAAACATTTAAATGCAAATGCCTCAAGCACTACTAGGGCTTCAATGATTTCCAAACTATTTATCACTGTTGAATTCTGGTCGAGTGGAATTTATTGCCTCCAGGCCTTCAACTGACCAAACAGTGAATAAAATAAAAAAGAAAATCTGCTGAATATGCATCTCTGCACAAGTTACTTCTTGTATTTTAATTCTGTGAGTAAAGTGTTCTCCTTAAAAGCCTTGTGGTGGACCAACCGTTGGTTGCACCTCCTTCTGTTTTTCTTTTTTTTACATAAGTTAGCTGACATTTTTCTCCATTCTTTCATCAGCCAAACTGGTTTCTGTAGGAAACAGTGTCCACTCACTTTCTATCTTTTTTTAATATTCTAGGTGGAATTTTTTTACATAATTATAAGTGAGATTTTTTCACAGTCAGGCCCCTAACTTTTCTTATTTCTGATTAAACTATTCTGTTGTAAATGTCCTGTGTTCCTTCCACCTAACCTTGTCATTACTTCTGTCACAACAATGTCTGTAATTCCTAGACAAGACTAGGAATCCATCATATTATTTTCTCTCTAAACACCGATAAGAGGCAGGATCATTTGAAAGTGTTATAATCTGTATGGACAAGATAGGCAGAAGATGGAAAACAAACATTATTATCATCACTGTTTTATAGGTGAAGAATGGAAGACACAAAAGAGGTCTTGGCATTTAGGTGCTAAGTTACATATTTAAACACCTTTAAATATCAGCCTGTGGAGGAGCTGCAAAAAGAAAGGACAGTTGGTGAGAAGTACTCCATAGGTTTAGCTAGGTTTAGCCACAAAATATTTAAAACCTGAGAACAAGATCCACCCTCTCTTTTTCATGCATGATATGGCAGGAGGATCCTCTCTCATTTCTCCCTCTGTCTGTAGATGGTGTTGGAGGCCGACAGGTCCCCCATCCATCCTTACTGCCTGCTGTGCACCAGGTGGAGGGCAGACAGGTTGTACCATTTGCCACCACATCCCTGGACCCTGGCTCCCTGCTGCCCAGCAAGGGGTGCCTTGGCATCCTCCTCCTAGATGGGCAAAATGCAGAAATACTTTTTTGCCACAGCTTTTGTCAGAATTGCACAGCTTAAATCCTAAATATTGTTTTGTTGGCACCCACCATATGGCATGTCTAGTTCCTTATGCTTCCAGCTATCCTCTTGTGCTCACCAATCTATTTAATTTCTTTCTTCAAACATTTCAAGGACATCTAGTTCCTTGGAAAGGACCTTTGGAAATATACTATCATTAGCTGCACTCTTTACAAGATGGTTGCATTGTCAGACCCAGTCACTGTTAGTTGAAAACACTCCTAAACATCAGTATGTATCGTAGTTTCTCCTCTCCAGTCTCTCACCTACTATTGTTTGTGTTGTTTTTCTTGGCTCTTTTTTTTTACTATTGCACTAGCTTTCAGTTACTAGTATATATTCTGTATGTATGTAGTAATACAAATATTTACTGTGAAGTGTCACTGATATGATTCAGAAAGTATGCTTTATGAAGCCTCAGAGGGAAAATTTTCAATATTTTAGCATATTCCACATGGTTTTTAAATCATCAACAGAGTAACCCAGTGTATTTTGTATGTATATTAAGGCTGAGACAGGCTGATCTATTTATTACCAAGTCCATGGAAGTGTATTTTGAAAACAGACTCAAAACATCCTTGAGTTTTACAGTTGAAGAATATGCCTGCAAGTTCATTGGTCTCCAGTTACACCCGTATTGTCATGGTTGTAACTCCACATATGACTTCAAGATCCCCAGTCATACATCTCCAGATGACTCATGTTCTGACTAGTTTGGAGCGAAGCAGCTAGTTTTCCAAGGAGAAAAACACAGAAGCAGTGCGGTAGCTTGTAGTCCAACTTGATTCCTATAGGCAATACGGACACAGCTGGCTCTGGGTAATTTGGATTTTATCTAAATGGGTACGAAGCTACAAAAAGCTTTGTAGCTATACCTTCTGTGGCTCATCTATAACAACAGATATAGCAATTCTTTTTTCCTCAAATTTCCCATCTTTCTTTAGGAAACTCTTCATTTCATACTTTATCTTTAAATTTATTAGTGTAGTGAGACCCTTATCTTGAAGGCATGGAAATAATTATGTTCAGTGGAATCATCTTGCAATGATGCTAAAATGGGGGGGGGGGGCAGGGAGGGAAGGAGAGAAATAATAAATATATTTTTTTGTAGTTAAGAAGTGTGAAGAAACTTGTATGATGAATTACATAGCCTATCAAAATAGTTAACTTGCAAACAAACAGAAAAAAATGTTTTGTGTATTTAAAAAACTGCTTGTACAATGGAAGAGTGAATTCCTAAGTGTTCAACTAGTGTGACTTTACTGGACAGAAGAGAAAGCAGAGGGTTTGTGTATAGAATAAGAGAGATTGAGAGTCTGAATCAAGGAAAGCAATACTCGGGACAGCTGTTGTCTGCAGGAAACACGGGAATCTAACTCGTCAGTTCTGTGGCCATGCAGGAATGTGGGGTGTATGTATACCACCTGGGAACGAACAGCTTTTGCTGCAGAAAGGTGCTGCTCCCACCACCAGTTTCTTCTCCAAGAGCAACTGTGTTGCAGGCTCCGAACCCTTGTTTCTGCCTGGCTTGGTACACCGAGGCAAAAACCATGGGAAGGTGGTGACACCTGTTTGTCTCATAGGGTTCTCCTGCAAAGTTATTTATTTGTTTTCACTGAATATTTCTATACAATCGCACATTTTTCAAATTCATTTCATAGTAGGTGGGAATATTTTTGTGTAGCTAGTAACTCATCAGCCTTCTCTAACATCACTTGAATTTCTGGACTTTGGTGTAGTTTTGTTAGCCTTTGGTCTCTGCTGGTTGATTGAAGCTACGCCGACAGATGGTTGTCTTTAGGATCTCCAAAATTAACGAGTAGAGGATAGCCTGTGGACAACACCTTCACTTTTTTTATGTAAGAATTGTGGGTCATGTTTCTAAATCCTTGTATTACCAATATTGAACCTAACTCCTCAATGTAAGAAGCTTTCCATCCTTCTTTCTTTGGTATTTCCTTAATTAGCTTGTATGAATTCCCCATTTATTTACTCTGAGCCAATTGAGCTTCCAATGAAGCTAAGGGAATAATCAGTCACTTCAAACATACCATGTTTCTGACCCACAGAATAATTTACAACACAAAGTCAAAACTCATTTTGGTGGTGCAAAAAATCCCTGACTGCTGAGTTAGTATAGTCTCTTTTGCAACAGAAGGAGACTTAGAATGGGTATGTGATCAAAATCACTGTTCAGCTGTGCAGGAATTGAACAGAAGTAGTCTCTACAGAGCAACGTACCAGTTGGGGCAGGGAGAGGTTATGGGCTGCCAGAGTACCAGGGTTTCAGCAGGACTCTGATATTCACCCAACAAGGGACTAGCCCATCTCCTGGGGCAGACCCCTGGTGCTCAACGCAGCCATGGTCATGTCTTTCCTAATGGGAGATCCACCCTACATAGCCTATTCTTGCAAAGGGCTTCAATGAACCTGCATTTTTGCAATGAAAAATGCGTTGTCAGGAAAATTCTCTCTCCTCCTAATGAGGCTGAATATCAAAAAGTGATTCCAGAGCAATGATTGCATGCTCAATGGACACAGACACATCTAGTGATGTTTTTCAGTGTGGGAGAAAGTACAGTCTTGCAAAAATTGTAATGCCATTGGTCTCTCTCACTCCTTCAACTGCCTTTCAAAATAGTATAATTTGAGAGTTCCCTGCTATGCATGTACATACAGCATGGTTGAAAGGGCAGGGCACTGAATGGCACTACACTGTTTTAAAATGCACAGTTCAATCTATGGCAAACCAGTATTTCATTGGTGAATTGTGTAGAGTAAGCAGACTGTTCATGACAGCTCTATGAATAATAATGGTGATTTTATCATGATGCTTTTGCTCCTGCTGGATATTATTATGCAAGGCTGTTCCACAGTAACTATTATTCAGTTGCAAGTTATGGAGAAGCTCAAAGGTTGCAAGTTCAGTAGAGAAAAAACATTTTCTCACTTTTATTTATTTCAGTATTTCTAACAACTCTGAGTTTAACAGCTCATACAGACTTAATCCTTTACCTTCTTTCTATGTGGAAGGTGAAGATTCAGGAGAAAGGCAGATCTGCAACAAGTCATCCCTCAGATGGCTTTTCCTTTCCTCTTCCCTCTCTCCTTCATGAGTCTTGACTCCTTCCAGCCACTTGCTGTTAATCCAGCGATCTCCCAACCTTGGCAACTATATATATGTTCCCATTTAGCATTTTCTCTGGGGAATCTGGCCTCCTTGTCTCCTCATCCTTGCTAAAAGCTGCTGACAGCCCAGAAGGGATAATAAAATGCACAGGAGGAGGACAAAGAGATGAAGAAACCATAAGCAGGGATAGTTAAAATTTGAGATCACAAGTTCTGAATCCTCATTTTTGCAGATTCTTGCCCAGGAGCTGCCACTGTGTTGCATTACCACTTTCCAGAGGGATGACAGGTAAAATAAGAGATACTCAGTTCATACCCACCTCCTTTGTTAGCTGGTAATTCCCACAGGCTATCATGGCTGCGGGGCTATGGTCAAGATTATTCAGAATCAGCTCATCCTTTGAGTGCCCTGGAAGTGTCTCTGGAACTCCTGCATGCTTCAGGGTTCTGAAGGCAAGTGTGGGAGTTTTCAGCATGCGAAAGTATGCGAAAGACAGCAGAGATGAGTCCAAGCTGTGGATCAGACAGACGTTAATGTCCTTAGCCAGCAGACCTTTTCAATGCGGTGATTTTCTGCATGACTATATTAGATAAAAGTAATCAGTCTTGAAAGTTATGATGCTGTCATGAACAATTTTTGTTCATATGTAGTGAAAGAGCTATAGTGTTTATGTAAGCAAAACCTAGAGAAGTCCAGGAGAATACATGAGGTACAGATTGGGTTACTGACTCAAAAAGAAATGTGTTCAATAGACTATACCATAAAGGATAGTAATTCTAGGTTTTTTTTTTTTTTTCTTTTCAACAGTGTTACTGCCTTTTGAAGCAATTGCAACCTACTGCTATTTTATCTGATCTTATCTGGGAAGCCATTCTGCTTTAGTCGAGTGTGCGAAAGGCAGTGGAAAGGATGCCAGCTAACTGCTAATGCTGTTTCCAGCTGATGCTCTTTCTTACTCTTGCCTCGGTGAATTGATTGTGGCTACTAAGCTGGAGGACACGAAAATGCCCGTTGCAAGCCTTGGTTTGCAGGCTGGCAAGAAAAAGGGAAGCAGTGTTCCAGTGAACCCGACACCTTCTGTTATGTTCTGCAGCCCTGAGAGTGCTTCCACACTGCACTTATCTCCGGGAAGGGAGAGCACCGGTGTCAATACTATACCGTTCCCAATTTCCTAGGAGAGTGCATCTAATCTTCTATCTATATATACTAGAAAAGATGAAGACAAGAAGTAAAATTTAGAATAACAACAAATGAAGATTAAAACCTATTTCTGGCTTCTTCTTATTGTCATCTAGATATATGTGTGTATTTGCAGATTCATCCCATTTTTTTTTCTTATTTTTTTAATACTATAATTTATTTCTAAGAGACTGGGGCTCTAGTGCTGCAAAAAGTGCATATGTCGAAACTTAAATATATACAATATCGTTAGTTCAGAAATTTTTGAATGTGTATCTTTTTTTTTTTCGTTCTTTCCTATACATACAATGTATGAGATTGTTATTGGTTTTCCTGTTATGAATTGAATTCTTTCTCTTCTGCTTGTTAATTGCTGATTTTTGTTAACTCAAGCACAAAACAATAAATCATTTCTGGGTTGAACAAAGCATTGCTTAGGATATATTGGGTCTTTCAGCTTATGTCGCTGAAGTCTTTAATACAAATATGTCTCCAGCTTGGGAAAATCTATGAAAACACATCACAGGATGTGTGAGCAATTTCATCCATTGATTTCTCTTTCTTTTGCCTCTTGCATATTCATTCATGTTTCTGGAAATTGTCAAACTTTACCAGACTTTAGAGCAAATTCTGACCGCCCCCCACCAAAAAAAAAAAAAGACTAACATGATTCATGTTAAAAGGAATTTCCCTTAGAACAGGGCTCTATGGTATCATATAGATATATACCTAGGTGGTATATTTCAATACTCATGTCACTGCTAGCTTTTGGTGAATTATGCTATGGTTGTCACATTTTTCCTGGCAGCATCTTCCAGCTGGTGTACTTTGGGGAATTAGGTTGCAGCAATGAAAACATGATGTGTCTGGTGCTGTGGCATGCCAAGGGAAATGAGATCATAGTTCAGCCGGTGAATTTCTCCATGGGAATTCAGTGGGCACCTTTTGGAAACAAAAATTGCTAAGGTGTGGGTAACCACAAACAAAAATTGGATATATGTCTACAAGAGGGAAAGTCACCATGGAGTAAATTCTGTTACAGAAAGGTACTAATTAGGTTGATGCTAAGGTCTGATATTTTAAATATCTAGTGATTTATTTGCATCCAGTTGTTAGAAGGAAGAACCTCTACTTTGCCTTGCAGTGCTGTAAGCACAAGCCAAAAGGCTCTGAGGAGCATTTGTCTTGGAAGTCTTTTTCAGCTACTTCAAACTAAAATTAGTGTAGAGTCTTTAATTTGCTCAAAAATTGGACACAAAAATCCCAACGGGCACATATTTGAAAGATATACTTTTTAGCTTTGGGGTGTGCTAACATTTTGACATACAGTATTTTAATCAAAAGTATTGACTTGTATATAGAGAGGATAACAAATGCTTATAGCACTTTGGGACAGGAGTCATTATCCTAAACACATGACCACTCACTTCAGGGAGGTCCAGACCATTAAAACCACCTCTGAATTCAAGGATTTTCCATGTCTGCAGCTAGATTAAAACCTGAACTGCAGAGCTCAGTGCTATTCCTATTTTGTATGAATATCTGTTATATAAAGTCTTCTGGACCAAAAGGCTTATAGTGAAGTCCTCAGAAGACTCTTTTGGAGACTTGCTTCCTCCCTGATAACTCTTTGTCTGATGAGAGAAGAGGGGTTTTAGGGAGTTTCCGTGTAAAATGGAGCACAATAACTAGCCTTCTGTGATGCCAGGCCCAAGCTGTGAAAGACACTGACAGGACATCCAGCCCATTTCTGACAGGGCAAAAGACAGAGTAAAATGTAACCTCAGGTTTCAAAGGATAACAAGAATCAGAAATTTACCTTAACTGATTTGAACTGTCAAGTCCATGGCACTACAGTGATTGAACATCTAGTCCATCAGCTGACAGGACATAACCCTGAGCAACCCTGAAGGAGAACACTGATAAGGGAATATCAGAGAGGTGCTTTTGAGAAGTATTAGATGCTTGAAGACCATTGTCCAGAGAACAAAAAATTGCCACATATCTGGGGTAGGGTTTTTAAAATGCGGGGAGGAGGACAGACGGTATTTAGATCTTTGCCCAAACTTTGGTTACCATACCAAAAAGATTCCTCTAATTCCCACAGGCCTTGCAGCAAGCCTGGCATGATTATCTAAATGCACAGGAACGTGCAAGGGAATGTCAAAACTGACCCTGAATTTGAGAGATGAAGGGGAATGGTGAAGCTGTCAACAGCAATGGGCAGAGGAGGAAGAGTGGCAGGTTCAAATTAAAGAATTACCTGTGATCTTTGTAGCTTCAGGGGACAACAAATCATCATGAATACACCAAACTGTCAGTTCAAGTCACAGAATGGAACAGAAACTGACAGGACAGGGAGATGAAAATATTCAGCTTGGGAATAATAGCAGAAAACAAGAGAAAAAAAGTGTACAATGAGAAAATAGGAGTCTGTAGTGGCTTTGAGAGAGTCCCATAGAGAAGGGAGAAGGAGCTGCTCTAAAAGATGCTGAAAGAGCAATAAAGAAGGTAGACGGAGAGCCACAAGGGGGTACTGCCGCAAAAGCCAAGCAAGAAAAGAATGATCAAGGGTATCAGATTAGACAGGAAGGTCAAAGAGGACACAGAGATTCCCGCGTTAGCCAGAAAGAGGTCATTTGAGACCTTGGTGAATTAGTTTGAATGGGGAGGACTGGAGCCAGATCGCAATGAGTCAGAGCAAAGGAAATCAATGCAGTGGTCATAAACAGGCCTTTCAAGTCACTTAGGAGTGAAAGGGAGAAGGGAGGGCTGCGAGAGAAAGAAAAGCTGACCTATTTGCACTGGAAATTCGCAAACAATGTACTGCTTATCCCTTTCCCTTCTACAATGTATAAATTACCTTATTTTTTGTTGTTTTCTGATGGATTTTGTTGTTTTCATTTTGAAGATCAGAGAAATTTCCAGACTCCCTCATTTTAACAATCGCCCATTAATATATCTCAGGCACCTACCCAAAGAAACACATATGTATAGCAGCCTTTACGAATTTCTGTCTCTAAAATTTATTACTCAATCTCCATTTAACCATAGAGCTTCATTTGTTTTCATGATCACTGCTTGCATGATGTCTGGTACTGGACTTCTTTGATGCCAAACTAAAATTAAATTTGGTTTTAAATCACTGGAAATCCTACAGAAACATGAAGTGAGTGATTGTGCTGTACAACACACTGTAGAGAAGCCTGTCTTACCATGCTGTTTCTCCAAAAACATGTTTATTCTTTTCAAGACATATATTTGTCACACCAATCACCGATTTTGTCAACCTGGCAACATTTAAAAGATACAAAAAATTTGATAGAAATGCAACTGCTTAGGATTTAGTCATATAACTCTCACTGGAACAAAAAAGTAGCTCACAATGGGAAACATTTGAGAATTAAAAGGGAATATGGACTTGTCATTTCTGGCACTGACGCTGGGGTCAGTAACTACCTGTGCCTGGAAAAATAAACAGAGTAGTGGGGTTAAGAATTTCCACAACTGGCTTGAAGCAATTCTTGCTGTCTGATTTTAATACCCCAGTTTTCACATGCCACCTTTTGCTAATGATGTCTTGATTTTGACAGAGTGAGCACCCAAAAAAAAAGAAAGAAAAATCCATCTGAATCACAATTTGCCTCTGAAAACATGACTGAAGTACTAGATATTCTGTATACCAGACAGCTCTGCAGTCAGGTCACTGGTGATCCATGGTGCCTTTCTGTGTCATTTGTAAAAGGTTTTAGTCATGAGTATTCCTTACAGAAACTGCTGAGGGCAAGGAGACAGTGGCTTCAGAGGGGCTTCTAGCATTGTGCCTCCTCCATGGGCATCAGACTGGGACCTGGGAACCCCAAAGCTCCCCAGCTCAGAGACATTTTTTTTTTCAGCCTATGGTCTGTTGTCCTACCTATAAAATGATTCCCCACAAATGAAACTTAGAGAGCACCTAGTCCAGGCTATAACGACTCTTTAAAAGGAAAATAACTTTAAAGATATTCAGCTTCACCTTTCTCTCCTCCAGAGCAATAAAGCAGTTTATCTGACTTGATTTTTTTACCTTGATATTTAAATCAATAATTTTGTCCATGTTAGATGAATACCATCTACAGCAGATTTAATTTCACATTACAAATAAATATTCTTAGAGATTTAGCCCATTTTTCAAACAGTGAATTACTTTTACTTCAGATTTTGTAAATGTGTTTTTGATTTGCAGATGTGGGTGGAATATTCTGCACAAATACATCTCCAGCTATGCCGTGCTCTGAAGTTGTCCTCAGAGACTATTAATGTGGTTGGTCACCTAGTTCTTATAGAAACCACACCCAGTATTTAATGAAGTTTACAATTTAAAAAGCAAGAAATTATTACCTTTAATAAGCTGTGAATGATTCCTCACATACATACACACACCCACATTTAGTTCATCTACATTTGAATACAAGGTTTTGGACTGAAGTTATCTGCTAAATTTATTGCAGGGAGAGCCCACTAAAACCAGAGAGCTTAAACCTCTGAAATGGAACAATAATTCTGGGCTACATTCCAACATGGTTTACACTGCTGTAATGTCACTGTGGGCAAGGTAAATACAGTAGTGTTTCAGCCCAAGAATACAGCTCACAGCACAGCAAGTGCCCAGCTGGATGCTGTTTCCCACCCCACATGACTGGCATGCAAGAACCTCCTGGCGATGTTCCCATCCTCCCCCAGGAAAACAAATGTGTGTTGGAAAAGTCATTATTACCTCTTCCAATTTCCCTTTGGTCATACATAGGGCTGCACAGGGAAGGATTGGTTGCTATACCTATGTAATAGGATTGCTCTTCAACGACTGCTTGGTGTCTCCAGAGTCAAAGCTGTATGGCATCACATGGCTTTCTCAAGGCCCTGTATCATGGTTACACTCAGAAATAGTAATTTTCATTTAATGAGGTTTTTTCTAGCATGTATCCACCACATTGTCTTCCTTCCTTCTTGTCTTTAATACATCCCCAGGAACCAAATTTAATAGTAGTAAGCACATTACAAGCAAACACATGAGATACCAAGGATTAATTATGAAGTACCTGGCAATGATATTTTATGCTCACTCTTCTCATCAGTGTATGCTGTGTGCCAAATGTAGATTTTCTACCTCAGACAGGTTTGGTTGAGGTGTTTTTGTCCAAATGATGCAGGCCACTGTTAAGATTTTGCAATTCATAGATAGAATCATAGAATCATTTAGCTTGGAAAAGACCTTTAAGGTCATCAAGTCCAACCAATGCTACAGTTATTGCCAGGAAGTCTAATTAATGCTATGGCATCTGAACCTTCATAATTTTTCCAAGCATTTGAAAAAAATCACACTTATTTAGTTCCTACCTGATAGGCACTACTGACCAAAGATTCCCCAGGGAGCCAGCTCACAATTATGTAAGAATTTCACATGACTACACACATCAGAAACCCACTAGAAATATTGCAAATTGTGCCTTTTCGTATTTTGGCCATGTTCCTTGGCTTTCTCGCAGCACTATCTGATGCAATGTCAACTTCTGAATTGCATCAGGCAAAACTAAGGGATCCTGAATTTTGTCTTTCTTCATTTGAGTACAAAGAAGCTGCTAAGTGTTGACTTTCAATGACATTACCTTTTCTGGCAAAGTGAAGAAATACATAGAAGAGAAAAGAGACACAATTAAAATGGCACAGTATTTTGAAACGATGAGAGAGAAAGTATAAAATTCAAATTGTTTACATAAATATAATCACTAAGCTACAAAACTCCTGTCCTCAGCCTCCCATTAAAAAATGAACAATTTTGGCCCATTTTGCTTGACAATTTGTTGTTATACTTTTAAAAGTCTAATGGCATGGGTTCTCTAAGCAATTAGAGTACTCTGTTTATAGTGTTTCAGGATGCTGCAGCTCTGTGGCATGACCTCAAACTGTTTGCATAAACAGAAAGCACCAGTTGGAGCTAGTGGGGATTTTGATGGGCAAGTATTGAAGAACCTTTTTAATCAGTTTGAGGGGCAAGGGAAAACAGGGCAATGTGGCTGAGTGGGAGCCGTTTTGGTATTGTGGTCAGCAGCTGGAGCAGGTTGGATAGGAGAGCATGTTTGAATCAGCCCTCAGCACCACATGTAGAGGAGCAGTCTAACTAACTCCACTGTTGCACTGCAGGAGAATGGAAATTCAGATTAACTGAAACCAGGGAGAGAAAGGGGACCTTTTTCCATAAATGCAGAATTGTGTCCCTTATTGTAAGATAAACCCATTCAATAACCTGTGCGGTTTATTATATTACTGATAAACACTTAGCATTTATGCAGTCCAAACAATGTTTTGCCCAAGAAGAACAAATGCAAAACAGTTTTAAGGAATGAAAATAAAATATTGCCAAGTTGTATGCAAACTATTTCAGATTGATTCCTGTTTGTTTTTCCATGAAGAATTACACATTGTATTATGTGTGTTAATACAATGCATTTTAATTAAACGAAATAACAATGCAACAGAGTAAGGAGCAGAGTTGAACTCTTAGCCTAAGCAACTGGGCTCAAAAAGTTTCTATCAACTTTATTCATACATTTTCTACCCTGTTAAATTGTAGACTAGTCAGAGTTTCCCCCGCTTATTTCTACTCTTTCTTTTGAAGGTGGTGCTAATTCTTATTTACGGGTTTTGTGGACAAAGCCTGTGGAAACTGTGTCCCTGGAAAAGACAGAGTGGTCACGTCTTCTCCAAAGTCATGTCTTTTGACCATTTACATACTTTTTAAATGGAGGGTTTGATCTCTGCTAGGCATCTCAACAACCCTCATTTGTATCCTTCAAGAATGTCTTAATTAGCCTGGTATTAATTAATGTTCTTGTATGTTTATAGTTTATATGACTTTCATAAGTCCCATATTCCTTATTACTCTGCTAATTAGAGCAGAGTCCCAGGCTTGTCTTAGTTGCACCTGCCTCTGGAACTTCTGTAGAGAGCAAAATTTTAAAGCATTTTGTTCTGGCAGTGTATGGATAGATATTAAGCTTTAACCAACATAATAACATATGCTTTCTTCCCAGTAGTTATGTTTATTCTGCAATAAATTAAAATAATTCTATGGATACATCAGTAGAAAGTGGAAACACAGACACAATGAACCTCAGTAGCCTGGTCGATTTTTAAGAGAGAGATAGTAACTAAACTCAAGCTTTCAATGAATACTGCTTTTGGTATTCCTTCTAAATTCATGTCAATGAGATGATCTGAGAGTTGTGTTTAGTTTCAAAGACTATACCTGAACTGTCACTTCAGGAATTATCTGAAATCCCACGTCCAGCAACACCACACTCCTCTTCCCCCATATCCCAGTCCCCAAGGCAAGGGGCCTGAGGAGGGAGAAGCTCAGGCAGGCAGGTGGGACAGAACTGTGACCTCCCTGCTTGGGCAAGCCAGGCACCAGGACTGCAGAGCACACCAGTTAATGCACCTGCCCTCTGCTTAAACATAACCAATGACTGCAGCTCACAAAGGAACAGAAAACCGTGTAAAAAGAGAAAAGATCCTGAAAAAATCTACCTCCTGGAGGGACTTCTGACTTAGCTTCAGGCTGCATGATGTACCAGACTAGGTCCATGGGTACTTACTCTCTGGTGTCAATAAAGCCCCAAAGACACATGTAGTCCTCAAAGATTCTTCTCAGTGACAGAGGAGCTAAGGTAGTTATCTCACCAACAACCTGGCACTGCACCTTATGACTTTTGCCCTCTGACAGGGCACCCCCTTGCTCCCAGATACTTTTGATGTTTTATAAAAAAGGAATGGGACAGAAGAAAAACAAATTTAAAATATCTTTTCGTCACTGATAATCTGCAGCAACCTCAGGTCACCCAAACAAAGAGACAAAGTTAAGATACATACTTTAGTCCACAAATACATCCTAGAACAGTTTTTACATCCTAGAATAATTTTCTGTGCATCAAAATAATGTTGAAAGAAACAGCATTTTTGATTCCCAAAGGCTTCATGGTATCAAAGCAGGCTTCATGGGTGAAAGCAGCAGGGATTCGCTTTGAATCGAACACACAATCTTCTTCTGGTAATACCTTCCAGTTGAAACATAGGCAAAGTACTCCGAAGCACAGCTCCAACTGGATCTGAATTTTAAAGGAAATCTTTGCTGAAGTCCCCTACCATGCTGAAGAGTGCCCATAAAATGAAATAGGTGTTTTAGGCTTGAAATGAGCCAGACCCTCAGTGATACCAGGGAATGTTCATGGTACATTCCCATGCTTCCCAGTTTTTATCATTTCTGAATTTTGCCTTAGAATTTCCTGCCTCTCCTTCAACAGCATTAAGCAGTTCAAAAATTAAGTATTGATTATCAAGTATTTGAACATCTCAGTTGTCGCTGTTCTAAGATTTGCCCTCTCCAATAAAAGAAGTAGGTAGAAGTCTTGTCATGGGATGGTGAGGAGCATTTCACAAAAAGCTATACCTGTTCTTCTCCTGAAACCTCAGTCAAAAGGCATAGCTAAAGAATACCCACAAAACTCAGGTGAAGGTATTTTCTGGTGCAGAGAGTGAATTTTTATCCATAAAATAATACTTTCTGACTTTTAGAATGCACTCTTTATAATATTAATATAGGGAAAACACATTTTAGGCTTTTAGGATATCAGAAGATTGTTGACTGTTAGTGAAGAGAAAGAAAAAAAAATAGAATAATAAAGAACAAAGGATCATTTTAGCCTGGATCAGTGCAAATGAGTGTTTCTTCTACTGTTACTTTTAAAGCCAAAGTTTCTGCACTATTAGCTGGCTGAATATCTGCTTATTTTGCATTTTTTAACGCTACACTCTATACAGTGCCACTTACTATGAGGAACTGAAATTTATTACAGTTTGCAGGAGTTTTATGACTTGGAACAGCAAAGTGATTTAAAAGGAGTGAACATTCTAGTAAAGATTTTTTTTTTTTACTGTGCTATCCAATTGTTAAATGGAAAAAAACATAGGTAAGAGGATTACACTAAATCATGAATAACTGCCAATTTCCTTCTCCTTCTGGAGTAACACAATGTATCAAAGGTTTAAACCATTTCAGACAAGTTTAAACTTCCTAGTAGTGTAGCATAAAAGAAAGCATTATTCAGCATATAGTGTTTGCAGTTTTTTTAGTTTTTAAAAGAATATAGCGATGCCTGCAGAAATTAAACTTGTCCACAGAGTCACAGTAATGTGAAAAATGTGAAGAGAAATAGGTCAAACTTTGAGGAAATTTGGATCTGAAGGTGTCACAGGCCCAAAACCTAAGTATGAGGGACTCCACAAGGACCAGACTGTGATTATAAAGTTAAAACAGGGACTTAAGGCTCCCAAAAGCCATGTGATCTTGCTACACGCTATGGTATCAACCTAGAATTGCACTCAGATGTGGGTTATGTGCTGATTTTCAAAGACTTTTCCATGGATGCAGAGTGTTTGTACATAAGGGCCCAGCCAGACCATTGACACCAAGTTCCCAAGACCAGAGTACAGCCTTAACTGGAGCTGTGCCCCAGATTTCCTGAGTGCCCAGGCTGCAGGCCATTGCTGCTCTGCCTTACTGAAAAGGAGCTGACTATGGCAGCAACGTGAAGCCTCTGTCCAAATTCCGAGCTGACGGGAGAGATGGGAATAAAGTACTGAGGGTGACACAGAGAGTCCCACTGAGGAGCCAAATGTTTTCATGGTGGCCATGATCCAGTTTCTCAGTTGAGCCAGGCATGCCACCGGCCACATCTGCATGCTGCGAGCCAGCTTGGAGTGAGCAAACGTAGCTGATATTCACTTGGAAAGTACCACGTAGATACAACCCTAGGTAAGAAAGGAATGAATAAACAAATCTGGCTGGCTGATCAAAAGTGATGGGATGCCTGCAGCCCCCAAGCCTTGCAGAAAAAGACTTGCAAATTCAGATTTTTCCTGACAGCTGCATGGAGACAAGCTTGTGTAACTCTGCCCTGGACCGAGGAACGCTGCAAGACAGGCACACAAGCCAGGGCTTGTGCAGACACCTCAGTCACAGGCCCTTCCCATGCTATGGGGTGGGAGAGGAAGATAGGATCCCCTGGGGGATGCACAAGAACTCTGAGCACATTTTTTGCCCAGAAGCAGTGAAATAATGGGAAGGAGATATGGGGAGGGTGAGCGCTGGAATGACCTCCCAGCAGTACAGCCACAGCCAGCCAGCGAGTATGTGAGCACAGCAAAAAGCCACAGCATGTCTAAGGAAACAACAAAGTCCTGCTCCCAGTCTCAGACAAAACCATACGCAGGGGATCTCCCTCCCTGCCAAACGAGAGACATGCTTCGTTGTGTGCAAAGAGGAGTGAGATTCATGTTTAACCAAATGAAGCAGATCACAAGCGATCCCAAGGCTAAGGCACCTTCACCCACTTTCCATTGCCTTCCCCCAGTAAGGCTCGGACAATTTTAGCAAGACCCGCCAAAGGTGCCAAAGCCTAGGCAAGTCATGCCACTGGTGTCCAAAGCGAGGGGAACATGGGGACACCTCAGCCTCCCGTGGCAGCTGGAGCCCCCATAGCTGCACAGGAGGCACAGTGTGTGCCTGC
This sequence comes from Tringa solitaria, assembly GCA_026413425.1. Classification (NCBI taxonomy): domain Eukaryota; kingdom Metazoa; phylum Chordata; class Aves; order Charadriiformes; family Scolopacidae; genus Tringa; species Tringa solitaria. The sequence goes on along the minus strand of JAOXJM010000023.1, from coordinate 36,225,101 downwards.
CAGCACTGCCTGGCAGGTGGGAGACACAGGGAGACAAGCAGGCAGGGGCTGGGGTCTCTAACAGGGATGAGATTTGGGGCAAAGTTGGGCATATTGTAATAAGGTGTGGAGCTATGAAGGCTGAGGGGCTGCGAGGCTTTGGAAATTGGGACAGAACTGGGCAAACTGCAGCTAAAGTGCTGAAAGAGAGACTTTCAAGACGGGAGAAATCCATGGGGAATCATGGTTGGTAGCCAGGCTGGCAGCCACAGAAGAGAGATTAATATCTTCCTGTCTTTTGTACCTTCAGGAAAATAACTGAAGCATTCCAAATAATAGAAATTGGCTAGTATAAAGGGGGGAAATTTAAAACCAAACCAGTGTAAATTACTAATCTGGAGTTTTACCCTAAAGATCTCCTCCTTTCAAAATAATCTGGAATTTCTGTTTTAATTTCTTAATGTGAGGCTCAGTGTTAAAATGCTGTTCTCAGGCTCTGAGTTTCAAACTGAGATAGGTAGTTAGACAGTTAAGGATAGATACATAGATCTATATGGTTTCATCTGTTATTCTTCCATCACAGCCAAGAAGATAATATTTGATAAATTCTTTATCATGTCACACCTAATTAAGAATAAAATGTCATAATTACAACCGAGTTTTCCCACTAGGGAAAAATAGAAAAAAAAAGCAAGAGAGATTTAGAAAGCTGTCTCCATCCAATGTCAAGCTAAGCCCAAGCCTCAAAAAATTACTTAGAGGCAAAAATCTTGTGGATTTGGTTTTGATTTTCATTGTTAGCTTAAACTTTTTTGAAAAAATGACACATCAATTCAAGCTGGAAATTTTCATAGAAAATATTAGATTTATCAATTTCTTTTTATTTTCATTTCTAATAGGCAAAAAATAAGTGAAATAATCTTTTGACATCAACTAGTTTGATATCAGTAAATCAACATTGTTAGACAAAAAGGCATAGCCAGAAAATTCCTTTCTCAGACTAAGACTACTTTTTTTCTGAAGCAGACAGTTGAACTGTGCTTTTCTGTGTCTCATATATACCCCAGCATGAATTTACACATTTGTAATGTCAAAAAGAGCAAACCAGTACGATTAAAAAACCCAGCTCAGGCTTTCTTGTATATCTAAATAACATGGCAAATTGCAAGATCCCCTTTTAGCCTACAGGTGAAAATTGATATAGAGATCAGCAGATGGACTGTTAAGTGTGAAGAATATAACTGTACCTGGCAAGTATTATAACCTTCAAGAACACTTGGGACATCTTATAATATCCATTGCTGTGAGCTGATGCAGCTTAAGAGGTTAACAAATTTATACATGCCTCACATTCTCATTTCCAATGTGAATCTTTCCAAACATGTCACATGCACTCATCCTCATTGAAGATTAACTGCACAACAACTTTGAATTGTTAAAACAAGCTGCATTTGAGTTCTGGGAAAGCAAACCTGGGCCACAATACTTTCAACAAAGCAAAAATAACTTGGTGCTTCATAGCTTGAGTAGACTGCCCGATTTTCTAGAAACTTTCCCAAAAACATTCACCTTTGGTCTATGACCTGGCATTAAAAGTGTTATATCAACGGAACATTAATGGAAAAGGTTTATGGGACAAAAAGCCCTAAACCTAATTCTTCAGAAGCTGCTTCGTTTTAATTACATATTCAAGACTGAAACAGCATAATTATTAGCCTCGTCTGTTGTTCCTCTTTATTTCAGTGTTTCGCTTTGCATTGCATTCATGCTTTCAGTAGAGAATAAAGGTGATGCCTTCTAAAAGCTGTTTACCACTTTCAGTAATTGCATATTTCCATGAACTTACCTTCAAATTCAGATGTTATGTCCATAAAGCCATCACATGCTGAAGAGTCCAGTTACTTTGCCAATAACTGTCATGAAATTCACCTTCACAGAGGTATTTTTGTTAAGCAGCTAGAAATTACTATGAAATAATTTTGTAAGTAACTGAATATTTGTTTTTCTCTGATGGTTGTCCTAACTATTTCCCTGTAATGTATTCTTGTTGTCTCTGTGCTCCTTAACAAGAGATGTTGTATTCCTTAAACAATAAAGGCAATCCTTCAGGTGCTGCTGGTTCTGTTACTGCCTTTACAGGTGGGTAATTAGTTGCTGGGGTTTGATTTGTTCCACTAAATTGCTTCTATACCTTCTAACTGCAACACACTTACAGGTACTTTTGCTTTCCTTCTGATGTTTAGTGGAAGCTTTACTTTTTATTAGATTTTGTTGCTAAGCCTGGAGTTTGCCTTATTTTGCTCACCTCTGCCTTCCCTTTAAAACTTTTCTTTTTTCTATTCTCTCTTCATAAAGTCCGGGTTGTGGCCTGGAAAGCGGGACTGAAATTGAGGAGAAGGGCAGGGGGAGAACATCTGCCAAATGCTGAACCTGTGCCTTTGCTGCCGACGCAGCAGACACCGTTGCCCAGTCCCGAGCTGCAGGCAGGCATCGGCAGGGCTGCTCCCTGGGGAGCAAGGAGCAGAAGCCCTCTGCCTTTGGCACCCAGTGGTGGCTAGTGCTGAAGGAACGGATGGCAAGGGGGATATCCCCCTTAATTTGGGCACTGGTCAGCAGTGAATTACTATTGCAGTCTGGAGAGGAAAGAAGCAGAGAGGGATTCTGAATCACAGGTTTGTCCTTCTCAGGGCAGACTTCATACAGAGCCTGGCTTAGTAGTCTGCTGAGAATTATAATTTAGTTCTAAAGCTGTAGTTTTTCTCCCTAAACAAATCAAACTTTCCTTAAGGAAATATAAAGGAGAAGATGAAAGATGTTTTCTTTTCTGGGAGATATTTCCAAAGGGGGAAAAAATGTAGTAAGTTTTGAAACTGACTTTAAAGTCTGATTTTCAAACTTTGATTGGTCCATTCATAAATCCTCTCACAAGCCAAATAAAAGTCACATAACTTTGCCTAAACATAGTTTACATTTTATTTTACTTATTTTTTTGTCTGTCTTCATCTTCTACCTCATTTCCAAGGAAATGACTAACCTTCCTCCCATCTATCCTTTCAGCCTCCAGGCTGAATGTAATTTGGTTCACTTCAGTACTACATGTTTTAAAACATGGGGGAAACATGCACTTCCAAGGAAAAAGTTTGTAGCAAGGTGTCACAAGGAAGACTTGAAAAGAGACTGAGAAAAGTAAGACAAGTATAATAAGGGACACCTCCAAAAAAACAGAACATGTAATGCAAATCCATACTGGAATAAAATCAAAGTAAATAAAGTCATTTCAGTGTCAGCAGGAACTTAAATCTCTTCACTTTTTAAGTATTTTGTTTACTCCTTTTTTCCCCTCTTCTTCTTCTACTGGAGAACACAATGAAAGACCAACATCACTCACACTGAGTAGCACCTTAATACAGCAACAGCCTCGTGAAATCCAGTTTCTCTACTTAGTGAGAACTGCTAATATATACTGCATGACCAATTATAGTAATTGGTGCATCCTATTTCTGCACCTGCCTCAGCCATTCAACTGAACTTTGGTAGGTGGCAGGAAAAGCTTTGATGGTTTTGTCCTGGAGAAGAAAGGAAACCCACTTCATTCCCACTGAATGTAATTCGCTTTTGAAGAAGCCTCCTCCATTTCATTCCTCACCTCTAGAAATCTGATTGATTTTCCGGGTTAATCTAGCTTTCTTGCTAGAGTCATAATGATGTATTCTCCCCTTAACCTTCTGCTTAGATGCCCTGCACAGAAAGGATCTCACAATTATAATTAAAATAGATCCATAGGCTAGTTCAGCAGCATGCCTATACTCGCTCCCGTCTGTTAAGGGAGCAATAAGACCCACTAACAAGGTGATAGGCCAGTTGCAATAGGGCACAAAAGCCAACTGAAGATTAGTTTAGAGAAAAATCCTACCAAACACAGCAAGTGCCACATTTTCTGCCAGTAGGACCGTCTGTTTGCAAACAACACCAGCTCAGAGCCAAATGTTTCATTACACAGGACTAACATCTCCAAATATAACCCAGTGAAATCCTCTGCCTCTAGTCTCCTTGTCAAGATGACTGGGTTGAGTTCTACCTTCAGTGGCATAATATCATTATTTATCCACACTTTTTGGTTATATTTGCAGCAATAGCTCCTATATGCCACGCCCTCTTTAGTTCCAGTTAATGCCACCACTTCCTTGAGGGTTTCCCCTGAAGAATCCTTGTGCATAAGCTGTAGAAAGTTTTGTTTTGTATCACTGCTCTTCAGAAATCTTGTTTTTCCAGTTCATCTTACATATCTCAAGTGAGAGATTGAGATAAAGAAAGAAAAAGGAAAAAAAAAAAAGAACATAAGACGAATGAAGCTTAGTTCTATACAGCAGCTTTCAGGCTAAGTGTACCCACAAGCATGTGACAGCAGTGTGAACTGGATGGTCCCAGCTGTCCTTACTCAATATTTTAAAGGCATGGGGCTAAGCTTCAGGAGAAGGTTTGGTGCTCTATATCCTGAACGATCTCTGACATTGAGAAAGAAAATTTCGACCTAAAACGGAGCTGAACTTCAGAGATATGTGGCCTTTTCTTCAGCATTACTAGGTGGCCACTTGAGGAGAACCTTTTCCGAAAGGTTTACCCATACCTCAGTTGGACAGAGCAAGGATGCTGCTTGTGCTTTTAGGGCCTCTTAAAAAGCTATGAAAGAACATCTAAGGATGTTTTTGCTTTAATATGTCCAAATGCCATAATTAGTGATTTTGTCTTTAAAGCAGTAAGTGTTGTGCTCTCACATAAGAAGTGAATGCAAAAATGTTATACAATAACTTTCAAAAAAGTAATTAGTGCTATATAATAGTACTATAGTATGCTTTCCAACCTTCTCCAGCTAGATTTGGCAGAAAGCCTTCTGCCATAAAAACCTGGCTGTATATTTGAGGCAAACTAATAAATAATGAAAGGAAGTACCTACCTTAATGAATTTTTTAGAACTTTAAATTTAATATTTTATTATGAGAATTTCTTGTTCGGTTTCCCGAACAGATTCTCTGAAAGGAAGTCTTCTTTTCAGAAAGTTGATGGCTAGGTTTGCCCCAGTTCATGGCCTCCGTAGCTTTTATAGTGGTCAAAACCCTAGAAGAAATGGAGGGATGGAATCAACCATAAACTGAAATCATGAAATGATGAGAAAAAGAAGAGAGTGAGGTTCAGTATTCCCACAGCTCTTACTCCACTGTGTGACCCATGCTACACAGGGTACATAGGCCAGTGGTAATAGAAAGGCTAAATTCCCTTTTACCCTTCCCTCTGCCTCTCCCTGAAGCAAATCTGCTCCTTACGACACATTTCATTGCTCTAATGACCATTTTTTAATGTGTATAAAGCATTCTCTATTTATACCACTCCAGTTAGTATTTGTGGTAAAGAAAGCTTAATTGGGACTTCCAATGCAATTAATTCATAGATACAATTCCAGTGAGAAAGGAATATAACACAGGACTGACAGGGAGTCCTGTGTGGCTGTGAATGATGAAAGAAGAATGCTACTTGTAATATGCTGACACTGTACAGAATTAGGCTTTGTGTTCCTCAGTCATAAAATGTCTTTTGGGATGAAAGGCAGACATTTTGGGTTAGTTAGCTCCTATTTAATTATATGGCTTCCAATGTAAAAGGGATTATTGAAAGGATTCAAAAGGGGAGAAGAATGGAAAGGACTCTCGCACATACTTTCTTTTTTTTTCTGAAGTTTTTCATTATTAAAAGTACTCAGGAATCTCACCAGAGTAAATTCTGTTTAAAACTAGAAGTGCTTTCATATTTTAAATAATATTAGACAGTACTAGTAAGTCCACAACTTCCCTTGGAAATCTCCACAGCTTGATTTTTTCTTACAGTATATGGATGAAATCCTAAGAAACTATTACATGTTATTTAGGATTTAGCCCATATTTTTCTCCTTATTTTTAGACCTAAACTTTCCCATGTTGTATTTGATATCATTAGTTTTGTTTTGATTGTTATTTCTGATGTGAGCCACTTTGCCAGTGTCCTTAATGAATTCAGTTTAATTGATTTCAGACCATTTCCCCAATGTATGATAATTAAACTGTGTTTTATTCTCATTCTCAATCTCTCCCTGATTTCTGTCACCTGAAAATATGTTTGGCGTTCTTTGTATTTTATTCTTCAGTTCATTCATGGAATCATTCAACAGATACTGCACATGGGATGCCCTGAAGTGAAGAAAAATGGACAATGAGATGCAGATACTCTGGGACAGAACTTGTCAGCAAGCTATAAAATGAGAAAGCCAGAAAATTGGTCTGTTTTCTGAAGCATTTTCCTGAACCCCTAGGCAAGATTCATTAGGGATACAACAGGAGAGTAATACTGATTACTTCTTGCTTCTAATCCATTCCATTTTTGTTAGAAGTTACATCCTTGGGAGAAGTTCACATCAGAATCTGGATCCAAACTTCATATTGGGTTGATGTCTGGTGGTCACATATATTATGTTGATTGAGTCTAATAAATAAGACAGATGAAAACAGTGTTAACAATACAGTAAACAAATTAATGTACACAGAGCTACAGACACCTGGGCATAAGCAAAGAACTATTTGAGACTGTAAAATATCAATACATCTGCCAATTTAAAAAAGAAATAAAATAAAATAAAATAAAATAAAATAAAATAAAATAAAATAAAATAAA
>JAOXJM010000023.1:36202021-36213890 GCA_026413425.1 Tringa solitaria | reverse complement strand
TCCAGAAGATCATGATATTCAATAAACTCATAATCCTCCAAACAAGCATCTTCTGAGGAGTTCATCTATTCAATGTCAAAGCAATGTTGCATCAGTACTATATAACTCATATGCCAGATTAGGGTAATTTCAAAGGAGAAAACATTTATATGGTTGCTACTGAATACTTGTGCGTAATTTGTCCCCGGTAGTGCAACCTTGCATCGTTTGTGGAGACATTAACAGTGAATTAAGATTGTAAAGAAAACTCAAATAATAAATAATGTTCTCAGGATATAAAATACCACTGAAAAAGAAAAGAAAAAAACTTTGTTATAATAATAAAAGAACAGGAGGATCCTTGATGACATTTAAAAGCAGTGTCTTGAGGTAGAGTTCAGACTCGGGCAGGAAACCTCCCTATGCCTTGATTTCCAGATCTTTGCAAAACTGAGAAAGATTCAAAGATAGAACATCAACACTTACAGAAGTTAAGCTAAACAGAAGGATTATAGACTCCCAAGATGACAGCATTATACATTATGGGTTCTGAGTTAGTTTCCTCATAGGTAGGCTGTTCTTTCATCATGGAGACCATATTAACCTGCTCCAGGACATCTGATACTGGCCAGTGTCAGAGACAAGGCAGAACAGCCTGTGCACTTCTGGCATGACCCTGTGTCCCAGTGCTGATGGTGGCTCTCTGATGGATGAACTGTTATTGCTCAATAACCATTATGGCCCCACAATCTGACTGGATCCCACACCAAGAATCTTCAACCACAAGGAAAGCAGTAACCCAGTCCTCAGCAACTCCACTGTAGTGTGAAAAACACCATATTGTACACAAGGAAGGACAATAAAAAAGAATAAGAAAAGAAAGAGGGAAAAGGGAGGAAAACAGAAGAAGATGTCAAACTGCAGAAAGGAGAACCATTAATAAAGCAATCATATTTGAATTATTTATTTTTTTCTTCCTTCTCTCCAGGTCACCAGACATCATCACCATAATGACTGCTGGTTTGTGTCATATTCATTTATTATTATTTTGATGTTGTGCCCAAGTATATTAAAGTTCTAAAGCTTTCACCTGTGCTTAACTTTACAGTGAATGAAGAGTCCTAATCCCTTCAGTGGTACAGACCCATGGAAAGTCCACCACAGACAAGAATGAATCACAGTTCCTATTTTTCATTGTGAAAACATTGTTGACATGAATTAAGCATCTTTTTTTGCTTACCATTCTTGCATAATCAGTTTGGTTTATATACATTATTTCTTATTTTTTTACATATACACAGTAGAGACAAATTTTAGGCTGTGATTTGTTCTTAAAGCAGTCACAGTGGCTATTTGTTATTCATAATTAAAGACTGATAATTATTTACCTAAATGGCATGGCATTATTTCTGCTTCCAGCTAGGAGGACTGAATTATAATAACTGGAGACAAATCCTTTTTGGGGTCCAAATAATTTTCATCCAAGCATGCTTACCAGTACAATGACTATTTTTTGTTAATAATCAAATAAGTGTTTTCTGACTCAACCACGAGCACACCTCACAACATTATTCCTGTCAGGATGCACAGTCTGTTTGTTCACAATAAGCTTGCCTCTGACTATCACACTCCTGCAAAAAGAAGCTGTAAACACTGGAACAGCGACTTTGTGGCTTACTGGCAAAATATTTGTTCTCACCAGGCAAATGCATGCTGCATCATTCACACAAGAGAAGGTGGGAGCGAAGAAACCATCCTTCCCCCAGCCCTGGAATAAGCTCTGTTGTGGCATTGGTTGTGCACAGGGACTAGGATGAGGAGCTGTGGGTGACAGCATGACAGGGTCTTGGGGATGACCCCACACAACCTTCCCCCCTCCTCCCTGGCAAGAATGGGTTTATGGGTTTGCCAGAGCAGCACCCAGGACTTCTGGCAGACTTTCTAATACCGGAGTCATTTTGATGGAGCCGTAGGACCATAAACATGGTTATAACCCAGTCAGTCTGTGTGAGCCTTTTAGATATTATTGGTGCATTTTTTTTAATGGTGTGAGGTCACTTACAGGCCTTGCTGGCCCTCACAGCCTCTCCCCACAGCCCAGGGCCCCATCTCAGCCCTCTGGTGCCCCCAGTCCCTGCCCCAGTGATACCGCAGCATGGCCGGTCATGAGCTCCCCACAGCCCTGCCCTGACTGGTCATGGGCCCCGCTGAGTCAGGCCCACCCTTGGGCCCACAGTCTAGTCCCCCAGGAGGTGCCCAGTACTTGGGGCTGGGGCTGTGCCTGGTGCTCCCCAGCGGACCTGCTCCTGGCTGGGGAGTGGGACAGACCCAGGCTCCATCACTGTGGTCCCAGGGGGCAACCGGCCTCCATAGAACCATGACAAGTGGGGACATTAATGGTGCAAAGTCAGTTGCTTGTTGCAATGTCACAGTCGTGTGGGAACAGAGCTCAGCTTTTGCTAATATCCAGTCTCATATTTAAACAACAAGTTTAAAGGCCAGTTTTGAAAAAAACCACACACATGCTGGATCCCAAGTGAGTTAGTACAATGCCACCCAAGTCAGTGACTTGCAGCAGCCAAGGAGGATTTGGCAGATCCCCCTCCTCTTCCACATCCCTCTGAATTTCTTAGGGGGCTGTCCACAGCCATCCACATCTGAATGGACAAGCGTTGAATGAGACAGGTGCCATGGTGACAGAGGATGCAGAGAAGGCAGAGTTACTAAATAACTTCTTTGCTTCAGTCTTTACTGTTCAGGCCAGCTCTCGGGAGTCTCAGACTTTGAGGTAACAGAGAAAGTCTAGGTGAAGGAAGACTTCCCCTTGGTTGAGGAGGATCAAATTAGAGATCAATTAAGTGAATGGAATATCCACAAGTCCGTGGGTCCTGATGGGATGCACTCACAAGTGCTGAGGGAGCTGGCAGAAATCATTGCTGGGCCACTCTCCATCATCTTTGAAAGGTCCTGGAAAATAGGCGAGGTGCCCGAGGACTGGAGGAAAGCTAATGTCACTCCAGTCTTCAAAAAGGGCAAGAAGGAAGACCCAGGAAACTACAGGCTGGTCAGCCTCACCTCCATCCCTGGAAAGAGAATAGAAGAGCTCGTTCTGGGCATTATCTCAAAGCATGGGGAGGAAAAGAAAGCTATCAGAAGTAGTCAACATGGATTCACCAAGGAGAAATCACATCTCACTAATCAAATAGCCTTCTACGATGGCATAACTGGATGGATAGACAAGGGAAGGGCCATGGATGTTGTCTACCTTGACTTCAGCAACACTTTCAACATCATCTCCCCCAGCATCCTTATAGGTAAGTTTAGGAAGTGTGGGTTAGATGAATGGACAGTGAGGTGGATTGAAAACTGTCTGAAAGACAGAGCTCAGTGGGTTGTTATTAGTGGCACAGAATCTAGTTGGAGGTCCATAAAAAATGGTCCTCCTCAGGGGTCAGTACTGGATCTAGTCCATCAAGAAGAGTACGACCAGCAGGTCGAGAGTGGTCATCCTGCCCTTCTACTCTGCCCTGGTGAGGCTGCATCTGGAGGACTGTGTCCAGTTCCGGGCTTCTTGGTTCAAGGACACAGAACTGCTGGACAGGCTACAGCAAAGAGCTACGAAGATGATTAGGGGTCTAGAACATCTCTCTTATGAGGAAAGGCTAAGGGACTTGGGTTTTATTAGTCTGAAGAAGTGAAGACTGAGAGGGGATCTTATGAATGCTTATAAATACTTAAAGGGTGAGTGTCAAGAGGATGGGACCAGTCTGCCGAGTGACAGGACAAGAGGCAATGCTCACAAACTTGAACATAGAAAGTTCCATCTAAACATGAGGAGGAGCTTCTTTCCTGTGAGGGTGGCAGAGCACTGGAACAGGCTGCCCAGAGGGATGGTGGAGTCTCCACCTCTGGAGACATTCAAAACCTGCCTGAACATGTTCCTGTGCAACATGCTCTAGGTGGACCTGCTTTGGCAGGGGGGGGTTGTACTAGATGATCTCCAGACATCTCTTCCAACCCCTACCATTCTGAAATGTTATGATTCTGTGAAGTGGACTGAAATAGTTCAGAAGCATGTAACCAGAAGGCAAATTTCATTGCTTCAAGTGAGCAGGTGCTTCTCTGTGTATCCTTCTGCCTTCCCCTCCCTTCTGTGGAAAGCAGTTTAGCTGGAAAATAACCAAGTCTTCCTTTCACAGTCTCCCTTAAGAATAGAAAATGGATGTATTTCTCATTTCTGCCTGAGACAGATGTGGAGAGAAGAAAAATACCTATAGAAATGGGAGATGAAGCAAATACTCTGTACCCACATGCATGACAAACAACTGCAAAACTCATCTAGACTCAACCTGATTTTGAGATAACTTGTTGGTGACCTGTGGGTGGATGGAGGAAGGACAATCCCATTATTTCTTTATAATTCATGTTGAACCTGCAAAAAATACACTCTTGCCTTACGCTTTTTTGAACAAAGCCCATCATAAAGGCAGTGCCTAAAAAATGGTATGAGAACAAGAGACTCCTCACAAATCAGTCCTGAAACTAGTTGCTGCCACACTTGAAATGGCAGCTTCTGGCAATGACTAATACATATATATATTGTATATATATATATGTATATATACATATATATATATTATATATATATTCCAAGGACACGTAAAATATGACAGCTGTCCTGTCCTGACATTTAAAAGCAGATGCTTAAACAGCCCACAACAGGGAAACTTCCATTGCTCTGTGAATCCTTAACCTCCTCAGAAGTCCTGTATGATAAGAGACCATTCAGAATCACTTTATGTCATTACCACAGAAATTTCTGCAAAAGAATTCTTAGGAACACAATACACCTTTCTTGATACTTTACCTACATCAGACTACTGTCTCTGATGTGAAGCAACACAAACAAGGTCCCCTTCCATCTTTTTTCTTCTGCTATTTTCACTTTTTACCTCTTAGACTGTGATATGTCATGTTTAGCCCACTGTGTAATCACGAAGGGGATGGTGTTTCATTGCAGATACACTTCAGGGGTTTTCCTGAGCTGTTAAGAAGAAGCCTGGTAGTGCCAAAAAAATATCACCTGAGCTCATTTGGAGTTGCACCTCACCACATCGAAAAAAATGCTGATGCAATTTTCTGAGGAAGATCTCTTCATGCAGTGGTCTGTTCCAAAAGCCAGTTTATACTCATCCTTGTATGTCTACTTCATACTCCCCTTAATAAAAATATATGCTTTGTTTTCAGTTTTCTTTTTAATTAAGATAATAGGCAAAAATCATTAATAAAAGAAGATGGAATTGAAGAAAAGATACTACAGCAGATAACGTCATGTCACAGAGAGTAGCCTGATCCTAATTTAATGAGAGAGAAACTGAGAGAGAAAAGTCCCCAAGCGCAAAATGAATTCCATTAAAAAGAGTTCGTCTCACCATCTGGACAGAGATTTGTTCCCTGATTCACTGCTTTCCAACTCTCCAAACTATTTTGCTGCCAAACACCCAAACTGCTTGACTAACGGTTGGCCTAAGACCTGTTTAGGTTTCAGTGTCAATGTTAAGGACTAGGTTAGAAGGAGAAAAACTTCAAGGACACAGAGTGAAAGGGGAATTAAAAAAAAATCAGAGGGATGTAACAACAAAGCATAAGCCACCAACAATACTGAGACTTGGTAGAGCTACTGAGGTAGATATGTGCATGGGTAGGGTTAACAAGGAGTAATGAGGCATCACACATTGTTCATTTCTCATATTAGAAAAAAATACCAAAGCTTTGAGCACAGATACTTGAAAAGTATGAATTTATCATTCTTTGACAGTGCAGCTCTGGTAATGTGCAATTTGGAGCCTCTCTCACCTCCTAAGCCCACCCCAGTTTGGACCATCTTTCATAAGATAATTACATTTGTGATATAAACATGCCAAGAGATTATCTAAACAAAAATAAACTGAAAATTCATTTAATCAAACACAGTAACTGCAAACACCTTTTTACCTTGCCAGATTTCTTTGCCTTACGTTGTTGGGCAATGGAGAAACGCAGGAAAGGTGGAAAGCGTAGTTTTAGACTTCTCTGTGATCATGTAAAACTCTGATCTAAGGAAGAAGGACAAGCTGAGATCACTCTTGGAGCTGAAAACTCCCTGTCTGCTTTCACCTATTTACTGTCATGCTTTCAGAATGTCCATCTATAGAAACAGAGTTAATAAGAAAATGCAATCTTTGGAAAGGCATAGTCTGTTATGGAAACTGATGTGCTTCTTTCCAGAGATATTCTCATATCATTGTTACAATGCCTTAGTTGTTCACACTACGGTGTCTTGCTATATATTTTTTCATTAACATCCCCAGGATTCCTGTGAAAGAGTCAGGCAAGGGTTGTAAATGCTATTATCCTCGTTTTATAGAAAGGAAATGAAGTCCAAAGGGTAAAATAATTTGTTCCTGGCTGTATACTGAGTTGGTGCGTAAGCCAGGATTTAGAACTCAGAGTCTTATAACACCAAAATCCTTTCTTCAACCCCATTGCTCCCCAATACTGTCCCAAAAATATGAGAAGTGTAGCTACAAGAGTGCACATAAAATATTTTCCTCCCTCAGGTCCTTGCAAGTCAACTATCTTCTAATATGTAAAAATGACATACACTCTTTGAAGACAATATATCTTCAAACTATGAAAGGAATTTGAATAGTCTAATCACAAAATTCACAGTTATTTGATTACTTCTCCGAAACCAATGAAGCATGCTTTGATTAACCATGTTTGAGGATAGATCAAAAATGGCTAAGAGATTTTTGACAGAATTATCCAATTCAATTGTGTCATAGACAAGGATAAAACTGAACCAATATCAGACCTAAAGAGAATTATTCTGAGTTAATCTTGACTGAAAAAATGAAGCTTGGAATGAAAATGTAGAAATATGATGCTATAATAGCGTGTTAAGTGCTGCTTAGTTACTGCTTATAATTATACTGTACAACAACATAGCATAAACCTCTATACATGAGTTGTAATAATCATTTTATCACATGGCAGCTACATAGGTTAATGACCTTTTCAGTGTGCTATGTACCTGTCTATCATATCAGGAAAAAAAGAAAAGAATCACAGAAACACAGAATGATAGGTGTTGGAAGGGACCTTTGGAGATCAGTCTAGAACCAACCCCCCTGCCAGAGCAGGTCTACCTAGAGCAGGTTTCACAGGAACATGTTCGGGCAGGTTTTGAATGTTTCCAGAGGTGGAGATCCCACCACCTCTCTGGGCAGCCTGTTCCAGGGCTCTGCCACCCTCAAAGTGAAGAAGCTCCTCCTCATGTTTAGATGGAACTTCCTATGTTCAAGTTTGTGCCCATTACCTCTTGTCCTGGAAATTTAGTCATGAAGAAAGAAGGTGGAACGCAGTGCAATGGTAGGCAAGGGTAGTTGCTGTGAGTTTCCGGAAGGAAAGCTGGAGCATAGGCTGCAGAAGGCCCCTCCAGGTTCAGGTCATCTTCTCCACAGTTGCCAACAAACACATCATATAACCAAGACTGCAAAGAAGCAGGCAAAAGAATTGTTTAAGGTGTTCTTTTACAGCTCAGATTTCAGTTCCATAATAACTTCTTTTTGCCTTTACAGTGCTACACGCTAGATCCATGGCATTTAGTAATGCAATCCCATTGATTGCATTGTACCTTTGCCTCACCCTAAATGATCACTCCTTCTCCTTTACTTATCGTTAATATTCTTTTTCCTTATTCTGTGTAGAAGGAGGAATATGACTCAGTATGAGTCTTAGCATATCTTCTATGCTGTTCAGGTGCTAGTACTGCTCTCATCAATAGACTACTTGAACTTCTTCCAGAAGTGCCCCCTGCCCTTCTTCTGAGTCACTGAACGGACATTAATGTTTAATGGTGAGAGGAATGGGTGAGAGATAAAAGACAGAGAAAGCATGCACAGCAGTTTTGCTCTGCAGAGAAACCTGATGACCCTTATCATGTCTCTGGTTTCTTTTTTCATAGTGCAACCAGGAAGCCCACTAAATCCTACTTAATGCAAGTGATGATGACTTAGAATAAAGCAAAACAAAACCAAAAAGTTATACAAAATTCCCTTATGGTATTTGCTCCTAAATGTATCATCATTTAGGCACTAAAGTTTTCTCTAAAGAAGGTTAAACTTACGATGAGTTCCTTTTCAACACAATGATACAGTACAACAGTCCAAATTTTAGGCAAATATATTTTATTAGGTTTTCCCCCAGCGTGCCAGAATAGCATGCCTTCAGGACTTTCACACTGACTTTCAAGTTGCCCTTGCCTGCTAGGGAAACCTTTAAAATTTAAAGGAAAAAAATCATTTGTACATTCTGCAAGCTGAGGAAAGAAATCCTACTTGGTATGATTTGCTATAATGATAAATTTATCAGAAGCTGTTCATTTTATCTGCTGCTGAACTGCTCTTTGATGGCATTAATCTGCAGTAATGATTACAGGAAAGTAATTCAAAGCTGCTCAAAGGGAAAGGTGACATGATGCTTTCCATCTCTTTTCTGAATGCTGCCTCAGATTCTTCAATAAATTGCAGATGGAGAGAGAGAAAAGATGGTCCATATGCAGCTGAATATTTTGGGGGATTTGGAGACATAGAACAATAAGAGCAATACTTAAACTACATTTGCAATAAAATATGTGTTGCAGATTTCAGGGAGACCTTTTACAGTGAAAGGCACCAGAGTCAAAAGTTTTTGGGCTGTTCAATATTATATGTTTCCATTAACTGTCAGTGAAGATAAACTACAAATTAACAATAAATTAATGCTTCATCATATTTCATGTGAAGTGGATTCATGGTAGGTTTTTGCATGGTTTTTTTGAAATAAAAAGAGATTCTATGACTGGTTGTAAGAGACCTCTGGATCTTGCCTATTCAGGTCTTTGAACAGGATTTCTTGGCTGTCACAAGATGAAGTCACGTGGCCTTTGCCTAGCTGCGTATGAAAACATCCATGGATGGAGAGGCTGTAACTTCCCTGGTGACCTTGGCTAAGCTGTACTTCATATTCGCAAGATTGCTTTTCCTTCTGTCTAGACAGTCTTCCAAGCTGCAATCTGTGGTCATTGCCTTTTGCTTTACTTTTTCTCCTGGTTTTACCAAATGAATTCTCAAGCTACTAGAAATCAATGCAATATTTTTCCCTGCCTCCCACCTCCACCTTGTTGAGAACAAGTCATGAAGTGTGTGGGATTATTCACAAAGTTATCAGACACTCAGTAACCCACCATTTTGTGGTCTACTACGGTGAAGTTTAGGATTGGAGTAAATGTGAGGATCCTTTTGCACAGCTTTAGCAGAGTCAAAAAGCCAGCTGTTACATCACCACAAGTATTTGAGAAGTATTGAAGGTCTGCCTTGAAACATCACATTCCCCTGTCTGCACCCACACCACCAGCCCTTAAAATAGCTCTAGGAGGACCTGCTCGTATCCATGCTCTCTTTAGTGCTGATAGATGCCAAAATCCCACAGGCCACCCAAGTCACGACCCAGCAAGGCTATAGAGAAACTCACACTCCACCTGGCTTCCATGCACTACAGTGATCCACCCCACAGCAATGGTCATGCTTGCCTCACCATCTGGTCCTGACCATCCATGATTATCTCATGGCCTATTTACATGCTGACCAGCTCTAGGTAGCCAGGCAGAGATTGCAGGGAGGAGACTCAGCCTAGGTGTACATATATTTTGAAATCCCAAAGTCCAGTATGAATCCTGGCTGTGATACTTACACTGATACTGACGCTACATGAAGTTATGTTTCCTGCTGTCACACTTCATATATCACTGTTCCCTGCCATCCACCCAGCTCCACAGTGAGCTCCAGACATGTTCACTGACAACAGCAGCCAGCCCTCCAGCTTACACCATTTCTGATCCTTGGATAAAAGCTTGGATTACTTGTGTTTTCTGCTCAGTGGGGCAGGCCTGCCATTGCACAGAAAGTTGAAGGGTAGGAAATGGTTGCAGTTACTCACATCAAGACTTGTTTTTCTATGGGGCTTGGAAGGATAGGAAGTAGAAATGAAAGGTCTAGCCCCTGGTGACAAGATGTATCATCAAGTGAAGGAAATTTGATTCTCTTTTTAACGTAGTTCAGTCCAAAACTCCTCTGAGTTGAAGGAGGACATGAAGGAGGACCCTTTGCCACAACCACAACAATGACAGTACTCTCGCGGCCTCACAGACACAGCTCTAGAAAAACACCGATGCCCTTTGCATAGAGGAATTTGTTTTCTGGGCCACTGCAACACACTCTGCAACAGCCAGTTAACCCCTGGACAAAAAGCAGATCAAAACTGGCTGCTCACTGAACCAAAGAGGCCAATAAACACCATTGCAGCGGTGTTTCTTAAAATGAAACCTCAGGCTAACATTCTTCTGTGGCATCCGTACCTGGCTCTGTGAAAGCAGAACTTTGCAGTTCTCAACAGATTGTGATTTTGGTCAAGTAGGAAATCAGGATTTCTCTTTCAGTTACTCATTAAACTCTCACCCCCTAAAACCCAGAGAAAGCCATGCTGTACAATTAATGTTTCCATTCACACAAATGATAGAGACTGTAGGAGTGATCTCAGTGTTTTTCTGTCATCTTCCCTCTGTGCCCTGATCCTGTACCTGATGACTAAATGTAGACTGAGAATCATGAACTCTCAGATAAGGATCTCTAGAGAATAAAAAATGCAGCAATGTCAAGTGCCTGTCATGTAAGCTCCCCTACATCTTTGTTTGAAATGATTGCCTCCCGTATTCCTCTCCTGACAAAGCCAAATTTTAGTCTTCTTCCTGTACTGGCCAAAGAAAGCGCAGGACGATGGGGATGACACAAGACTCCCTTTGCAGAAGGATGAAACAACTCTCAGGAATGTTCAGGCATCCCAGATCCAGGGAGACAGATTGATTTGGGGTTTGTAAAACAAATCCTTCAAAACTTTCTAACACACACCTTGAGAAATAAAGGGAGAAAACAGTTTCTGAGGCAGAAAAAGTGTGGGACTAGGAAAACTTCTGTGAAACTAAAGTTTGTCTTCTTTACTATGTTTCTACCTTAGCCAACCTGGAGACAGTTCAGTTGCCAGCTTTCTTGGGTGTCTCAGTCAAGGCTTTGTCCAGCTTACTGCATATGCAGCAGTATGGGTTTTTGGAGAAGCTCCTGCCAGAGTTAAAAAGAGAGATATGTATTCAGCTTGTGATCATTGCTCATTGGCTCCATCTGTCTCTGGAGCTCCTACAAAAGCACCTACCAGCCCAGTGACATCTGACCAAGAATTGTCATGGAACAATCAAAACAGAAATGAGTATGTGAAGGTGAACGGTGCTTTCAAGAAAGATGTCACCCTCTGGAGATGGATGCAGTGTCTGGTCCATGTGTAGTGTCTCTCTATGTGTAGTTGTCTTAATAAGCAGGTTTCAGTGATACTCTTGGATATACACAGAGTGCCTTATCCTATTATATAGTAGTGTAGGGGTACCCTGTCAGAGAAACCAGGGTACTAGTGTGGTACATGGAAGTTTAGTAAAAATGATGCTGGGTATGTTGCCTTGGACATATCATTAAAATATGCACTGGTGTAGTAGCTTCTTGGTGTTGGGACATGGCAGGAGGGTGTACTGACAGGGATTATCTTGAACGTCCATCTAACATTAGTGCAGGTAGAAATGGCACCTTATGTTACAGCTACCCATGGAGTACCCTTGAAGGGGTGATTCCCAAGTGAGTATCATCTCTTTTTTGGCTATGTGCAAGCAACCTGCGTGTTGTAGCATGGCTGTGACTTTTGCCATTATAACATTGTCCTGGGTTGAGAGACACAGGACTAACTTTTCTTCTAATATTGGGGAAAATTG
>JAOXJM010000023.1:36170841-36186810 GCA_026413425.1 Tringa solitaria | reverse complement strand
TAGGGGAGAACTTTGTAGAGTAGGGTAGATGGTTGGATTCAATGATCCCAAGGGTGTCTTCTAACCTAAATGATTCTATGATTCTATGATCTCACTCTGAAGCTGCAGTATGAATTGTTATCTCACAGTCCCTCCTGTTGAATTATTCCACTCCTCATGGTATGATGAAGTGGGGCCAAGGAGAGGCTCTGAGCTCCATCTTGCACAGCTGGAAAAGTCACACAGGAAAATGAAGGTCATCTCCTACCTAGTGCAAGGGCCACTGGACCTTCAATGAATGTTTGCCACATTAGGGGCCCTGACACTTATGGTGGAGCTGGGCCAGCTCTGGCAGGGAAAGGGTGCAGAGCTGAATGGGACTGCTCAGAGAAAAAAGGGCCCAAAGGTACTTCCCTGCAGGCTTCCTTCTTCTGCACAGCTACCGAAAGCTCAGCATCAGTCTCATCCCTGCTTTCAGTCTCCCAGACTGTCACCACAGTAAGGCTGAGCATGAGAAAAAAAAAGTGAGCGTGTGGTTGCCGTCGCAGCAGTGATGGTCATCATCAATAGCAGTTAATCTTAATCTGGCAAACAACTGCAGTTTTTATAACTTTCAGCTGTCTTCCTGCAGAATTGTACAGATTTTTCTTAAGGTAATTAAGACAAAAATTATATTATGAAAACACTTTACAAGGTAATCTCCTTTTCAATTTCCTTTAATATTTTCTGGGGAATTACCGTGGGTAACATAGAAGATAGGTAATTGAATTTCATTTCTATTACCATTTTGACAGGCTGAACTCTTTCCCAGGGTGACAGATTTAATTTCTCACACATGGCTTATATTGTTTTTAAATGGAATAATAAGTGGCATAATACTGTTTCTTGCTGTGGCATCTAAGCCATTATTTAGCAATATATACAGTATTTCATCTGAATTGATAGCCATTAAAATTTTCAAAACAGAACCTCAGCAGGGATAGATTGATACAGCATCACTGGAATCAGCTGTGCTTTGCTGACTCACACAAGCTCAGGATTTAGCCTGTGGTATTGCTATCGCTTTTTCTTTCCTCTCACCAAATTTTAGCATATTTTTCTTATCGATGATCTGGATCAAGGCATGGAAGAACCCCTGTGAATTCATTATAAACCCAGCCCTGCAATCCACTGAGCTATGCAAGGGGTGACACGTCAATTTGAGCTGAAGACAATGGAAGCAGGTGGTGATCTGCCTCTTTCCAGCAGTGCTCAGCAATTCACATGATTCAGGCTGCAGGAGCAACCTTTGTTCGTGTAGCTGCCAAGGACGTATTTACAGCTAATTCCAGAGACACCAATGTTAGAATAAATTAGAGCAGGGAGAGGATAGCTCTCATGAATGCCTCTTTCCAACACAAATTTGAAAGCTAATAAGCATTACATAATACTGCTGCTTTCAGTTCAAAATCAAGTAGTTAAATTCACCTCTGAAACAATAGACCTATATTAAAATCCTCAACTATGGATATAAATATTTGCTTTCTACACAAGTTAATAGCTTTTCTGCATGCAAGGGTAGAGGAAGTTTAAGAAGGTCATAATTTCCTACTAGCCATATTGAGAGGGTCACTTAGAGGTGCTTTGCATCCCAAAATGAGTTGCAAAAGTTCATAGGAATCCCTTGATAATGGCATTGCCCTTTGTACTTACATGATGCCAAATTTTAGTTCTGTTTTCCAGAAAGGAAGTTTCTGGCCTATCTATTATAAAATTGATGTGAAAGTACTGGTTAACACTGAGCAGAGTATCTGGTAGCTAAGCTTCAAAGGAACAAGCAGCTAGATCAGAAAGCAGCCAAAACCTAAAATAAATATATAAACTTAATGACTACAAGTGTAAAGTCAGTCCTTTACACTTGTGTTGCATTCTTAGGAACCATCTGACCAAAACTCTTTTGGCTCAATTCCTGAAAGGAATGTTGTGATAACACAATACGGACTTCAGCTTTTTGTTTGTGGGGCAGGCAAGTTTACTTGAGTACTATCCCAACCCCACTAATGTGAGACAAATGAGCTGCAATTTTTAACCTTTTAATTATTGCAGACACAGCAGCTGTAGCAGTGGGAACTGTACCCCCATCCCTTCCTCTTGCAGCCCTCAACACACTACGCCCAAAGACCCTACAGGAGTGCGCAATGAAAACAGAAGTGAAGGCCAGCCTCTGATGTTCTGCTGAAGCTGTTGTAATCTTTCTCAACCTGGTAAAGCAGAAGATAGTAAGCAAAGATATTATAGATGGGACAGCAGCTGGAGGCATGATATGACAAACAGAAGAATAACGTTGTGGGGTTGGGGATGTAATTAAAGTATTTATCTCCTCAAGACAATAGTAATAACATCCATTGTCTCTGCTTATCCATATCGCTGAGAATATGCCTCATGCAATAAACTGCCTGTTCTTTCTTTAACAGGAGGTATTTCACCAGAAATTAGTACAGAATTTTGGAAAATTTTGTACAGACAGTCTGGATGAGGTGAGAAACATTTTCGGGGTTATATTGAGGAAAGCTGACAAGATGTAAGCAAGCAGTTACCAAAGGACATAGATTGACTGCAAAAATATTCCAGAATGTGTAATCACAACACAGGCTCTCTGCCATTTTAAAGATCCCCAAAGATACCAAAACACTTCCATAAAATCTACCAAAAGAGAGTGAAAAATTGTTCTTATTAATAGTTAGCTTCATTTTTGGGACCAAATCAATCTCCAGCAACATTGGCAGGTTAGTCAATGTTTTTCCACTAAAACTAAACCAGTTCTCACCAACAACAGATCTCTTCTGCCCACACAAGTGGTCTACCTTGACTATGGCAAAGAGGACAGGGAGCTAATCAGGTTTTATTGCTCACAGAAGCATATTTACTTTGGCCTGAGTTTGTGCAGATGTCAAGAAAAACAATGTCCAAGCCAAAAGAAACGTAACAGAACTTCATGGCTACCTCAGCTTGTCTCAAACAGAAGTTTTGCATAGCTGGCCTCGTTTTACCACTGCTGAGCTCAGGGGCATTTCTAGAGGGTTTTTCTTACAACTGGCAGAGCATGTTACATATATAATCAGCATCTAGTACTGCTATGGAGGAATTTTTGCTGAATGGCAAAAAATTATTTTGAAAGAGAAAAATAGGGATGAAACATATAAACGATGAAACAGAAATGCAATATCTTTGTGCTTTCATATTTGCTGGGTTATAAGAATGCATCCAACCAGAACTGTAATGAATCTCCCTCCTGAACCATTTTTAGGAAATCCAGCATATAAACATGTATGCCAAATTTCATAAAGCAAATGCAAAATAGACAGATCTACCTTGAAAAGTCTGTAGTCAGGGACTTTCATACTTATCAGAAATTCCTGGCTTCCCTTCTCCAGAGCATACAAACTCCAAGAACATGTCTACAAGAAAGCATAGGGAAAAACTCAAACATGCAGTGAATCAACAGCAAGGAAGGAGGGAAGAAATGGCTGTGAATTAACTAGGAGATAAGTGGATTTCTCTGGGACAAAAGTTGGCAAGGTTTTTTTTTGCTTGAGGTTTACTAGCTGAGATTATCCCAGGGAGTAAAATGTTCAGTTGCTCTAAAGGAAGATCAGTGGTCCAGAAGATTATCTACAAGCTGCCATGATTCATTAATTGTGGAGGAAAATACACCATTTTGATATTTAACTGATTTTTAAACATTATTATTTTAAAACATGGTGAAAGTAAACCTCAAAACAAAAAGGTAATTTGATCTGAGAAATCAAAACCTAGGAAATGTCAAAAAGAAATGGATTTTTTCTTATATTTTTGTTGTTGTATTTTATGATTTTGTTTTATTCCTGAAGGAAGAATTTGACAAAATCAAAACAAAATTATAAAGGGTTACAACATCAATGAATCTATGTTATGAACTTTCACCCCATGTTAGAAACCACATTAGTTGTAAGACTTACTAATGCACAGTTATTATCACAGTTAAGAGCAAGACTGTCTGACCTATGTGACTGAGAAAGTTCATGCACAACATTGTTACATTAAAGTCTGCCATACACTATACCCAGAATCTTTGCTACTTACCTCCTCTGGTTAACTGGTTTGCTCTTGCTGTTTTCTTCATCCATTGCAGATGGAACAACATACTAAGGAGAAAAACACTATGTTCTTGTGAGTCTGGGGGCAACAACTGCCTTCTGTTGAACAGAGGATTTTTTCTTCCTTCCAAGCTCACAGGATAGTGAAAATACAAAGCACAACTTGGTCATCTTTGTGGAAGAATTGCAATATTGCAAGATACAGAGGAAAGAATTTACGATGCTGTTACACTCAGACCTTCTTAATTTCTTGGTTTTTTTTCTTTCTTAAATCTGATGAGAAGATCCTAGGAAATTATGTGCTTATGTTAATGTAACATTAAAGTTGATAAATCAAGTTCTCAAATGCAGAAGTCAGGCTGTAGGCTCGACCTTTCCTCTGGCTCTTTGCCTCTTCCTTAAAATATAGTCTGACTTTATGCTCTTATAAATTATTTCTCAGACTACAGAGGAGTCATTATAATACAAACTGAAATTCTTTACAAAGCTTTATAAATAGTAAACGCACAACAGAAAATTATGTTCAGCTGGGCTGTGTATGGAAAGGAGTAATTTACTGACAAACACTTCCGTAGGTTCTTCCTTGCATTTCAGTTTGGCATGTTCATCTCCTTGTTGTGATCATCTCTGTGCCATTATTCACGTAGGGAGATTTTGGATATAATTGGTATTGTGGAGGTGCTGTCCCTCCCAGAGAGGGACATTCATGTGCAAATGAAAGTATTCATATGTGAATACAAGTACTCATTTTTCCTGCCAAGACTGCTGGCTACTGAAGATAAGCCTTTTTGGCCTCAAAGGAAAGAGGAAAACCTTGGATGTAACAAAGTCTTTAAGGCCTTCTGCTTCCTGGAACCTGTTCTTGACTGAACAGCTATCATCAGTAGCAGGGCAAAACTCTGTGCAAGGTTGGATTTGTCTAGGATCCCCCTTACAGCCACAATAAACATTGATTGCTCATTGGCAACCATCCTCAAGTGTGGGCAAGGAAAACAACACTGATTATTTGTCTTCCTGCCACTTTGTTAGGGCACCAGTCACCCCATGTGAGATCTTTCTTCTTCCTTCACTGAGTATAGCCCTTATAGATCAGCAGAGGAGGTATATTATAAATAGGGCTCTTTCATACACACACGTGCACAGCAGTTTCATAGGAGGAAGGTGGCATATAGGGCTCCATCTTCTGTTAGAATCCTGGCCCAGCATTAATGTTTTCCCCATAATCTGCTTCAAGCTGGGAAAAGCACCATGATGGAGAGCAGACTGCATTGCTGCTCATGTGTGTGTCCAAAATGTGTGTAAGAAAAACATGATTTTTTTTTGCAAAGCAGGATGTTATCTGCTGGGCAAACGGTAGAGAACCAGGAAGATAACATGCCCCATGATGACAGTTTTATGCAAACAGGACTTTCCAGTCTCCTTTAGAAATGTAGGCCTTTTCCTACAAGAGGCAGAAAGACTAAAGAATGTGGGTACAAGGATAGATATAGACTGTCATACATGGATTTTCTAAAGATTGGTTTCAGATTATCATTTTTATATGATTAATTTAAACAAAGTGTTTCAGCAGAACTACCTACTTTGTCATGTAGGCAACTATTGAGGAAAATGTCCAGGTATGACTGTATTTTAGTCCTTTTCTTACAGAGTGAAAAATGCTTCTGGCCTTTAAATGGTGCAGCTCAGAAGTTCTGGTCTCTACTGAGGGAATGCAGAGAGCACAGAAGCAGAGTATTTTAGTTTCCTTCACTTAAAGAAATGCAATTGAGAACACCTGAAACATGGTGATTCAGCAAGGTAACTGTATCGTAAGATTGCTACAATCTTAAAGGGAGATTAGGTGGAGGACACCAGAGAACACCAGAGGACATTATTCCTCCTTCAGCACCGATCCACTGAAATAAGAACTCCTTGGAGATAGGACGGGCTGCAGTCACTACCCTCTCTCTCCCTCCACACCAGGAGCTCCGTGCCTGTAGCTTCTCCCTGGGGCCAAGGAGTCCCATTCCCACCCTGCGCCCAGGTCAGCCCACTCACAGCAGCAGTGCGCCTTGTTGGGAAACTGGCCTTATGTCTGAAACACAGTCAGAAAGAAGAAGGAGAGAAGAGGCTTAGATGCTTGTAGCAATCAGATCTGGTTTGTGTACCACCGATCTTCCCCAGGTTGTTGTCCATGAAGCTGTCAGGAGATAAATACTATTTAAGCAGGTTGTACTTTTATTTCTTAGTGTGTGAAGAAATATAGTCCAAATGATATCCTGGATATACCCCATCTAAATTTGAATGCATCATGTTAGAAAGAAGTCAGCTGGTCAAGGTTATTACTCTGGATAACATCTACTGAGATTTACCAGGCTCCCAGCTGCAATTTTCATCACATAAGTAAACACAGTATTATTATGTCTGTGACTGAGCACTCTTGAAATTTCTATAGCTTTCAGTCAGATACTTATCTCTGGACACAAAGAGAAATTGTACAACTACACAGTTGTCCTAGTTTTAAATAAACTATTTCAACTTTAGCCGAAGATGTGATGCATACTGGTTTATATAGCAAGTACCTGCTGCATGCACATTTTTGAGTGGTCTCGGATTACTCTTTGTGGAATTATTTATACATATAGTGCATAAGGCTACGTATTTGCCCTGAAGATATATTCAAGGTGAAAACTTGCTCTAAGAGACATGTTTTGCATTTTGCATTTGTAGCGGTGATCAGGAAGGAGAAAGACACCTCCAGGTGTTGGGGGGAAGCCACAGAGCCTGTTCCAGCACGGCAGCAGGGTTTCCCCTTGGATCAGCCAGGGTGTGAGTGAATGAAGAACTGGTAGACC
This sequence comes from Tringa solitaria, assembly GCA_026413425.1. NCBI lineage: Eukaryota > Metazoa > Chordata > Aves > Charadriiformes > Scolopacidae > Tringa > Tringa solitaria. The sequence goes on along the minus strand of JAOXJM010000023.1, from coordinate 36,179,882 downwards.
CTCCTTCACCACCGTCATACATTGGTGAAAGGAATGAACGCCTGTGCATTGCCAGAGGAAAGGATGCTTCACCACAGAAATGAAGTGTCACTAATTACTTCCTGCTCCTACTGTGTGCGCTGAGGACAAGCTGTTCTCTGAGGCTCAGTGTTTTAGGTGCTTCCACCACAGTCCAGCATTTCCCATGGCATGGTTTAGCCTCATGTGAACAACTGCCTGGCAAGCCATTTTTTTTGGCATAAGCCTATTGGTATATGATAATGTTATGTTTAATTTCCCTTCCATTAAATGCAACTCTTTGCATATTAAATTATTTTAGACAGTTTCCTTTAACATTAACTAGAATTAACATTTATATTGTGATATATTGCAAATGACAGCTGTTGGAGCAACTTTTTCCCCCAAGAACTATACTTCCTACCAGCCAGCTAACCTCAGAATTTTGAGGGATTATTATATAATGTTGTTTCCAATCAAAATAAATGTGTTCAGTTTTCCTATAGGCAGTGGCATTAAATAACAGTTACACAGCTCGGTCCTTTTCCCACTAAAATTGGTGGCAAAGCTCCCACTGACTTCATGGGAGCAGGATTTAGATCATGGTTGATTTACTTTAATGTTCATAGAAATTATGGGTTAACCTCTGAAAGTTGGGAAGGTTTGGCCATATCAGCCTCCAAAGACCTAGATATTTAAAACATTGCTGCTACTTATATGTCATTCGATACATTTTCAATTTCCCCCTCGTATTCTTTCATTAATCGCACAGAAATGCTTATGAAAATAGTTAAACAATTGGGATAATTAATGCTAATTTTTATGGGGAACTGCAATCAGCAAGAAGATACAGTTTACCTACTCCCCTTTCTCCAGACAAGGAAATCAATCTTTTGAAGGTTAGCTGCCATAGTAAAACCCAGAGAGTAACTTGCATGTTTAACCACACCTATGGACAAATTTAAAACTCCCTTATTGTCTCCCTAGATCCAGAGGTGTCTAATTTATCTGGCCTCTTAAACAGCACCCTATCTCCTTGTGCCAGAAAATACATTTCCAGTGGTATGATACCTGGTGTGCCTTTATTTTTTATTTTTTTTTTTTAGAGATGGTTGCCTGTTTAAGCTATGCACCATGCTTTCTCCAGTCAGCTCTGCTATTCCCTGCTCCAAGGAAAGAGCTCTGTGAGAAGTCACTTCACACAGAGGAGCCCTGCACTAAGGAAATGTAAGTCCTGACCCATGCTGAGAGGGTGAGGAAACTCATGCAATTCCTCCAAACCCTTTTTAAGAAATAGACTTCCCTCAGGAGAGTGTCTCCAGGTTAACCCTTCCAGGTCTCCACAGCAGCTTGTGGAGGACAGCATTATTCAACATAAGCTAAAAGTTTTAGGAGACTATAACCTTTAAGACTGCATAAACTACCTCATTTCTGTAGTAATCCCAAGAGACAACATACCTTCACAGCATGAGTCCCTCCCTATTTTTTCAGGCTTCAAGGAAAGGGATGGTTATTGGTTGCAGGCCCAAACCAACAGTAAATATCAATATTTCTTGCCTGACTCAGCTGCTTTGCTTAGTGTATTGATCTGCCCTTGTCTTCCCATTCCTATTCCTGTGCACTGAGGGAGGAAAAATAAGCAGGTTCAAAGCATTTATTTATGTCAGCTCACCCCAACACTGGTCTCAGGGGCACAATAAGAATTCTTATTTCTTCCCTTTCATTTGCAGGGGAGCAAAATGCAAGTCAAAATCTAGCCTGCCACACTCTGGTCAATATTTACGAATAAAATATGTGACTGTAGAAACCTGGAAATATTACTGGAAAGGGAATATGGGGTATATAAGTAACCTGCTGTACTGCACGTCATCTGTAGTGCTAGCTGAAGAAGAAACCACAACTTCTCTCCTTCCTCACAGCTATATCCTGCCCCAGCTGGTAGCACAGTTACAAAAATTCAATCCCTTATCCTACCATGCAGATCACTTACAGGAATAATGTTAGGAAAAGTATAAGATAGTATAAGAAAAAGTAAGATATTTTTTCAGATTTAGATCAGTTAATAATATTACTTTACTGTCTTATAATCTGAATTTTTTGCTACTACTGAGAAAACTCTAATACATATATTTTAAATGTCAGAAATCCCTTCTGTATCCAAATCAATAAAGAATAATACTAATAATTTTCCTGTAACAGTAGAAGAAATACCTGAGGCAATAAAATACTATGAAAGGATGTTTTCCTCACCAAATTTTATAGAATCCTGAAGGATTAGTGGATTCCAGTTCTTTTTCAATAGATATTTGGAGAAAAAGAGGAAAAGAGCCCTTTTTTTTTTATTTTCAGGTGCAACTTTTTCTTACAATATTAAGAATTTCTCACAGTACACCAGATAGAGTTCTTGCCCTTAACAAAATGCAGTGGCTTTGCAACTAAATTATGTTACTCCTCTGGTCAAAAAAATTCACCACAGAAATTGTACTCAGTCATGAAAAACCAAATAAAAACAAACATTATCCCTTTTAACAACATTTTGTATTAATTCTGTTCCACAAGTGTTACAAGTCAACACAAGGAAAGAAGCATAAAACAGAAAGGAAAACTTAATGAAATCCTGTGCAATATAATTGTATATATCATAAGAATTCAAAACTCAGACAAAAAAACCCCAAACAATCCAAAACATTTAAAAGGAATATTTTTAGTTTTCTTTACTTTTACGGTCAAAAGCTATCTCTCTTTATTTACTGTTCCATCATACCCTAACATTAGTGCAAAATATACCAGGACACTTGCAACATAAATTGGTTGTACTATCATAGGATCATTCAGGTTTTGCAAAACACCAGTTCCTCATGATACCAATGTGATGATAATTGCTTTTAGGCATCACTCTTGATTTAACTTTGTAATCTTAATTTTAAATGGCAAGAAAGAAACTACTACTACAGGTTTAGAGACTAGTCATAAAGTGCAAATACAATAACTAGCAGGGGGGTCAGAACAAACCATGGTGATACAGCAGACCTTCAAAATATGTTGTTTTCCTTCAATTTAGGATGCAGAATTTCATTTAGAAAAAAGAGGTAAGGAACCAAGATTTTCCACTCTTCTCAATTATTGAAGCATCTTGAATGTTAGTGGAGCTATGTACATTTAAATTGTTGAGTCTTTAGCACTACTTTTTCTTTCTTTACCATGAAAACAACACTTCTAGGTTAACTGAGTGAAAAAGAGTCTGTACTCTTTGTGAGTCACAAAATAATCTGAAGCAGAGCTCCAAAAGAACTTTTCACCTAGTCGCAACATCTGTACCTGCACAATTCACATTTTTACAGTATTTATTAGACTGCAGAAAATGTTTCTAGAATCATAGAATGGTTTGGGTTGGAAAGCACCTTCAAGATGATTAAGTTCCAACCCCCCTGCCATGATCAGGGACACCTCCCACTAGACCAGGTTGCTCAAAGCCCCATCCAGCCTGGTCTTGAACACTTCCAGGGATGGGGCATCCACAACTTCTCTGGGCAAATGATTTCTATGTGTAATAACCAATTTGTGTGCTTATTCATCAATTTACATTATCTTCTACACTCACTATCAAATAAAAATAATTAGAAATCAACTCTCCCATATTTGCAGTGGGATGTGGTAATTGACATCTCCCACCATGGGATCTCAGTCTTTACTAGGCCTTCTGAGAACTATTTTATCAAATAATTAATTATTTCTATAAAAATTATGTAAGTGGTATACCACATCCTACTCTTTTAAAAAAGTAGGAATACAGAATTGATCTTAGCTCTTCTACTTTCAGGAAATACCTCCTTTAAATTTACTCAAAAATTGCAGTAAGATATTTCCCTTCAACACCACAGATTTTGGGAGCCGCTGACAGCCTGTAGGAAGCTGGTCCACACAGGATCTTACACAGGACAATTTCACTGTTCCTGCACTTAAAATGTTTCCCAACCCTTCCCTCCAGTCTGCATTCATTCAGATGAAATGACCAGAATGAGATTTGACCAAACAGGGGGAGTCCCAAAGCTTGCATCAATCAGCTCAGCTCTATTGAAGTCAATGAGCCAGTTTATCCTGGCTGATGTGTTGGCCCCTAATCTCTGTAAAAGAATTCGTCTGCACATTTGGTACAATAAAACCCAAAAAAGCTGTGAAATTTCCATTTCCAAGTTGGATAGGTCTGAGGAGGCTGGTCATGGATGGAAGCAGCCCTGATCTCTGTGCCAGCAGGGGAAGGAAGGTTCCCCTCTGTTGCTGCGGCTGGGCATTATCACAGGAAAGGCAGTGTGTGATGCCCTGGGAAGTATTAATCATCTGGAGTGCGGTGTCTTTTTTTTTTTTACTCTGCTAGAGCTGTATTTCCATGTGTGTAAAGAAACATGTAGCCCAGTGCCAGGTATCGGCTAAGCCATCCACCAAATGCAAGCTTTCATGTGCTTTTTTATACAGTGTCTGCAGTGCATTTAAAAGTCAGTATGGATTGCCCCAACTTGATATGGCCTGGAAATTTCTGTTAATCAAAAGTGTTTAACCTGCATGTCATTGTTTGAGCTAAGAAGGAATATTAACTCATAAAGGTGCCTCTCAGTTCATTTTCCTGCATCGTCTGTTTATAGGTATGTCTTGGGAGTTCTTGTATTTCATATTCCTAATATGACTTTTACAAGTGTGAAAGAACAGCTGATGAAAGTGTTTTTGTTATCCTGACTCCAAAAGATACCATCAATTACAGACGTTCCTGGGTTTTTTTCAGGTTTTATTTATTTTCAATATTTTGCTTCTGTCATATTTTCCCCATTTCTTCCTCCTTCCATTTCTGCAGCGTGGATTGAAAGAGAGACTGCTAACATCGTTGCCTATTGCTGTTTTTTCTCACAGGGGTGACAAAGGAACAAAAAACTTGACAAAAACACACATTAATTCTCCATTAGTCTGTGTTCTCATTTACACCAGGCTCAATTTAAAACTGTATATGTATCTCAGATTGTGCCAGCATAATTGACTACACAGGTGCACAGTAATACAAAGTCTGCCCTAAAAACAGGGATGTTCACATCATCCGTGAACACTGTTACCCAGGAGACCAGTTTATGCAGTGAGGTTAGAGGAAATGACTGCAAGAGAAGTCTCCCCTTGAGTTAATGATCCAACACACAACAGATTTTAAAAGTGAAAATTACAGAGGAATAGGTGACTATACATAAGCCCTATTGTGCATACAACCGAACAGACAGAAATGCGTATAAATGGGCTCAGTATTTCAGACCTCAGGATGACAAATGTGGGATTAGCCTCAGATAATCTACCTCCTCTAGGACAGACTGCTAAGGGGTTTTTTAAATTTATTTTCCAGTAAAGTCACCCTTGTATAGCTTGTCACGTCACCACAGTCTCATTGAATTGATTACAGTGTGACATACACAGCAGGAGGTACAAGGACTGAAAGCATGTTGGAAAGGGAAAGGAAGAAGTAACAAGTGATATAATTCACAAAGAGGTTTAAAATCTGATGGGAAAAGACCACTGTGAGTGAAAGCAGAAGGTGTCTGTGTTTGCTTATTCCTGAGAGACACTATGGTGGTGGTGAGCTGAGAAGAAAGGTTTCATGGGAGGAAGTGGACAGTGATGACTGAGCCAGGCCACTCCATGGGGTTAGGACTGGGTGCGTGTGTGTTTTCTGTGGACCCCCTCACCCACAACCAGCTGTGGGGCAGAGAGGGTCATCAGAGAGGGAATGGGCGGTAGGTGGTGGGCAGGTAGCAGTCTGTCTGCTGGGGGATGCCTGCTGTAGGTAAACCACAACCTGTCTAGGACCACAAATGCAGGTGGCATCTCACTCCTTCACCAGTTTGATCTGTTTTACCCAGATAATTCACTACTTTGTCCCTCAGTCCAGGTATGGGCCAGTGAATAAGTCCTTCCTCTTCATGTTCTAGTTGAGACAGAGTGTATTTTCTCATCTTCTTCATACTGGTAATTTTATCATTATGGAAATACTTCTATTATCAGAAACCACCTAGAAATTCTCCGAAGAAAACCTGTTTCTCTTTCTTGAATGCTTTCCCTTTGACTTATTTTGCTGGTTTTCACTTTTACCACTTTTGCCTTCTTTCTCTTTATTTACTTTGCATATTATATCAGTATTTCAGCTCATTTCCTTGTACTTTTATCTCCTGTGCTCATTCCCACAACAAACTTTGTTTCTAAGAATGATGATTTTGAGGTTCTGACTCTCCTGTCTTTTTCTTCAGTGTCCAGAGTTGCAATGTTTTTTATTTCTTTTTTTAGCTCTCTTTGCTTTTCACTTGATCTGACTGTTCCTGTTCTCTTATGCTTTGCTTGCCCTATCAATCCCTTATTGTGTTTCTCCCCTGCTCCACGTGTCACTTTATTTTTGCATTTGTGGTGAACTAAAATGGGGGATAAAGTTGAAGTTGCACCCCACCTCATTGCTCAAATCCGTCTTGACATGCTTTACTTTTGAACCCTTTTCACCCACTTATGCAGTCCTGTCCTGTGTCTCTTACTGAATCTAACATCTCACTGAAGAGAAGAGGGCCTATTCTACTTTGGGCTTTTTTAAGCAAAGCTCTAAAGATTCCCCTGGGATTGTCAGACTAGAGACCAAATGAAAAGTTACCATTTATTTTACTCATCCTTAAGCCCCAGCGGAAGTCACAGACCTTAAATACCTGCCCTTATTTCACTTGATTTAATACATATTCTCAGAAGAATCTGCTGTCTTGAGCCTTGCAGAAAAGGTAGGTTTTTCCCCCTGCCCACCCAGCGACCTGGCATTGGGAGCCCAAGTCTAGTGGTGACTCCTCCTGAAACACAGGCTCTTTTCACTCCAGCCCAAGAAGCAGCTAAGCATTTTAATCACAGCAAACAACTTCAAAGGGGCAACGCCATCTTTGAGTAACCCGCAGCCTAGTTTTTTGAAAACCCAGAGAAATGTATTGTCCCAGATACCTGTAATAAATCAGACAAGGGTCTTCTGAACATCAGTCTAGCCTGCCACTCCTTGGGGTTTTTGCTAAGGCAGAAATGCCTGAATTTCACCTAGCCCCATTCATCCTTCCCTGTTCATCCTCCCTCCTGCCAGGTTAAATCTCACGGACAAGCCAGGAACAGAGCAGCGTGACACAGCCTCACACAGGGGACGGCTTGGGAACCCCAGTCAGGTTGGTACTCGCTCATTAAACCTCAGAGCCAGGGCCTCAAGGTATCTATAGGATTGCACAGGGGCTGAAAATGGCCCAGTGGTGCTTAAGGGTTATCCTTAGGTACAGGTGTGCTGTATCTGGAACGTTTCACAAAAATGGCCTGTTTTCCAGTATAATAAATACTTGAAAAAGCATAACTTAAGTAACATCAACTATGGTATGATATCCACAGCAAGACTCTCAAAGTAAAACGTTTCTGGCATGGTCATCAACACTTTTAAATAGGGTTTTAAACTATTAACATTTTGCAGTATTCCCATATGAAAAATCATTTGCTTTCCATCAAGTGAGTGCCCATTCTCATCCACTAATGTTGTTGACTGTTTTATTCTGAGCAGTTGTGAACACCCACCTAAAATATGAGGGTGTTGCTGGTTTTAGAAACCAATGTTTCTGAGGGAAATGAGGTGGGTTTTTTCCCTCTGATCTACCTTGCTTAGAAGAAAATAAGTGCTGAAAGTGTTTTAGTGCTGTAAGTGAAGCTCTGGAAAATTAAGACTAATGCTGAACTTTTCCGTCATGTGAAATTCTAGATTTTCAACCACAAGGGGTAAAACTTATTTTCAAAATAATGATGCAGGCTGAGAATCCTGTTGTTGCAGATTCTCTGAAGTAACTCCCCTGACAATAGTGCACACATTGGAAAAGAGGACAGACAGATTAATTTTTCTGTATTTACCAAGTAATTGAGTGTTTTCTCAGTATTTTGAAACATCAAGTAGTTATATGGTTAGATTTTGCTATTCATTGACTTTGGGATTAAGTGTTCTCTCATATACAGTATTTCTCAGGTTCTTATGGCTTTTATATAGCCTGTATTGATTTACAGTATATTTAATCAAAATTTCTCATGCCACGTGTTTTTGCTGTCTGATAGTTTCAGAAAGGAGTAGGCTCATTGCAAACGTCCATCTCCTTAGAATGCAGTCCTCCCTTCCACTGGCAGTACTAATGTTATAAAATAACAGTGATTAGTCTCTGTCACTGTAAAGCACTTAACCCATTTTTGCCAATCCAGCCTCAGTTTCCATGGAAACAGAAGACAGAACTTTTTTTTTTTGCTTTTGTTGGATTTCATCTGCCTTCCAATTTCATTCACAAAGGCCCCCATTCCTCCATTATTTTTTTTTCCTTAAGCTTATAGATTTTAGGATTCAGGAAGATTTGGTCATTTAGGATTTTCATTTTGCTGCAACTGGTTTTAAAGAAAATTCATAGCCAGCAAAATTTAACAGGATGATAGACTTGGATATTGGAGTCCTGGGTTAATTCACAAAGTGGTCTGAAGTCACTTTCTCAGAGGTAAAATGAAGCTTTAGTGGAGCCTGTTGGTGTTGTAATTTAGCAAGAGTAGTACAAATACAAGCTATTACCTAGGTTATCACTTCTATAATATTAAGATACAGGTGTAGAGATGTCTAGAAGCATATACAATCAAACTATATTTGGGTTATTATGTCCTTAGAATGAGTTTTTTGGCCTTTCTCAGAAAATGAAGATGCTTCTTTAAAGCCATGTGAAATATATTAATCTCACCCTACCGTATTAAGGACTGTAGAAAAGATATTGTATCCATTAGGTTGCCTTGAATTTAGATGAGGTCAGAGAGCATGTTTTAAAATTTTAGAAATTAAATATATCAAATCAGATTAGTTGTCTGTCTGTACAGACAAGTACTTTTAAAGGTCACAAAGGTGAACCAGCCACAAAGCATTATTTAGCTCATAGTAATGCTAAAGACAGAATCACAGAATCATTTAGGTTGGAAGAGACCCTTGGGATCATCGAGTCCAA
>JAOXJM010000023.1:36151816-36170741 GCA_026413425.1 Tringa solitaria | reverse complement strand
AACTGGACACAATACTCCAGGTGTGGTCTCACCAATGCTGAGTACAGGGGCATAAGTACAAGTACAGTATTCCAAGAATTAAGAAGTTGAGCTTCTTTTCCATGCAAAAATTGTCCACAAATAAAAATGTGATTTTTTTTATTATTTTTTTTTCTTACCAGTAATTTTTTGACAAAAGCTATTGGGGATAAATTAGATACCTAAAGTAACTGATTCATAACACTTTCTGTTCAAAGGATGACTGATCATATAAATCAATGACAAAAGAGGCTGACCTGTTACCCAGACAATGAAACAAGTCTCTCTAAAACAGAGGAGACTGATTACTTCATGGGGTTTTGATTATTTTCTAATTTGGAAATATATTTGAGAAATAAAAAAAAAATCAACAGAGCTGGAAAGGAAAGTTCAGAAAATCCGTTTTAAAATGTTGGTTTTTTTTTCCTTCTCCATATTTTTAAAAAGCTTTGTGGTCTGCTGAAGCCAAGAGGCTTTCTAACTTTTCAAACTTTTCTCATTACCTCTCTTATTATTTTCATTAGGTTATATGGGAATGCTCACTGCGGACTAGGGTTTCTCTCTGACAGGTATAGCACAAATGCATGGCTGTTTTCTCCTTGAAAAGCTGATGACTTTGATTTCAGTGAACATCACCTTGGTGCTCAGGTGCTGTGTTTCATCTGTAAGTGTTGTAAAGTTGCTTGTTTTCATCCCTGACAGGGTAAAATAAAGCAGCATAGTCAATATACATATGCATTCATTTTACATCCCCAAACAATAATTTATTTTTGTCTCTGTGCATGTTCCTCTATAAACAGCACATCGTGACACTTTATCTTTCAACACGGGTCACAGTGCGGCCCCAGGTCCACAGGTGCCACCACCACCAATGGAGCAGGAGTCTCACCACCGCAGAAGCACCCCCTGTCTCAGAGCAGCCAGAGCTCTTTAGCACTGCTAGAGATGCCCCAAACCCTGGGACAACCAGTAGCACAACGCTGAGCAATGTGGCACTGGCCACTTCTCAGGTATCTCAGAAGCTTCCCAGGCTCCACAGCAGGTGCCACCAAGGTTTAAGCAGCTGTTGGCATGTATTTACATCGTTAGCAGCATCACTTTGTCAGTGCAATCATTCTCACCGCTGACAATGCTGCTTCTCACACACTTCTCCCTAATTGCTGTAGCCAGCCTGTAACCATGCATCAGAAGTGCAATAATTGGATTTTCTGATGAACAAAATAAAATTCATCCCTCAAATTTATGTATATAGAGAACAACTGGCTTACAAGATAATCCATGCCCAATTGGATTTTTTTTTTTTAATGATACCAGCCATCACCATAGACTTTTTACTGGGACCATTAATTAACTTCACAGACACAAATGAGCAACAAAAATATGATTTTTTGCTGCTGCCACTGTGTGACCCATTTCAGCTAACAAGGTAGTAGTAAAACCTTCCAGGTCTCTTTCCCAATCGTCTCAGCTGTGTAGACACACAAACTTGATTTTAACCAGGGTTAAACCGGATCTCATCAAATGTATTTATTTTCTTCTACAACAGTTGGCTTAGCTGAAATGAGCCCAGAGTTTCCTGCTGATGCTTTCATAAAGGGAATGATCCCTGGTCCATTTCTTTCTCTTCACAATTCTTGTTTTACAAGACAAAGGATGTCTTTAGAAAGTGATACCATGGGATGTTTACAGTAGGTGTTGTGCAGTGATATCACAGAGTATAATTTTGGGAACAGATTCTTACAGTCCTCCCCCCCCAAGTAACATAAAAGCAATTTGCAGAAATGTGGGTCTAAAGAGGATCTTGAGAGATTGCTTCATCCATCTTTGCACCAAGGCAAAGTTAGACTGAGAGGAGCTGCTCAGTAGAAGGGAGTAAATATGGCACAATGATGTCCTTCAGAAAATAAATTGCCATAGGGAAATGAATGGTAATGCATTTTTAAGAATTTCAGTGACAGCTCTTATCTTAAAGGTAGTACAAATTTGATATATTAAAATTTGTTCTTTTTGGGGTGGTTTATATTTTTATTTAGCTAAATCTTAATGTCAGTGAATATAAAGCAACAGGACATACTCAGTAACAGTTAAATAATATGTAAAATGCAAATTCAAAAGGAAAACTGCAGTGACTGACTGAAAATATGATATTTTCCTTCATTTTACTTGAATATTGTGAGATACAAGTATTGGTTTTGTTTATAGTTTGTCTGCTGCTGTTTTGGTTTGAGAGACAGATGACTAGAACAACATAAAATTGAAACGTATGCCAAAATTTAAAATTAATTGTAACCAGAATTTTTAGATTATAATAAATATATGACTTTAAAGTGTCTCATCTTATTTTCTGTGAATTCTTATGTTTTTAAACCAAGACATTTTACCTGATGAGAATTCAGCGCTCTGATTCCTGTTCTTCACTGTTCTCATATAAAGTACTTACAATGTGACTGGGGATAAATCTCTGATTGCTCTGAGTCTTAACAAAGGGATTTCAGTACTGAGTGTTGTGAGAACAGCCTGCTGAAAACTTATGCCAAGTTATAAACAATTTTTCCCAAAGGATATCAATTTTCCATCAGAATTCCCTAGTGACTTTCAGAAGTCACTCCATGCTTTAAATTTTGGCTCTGTGAACTACTTTGTGTCTCTGTTCTAGTTTGTTAGCTCCATTTTTCTTAGTCCCCTAACCTTCCTAGGTAAACTGTGTGAAAGATAATTTAGGCTGTCAGCTCTCTATTACTCCACCCGATATGTTTCTCCAGTACCCATGCCCTCTCCTCACTCATACTCTACATCAAAATTTTAACGATTAGGCTTGTCTGCATGATTTGAATTTATAAAGCAGTTGATGGGCTTCCAGAAAGTAAGGAATCTACCTGCACACAGAGGACTGCAATGTTAATGCTCTCCAAGAATGTTTAATAGCTACAAGTAACCCTAATTAGTGAGAGAAAACGGGGGGGACAGGACACTAAAAAAATAAACAAAAAAACCCTACCCACAACCAAAATCATATCAGGATGGACATCTGGTGCAGTTTCCTGATCCCTACTTCTTCAAAATGTAAATTGCAGGGAAAAACTGTCAAGAACACAACATTTTGATGGTTTCCCTCCATATATAAACAAACACCATCTTCTGTTCCTGTTTATGCTTAAAATAAAAAGGTATTTAGCAGCTTATAAGACAGAAAACTTGTCCTTTAGTTCCCTTACTGCTGCAATAATGCTGCTTTATGTACTATGAAACTGTTTCTACAGGAGTCAAACTACAATTACAGAAAGTATATGTACAGTGTCAACAAGCAATTATGAGAAGAGGAGGAGGAAGGTCAAATAGTTTTTGCACTCTCTGAGTGTGGCATCAGCCACCTTAGAAGAAGCCAGTGTCTGAAGTGCTTACAAACCACAGGACATTAATTTCTATCTGAAGTGGGGCAATTCTGGTCTGAGTTTTTCTGTCTCTCAGCTCCCTCCACTGATGGTTGTTAGGCTTTTATTTCCTGGACAGCATGTTGTGTTATTTTTTTTCCATCTCCACATAGTATTTAGAGACCTGTTACCAAATCATCATCTAAATGTAAGCTAGTATTTTAGTAAATTAATTAGGCACACTTAAAAAAAAATAAGGCACACAACGTTGGAGCAGCAGCAACAGATCTACAGCATCTGAACTGTCCTCCATCTCATGGAAAGTCAGGTGAAGAATATAAAACTGCATAAATAAGAATTACTGTGACATGGTCCAGATTGCTGCTCTTTGGCTTGTCATTTTTTATGTGTCCCAGGAAAAAAGCATGATAACACATAAGGCAAAGTATTCCTCTTGGGAAAAAACTCATAAACGATTATGATCTGAAAAATACAGAGGAAGTTATTGACAGCTTTTTAGAAGCTGCATTTTTAAATGTTTCAGTAGTACTCCCCAAGCATTTTTCTTTTCCCTTTTTAGACATTCCAATCTGGAATTTGTTAATGGACCACAATAAAGTCAGAGATGATCCAGCAACAAAAAACCAAATCAAAATGAAAACAAAAAACCCCAAACCCCAAAAAACCCTACCAACAAAGAAAAATGCTAACAGTTGAAACAGAAGTAAATTTGCATCTCTAACTCATGCTAAGAGTATCGTCTGATTCCAGGTTAAATTACATATATACAACTATTAATAGTTTCTATTAGTGAGCACTAATAGCTCAACAAAACATCATCTACCCACACATTCACATATATTTTTACCTGTTTAATTTAATTATCATGCTTTATTAAAATTGAGCCAGTAATTAAAATATACATCAAAGGTGAATTTTTATGTCCTTCATACTCTATTTACATTTGTTGGGGGAAAAAGTCATGGCTACATTCACCTATTGCCACTATTTCCATCATTTTTTCCCTTTTTTGTTTCCTTCCCTGGCTTTTTAATATGTCGCAGTCTCCTGGAGCCCATGCTGGAGCAGGTTTGTTGGCAGGGCTTGTGATCCATGGGGGACCCATGCTGGAGCAGTCAGTTCCTGAAGGACTGTACCCCATCAAAAGGACCCACGCTGGTGCAGTTCATGAAGAACTGCAGCCCGTGGGAAGGACTCATGTTGGAGATGTCCATGGAGAGGTGTGATAGAGCAGATTTGGTGGGCACCTGGCATCCAGCCAGGGTCAGCTCACAGCACAGGCTTTGCGTTTGACCTTATCTTGCTATAAATGCAATGCTATAATATTCTGATGGTGTTGAAATTCAGTTCAAATGCTTTGCCTTGGTTCCTTTAAGTAAAATATTTCAGAATTATGACTTAGAAAAAAATCTAAGAAAATTTGCATGGTTAATTAACCTCCTGACAGGAAAGAAGGCAGAAAAACGAAAAACATAAAATTTTACCTTCAGGAAGGAACTTATTTCTTTTTGTTTGTAGAATAGAGATTTTTAGAAACAAATTTTAGTATGTACTTAATACTTCTACTTCTTGCCTAGGCAAAGCCCAATGTCTGTTCCATGGCTTTCTTTCCAGAAAACACCTTTCTTGTCACAAGAACACGTGTAATACCAAGTGTGCACTTCAAACTCCCTGAACAGCAAGCCCATTAATAGAGTTAAGAAATGTATTAATTGGTTCCTGTAACTGGGCCATCCATCACAAGAAGATGAAAAGCTATGTGAAAAGAGACATTCATTTGTTAATTGGGAAATACTTTTTCATCTTTTTAGTGGTTTAAGTCATTATTATTTCTGAAGACAAGAATGTTTTCCTCCAGGTACCTTCCACTTTCACTCAGAAGGAGGCAGGTACCATGAAGGCAGATACTGTTAGAGAAATAGTACAGCATATTCTCATTCTGCAATGTTTTTTGAAACAAAAATCCACATTCTGACTGGGTCATAGGCAGCTATTGTCCAGAGAAACCAGTGGCATTCAGTTGAGTAAATACTGATTAAAGATATAGGCTATGAGTCTATCCTCCCAAATTTGGAAAAGAAAGACGACAAATATTTTAGTGCATGTTGATTATATTTAAAGCACACAAACAAAAAGATCCTGTGGTAACTTTTTCTACTGGCTGTTGGGTTTTAGGTTCTCACAGCATTAAAGTTACTTTTGTTGCAGACACCTCAGGTTTTGCTTAGTCCAGATCTGGAGATATCAGTGGGATGAAGGATTCTCTGTACTTCTGGAGAAGACCTGCATAGGTGGAAGAACAGGCCCTTACTCTGCAATATGCCATACCATTTTAGCAAATAGAGAAGTACTTCAGAGCACATCTAGCAGCTCTGGTACATTGTTGTTAGAGAGAGTCATCATTAACATATTCTTGTGCCACAGGAAGCTTTGGTATCCAGGGGTCAAAGGAAAAAATGTCCTGAAAAAAAGTTCTCCCAAAATTTTCAGTTATCTCTGAAATCAATGGTGTTCCAAAATTTTCTGCTCCATTTTATGTCTTGGACCGAAGCTGTCAAGTTCTCTGCCCAGGCTGAATTTATATCTTCCTGTAGTTTGTACTTTGTAAAAATCACTGAGGATATAACTATCAACTTGAGGCAAATAAAACCTGGAGCACGGCAACTAATCAGACAAGAACCACAATATTTTATGTAACAATTCTTGTAAACTTAGTGTTGAAAGAGCTGAGAGAAAACCTTACATACTTTTGGCTTCTGCTCGGCAAAGTTTAACCCTGGTTCCATTTGCCAGGGTTTCCTCTACCTGGCCAGTATCAGCAGATAACATTTCCTTAAAGACAGCATAACAGACCATACTCAGTACACAAGAAGGATTTGAACCTAAGCTTTTTAAGTGCTAAGCACTAAGCACTAACAGCTTGAATAAAAGAAATTAGCATCTTGGCTCGTAGCAGCTCTTCAGAGGTTGTCATATAGTGCTACCAAATCCTGGTGCATCTACAATCATTTCTATTGCTTCTAAAAACCTCAAGAATCATGTGTCAGACTTCTGAGTTTCATACATTAGTACTTCTGCTGTTTATGCAGATCATCCACTTAGGACTGGTGGCACTTCCATAAGACGAACAGTCCAAAAAATTTTATACTTCAGACTCAGTACTGCCAGGCATCTTGATAACAAGTCAAGTGAGAGTTTTCATGTTTGTCATAGTAAATGCTCCAATCCTGAGCTAATGCAAACTTATTTATAATCAGTAGATCCTCTTCAATGGAAAGTCTGCAGGAAAGTGCTTCTTGATAGTTATTATCCAGCCAAAAACTCCATATTGAGGCACTCTCTAAGAGCTGTCTCAAATTCCTAAAAAAATAGACTTTGAAAGATGGAAGCTGGTCCTGGAAAAAGGTTAAAATTTGACTACCTGTTTAGAGGATAAACAAATGTCCCTCTATAAACAGTACTTTGGGAGAATCAAATCATGATTATGTATCTCCATTGTACATTGCAAAGTCCCAAACAAACCAGGGAGCTGGCTAGAAGAGGAGAAGGGAAGTTGGCAAGTACTATATGGTCTATCCAGAGCCAGGGATGTATCATGATCACATAATTGAAGGTCTAAAAAGTACCCACATGCAAATGGAAAATAAAATTACAAATCAATCCCTAAAAAAGCGGTTTCCAGGAGTTTTGAAAAATGTGGATTTATTGTTGTCACAGTTTTTATTATCATCATTATTTGAAACAAATATAAACTCCAATTGTAAGTAAAAAAAAATAAAATAATTTGAGTTTTACTATTTTTTTTTGTGTTCATCTCAGATATCGTACCTTTTTTTGAAAGGGGTTTAAAAAAATTCTGGAGGAAGATGTCTTGTATTAGGTATCCAAAAACTGAAGCATGCATAAGAACCAGCCATATATAAAGAACTTGGCTTACATTGTGGTGGCCACAGTTCTGTGTGCTGGTTTGCAATACATAGGCTCCCTTTATGTAGCTGACAGTTTAAGATCTAAACTGCACATTCAATTAGCAATATGTGGAGTAACAAGAAATGGCATTGCCTTAATCTTAGTTATCCCTGTCTATTTTCCACATTAGTTCAGTGAATGGTTCTTATAATATTGACAGCTTCCTAGATTTGATTTAGATTTAAAAAGAATAAAGTTTCCAACTCTGACAGGTTACAGAGAAAAACTGAAAAACAGAATCCTGGCAGTTCCACACACATTGAAAAAGGGCTAATGAAAAGAACTAAAAACTTCTATACAATTTTATCCATTTCTTTTCAAACCAACTTGATGACATTTCAGATATTAGTTAAGTTATATTTTGGGCTTTTGAAAAGCTTGCAGTTTAGAACAAGATTGTTGCTTCTTCCCAAAAGAGGTTACTTTGGATGAGGTAGCAATAATGGCTGCGTGCCTCATGAGGGTGCACAGGGAGAGTTTTGAAGACTGGAGCAGCAAGGAACAGAAAGTACCACAGTTTGTAGTGAATCGTGGAAGTACTTACTGACTCTGAAAAGAGAGAAGTTAGGGAAGTTTGAAAGTTATAGAAAAATGTAAATTTCATGTTCAACCAGGCCAAGTGCAAGGTCCTGAACATGGGTCACAGCAATCCCAGGCACAAATATAGGTTGGGCAGAAAATGGAATAAGAGTAGCCCTGAGAAGAAGAACTTGGGGATGATGGTGGACAAGAAGCTCAACATGAGCTGGCAATGTGAACTCACAGCCCAGAAAGCCAACCCCATCCTGAGCTACATCAAAAGAAGTGTGGCCAACAGGTTAAAGGAGGTGGTTCTACCCCTCTATACCGCTCTCGTGAGACCCCACCTGGAGTACTGTGTCCAGTTCTGAAGTCCTCAACACAGGAAGGACATGGACCTGCTGGAACAGGTCCAAAGGAGGGCCACAAAGAGGATTTAGAGGGCTGGAACACCTCTCCTATGAGGCTGAGAGAGTTGAGGTTGTTCACCCTGGAGAAGACAAAGCTCCGGGTGAGACCTTATAGCAGCCTTCCAGTACCTAAAGGGATGAGGGTGATGAGACACTGGAACAGGTTTCCCAGAGAAGTTGAGGATTTCCCATCCCTGGAAGATTCCAGACCAGGCTTGGAGGAGCTTTGAGCAGCCTGATCTAGTGGAAGATGTCCCTGTCCATGGCAGGGGGGTTGGAACTTCAAGATTTTTAAGGTGCCTTCCAACCCAAACCTTACTATGATTCTAATGACAGAAAAATCAGAAAACAGTTACAAAGCATGATAACTGCAGGTTAAGCCTGAAGTGATTTCTTTATGAATAAACCTGCTGCTCCTCACTCAGCATTTCCTCTCCTTGTACACTTATTCTGACACAGTCCCTGTTCAGAATGTACATCCTTTCTTTTCTCTGTTCTGGAGATAAAAGCCTAATGACATTAATGAGATCATAAGCCATTTATTATCCCATAAAACACTGAAAACAGCTTTGAACATTTGGGATTTCTTTTTATTTGCAGATATTAGAATGTTAGCAACGGGCTCAGTAGTTTTTATGTCTCAATTATTTGCCACAATTCTCTTTTGTGGTGAGTTTTTTGTGTATTTGGGTTTGGCTTGGTTTTTTGTTTTGGGGTTTGGTTTTTTTTTCAGATGACCTAGAGAAATAAGGAGAAGATACTCCTGATACGAGATGGATGACTCTGAAGCTATGACAGAATTAAATTTTGGAAAAAAAATAGAACCCATAACAAGGAATTTTACTCTATTATGGCTACCCTAATCACTCTCTTTGTTTTATCAGTGTGGCACTGAGGTACTGAGGATCAATTACGGAGCTGAATGAGAAATTTCCTATGTATTTGCCTTGTGAATGTTCCACAAACACCAATTTCTACAGAAGAAGTTGATTTATCCACCTCCTCATCATGTATTCAGCGAGTTACTTAAGCACATGCTTCTGTATCTTTAATCACATTGTTTTGATGGATTTGGGTATTATATTCCAGCAGGTTGTAAAAATGTTCAAGTACTTGAGTGCTTTGCTGAATGAGGTGATAGAAGCAGAAAATGCAGGCTAGAAATGTATGTATACTACTTAAGCAGCAAAAGTGCCACTAAGTTATTGTCCTTAGTCCTACATGTATTGGACTGTTGGCAGTACAAGACCTGACACCTTGGGATTTACCAACATTTACCAGAATCCAGTCCTGAATGCTGTAATGGAACCCGAGATTTCCTGAGATGCACACAGGAACCTGAGATCCTGTGTCCATCTCCAACCAACCAATAACAAATACACCTTAAGCCTACCAATTGTCCAGGGTTGTCTTGCATGACTTGGGTCTTAGAATAATTGAAAGCATTTCAGAATTCTTTTTTTTTAAATAGCATTTTACTGAAGTCCAGAATACATGTTGTAAAATACATTGTAAAAGATGTAAAATAATCCAATGATTATACTGTCATTCATGTCATTCAATTATTGCTCCCACTCTAGCAAATCTTTACTATTCTGCATCTCTCCAAAGCATCATGGATTTCCCACTTGAAGTCAGATATATAGGATAGCATGAAATTACTTAATTTGGCATTTATTACACAATGTATTTTTAAATCCTGAAAAAGTAAAGTTGCTCACACAGTTTTATTTCCTGTATGTCTGTTCATTTTAAGACAGATATCTAACTTTATCTGTTCTCTGCATAGTTTTACAAATACAAAAGTTAGCTATGCTTCTCCACAGAATGAACTAGAGGGTTTGTCTTTGCAGGTGCAGTTGCTCAAGAAAAGGAAAACATAACTTTGCAAACAGACGTGTTTGTTGGTTCTTTTAAAATTATTTTTCACATTCTTGAAATAACACTCTGTTATTGAGTCTCCTAAGCTCCAGTCCATACATCAATAACATCCTAGGAATTGATGGGCAGAGACAGCCCGTCAGTCATCCTGTCTCTTGCTGCCATAACTTAAACAGATGCCTTACAAAAGGGCCCGTTTCAAGAGGGAAGTCACTGCATTGAGGACAACAGAAGCGCATTTCCAAGTTTGGTTCGGGGAACATAAGTCATACAGCATCAACATCTTGAGTGTAATAAATAACATCCCTGTAAAACCCTCGGTGATGAAACTGCTTTCTAGACATTACAACAGGACTACCAAGGAGGTGCTAAACATTTCAGTGCTGTGAGCCCTGAGCCTTGCTGTACTAGTAAAATGGAACAAAGGGAAGGGTGCAGGTTGCATGCCAGGAATCTCTGTTTCCCAAGCTTTGTGAAACATGACATCATATCACACTGCTTTTTGCTTTTGCATTAAATCAGAAGACAACGATGATTTTCACAGTGTTTGCTGCTAAAAACAGTGCACCCAGTAGTGCTGCGTACAAAGTGGGTGAGGTTTAGAGTCCATAAAGGCACATTTTATGGAGCCTAAATTTTTGTTACAGACAAATGAAAATTGCCATATCATTCAGGCTTACAAACACAGATTTTCTTTGTGTAATTAAAACGCAACTTTCTAATTATAAGAGTAAAAAATCTGGCATGTGGGCTTTTCCCAAATACATTAACAACACAGTAACAACCATGGTATGGACTGACAGGCAGAATTTGATTACTGGAATCAGTTATTTTACCCAAAGCCTGCCTCCCTGAAACTTTATTTCAGGAACTGAAGCACCATTTCCCAAGTACTATAATTTTATGGTGTAATAAACACTCAAATTGTAAATATGAGATTCTAGAAAAAGCTTTTATTTAATGTTGTTTAAAACATTTACTGTTTTTCACACTCAATGTTTTGGTTTTTTTAAATCACAATTAAAACAAAGATCCGTAAATTCAGCTCCTACATGGTTATATCACTGTATTTCCCCCATGACTAATAATAAGGATTGAAGAAGCAGAAAATGTAGAAGTGTAAAGTGAGAATATTTTAAGGCCTACCACTTATTTATTTCCTCTTTTATTCAAGACCTACAAAATTTTCAAGTTTATAAGACTTATTGTCCATAGTAATGTAAAATAGATACTAGTCCTTATAGCCTGGATCTTCAGTTAAACTGTGTTTAAATAGTGCCAATATTCAACTGACAGTATCAATCACCACTCAGTAAATTATGCGTGTTTAAATGCCTTATTCTTCCTGGCCAATTAGCTTTTGGATACGCTTAGTTAACTTACTTATGACCTTGCAGATACTCCAAATCAGGATACACCCACTGGTATTTGTTTTCAAACTTCTCAACATAATATAGCTTTGATTCTAGGAAAGGCTCTGGCTGACATAGTAATATGAATGCAGAAACAGAAATTGTTGCAAAACTTAAGTAGCTTTAAGAACTTAACCTTGTCTTGTTGATTGCTTGAATTAGAAACCACTTGGATCTAGCTGAAGAGTTGATTTTCACTTCCATACTTCCATTGGCTTTTGTCTACATCTGTTCAAGGACTTATGGAGAGAGGTGGATCAGCAATCAACGTCAGTGTTTCAGCTAGCCATCTGTAGCTAGGAATTAGAGATGTGACCAAGACACAGAAACCAAGCAGCTTTTGCCAACCAGGATCACAGCTCCCACACATCCTCTGCTTAGCTTAAGCCTTGCCATTATGCAACGCTTTGAGCTGTGTGATCCAACCTCATCAAGTGCCTCATCACCTATAGGACAAGAGCCAAGTGGAGGGCAGTGGTCATGGGAAGGAGGTGTGGGGAGCATTTCCCTGATTTTCTCCACTGTGTCCCAGACTTGATGCCTTGACGTCTCACCCTTCCCATTGTCCCATGAAAACATCAACTGTCCCTCTCCTTCCTCCAGCACCTTATGCCATGGTCATTTTTGGAAGGTGGTCGCAGCTCTTCCGCCAAACAGATGATACAATTTCAAAGTTAAAAAAGTGGCAGATCAGTTCATTTGGTGTCAAGGATTTCTGAGACACCAGTTCATATACACACTTTGTGCAGCATTCACATAGTAAATGGAACATCTTCAATGGTTCTCAGTTCAGACAAGGCAGAAAGCACCTGAACTTGTGCTGGAGAAGTGCCACAATCCCCTTTTCTTCCTTAAAGTTCACAGGGGGAAAAAATAAAGTGATACACAGGTGTTGGCTGATGCCTTGAATACCAGAAAACACTACACGAAAACTCACACTGGCTGGTCCCAGCTGCACAGAAAGATGTTTGTTCTAGATTCTGCTAAAATTAATAGAATCTCCGAATGGCAAGCAGATAAGAGAAGTATGTGAAAGAGGTGTGACCAAAACTCTGACCAGTTTAAAAAATAAAAATATTGTAAACTCTACACAAAGCAAATTATGTGTGGAGTTGCTAAATGCAAAGCTTATGGACATTCAAGGAGATAGTAGATGTACTTTATGCTGACCAGCAATTTTAATTACACCAAATGACTGCCCTCAGGTACTTCCATTACCTCCATACCCGTTGCTTCCATCTTGTCTCCTGCCACTGCTGAACTGTGGTTGAAAATCAAGTTTTGTCTTTGCAGTCTCAGAGCCATTCAAGGCCTCTTTGTGACTTAAAGCTTTTTTACAATTACAGCCATCCAGCCCATAAATTCAGAGATACATGAAAACTGCTGAAACAGACAAGGTATGTCTGCCAATTCTGAAAACGAGGGATGGTGAAATCATCATGATGCACTTCACATAAATTCCAGTGCTCTGATGGCTACTCTGTAGAAAAATCACCAAAAGAGATTGAAAGATTAGAGAGAGGAGGCAAAGGCAAATTTTGAAGTCTTTCAAATATGTTCCAACTGGTCTGTGTTTCAGTTTAAATTGACGGTGTTCAGCTCCGTGGGACTCAGATGGCTGGGACCAATCAAGGTGCTATGCTGAGAGTATAAACTGCACTGAGCCTGATTCAGCCAACAAAAAAACCCCCTAATCTTAGTTTTTGCTGTAGGTCTGCTCAGACTCACCCTTGTGCAGGTCAGAACTGTAACTGCATGCCCAGACATCTTCACTCTGCCATTAACCAAAAAATCTCAGCTCCAGATCTTCTTGGACCACAGGCTCTGACTCAACATGCAAATCTAAATTCAGCCGACTGCAGTAGTTTTAATTTGTTTTGGGACTTGTTTTTCATTATGGAAGAGGGATATAGCTGTAAAATACTTATCAGAACAAGTTCTGCTATCCCCAGTACTGCTGTGTTACGTTGTTAGAATCCCCTGTACCACACAGCCATTCTTTCAGAGGGCCACCTCAGTCCTGCAGCTAAAGGGATGCTTAGTTTAAGAACCCCACAAAGCTTTAAATATTAGCTAATGACGGTGATATCAGGACCTTGGCCCAGCTACCAGAAAAATGACTGCTCACAGGTTTAGGTAGCTGCTGAAAGAAGGGTTTTAAGATCCTCTGCGGTGCCTAAATATGATGCTTAAAGTGGCAATTTAGTGCCCATTTCTGGATTGAGTTCTCAGAGCATTGATTCAATTAAAGCATTTATTTTTTCCTATTTAAGTTTATACTAATTTACAACTAGATTCATCATATACTCAAATTTGAGTATATGTTGTCTAAGCTCTTTGCAGAATCAGGAACAAGAGAAATTATTGTTGCTGACAATTGAAAAAATATTTCAAAAGCAACCATAATGCCATTATTGACATAGAAAAGGAAAAACCTATATAAAGAAAAGCAAAAATACCCCAGCCTTAGGGCAAGTCAAAGAAAGTGACTGGACAATAGTTTTGGATGACTACAGAAATTTAACTTCTTTTACTGATTAGTGATGCAGATAACTGTCCACCTGCTTGTTTTGCTCAAACTTAATTTCTCAGCCTAATCACCATGATATTATAAGCATCCTAGGGGAAAGCCATATTTTTTCACATTTAGCAGTATTTCTGCCTTTGTACACAGACGGAGTTGTAGTTTCTGGTGAATCTGTTATCTTATTTCTGTTTTGAAATAATTATAGATTGTTAGTTCACTAGGTACACACTACATTTGTTTTTATTTTTTCTTTTGCAAATGCTAGATTTTTTCTGAAACATCCCCACCCAGAAAAAAAACAAACAACCCAAGGCAGTAAAGGCTGAACAGTGAGAAGATGTATTTGTAGGAGACTTCGGGTAAAAAAAAGCAAACATGATTCAGAGCTGAATAATCACTATCCAAAGCCTCTTGCAGCCCTTTATCAGTATTTTAAGCCTGCACCAAGCAGTGGATGTTTGATAGCTGATTATAAAAATTCTTATTTTTCCAGATTAGCTGTAAAACAGTTTCAATGCATTCCCTCTGTTTGCTCATACAGCCAGCTTTTATTATTGCCACTGAGGAAGGAAACTAGTTTATCTGTGAGTACAGATGTAGTCATTTGCAGAGATGGCAAACCAGAAAATAGTTGCTTACCAATGAACTTTTGTTTGTTTGTCCTCTTTCAGAGAATTCCTTCTGGGTTTATAGATGTGATCATGAGTTACTTTTAGGACTACATTACAAACATCCAGTATTACATCTCCTACATATTCACAGTTACTCCCCACTGATCACTGGGTAGTATATGGGTTGGGGTTTTTTAGAACTAAGTTATTCCAAACTTACCCTTTATTGTTACTTCCTCACAGAACCTGACCTTATTGCTCTAGCAGAAAACCAGTGGTGTGTTCCAGTGTTGGAAATGTGCAACTTATCTTTTCTTATCTGCTTTACGGCTTTCTTCTCTATTACCTGCTAGAATAGGGACAACTTTTACAATACAATTAAGACCCCTTACTAATCAGTTTGTTGATCCAAGCAATCTGCTAACATCATACACAGACAAGATAAACGGGCAATTACCATGGAGAACATTTGCTAAACAAAGCTATAATTAATAATAAATGAAACTGAGTTCCAAACTACTTAAATACAGTGGTTATTAATTATCATGTGGCCCTAAGCTATTTGTGTAGAGTATATAATTTATAATTCTGCGTGATCTCAGTTGTATTCCCTAAAGCCTCCAGAGCTATCTTTTGCATAGCTTTAAACTCCAGTATGTTGGTTGTGAAAGTTTCTTCTGGCTTCTGCCCCAACTCTCTCCATTATAATGTGAAGAAATGCAATCTTGTATTTATGTGGAAGAAATTATAACTTTTAAACTCCAACATATAGCAAATGCCAGAATTACAGCATGAAACTGAATTAGATCTTGCTGGCAGACCTGTTTTTGTCACCTGTCATACACAATCAGCATCCAGCTGTACAATAAGCAATTTAGAGGTAGCCAGCATTGTCTCACATAATGTTCACTTAAAAAATTATTAACAGGTCTGTTTTCATCACTAGGCAGCTTTATCAGCCAGTTTCACATAGTACTTTCTATGTGATTTAAACTCTTATTACACACAGTATCACTTCTTTGGAAAATTAGATATTCTATAAAATGTAAACCCAGATATCTTTCCTACTAAAAGTCACAGACTCATCATAGATCCACAGACCATGCAATGCCTTCAAGGTTTATGTGCTCACCCTGAGAGGGGGACCATGTAATGCTAGGCTGCTGGTAATACTAGTCGCACTACAGTTTTACAACAGTACAGTCTGCAGCTCCAAGATTATCACTTGCTTCCACATTCATTTCTCACTATACATCTTTCAAAGGGTTCCAAGATGTCATAAGCCTTCTCCTTGAGGCTTACCAAATTTAGAAGCCAGACTACCAACAGGGTTGTGTATTTTCAGTGAAAAAACTGAAAACTGTTTTCAGAACAGGCCTGTTCGTATTTGCCCAGTGACATAAGGGACTATAAGGACCCTGGTGTAGAAGCACCCCACAGGCCGGCCCCACTACCATTATTCACCACTTTCTGCCAGTGTACCCAAGACCTTCCTCCATCTCCTTCACTCCCCTGAGCAACAAAGCTCCTACTGCAGTTCCCAGCAAATTAAGTAATTTTTTGAGCTGCATTTATTCTGGTTTTACATATTTTGACTGCCTTGTCAACCACTCCCTGAGAGAAAATACCCAGTGGGTGATCTAGTCTACCTTCAGCTAACTCTGTGTCCTTAGCAATTCAGTCATATCAACCAGACTTGCCTACCTACTCCACATGCATGTCTCGCTCCTCTGTACCACTGAAGATGTTGAATCACATTGAAACTGAATTACTGATTTTTTTTACTGAATTTTTTTAAAAAGACCTATGTTCTCCACAAATGCCTAGTTAAGTAATTTAAAAAGACATTGTCTCCATGAAATGCAGAAT
Source organism: Tringa solitaria (assembly GCA_026413425.1). Taxonomy (NCBI): domain Eukaryota; kingdom Metazoa; phylum Chordata; class Aves; order Charadriiformes; family Scolopacidae; genus Tringa; species Tringa solitaria. The sequence continues at coordinate 36,154,133 of JAOXJM010000023.1, read as the reverse complement.
CACTGTGTTATCTGGTACCTCATAATGTTCCCCATGTAATTTTCTTAAGCACAATTAATTTCTGAAGATGAGTCAAGTTGGTAATAAGCATGGTAATTGCCATAAACTATATGATGACTTCTCTACATGGCAGACTCCTGCTGTTGGCCTTGCCAATTGTACATGAGAATTAAAGGCAACCTTTAGCCCAAAGTAAATACATGCAAGTTCAATTTCTAGTCCTTGGAAATGCATGTGTTTAACTAAAATTTGTAACGGGATCTTCGGATTCTATGGCACACCACTAATGGCAGACTTGAAATTATTTGGGTGCAATCATGGTGACAATGTCCAGGTGCTTGTTGCAAACATGGTCTGAGCTTGTAACTGGATGCTGATAACTGTCAGGTGGTATGCTGTGGCTTATTTTGCAGGGCCTTTGTGTTTTTAAGCTATGAGTTGTTTGGGACTTTTCTAAGTAATAGAAAATAAATAACTAAATGAAGACAAAAAAGAAGGAATAATTAAAACCCAATATTTTTTGCATATTTTTAATAACTTTGAGTTTTTTCCAAAAACTAAATCTAAATACCATGCAAAAGAGAAAAGTGAAGGGACTGCAAATCCAAAAATTGCCAACAAATTATTGCTAAAGTTCTAATAATGACCTCCTATCACATCTGGAAATCTCTCATTGGCAAAGCATTCCTGGTTCATCCTCCAGACACTCATCCTCCAAATCACAGAAGTCTGGATGGAAAAGACTAAACCTGGGGTCTCTGCTCCTCACAGCTCCCACAGATGTCTGGTCCTTTGCCACCATCTTCTGCCCTGTGATGGTTAGAGCCAGTACCAAGTTGGCTGGTTTAAGTCACCATCCTGTGTTCCTGGGAAGCCACTACTTGCAGCAGGAACACCATTAGATGTGAATGGCAATGACAGCATTGATGGGAGCTCTTAGTGAGGTGAGGCAAGAGGAGGCAGGAGACCCTTTCCCAAAATGAGCTCCACACAGCGATGAGAAAATATTTTGGCAGGTAAGTTACAAAGACTTGACAATAGCTCAGACAGTCCAGTACAATCCAAAATCACAAGAGAACAAAGAATTTGGGAAATATGGAATTGTGAACATGGGAAATACATTTTGCTGTGATCAGGTACCTGTCAGCATGTTTCACCCGTGGTCATGATGCAGCAGATTTGCAACCATCATAATGGCAACTAACTCCTGACAGATTTCCTTAGGGTGCACAGAAAAATCCTTGAAATTTTTGGCATATGATTACCTGCATGGAGGTACCTGATGACAAATTCTGGCAGAATGTCTGCCACTGGACTTGTAAGTCAGTTGAAGAGAGTGGCTGCTGAGACTCTGCTGTGATTGTTTTCAAGTTAGTCAAAGATAGCACACACTAACACACAGAGTTAGAGAGACCTTTTCCTGGTTAATGAAGGAAAAAAGTGGCTTGGACATTAAGTGTGTAGAATGCAATCAGACTACAAGGGAGTTGCCACTCCAAATTAGGTCCATACTCCCTCTTGATGAATAAACTGAATATCCAGTACACTGCAGCTTTACTATCCAGTGCAAGGAGTTAGTGCTTTTCTTTTTTTTTTCCCCTGCAGAAAACCAAACAGTAGTCCTGTCCAATAAAACTATTTCTACCTTTGTCTGCATGTGTGAGAAAAACTCTAAAGACACAGACTTTGTATCTAACCTCACTTTTATTTCGTTTGAGTAGCCTTGAGGTCAGAAACTTTAGTCTTCTGGTTGAAGAGGATGTATGACTAACTCTGTCTGTAGCCAACTGTGTTTATCAGCAGCACATTTTTACTGAAGGTATTTGTAAAAAGAATACTTCATTGGTCTTATAAAAGCTGCTTAGAAATAGAAGCCCTTTCTTAACCTCTTGAAATATCTCTAAATTTAAAGACTTCTGAAAATATTAGTTAAAAGTAAGAAATGTCTATTCTGTATGAAAACCTTAATGGTCATTTAATTCTTTTACACATTGTCCAAGGAACTGACAGTCTTTAAAGAGCCACCCCGATGCTCTTGGGGGCAGCGTTCAGTGGTTAGTTATATCAGCTGCATTGTATTTACCATCTATATGTTTCTGAAAATACCTCTATTTTAGAACTGTTTTCACAACTATATTTCCCAAAATTTTTTATTTATTAGTTGTGCTTGTACTTTTAAGTCCTCTTCTAATTAACTAGAAATGTTAATAATGTGGCAGGAAAAAAATCTTTCATCTGTCTGTGCAGGCTGAAAACAATTCATGTGCCTTTGTGCATCCAAAATTGCAAACAGAAACCCAAAGACCTACGATATAAT
>JAOXJM010000023.1:36125937-36151143 GCA_026413425.1 Tringa solitaria | reverse complement strand
AGATCATTTATTTCTTTAGTAAAAAACATAATTAGCATTTCTACAGTTTGTCCAAAATTAGCCTTCAATTTGTTTGGAAGACTTGTAAGGGGGACACACTGGTCCAACTAAAATCAATGGAAGTCTACATGTGACAGCGATGGTGGCAGCATTTCACTTAGCCACTTAGATCTTTGCAACATGTTATCAAAATATGAGATCCCAATATCAGACATGAAGTATAAATATAAAATGTCCTTGGTATTACTTCATACAAATTAGTTATTTTTTGTACCTGTTGTAATTTTTTTACATTAAAAGTTTTTTTTTTAATTTTCCCATAAAATAATAAAAAATAATCCCTGAAAAAAATTATATCCATTTTAAAATCATCTCTGCTGTTAACTAATATCTTTTATAACAAAGTAAAGGAAGAAGAATGAAAATTGGAAGCAGTTAAAATATTACTCTGGAATGACCCCAAAGGAAAGATGAGCATGTCACTATTTTGGAATGGGAGTTTTGTTAGTTTGAAACTCTTTTGCTAAGTTCTGAGCTTGAAATTTGTAGTTTCTGACATTGAACCACTGGATCTCACCTTCTCTTAAGGTATATTCTAGGGATGAATGGGCAGTCACATTCTTTTTTATCATGTCCCAGCTCATAAAAACAAAGTGCCTGTGCTGACGTCACTTTATTCTATTTTCAGGACATGTTGCCTCAGCAGGAGGCTAACTATGAGATATAATCTCAAAATATCTTGGTTATTCAATTTTTTAAAATATTATATCCTTCAAATCAGTGACATAGACAGGTATTTCTCTGTCACAGGCACTGGCAGCAGTCCTAGAAGCTCAACAGCACAGACTGAGAAAAGGTCAAGCAGTTCAATCCTAAACAGACTTCTTTTCTATTCTTCCACTGGTAAATCAAATGTTTATCCTTATGAATTACAAGCCGCAAAATTTCCTAGGCCAACAGTCAGTCCTTGTGTGGGTCTAAAGATCTTGTTCCACATGAAAAATCATAAAGAGAATAAGTTAAAATAAAAAGAGTTTGCTAATTGCTTGGCAGCTCTTTCAGGGAGCAGGATGCTTGTGTCCATAACCTGTTGTGTATTAATCCTACTAGTGTTGGTAAGTTGACAATATGCTTGGGTTCAATAATACAAGAAATTAGTTAAATTTTAATGTTGTTAACCCTCTTAAATATATATTTTTGATGCTCAACTTTTTTCTTTTTAATGAGACCAGTGGGGAAGTCATATATTTTTGCCAAAAAAAAATTCTCTGAAGACAGTCAGAGGATTTTTTTTTTCATATAACTTTATGTATTGATCAACAAATATTCTTTAGTGAGGATATTAAAAACCATTAGTCTGCCAGAACTATATGGGAAGTGACATATTTGTACATATTTGTAGTTATTCTTATAAATTAAGTTAATAATTAAATTTTGATAAATTCCATGAAGTGCACTGGCTTTGCCCTAGGCATGGATAAAATACCATGTAGGGATGTCATCCCTGTGGGAATCCAAGATATAAGAATTTTTCTCCTTGATTAAATTGCTGTAAACTTACAGATAAAGAAATCAAACTAACAATTCAGGTGTAGCTTCTCAAAGTCATTTTGTGGAGGAGTCTAAAAGATGGTTCCAGTGCAGGCAATCATCAACACAAGTTTTGAACAAATTTTGTGTACAGGGAAATGAAGGAAGTGGAGGAGCTATTACGCCCAGTAGCACCAAAAGTGTCTGAAGCCAGGTCCCTGCTCTGTAGTTTCCCCCTGAGCACAACCCAGTTAATTCAGCTTTGTGCAGAGAAGACCTAAAATGTAACCTTCACTGATCTCACATATTTGGATGGGATTTATTGGGTGTTAATTAAAGGGATAATGATATTAGAAGGTTGTGTCAACTGATACATGATATTCAAGGACATCACTCCCAGGCAGGTTTCTGCTTTATGTGGCAGAGGAGAAAGGCTTTTGGTCTGTGGCTTTTGTTCCAAACACTTCACTGTTGATTCTGCACCAACTCTTTTTAGCTATCTGAGTTTACACAGAAGTAGGATATAGTCCTTTTGCAACTCTCAAATAATGTTTTCCCGTTATTCAACAACAGCTAAACTCTTTCCAACATAGGGATGCATAGCAACTTCGGAAATGTGACACATATATGACATAAATATGAAACATACTATTGGGTTTCTTTTTTAAGGAAATATGGACCACAATTTAAAAAGAACTATGTGGATTTGGGCATCAACAAATCACTTGCAGAGAATTCTGAAATCAAGGTGAATGTCCAGTAATTAAAATAGTGTAAAATGGTATTGCCTTGGCAAGATTTTTTCAGTCTCTTCCAGATGCATTTTATCTCATCTGTCTTTCAAAGACGACAGATATTTAAACCTAACATATAACACTCATATCTTCTTCCCAAAATACATGCCAGTATCTCTCACGAGTGCATTTCAAAAACAACTTTATTTGTATCATACAAGCGCGTCTGTCTCAGTTTAAGCCTTTTCCCTACTGAACTCATTCTACATTGGATAAATAACCGAATAACTAACTAGCCCACCACAAGAGCAGAGTGTTTGCTATCTATCCTGGTGGTGTGCCTTAGCCACCAAGCTGGCGACATGCTCAGCCTCTCCCTGCCCTCATGAATTATCAGCCCATGCAGCTGGGAAGAGTTTTATGGGATTCTTAGCTTCAGGGATTCTGAACTTCAGGGATTTTGAGAAACTTGCACTGCAACATCTATAGGCTTGGTACGTGATCATGATGCCAAGACATGAGTCCAGCCCCCTCAGGCAGGAGAAGACCCTGAACTGGTGTGTCCTGAATTGCAGGGGACAGTTATCACCCTTAATTCTAGTATTTGGGTCAGTCCAAAGCACATCACCCTTTCAGAAAAAAAGAGGAAGCCTAGGCAGTTTGCAAGGCTCTCCCATAAACACAGACCCTGTAATAAAACCCAGTAGTTGCACTTAAAAGAGTCTGGTTTTGAAATATTAAGACTGTACTTTGTATTGTGAATATGTAAAAAACTAATATCTACATAAGCTGATAGAAAAAAGTATAAGTGAATGTAGAAAAACAGATAAATTCCGTAATGAGTATTCTCCACTGACAAAGGGTTTTTTAAAGACATCACCAAACATCCTATTTAGTTAGCCACAGACACCATACCAGAATCAAAAGGCCTGCATACCCTTGGAAATGGGTGTCAAATCCAGCCCTAGTGCTCCTACAATGTTGTAACAGATAGGTAGGTATTAACTACTCAATCAGAAAGTCCACTGAATAAGTGGAAAAGAAACTTTAAAAGCTTTTATGTATGCATATGAAAAGATTTAGTAACTTGGTGGGTATTTCAGAAGGTAGCTTTCACTAGTAGACGTGATTGTTACTGAAGTGCAGATAAATCAAATTTGCTGCATTATGCTGTTCCTTGTAATTGAGTAACATTGTAATTTCCGTAAGGATGCAGGTACAATAGGCAACAAATTTACAATATAGTCTTAATGAAATGTGGTTTTGGCAAGAATTTTTTTTTCTCTACAGTTAGCTGGAACTCAAAAATTCTTGACTGAAGTGCTTTGGTTAGTACACAATTACATGACACAGCAATGCATATGGCTGTATTTTGGTAACTTTTATGGTCAGCCTAGAAAACAAATAAGGGACTTATAGCATATATATATATAAAATTATGATAGCGTTTATATGAAGTGAACAAGACAAAAAATATCACAGATTAATACACTCTCACCTTATCTTCTGTTCCAAACACGTGATAAAGACAACTGCAGCTATGAATACAGGTGCTTAAAGCAATCTTGTATAGTTGTAGACCTGTAGAAGGATAGGTATATGAGGAACCTTACAATAAGGTGCTCAACATTAGAGAATTAATGTGTGTTATTAGTATGATGCAAGGTGCAGTAACTATAAATCATCAAGTGGGCTGAGAATTGTCTGGCAGATCTGGAGAATCAGAACTGGCTGGGGAAGGCTCTAAAACTTTTCCCTCAAGGACCTATACTTTGTCCCACAGATCTCAGCCTCCTTTGGAAATACTGATGTTTCATGCATACAACCAACAGGTTACCTTTGAAAGAAACACAACAACTGCTCATCAGCAGCATTGCATCTTATATGTAGGGAGGTTACAAGGGGAAGTCTACCAAAGATCTGCTTTTCCACAGTGGCCTCTCTGCCTGTGCTCACAATGTACCTTAACATGCCAAGCTAATCACTGCAATATTTCAGGCATTGCTCTGTCCCTGGCAGTCAACACTTTTCAGACAGTAGGGTGCCTCAATAATGTGGTGCCAACTTTGGCCCTCCAATTTCACTCAGGCACTACCTGTCTGCTCTGTCAGAACCCTTGTTTTTTTACCCCTTCATGAGCAACACACTTTAGTCCAGCACAGTTTGGCTGCAATGAACAAAAAAGTAACAGGGTGAAATTTTAGGATCTGCAAAATACATATAAAGCCAAGTTGATACAGTGGTTCCTTCTCTCCTTAAATGCTGAACTTCTGATGGGCACACACTTGGATTTCCCACCTACCAACCTGAGCTGGTGAATAAATGAGCTGTTCTTTCCCTGCACATGCTTTCTCCATGGAGAAAGTTTAGCAAGTGCATACATGCTGTGGGTAGCTGAAAGGGCAACTAAGATTTCTGATTAGAATATGTATATTGCTAGCAACCATTACTTAATAACCACAGCATTTTTTTTTAGGTGTGATAGAAAACCTTGTGTAGAGTTAGGACTCTGACTTCCTGATCGCAAGTAGAAACTAAATTCTGTGCCATTCTTTCAGAGTTTCACAGAATTCTGGCATGGGCAGTGAAAAATTCCATTTTCCAGTAAATTAACTGCAGGAACAAGTGAAATAATCGAAGTAGCAGAACTGGGTTGCTTCTCTGAGTACTAAAGTGATAGGATTTTCCCTGTCACTATCCATATAATTGTTTAATTCATCTGCGGTTTGGCAAGGTGAAATAATTCACAGTGCTGTAAAAGTTACCAGGCGAACCATGGATGGAGGGATTACTATTGATATTTTTGTACATAGAAGGCATGCAAACTGGTTCTGAATCTATGATAGCTGGATTTTCCTGGTAAAATAATCACTCATGATATAATTAATAATGATGACATTCAAACATTCATCTTTATGTCTCAAGCTTAACAGCCCGGTGAAATGGATGGGGCTGATAATGTCTTTCAGAGTACTGTTTCAGGTTGTCTGTAGACTCATTAAGACAATATTGCTTCGCGTGAGCTTAGTTCACGCTTCCAAGGTCACCTGCTACCAAAAGGACTGAAGAGCATATGCATGAAACATGATTGTATCGCTTCCTCTTCCAGACTGCCTTAGCTAAGAAAACCTGCCATTGCATCTGCTGCTCCTCACTAACTTGCTGTTTTCACAAATATTTAAATACAATGCACATATTTTAAAGTAATTGTTCCTTTTATTTTGCCTTATGCTAAAATATGCGCAGTGAAAAAAAGTCCATGCTACAGCTAAGAATATGTAATTGTGCGATCTTTTAATTTCTAATTCAAACTTTCATTAATGCAAAAAAAAAAAATAGTCCCACAGCATATGGGTTGGCAATATTCTACTATGTATACGCTTTATAGATGTACAATGGTCTTGGAAAGAGAAAATGGGGAAAGCGACATTATACAATGCAGTAACACAGAACGGCATAACACTGGGAAATGACTGTTATTGCTTTCCAGCACATTGGAGGAGTTGGTGCTAATGCTAATTTCTTGTCCTTTCAGCCAAAATGTCACCAGACACAATTATTCCTGACTAAATTAATCATATTGGGCCATATGTTTCCTAATGATCCGCAGATCACGGTTTGATAGCAGCTGTTGTAGACCAAAGGTATGAAAAATAAACAGAGAATGCATCACCATTAAAAGGCTGAAAGGTTCCTGTAATTACAGATCTCTATCAGAGTACAACGCCTGGAGTATATTGACAATGTATGGGGAAAAATGATTTGTTGTGATGTTTTAAGAAGGCATGCAGATGTCAGTAACTCTGTAGTAGCTTGCTTAGGTGAGGGAAATCAATTAAATAAACCCCTCTTTCCAGCACATCACAAGAAATATCCTTATGTACAGGCAAAAATGGCTGGTGAAACTGCAATACTCCTCAGCATAACATTTGTACCTTGCCAGCTTGATTCTGAAGCTCCTACATGAAGTTCACATTCTTGTAACATCTTTGATTTCAGAGGAGTTTCTCATGAATCATGCAAATTAATCACGTGTAACTCAAGTTATCAATTTGTCATGAAACACTCATGAATTTAATTACTGATAATTGCATTTTAAAGTGAAAATTTTGCCATTAAATATTTTTTCTTCAAACCTTGTTTTCAGCTTTGATACTCATAGATTTTTCCTAATGAAGATCATCATGTTTTGAAATGTATTCGAGCACAAGATGAATTATAAGGGAAATGCCTGCAACCATTTTAGAATTAGAGAAGCAGAGAAATAGCATTTCTCTTTCTGGTAAAAAGGTGAATTAATAAAATTAGGTAAGATATGAAAAAGTATTATATCAAGAATTCTTTTCTGTGATAAACTTCAGTACATCCTCTAGGACATGGCAAATAAATAAATAATATTTGTTCAACAAAGGCTGAACTCTGATAGTGAAATTTTAAGTTTTACTAAGTTGGAAAGCCAACTGAGGACATGTAGAGAAAATATCATTACAACAATTAATGCGAAGTTCCAAAGATTGTAATTGCCTAAAAAGCTCAAAAACTTTTTTTTCTTCTACTTACAGTTTCTGCACATTCTCTTTCTTTCCTTTCACTCTGAACACAATTCACAACTATTAGGTACGATGAAGATTTATCAAAAAAAAATGAAAGACTTCATGTGCCTTCTTTTTTTGTCATGCTGAACCTCTTTTTTGAGTTCACACTATTTTCCCATTATGAAAAAAAGTTTATCCGTTTTCATAGCAGGGAGTGGGGTTTTTTTTAGGGGCATCTAACTGAAATGCAGGGCCAAACTTTCAGTGTGCCCTCAGTAAGAACTGCATTTTTGCAACTGCATTTTTTAGGCGTAGCTAAAGTTACTTAAACATGTAACTATTTGATTTACAGATGCAATCAGATACCTGCATATACAAGTGATTGTAACTGCAGGTGTTAGATTGGGGACTATCGTTTGAAATTCTGGCTCAAAATGTACAAAATAATTATCACTGAAATTATTTAGGGATTTTATGTGAGTTCATTAAACAAGCAAGCTTTGACACTTTGTATTCTCCCTGTGTCAGAAACTGTTTAAATCCTTAGGTAGCCTTCCTGTGGGTATGTGCTCTCATTACTTTCCCTGCTCCACTCTTTTTTATACCAAGTGTAAACACAGAATCACTTGCTCTGGCACAAGTGCAACATTTATTCCGTGTAGGCTGTGCACCAAGTTCAGTCGTGGACTTCCATGGCTGAAGGATGGGTTGGTCACTGTTTTATACACAGAACCTAGGGACAAAATTAGACTCTAAAATAAAAACGTTGTGAGCTATGCACTCGCTCCCTGCCTCTGATTCAGGCTTCAGCTACATCAGTGAAACAATTCCCAATGACATTGAGGGCTTTATGTAAGACTTTAACAGCTGAGCACAATGGCCTCAATCTGCCTCCATGTGTTATTACTCCATCTGACAAACAGTCTAAAATTCAAAGATACTGTTTTCCCCTTCTGTCCTTTTATTTGTCCTTTGACTGTGCTTGTAGGAAGATAATCAATACACACGAAACAAAAAGATAATGGAAGACCTTGATTTTCAAGTTGTTTTCCATGAGACAAAGTGACACTACCAGGTCACACAGTAATTCTGTGCCCACAGATACCTCTCGTAAGAACTTGTGCCACCTCACCCATATATGTAAATTTATGTAGTAACAATTTATAAATTACTAAGAGGCAGCAGGCAGATTGTGTGCAATGATGCACACTCTGCACTCTTATAGAAATGATAGAAATCTTTATCTGCTGTCCCTGGACCCTCTCCCTAACATTTCTGTGTTGTCCAGGTCACAGAAGGGCCATTACAGTAAAATACACTGCCCAGACAAGAACCGTATTGATGGCCACTGTGGCTGCTATTCCTGCACAACATCAAAGTATTAGCTGTGTCTGTGGAAAACTCCGCGGCCTGTAGAGAAAAAAAAACTGAAAAAAACCTGAAGACTGCCTATTTTATGGATTCCACTAAATGCTGTACATTTTAATAATATAAATAATTCCAAAACTGAAGTATAGCAAAGAAGATTTTAGTATTTCATTTAATTATCTTTGATAATAATTTTGTTCCTTCCCTTTTGCTTCAATTTTATCTCCCTTCATGAAGATAATAGATAATATAACCTTCTTCTACAAAAATATTTTCTAGTTCATTCATTTTAGCCTGGCAATTTTCCAGATCGTTAAAGGTATTTTTCAGTCTTAAATATTGGCTATGACACAGTCTTCTCTTTACTATGTCTAGATGAAAGTTAGGGATATATGTCATATGTTTTCTTTTCATTACTCCCCTACAGGAATCACATTGGTAAAATTCATTAAGAGGGGTTACAAATGCTATTCTTAATTGCTTGGATTCCTGTGCGTGCAAAGAAAAGCATTCCCCAAGCAATATTGGAAACAACAGCAGAAAATAATAAAAAAACCCATGTTAGATTTAACCAAGCAAAAATGCAACCTAATTAATCAGGTGAGCTGAGGGAGGGTAGCAAGAATTAAAATCAGCTCCTTGAGAAAAGGAAGATCTCTGGGTGGAAGCAATGCCGGGGGAGCTTTAGCCACGTGTGTGAGTGAGGAGCCAGGCAGTAAAGGTTTCATCTACTCAGGACTTCAGGGTATCTGTAAACTTCCATTGAGGAAGGATTGTCTTACCCTGCAAGGAAAAAATGGCAGCCCTACATTTGGCAAAGCTCTGGGCATGTAAAGGTGGTTGAGGTAAGGTTTAATAGCTACGGGGCTTTAACATGTACTGCTGCTAATTCCTGAATTATACCACAGGTCATCAACGGTATAATTAGAAAGATTCCTACTGACATCAGCAGGCCTTAGGCCAGGCTCCAAGCAAGGTATAAGCATATGAGTGGCGATGGCAAACAGAGAAGGACTTTGCGTCAAGCTACAGATGTTATCTGGGAGGTAAATGCAGAGTCTGTTTATTACGATTCCACACAGAAATCTGAAAACATATCTGTGCTTCTTAATATCATAAAATGAGGATAATTAAAAAGGAAATTAGAGCAGAATGACAAATGTGGCTAGGGGGCTAGTAGTCAATTAATATATAGAGATTGGCTAGGTTATTCCTGTGAGAAAGAATGATGCCAAATGAGACAGGATGCAACTGCCAAAATTGTTGAACACCATTTTTTCTTAATAATACATAGAAGAATTAGATGGAAAAAGAAAAAAAAATGAAAACAAGAGAAAAAACAAACAAATAAAAAAAAAAAACACACAGAAACCCCCAAGATAAACATTAAGGTGGAAATTTAACGCTTTGTATAAAATAAGAATTCCTTACTGGAAGCATCCAGTTACCCTTTTTTTCAACTATTAAAATTAGCTTGGAGAAAATGGGATGTTCTCTATGGCTACGGAAAATGCTGGAATGCAACAAAAGAAACAGATGTGAAACCCCCTAGAAATGAATTAGTGCCTTTAATCCTTCTCCAGAACATGACATGCTGTGTTGGAAGGAACTATGATTGCAATGCCACCAACCAATCACTTGTTGACTGAAGTGTGATTTTCTGTGGATCCATTCTTCCCACTGTGTTCAGTCCTTGTCACTTCCCATTGTGACGTCCAGAGTTTTGGGAGTCTCTAAAACTCCACTCCATTAACTTTTATTTTTTGGTAGAAAGATAGCAGGTCTTTTCTGAACATCTCATGGTCAGTCATCACAAATTTTGGAAATCTTATCCCTCACTTAGTTTTAACAAGCAAGACAAAGCAGACCAGAGACAAATCAGTACTGAAGAAACTTCCTTCTTTTAGATTACTATGTAAAGTTTTTTGAATATTCCCAAGCACTTTTGATCACCATACCTTAAACAGCTCAACATAACATCCTTCACTCTGCAGGGGGCTTCCCCTCCCTTTCCCTGAGTAAGCAACAGAACTGCTACCAGAGCTGCAGATACAGACAACACAATTCTCTCTGCATCTACTGCAGTGTGATAGAGACAAGCTCTTGACTATTTCTGGCTTTTAGAAAGGCAACAGGTACACATCAGCCCATGAAATGTGCGGGAAAAAGAAGGGCAAATAACCTTAAGAGCTGTCATGTTTTAACAGGCTGCGACACAGCCTTGGCATGTGCCAATGCGGAAGAGGGAGCAGCCTGAGAAGTATGTAATGTTTACCTTCCCATCACAGAAACGTTTTTCCTGGGCCTGTCATCACCCCTGTTGAATCCTTGTCTGGAGGAAACCAAATTGTTTGTTGTGCTTCTGTATGAACACAGCAGTGTGCCTGTCACTGTGGCAAGGCAGTCCCACTCTCCAGCCATGGGACTGGGTCTCAATCTACTCAAAAATCTTTGGAGCAAAATACCAAGGGGGTAATGCCACACATGGAGAAAGTAGCTGGAATTAGGGAGAGAAAGGAAAGAGTGGGATGAGACATCTTTTGAAGAATTCTTCCTGGAAGCAGGTATGTTCATAAAGAAGCCTAGAAAAGAAGCACTCCTTTGTGGATGTCAGCAAGAACAGGGAGGGTGCCTGAACAGCCATTCCAAGCACATAGAACTCTGTTGCCCCTCTAATGATCCTATCTGGGGCACTCAGACAGCAAGATGCTTGCAAGCATGCAACTATAGCCCACTGTGTTTGACATTATTACTGGAACTTGAGTATGTAGTTAATAATTGCCACAGTACCATGTTGCCAGGGTTGACCATATTTTCCATGCCTGAGGAAAAGGTGTTGTGGCTAAGGACTGAGGTTCTTGTGAAACCGAATGTCACACCTGTCCTACTGTTAAAAGTACCAGTGAAAATATAACTACTTTCTTTTAATCTGTCTTGGGGAGACTTCATTCAGTTGTATGACAGCTGTGTCTTTCTCCACCAGTATTTCAAATCAGATCTGAAGAAACACTGAAAATGTTTCAGTGAAGAAAAAGGGCCTGGTTCTCCATAAACAGCCAGGTAGCTAGATGCTTTTCTCTTTTTTGTAGTGGAAGACAGCCAAATAAGTGTTTTACAGAGCATTCAGATGAAAAAGGAAAGAAGATATTTTTTTTTTCTGATGGACAAATGTATGTGTCTCTGCTTGGAATGGCCTCAGGGAGAATTCCTCTCTGCTTCTCAGTGAATGACTAATTTGTGATAGGACAGCTAGATGTAAGAGGAAAATATTTGTGATATAGTGTAAAAGCATTGTTTGGATTCCTTTTCTTTTACAAAACTTTCTATCAGGAATGCACCCTTTGCATTACAGTGCAAGATCAGGACTTACCAGTGGCACAAAATATCCAGGCCTAAAAAAAATAAATGGCTCTTCAGGGTGAGGAGAAATGTGCAGTTCTTTAATTTCAAATTGAATTTAGAGAACTTTTTTAGACAAAATACAGGCTTATCAAAGAAACTTACATATGGGTCCATTTTATGCCTGGATCTGAGGGTTTTGATGCTACCTTATCAAATAAAAAGGAAGTGGAAGAAAATGTAGGATAGGGAAAATTATATAAGTATTTATGCATTTGGTAGAGCTACAGGGAGAGATAATTGACCATTTGCTACCAAAAGAAAAGGGTTCACCAAGGTTAAAAGACACTGGAAGCAAAGCTAGTGGCAATGTAATTACTGAAAATGAAAATGGTTATGATTTTTATTGGCCCAAAGAAGAATTACATGGAAATATTACTGCAGCTGGTGAATCTCAAAAGGCAGCTGAGGAACACAAGCATGAGGCACTGCCAAATGACCTCCCTGGCAGCGGTGGCACAGTCATTTACAGTGGGGATGCCCTTTCAAGGAGGCTGCCCTACAGGATACTTTGCTTGACCCTAGGTGCACTGATATTGTCAGTTCCCTTTTATTTTTAATTAATTTAATTTTAAAAAAAACCTCTTACTTTTTTTTACTTCTTGTTCTGAATTGGTTTTGGATTTATCTATGCTCATATTTCGCTTAGACATGTTTTCCTGCTATGATAAGAGAGGCATGAACAAAAGGCTGAGATGGAGAATAAGATCTGTACATGGTAGGACAAGAAGGGCAGGGAACCCAGAGTGGCAAGCCCTGAGCAAGCACAGAAGAAAAAAGAATGAAAGGGAAAACATGAAAGGATATAACTTGTTTTGGTTTCAGTGAAGTTTGATAGTGATTGTCTTTCAAACTGTGTCACACATTGGCAGGGTTTATGTAAAGTCAGCCTAATTAGACCATGGTCCTTCCTGATTCTTGCACTGCTATTCGTGACACTAGCACAGCAGGATTTTCTGTCAGATTGGAAATAGCTCTTTCACCTGACCCTAGGGTGATCCTCCATAAGGGTGCATGATGAATGAGGAAGGGGACCTTGGGCAAAAAGACAGCATCCTTTTCAGGAGCTGCACAGACAAGCTTTTCTGGTAGAAGAGGTGTGATGAGCCATGTCTGAGAAGGTGCAGCGCTGATGGCATATCATGACCATCTGGTTACCTCCATGGGTCAACACCATCCAGAGGAGCTGATACATGCTTGGAGGCTACCAGGGTGAGGTAGAGGCTCCCCAGTGATTCTCAGACAACTCTCATTTCTGCTGCAACGTTGGGAAAATTTGGAGAGGTATGGAGGGTGGTGTCTCTTTTTTTTTTTCCTGTGCCTTAATCTTTCTGCCATGTATAATCTCTCTGCCATTAATCTTTTTGCCTCTCTGCCACAATTAGGAATAATTCCTATGATCTCTACTACCATATATTTTTCTAATATATTGCTTATTTAAACTCTAGTTTTATGATGTGTTTTTCCTCTGTTGTAATTAGAAAATGCCATAAAGCTATGCAACAAAGTGGAGAACCAAGTCTTACCAAGTGAAAAGTAGCAAAGGCTGCTTTATGACAGAGGCAGTTTGAGAAGTGATAAAATAATAATGCAAGTTCTTTCTTTTTCAACAGTCCAGATTTACCAGTACACCCCGGATACATTGCTCCTTGCCAGCCACACAAAGCAGCTGTAAACCTGGATTAACCAGGCTGTTAAATTGAGTTTACAGCTGCTTTGCATCACCAGAATGGCTCAAAGCAGGCAGCACATACCAGTGAATGTAGGCCTAATTGTACACTAATGAACGATGAAGTAGTTTAACATGCAGTATTCACTTTGGCAGAATGAAAAAGAAATCTTTATATAGAGCAGATATGTTAGAATTTATCCTGGCTCTGCTCGAGGGGAAAAATTCATCCTCTTTTATTCTGAATGGATTATAATTAAGAAAAGCATCAGAGACAAATTATTCAAGGTTACAAATTTAAAAGAGCTCTAAAAATATACATCCACTCACTCTGGATATATTAGTGCCTGCTCAGGTTGGAGTTACAACAAGTGGAACTCATAGTTTAATTTTAAAATAACGGTCCAAAAAGTCTGCTTAGGTAAGCATGTGTTTCCATTTGGGAAGAAAAATCATTACAGAAAACAAGATAAAAAGTTAATGTTGCGAATCCCATTGTCTGTGTATAACTTCATTAATACTGGATAACTACTCCATACTTAGCAAAGTGTTCGTTGTAGAAATCTGTTAAACAGTTGAAATCAAGTGCAACCCAGATATTTGCTTAGTTTGTAGTTACCTTAAAAGAACCAAAGCTCAGAGTGTTTTTCAGTGCTTTAAGACATTGCTTTTCTTCTGTAAATAAAGCTTATGGCCTTAAGGCAATTGCCTTGCTGGGAATACAACAGTCTCTGGTATAATTTGACAAACACAGAAAACAAAAAAATTCCAGATGACTGGTTCCCATTTGTGTATTCAATGAATCATGCTTAAATTACAGGGAAAAGTTGGGACAGGACAGCTCATCAACAAAGGAGCCCATTTTCTTCCTCTTACTCCCAAGTGTTGCACCAATAGCAGCGCAGGACATGATGGAGGTTTGGGCCCTCCGTTGCAAACACTCATGCATCACTCATCCCTCCGGCTACCTCCTGAAGCCAAGAGAGACCTGGCCTTTCAACTTTACTTGCCTTTGGGATTTCCCCTTCCAAAATCGATTGCAAAACCATAGTTTTCAATTAAGTAGAACTGAGCCTATTACGCCTGGGCTAGCCACAAGCTGACTGTGGGTACGTTCCTTTAGCCACTGGCATGCAGAGGTAAGCGAGGCTTTGCATGCTGAGCCTCAGCCCACAACCGCATAGCCACCTAAGGCTGTGTCTGCTGTGCAGGCGCTCATCTCACCCCTTCTCAGCAGGCTTGTGATTATCTCAGGACGAGGGCTGTGCTCACCGCAAATACATGGCTTCCCCTTCGCCACTGAGGAGCATCCAGCTGGCCCCAAGCATGAGTGAGGAGAGCTGAAGTTTGCCTGCGAAATACCATGCAAAATACCAGCAAAATTTTACATTGGTTTTGAAAACACATTATCCCAAGAGGGATAAAAAATGCCAGTTTAAAGAAAAAGCAAGAAAAATCTGGTCTTTGGTCTGTAAAATATTTAACCTTTTTTCATTCTTGAGTGCTGAGCATCCCACACACTTTTGGTGATAATAATAACAGCAGTAACAATAATAGTAACGGGAAAGCAAAATCTGAAACAAAACGCAGAGCTGAATTCAAAATACATAGGAGGTGTTAAGTTTCATGCTAAAA
The DNA here is from genome assembly GCA_026413425.1 of Tringa solitaria. Taxonomy (NCBI): domain Eukaryota; kingdom Metazoa; phylum Chordata; class Aves; order Charadriiformes; family Scolopacidae; genus Tringa; species Tringa solitaria. The sequence continues at coordinate 36,136,273 of JAOXJM010000023.1, read as the reverse complement.
GTTATGCACTTACAGAGTAAGTCATCTTTTGTTGGTCAAGAAGTCTGCAAAGCTGTATCCATATTGCTGCAGGACCCTTACAGCCCAGATTCTCAGCTGTGTAAGAGTTTGTCACTACCCTGATCTCAAAGGAATGACCCCAGTTTACACCCAGGGAGTATCTGAACCTTTATTTATCGTGACTATCTGTCACTTTTAGTACTTTATTACTGTCTGCATGGATAAGCAGATTATCTGGGCTTCTCTGTCTGGGATGATAAATACACTTGTAGCTGATATCTATGAGAAAGGGCAGATGTTTTTTTGGACACTTGCTCCCAGACATTGGATTAGTTTATAGAATCTGCTGGTCCTCATTTAGGGGACAGTTAACTTTTGGATCAGCTCACAGGTGCTTAGGGAAGAGTTTGCCTCTGGAAATAGGACCTTGAGGTGGAGGATAGGGGACAAAACAATTGCTAGAAGTAAAAAATTAAGAAATAGGTTACAAGGTACTAGTTCACCCCCAAAGGCACCTAGGGCTGGTGCCTGCACCATCCGGGCAGGGACAGCCACATTGTTGACTGACCCAAGAAGATCATGGGCGAGCACATCTTCACTGCTTGGTGGAGCAAAAGGGTGACCCAAGCCTCATGCACCACAGATGCTCAGTGACTCCTTTCCCAGTCACCAAAGGGAGAGGAGGTAAACTGAGCACACATTTGTCCAAGTTTATCCCTGCATATGCTTTCACAGAAATGTGGATACTGTGTGGCGTGGTATTGTTGTTGGTCAAGCCCTTCTATTAACACACGTGCTTACATGTTTATGCAAGTGTATGGATACCTAGGGGGCCCTTCTCTCACTCCAACACTCCTCCCCATGGCCCATATCCTTAAAAAAAATTCAGTGTTTAGTGAGGCACTGAAATATTTCAGGATCTGTGTCACTGTTGGGGTTAAGATGGCTAAGGGTTAATAACTAACCTCACACTGATTTAAAATAACTTGGAGAACAACAACTCTGAGTGTGCAGAACTTCATTCAGCTATTAATTCCCTGAGTATAAGGAGAAATTTTTAATTTAAACAGGTTGTTTTGCATGTTTCCATGACATGCAGATGCAAATTCTTATACTAATCTCTGAAAAGTCTGAAAATGGCCATAGCTGTAAACAGGTAACTGTTCTCATCTGGCACATATTTCATGTGCTACAAGTGACAATAAAAAGTCTGGTGTCCTGCCTGTCTGTCCATCTGTTTGCTAAGAGGATGCAAACAAGAAAATGGTTGCAACTGCACTGAGAGAAGTGCTAGCGAGTAACCAAATGGCATAATTACAAGCAAACTGGAAAGCCTACAAGTGACCCCAGGAATATACCAGAACCAGTGACAAAAGGAAATCCTATCAGAACCTTAAGAACAGAGCCTTTCTTGAGGAGGAAATAAAAAAAAACAACAAACAAAACAAAAAAACCCAACCAAATAAACCAAAACAAAACATAAACAAAACAACAAAAAAAACCCCCACCTCCTAAAAAAACCCCAAATATCAATACCACAGATTTAATTCAAAGCACTGTTAGAAAATTTACCATGGGCAGAGACAAACAGATAGTTAATGTGAGAGCCAAAGGTTGGACAAGGCAGATTACTGGTCTTTCCCCTTCTAATCTGGCTTGTTTTGTACATTCCTTTAAACACTGCAAGCTACAAGGATTAAAGTAAGGTGATTTTGCCAAGAAGCAAGTCTGAAAAATATCTCTATTAGACACAGTTAAATGTTTGGTTTTCTTGCACATCAATCCTGTGTCTGAATTTCAACTGAATATTACTTCTTGAAATGGGCTGTAATGTGGAAAAAAAGGGACAAACGTGCTATTTTTTTTACGTAAAGGAAGAACCATTTCTTCTCCTATTTTCCTATAATAACTCTTGCTTAAAAGTCACCTTTTGTTAGAACATTACCTATGAAGAATCTAGGTAAAAGTTTTGGGGTTATTTTTCCTTTTCTGTTTTAATTTGTGATAAATTACTTTTTTTTTTAAAAAAAAGAAGTAATTCTGTTTAATAATTTGGCCTTTCTGAAAAACTTCAGTTGTCAATCTAATCTACTTTCTGATAAAAACAAGCAAGCATGTTAACTATATTTAAAAGATTTCTGCTCACAATTTAACTTATGTAAACGTTTCAGGTATGGAAATCCTCAAAAATCTCTGCCCTTGAATTACACATTCTTATTCCTATGTTCTGAAAGTTAGGAAGGAAAATCTTCCTGAACTGCTATGCTAAACAATGCATAATGAGACCTAAAAGGTTTGGATTTTGCTGTAGAAGTAATATTAACATACTTAATTCACAGGGAAAAAAAAAAAGAAAAGAAAGGGTCAATTTTTCTTACTGCTATTCAAAGCATGATTTCAAAGCATGATTTATGAATATACAGAATGATGGAGTATATCACGTTATAGATATAATCTATAGAATCTGGGATATCGTATTTATCACAAGCAGCAAAGATTTAAGGGTGTTACTGTTATGTTCAAGTGAGTTCTGACAAAGCAATACCTTTATGTTTTCTGCATATTCTGTATAAATATGTGTCTGTTTGGACAGGAATATGTGTATGTGTGTCTACAGAATCTATACACTGAAAAAAATAAAGAAATGTACCAGAAATAATGAGAAACATTTCTGAAAAAGAGGTAGCCAGTACATGTGTTTCTCACTTAGACAGCCTGGACAGCATGGGATACTGGGTTTCATATTGGGCTTCTGCTTTGATTTGTCTCCAAGGGATGGCTACCTGTTTCTTCTCATTCCACCCGGTGCTGGCAGGGATCGCAGACGTCCTGCCACTAGGTCCCTAATGTTGAGCAACCATAGCAGGGCGATGGTGATAACCCCTATAGTTAGCATGTCTTAGTTGCAGCTGTGGGGAAAGAGAACAATGCTGAAAGCCACAAAAATAACTTTTTGAAGAGTGCATACTTAGAAACTTCAGCTTACATATCAGTCTCATGACTGTAAAATTCTCAGTTCCATGCCCTTTTAAGGGTAGAAGTGAATCCTAAATCTCTTTGGGATTATTCCCTTCCTGTCATACCAAATATCCAGTTTCATTTCTGTAGACTATTCAGCTCTCACATGTAAGGAAACTGTCAGTTTTTCAGGACTCTTTCTTGATCTCCTGACACTAGGACTCCTATATCTTTAGGGAGAAATATAGATGTTTGCTCAGGAAAGGAAACAAATATGTAGCAGGTTAGATTGCAACAAACAGGGAAAAATGGCATAAGTTCAAAAGTGTTCAAAAGCTTGGGTGTTGGATGAAGTTTCTGGAGAAGAGAGTATCAGGCAGATAAACTAGTTGAAACTAGTATATTTATTACATATTTAACCACAAGAATCTCACCTACTTGGCTTTTTAGCGACAGATGAAACCACATAACACATACATTAGAAAAGTACGTAAAAATGTGTATGATTCAAAAAACAGTGGAAATTGTCCACCTTTTTGTCTTTCTGTGTTACAGCAAAAGACAACAAAGAAATGACCCAATCGATCATAGCTTATACACTCAGACTCCTAAGGCTTTCAGGATGCTCTGTAATTTGTGATTTGACCTCTTGGTACCTTCCTCTTGCTGAGATTCTCAGAAAAAAAATGATGTGCCAATGAAGAGTGACACAAGATTCATCTTGTTTGACTGGCTGGGTCACAACGACAGTTTGGGTTAGTCTATAGACATCTGTGATGGCTGGGAAAGATATAGCGAGGCTCTGTGGAATTACTTCCTAAAAGCATCACCAGAAAAGCCACAAAACACACCTTTGTCTATCAGATGGAGTATCGAGTCATCCATAATATGGATACTTTTGTGATCTTCTCTTGGCTGCTGTTACCAGCAAGCAAAATAGAAATATTTTGGATTAAAGAAAACTAAAACCAATCTGATTAGCAACCGGTAGCACTCTGCACTGCAATTGTGTCCACTGCACTGCTATGTTGTCAGCAAAGCTTTTGGTGCCATAATTTCCACACTGCTGCTGCTTGGTGGCCAGCAAATGAATGTGGCCAAATTCAGTGACCAGAACAGGTTGCCCTCGTGTCTGGCTTGTCCTTAGGTTCCAAGTCGGCTTTCTCAGCTCCTTGGCTGCTGCTGGTGTGGCCTGAAAAGTGCTGCAATGCCCTTTGGGAGATGCATCGATGTGCTCACTGCTGGTCCAGGATCAAGAAAGTTTGGAGTACCTGTTCGTGCACCTGCTCACTTAGCATCCTCTGCAACTGCATCTTCTACTAACTCACTATTGCCACATAAACAATCATTTGCTAGCCCTGGCTAACATGGACCTATTGTCCCTTGGGTACCAGCCTCTTGCTGGGGCAATTAGAGACACTCTAAGTTCACTGATAACAATAAACTACATAGTGGCATATAAGCCTGAGACCTAGATTGCTAGAGAGGAATGACCCATATTTGCTTACACATTAGGAAGGCAGCAGTGGGAGTCACGGGGAGTTATCTGCTGCTCCTCTCTGACCACCTTTGTTCTCCCTGTCAGGTCCTAAATTGATATACTGAATGCAACTCTCTATATAACAAGGAGTCCTGCCACATCCACTAGAGACGCGCTGCCCTCACACACTCACCTCACTCACTGCTCTGCTATTTACGTCTGATTTATGGTCTGCTGGCAATCCACATGGACCGGGATTGGAAATGTTGCACAGAGTGAATCAATTATAGTATAGTAGATTGATAGGCCATCTACTGTATTTAAAAATAATTGAACTGTGAAATGATTAAGTAAACTGAGAATCTCTATAAGTTTGAGTGCTAGGTAATTATAAATGGCAATTATGGAAGAACAAAAGTATATTAAGCAGCAGTGACTAGAATAAATGTTAAATTTCTTGCACTTTGGAGGTCTGTTTTTAACTTCAGTATGTATGAGCTATCATCAAATCAATGAATTCAAACACAGTATGAATTTGCAAGAAGGAAGAGTTAAAATGGTATTAAATGTATTATAAAAATATTATAATTTTTTAGGTAGTGGGTAATACTGAAAGGTAATACTGAAAACCAAGCTACTACTGAAAACTAAATAAGAAATATTGGGGAAATAAACACAAATAGAAAATTGCAAATATTGAAGAAAATATTTGTGTTAACCTAAAAAACTTATTTCACTACTTTTGATAAATATGGAGAAGCACATTCAATGCTTTACTTTTAGAAAGACTTTTTTAATAATACAGGATGGAGCAAGCAAGGTAATTCATATAGTGGCCTTTGCTGAAATCAGTGATTCTGGTCACAGTAAGAAGAAAAATTGTAATAGCATTTTAAGAAGAAAAGAATAATTAGCAAAGCTCAGATATCTTTAACTGTAAGAAAGGACTGAGTACTGAAGTCACAAATGTAGTCTGCTAAAAAAGTGAATATTAGTCAATCTTAGCACAGACCTAAATGCTTTGTTCTCCTTTGTATTCCACCAAATAAAATGGGTGACATCTGACTCTCAGACACATTTACTACCCAATGAGGGCTATGAAAGAAGTCTCCTAAATATCGCCTCTAGAAAAACTGCACAATTACACTTCCTTGAGAAGACAAAAACCGTGGTCATTGATGGGAGATGCTCTAGCATCTCAGGGGCATGGAAAAGGGAAAACACAGAAAAACCTGATCAGGGCATCCATTAGCCAAAGTGTTTGTATTCAGTAAGGTCAACAACAGGCCTCCTATCTTCAGGGGGAAGAGCAAATTAACAAAATTAGTCTTCACCAAGACAGAGATACTCTATGGTTCCCTCTCTTTTCACTGTGGTGAGGCAGATTGTGCCAGAGTCCATGTGATTTCCCTGACATTCACCTCAGGACCCTATGCCGGCGGTGGGAAGATCTCAGGGACACGGGAAAGGCTACAGCAGTCCTTATGACCTTGCTTTTTTGACCTACCACCTCCCAAAGCCCATTCATCCCATGCCCCACTGCAGATGGCCCCACAGCTCCTGATGAGCCATCTTATCTCAGTACGAGCCATTTTAACAGCATCTCTTGTTAAATAGACAACACCTGAGGGTATCGCAGAGCCTCACTGAGCAGTTTGAGAACAGAGCTGGTCTAATCTCAAAGCTTTGGCTTTGTTGGCAACAGTAATATTTTGAGCAAAAAATATTGAGATTACAGAAGTAACGCTGATGGTGTCTAGATTTCCATTTCAAATTACCAAAAGTTTCATCCTGCAATTTCAAAAAATCATCCAGTTTCTTTTTTCATGTTTACGTTGATTTTATAGAGTTTTGCAAGATAAATAGTGGGACCACACTGTATGTCATATGCTATCCTATTATATTTATTGTATTGTTAAGTTATAAAGAGACTTTATTAATAAAGATTTACCATCTTTTTCATGTTCAAAATACTTTCTGTGTTGTATTGACAGCTTGTGCAATAATCAAACCTTTTCAAAGACATCGTTCTAACAGCCTGTAAAAACTTCATTTATCCTGATAAGTAATTATTCACAGAAGTAGTATCATGAAACCAATGTGACTGTTGGCATGACCCAAAGGAGCAATGATGATCACAAACGGACCACATCTCCCTAGTGATTTGAAAGAAAACAACATCTGGTATGGGGAGCCTCTTGATCCACTACTGAATTCAGTAGAAGCTGAAGGGCTTCAGCAGCATTAGAGGCACTCAGCATCTTCCAGGATCAGCCCTCTCAGCTCAGAAAGAGTCAGTTATCTCTTATCGCACCTGAAAGAGGTTTTTTAACACTTCCATACAACTAAATCCTAAAGATGGAGTAGATTGTTAAAAAAAAAAAACAAAACAAAACAAAACAAACAAACAACCTGTCATTATCAGTTAGCCATGTGGAATAGTGTGAATTGACTAGTCATTAAAAAAATTTAAACAAAACAACTACAAAAACCCTGCAGAAACCTGCTGTGCAGCCTGTGAATTGCAATACATGATACAGTCTATACAGTTCCTTGGCATGCTATTATTTCAGAAAACAGGAGTAAGTTCCCTGTAGCTCTTTGCACAGTTTTTATAGTATCGTTACAATCTAGCTCTAGAGCAGAAATCTCACTATGAAAGCACATAGCAAAATTCTCTGATAATTTTCTTATTCTTCTTATCTGTCTTGCATTTTTTGACATCTATTACATATGTTTGCTTTCCCCACCAATGCATAACAATGGCAGTGGCTGATCTGTCCAGTACAATCAACAGCCCATGAGAAGTTTCACAGAAGCAGTTTCTGATGTATGCTGGAGGAAGGATAGAGGCACCACAGATGTTGGAATATGATTTCTTTGCCTTTATTTGGTCTCTTAACAAAATGCAAATATCATTTTTGTTTATTATGATAATTTGCTTAGTGTAATGGTAATGATAACAAGGGAGAAATGCTTAACCTAAGGTACTGTCCTTTGCTTTTGAATAAATTGCCCCTTTAAAGTGTGCTTGTATATACTGTGAATTTAAACTGTCAGTTCCTGTGAACAGCTCTGCTGATATTGTGATTTTTTTAAAGGAAAACTTTCAAGACATCCCTAAGAAACTAATCCCCAGGAGGGATGAAATTCAGGAGAGGCTAACAAGTCTGCGCCTTTGATCCACTCTCCACGCAGCAAATCCAGACAGGATCATGCCAAAGCCTTTAACAAAAATACTTGGGGAATTTAAACCCAGAAGTATCTGCAATCTTTAAAAACTAGTATATTTTTTATTAGGTCTTCTTTCAGACCTCTTCTTCAGAGGTTTCTGACTTATACCTCTTTCATACGCAAGTCAGTTTTCAGGGGTAACAGGAGTAATTGTCACTGAAAGTGTTTGTGTAGCCTTCGTGCTCTGCTACATACAAGATATTGCCTAAGTATGTCAACGGAGGTGTTAATTTAAGGAATAGAAGCATTTTTCTGCTTCCTTACCTTTGCCTTTCTCCCTAAAAGTTATTGTATTACTGCAAATTTAAAAGATTATGACCAGCGATATGTGTATATACCGTTTACAATCATTTTTCAACACAAGAGAATTTATGTATACAAAAATGCCTTGAAAAATCTGTCAGAATTATGTCCTTTTCCAAAAGTTTGGTTCTTTCTCTTAGCTGCACACTACAATGCTTAATTTGCTATTTATTGACATTTCAGAATCTGAACAACAGAATCAAAATCATTCCTACTCAAGAGCAGGTTAGTAGGGAGGAGCAATTCACCTCTGGTAACACTCTGCTAATTACCATGTTTTGACTTAGTAGCAATACAGGAATCTTTTGCAAAAACCTGAGTCCTTAGCAAGAGAGACCACTATGTCATTTTTTCATTGCATTTGAAGAGGTTTTAAATAACAATTTTTGTTCCCAGAAGGTGGTGACAATACTGCAGAATTTCACGAGATGACTGTGATAAATGCAGCAGCTGAAGCAAAGTATGCTTAATAGACAATGAACCTCAGCACCTATTATTACTGTTCTTCCAAGATGTAGGATTTCCCTAGGTCGATTTCATATTTCGGGGGGTTTTAGTCAGCATTCAAAAAAGTTGTACTTAGAACATAACAGATCAAAATCCAAAGACACTGCCCAGGTTATTCTGGTTAGTGTAATGAAAATTGGCTGTGAATGTCTGAAGAAATACATCTGAAGATCTCACTCTCACTATACAAATGAAAAAGCCTACTTAGCAGTTCAGCTTTGTGTCATAATTATTTTTCCTTCTCTACCTTTTAAGTACTTATGAACTGGGTTTCCTAGAGGGATCAGAGGAAGATTTTTTCAAACAATCGTCCCTCAATATTTCATCTCTGGATGAAATGGATTAGCCCTCCATATCTCCTGGGAATCATGTCATTCAGGCAGTAGTAGCCAAGGGAGCCAACCTGAGATGTGTTTCATATTTCACTAGTGGAGTCTTGCTGCAAGATCAGTCTCATTCAAGGCCAGCCATAAGTGATTTTGCTTTCCTATGCAGGTCAATGGATACCTAAATGTCCGTGAAATGGTACCATGGCAGCAAGGTAATACTCCTATATTTCCTTTATTGTCAGTTTCTGTTTTTCACTGCCACTCTACCCCATTAATCTCACTCTTAGAGCTGAAAAACGAGATTCCATATATCCATATAATGGGTTGCATGTGTTTTCAAGGTCTCCTACATACCTAAGTTTTCCTAACTCTTAAAGGACCATTATTAAAGCACCTGAATTCTTTCTCATCCTATACAATGTTATAAAGCATTTTATACTTCAATAAATTCCTGATAAGGTTCTCTCTCCACCTTTCATATGACAGCCGCAAGGCTCAGTGCTCCCATGCAATGTCTGCTGAGTAACAGGGTACAAAGTCAACTTGCTCCACATTTTCAAGTTGTAACAGGGAAACACATGCATGTTAGATCTTATTCTTGCTGGACTACACGTAGAAAGAAGGTAGAATTTCTTCTACTGTGATTATAGAAGTTGTAGGCAAATCCATGTTTCTTCTCAGAAGGAAGCAAGCCCATCCTCAGCACAAAGCTCAGAGGCAGTGGTCTCACTGCCCGTGCAACTCAGGACTGAGCCTAGACCTTGGCCCAGTGTACCATATTGGATGACCTGGAGTCGTGCTCAAGCTCATTTTCAGTATCTGCTGAGAGACCTTATTTTTAATGGCACTGCTGCCTGGCTGCAGCCAATGCCCTGCTTCAGAGCTCTCCTCCTTTCTTGGGGAGCAGGTTGAAGGAGCTGCTGGGCAATGTTGCTAGCAAGCCTTTTCCTTGAATCAGCAGCTGATGCTTCATTCCATAAACGTCTGCAAAGTGATCTCAGGATATGTTGGATTTTGGGTAGCAAGTTTTGACCCTTGTTTCTATGAACGTGCAGTTTATGTTCACCTCAGAGAGTCAAGCTGGGGCTTGTTTAAAGAAGTAACAAATCAGGTAGAGTCTGTGTGACAAGTCAAAAGAGCATAAATCTCTTTAAGAGCATAAATCAGTCCCCTCAAGCTTGTCCTTGTATAGGTTAAAGACAAAATGACAAACAAAGATGACAGAGATCAAGGGCTAGAGTAGCTGAGATGTATTGTGAAGAGTTTGTAAGTTTTTGGTAATTAATCACCAATAGTGGGGCTTGATCTGCAAATACCTACAGAACTACTATCCCTCACCCTTTTGCCCAAACTGCACAAAATACAGAAATGTTTCAGCTCACTGAAAATTGGCAGGGATCTTGAAATATTACAACATATCAGTTCGGGATAATTCAGATTGAAGTTTTTACATAGATTGATTTTTTACAGAATTACAGAATCTTCATGGTTGGAAGGGACCTTTGAGATCATTGAGTCCAACCAT
>JAOXJM010000023.1:36099932-36110740 GCA_026413425.1 Tringa solitaria | reverse complement strand
TCCTGCTGGCCACACTATTCCTGATACAGGCCAGGATGCTGTTGGCCTTCTTGGCAACCTGGGCACACTGCTGGCTCATGTTAAGCTGGGCTGTCCACCAACACCCTAGATCCTTTTCTGCTGGGCAGCTCTCCAGCCACTCTTCCCCAAGCCTGTAGGGTTGCCTGTGGTTGTTGTGACCGAAATGCAGGACCTGGCACTTGCCCTTATTAAACCTCATCTCATTGGCCTTGGCCCATAGATCCAGCCTGTCCAGGTCCCTCTATTGAGTCTTTCGACCCCCAAGCAGATCAACACTCCCGCCTAGTTTGTTGTCAATAGGTTTCCATTTGGGAGACTAGTTTTGATTTAAGTGTGCCCAAGAAACTTCTTCCATAAAAAGAAATGCATTATTTATTAACTGAAAGGCACACAGCCATTAGAACAAGAATTAAAACTTTACATGAGCATTTGAAACATTTCACATGCACATTACCTTCTCTATATCTATATCTAATCTTTCAATTCCAGCTTAAGCTGGTTCACTTTATCCATCCCTTAACAAATGCCAGGTTGGGTGAGACTTGTTTCATTCCCACAAACAACGTTTCTCCCAGCTGGTATATTTTTACTTTCTTCTTTAAAATTCATTCCTTCTTCACCATTCCTAGGTTTTATTTCTTTTATGTTCCTACTCAAAGTCAGGGCTGCAGCAGCAGAAAACTTGTGAGTGACTCCCCCATGTAAGAACAGAGGATTGTCCCCACAACTGTTAGTCCTCAAGACACACCATTTCCTTCCAGATACCCTCAAGCTTGAACATATGAGTTCTTTTTCTCTGAAAACTTCTTTGAATCCAGGCATGCACTAATCTCCTAAGATGAGTCCTTAGCAAACAGAGCAACTCCTTTCTTTGTTTTTTAAGTAATGAATGCAAAACTCACTGTTGCCAGACCTGTAGACAAATGCCTAGCTAAGAACATGTATTTTAAAAAAAAACAAATCACTAACACTAAAGAGAATCATTGCTTATGTTTGCCTGAGTTTGCATATTTGAAAATAATTTATAAACTCACTTTCCTTACAAATTTTTGAGAGAAGCCTTGTCAAGGGCATATGAAATAGAAACACTGGTCTGACAGTGCCCAAGAATGACTGGCATCAGGCTTAACTCATTATTTTATCAAGGATCTGGCAGTCAATCAATAGGAAATTATCTGTGCTGTATTGACATAAATCATAATTGGTTTCCCTTGAATGCCATGCCAAATCCTTAACAGAATGAGTTACTGTATGCTCTGTTCCAATTTTCTTTCTTTATCAGTTCAAGCCAAATCCTACTTAGAATGCAGATGAACAGTAGTATCCTCAGCAAAGCAATCCCCTGGGAACACAGGAATTGCCATACCTAACCCAGCATCCTGCATCTAACAACAGATGATACCTGATGTCTCAGAAGTCAGGGAAGTGAGGAAGAAAAGGCATCTGTTCAACCATGCATTGTGATTATAGGAAAGAGGATTTTAAGAGACTTTTGTGTTTCTTCACTAAACGGGAAATGTGGCTGCATCTCTTTCTCCCTTTCTGCACCTTACTCATATCATCTGCATACATGTGCCTATCAATACAGCATTACATTCACATCCTCAAAATTTTGCTCCAAAATTGACTTCTTACTGAGTATGACCTTTTTTCTTAGAACCTTATGAAGGAGCACTGCAAAGTGGAAGTTTTGTTTGTCTGCTGTTTCTCAGCTGACAATTTCTTCCATGGGTAGAAGAGTTACTGAAGGTCATGGTATCAACCTGGCCTTTAAATGCTGCTAGTCACACTCTGCCCAGCTGATGGAGTACGTGAAGAGACCTAGCATGAAATTAATCCAGTTTTGTCTTGAAAGCCTGCCACCTTGCTCACAATGAGCTGCAAGGTGGAGTTTCCTCCAGCACCCTGCTAACCCAAGGGCTGCCAGCAATCTCTTTCTTTGAAGCCTGGTGCTTCTCTGGTGATCAGCACCAAACGGCTGACACGAACCTCTCTGTCCCTCCAGCTTTGTTTTCTCCTGTTAAAAAAGACTGGAGAAGCAGTGGGAAGGGTAGCTCTCCTAAGCTCTGCTAACTCCCTGTTCTGGGACAGAAAGAAGAAGAAAAGGAGAGAAAATGAAGGAAAAAGCTATGAGAAAGGAAAAGGATGGTTATGGGAGGGTTTCACATTCACAACTTCCTCAACAGGAAAGTTTTCCATCATTCTACAGTCAATGAACTAAACTTGGTCATGCCATCTGCCTTTGCGTTTCTGAAGCAAGTCACAGGACCTGGAGCAGACCTTGCCTCGCAGAGCTGCTGCTGAAAGGGTAAACTCAGTTGCTGATGCCAGATTAAAAGAGCAGCTTCAGTGAGTTCATGGCAATTAAGAGCAAACATGGACTAATGCAACAGTAACACTGCAGTAAATATATCCTCCTGTTTTCTCTTTTATCCTGGCTTTTGTCTCTGTACTTATTATACGTATTGTCTCATCATACATCAAGGACTATTCTACTTTGAAATTCTTGGTGGATTAGTAACTCCTAAAGTAGACAAACTGACATTTAGAAACTTCTTGTCTTTTTTTTTTCTTCTCTTCCTTTTTTTCAACAAGCTGTTCTAAGTGGAATAACACATTCCAGGATGTACTTCCATCAGCCAAAATAAGCATACTTTGTATCTGTTCAGGCATGAGGCATACATCTTAGATGCGCTTGTATTAACTCCCTAAACAACCCAGACCCAGAACGTAAAATGTCCTGTAATTTCTTGGCACTTGAACTGTGTACTTAGAGCAATATCATCAGATGACAGTTTGTTGATTAAAAACAAGCCAAGTAAAGCACATGCAGATGTCAGTGCTTGATTTAAATGGTTATTCAGATACTCTCCTAGGTTAGATGAAAAAAACCCACATTTCTTTCTGCAGAATAACAATGAACTACATAAGTTGGGGTAGCAGCAAGACTTTTTCCCCTTTTTAGTAAAATTGCTCTTACTATAGGTCTGTATAATACACCAACAGCAAACTGTTAAGTGATCTTTTAAATATCTTCCCACAATATGATATTCGCTGAAGCTATTCTTTAGAAAGAGCTGCTCATTTTAAAAGAAAACAAACAAACAAAAAATGGCACTCATTTTTAGACTGCAGTAATTAAAAATTTAAATAGATTCCTTTTCTTTTGTGGACCACCAAAAAAGATTCAGGCCATATAATTGCATACTATTGTAATAAGAAAGCACAGTGGTCTCAAGGAAGTTAGCAAGTGTTCTGATCCATAGATCAGAACATATAATACAACTAGAGAGTTAATAATACATTTATCATGTCAAAGTATGATAGGAGTCACCCTAGAATCAGATAATAAGACCACAAAAGAGAATAGAAAAAGGTAAAGAAATGCAGAAAAAAATTGCATGTCATACTGCAAAATGCAGGGGACACTTCCCCATGACTACATGAACCCAAACTGCAGAAGAGAAAGCATTTAACTATCCTAGGCAGGTATGAAATTATGTCAGCATAGTAGATACCAAAGTGTCATGGAAAAAATTCCAGGCACAAGGTGGGAGTTTGAAGTGCTGTGAAGAGAAGAAAATGGATGAAGAGAATAAAATCATTATACGCTATAGTAAAATAAACCTAGGGGAAACAGCTCTGTGGGCAGGTGAATAAGTGATCTGTTGTGATGATATATGCTCCAAAGAACAGTTATTAGCAGTTATCTCTCTCTTACAGATATGTAATCAGACCAGGTCTTCATTCCAAGATATTAAAACATTCCCAGGAAATGTCTGAAATAATAACAACACAAAAGGAACTGTAAGCAGCAATAGGAAGTGATGCAATACAAAAACATACTTTCAGCATCATTGCCAAAGCCTCCAAAAGGTTAATAACATTTTCTTTCTTTTTTAATACCTACGTAGACAGACACATCCTCACAATAATTTCATGCAGAGCTAACTTTCTCAAGAGGGTCTTGAAAGAATTTCTGAGAAGAAAAGGGTTCTGTCTCACAAAAACGAAAAACAGAATCTTGGGACAAAAGCTTGATAGCTAGGAACAAGTGAGTAAAGTAAGTGTAAGCAATGCTGACTTGGATGAGAGACAAGAGTAACAGAACAGAGAACAAGATCGTAGGAAGAACAAAAAGGGAGAGAACAGATCGCATTTCTGAACATCTCAGTTGCCTGTGTATTAATGCAAAAAGCATGAGGAACTATCTGGCAGAGCTGGAAGTCCTTAAACAAGATCAAAATTATGAGTCAACTATAATAGAGACCTGGTGGGAATTTTCACATGACTGGAATATTTAACAGCTTATTCAGCCAGGGAAACAGGAGGGAAGAGGTGCTGCTGAGTGTCAGAATGTAAAAAGATATAGATCTACATAAAAGCATCTTGATAATAATGAGGAAAAAGAGCAAAGGTGTTATTCTGGCAAATGTCAGCCATCAAACCAGGACGATCAAGCAGAAGACACTTCTGTGAGAAATTAGCAGAAAACCCCCAGGGTACAGGTCTTCACAGTAATAGGGAGCTTGAAAGCTCCAAGCACCTCTTGGAAAAGGAATAGAGTGGGCTCTCCAGAAACTTCTTGAAGAGGAAATTTGACAATCTTTTGATCCAGAAAATTGTGAAAACAACCAGAAGGTAAGTAGGTCTGAATCTGAGCCTAGCCTGTAGGGAGGAGTTATTTGAAAATGTCAGAGCGGAAGGTAAAAATAGGAGTGAGATGAGGAAATGAGAGTTAAATATTCTCCACAAGCGGGAAAAAGCAAAGATATTTGACTGCAAAGACAAACTCAAAGAACTAATAAATAAGATTCAGAAATGTTGACCTCTAAGGAGATAATAAAAAAAAAGTAGAATATCCCAATCTGTAGGATGGGTAGGAAAGGTACCAAGAAAACAGTTTGGTAAACCACAAGGACTTCAGAGAGAGGAATGAGGTGTACTAGAGAGGAAATAAAGTCTGACTATTGTATAAATGAGATATGACTCAAAACAAATACAAAAGGGAGGAAATGAAAAATCCAAAAGTCCATTANNNAAAAGTCCATTAGCGGGGGGGGGGGAGGGTGCGGGCGGGGAAGGAAAAAATAAAAAAGAAAAAAAGGGGAAAAAATGACAGAGGAATCTAGAAGATTGAAGTGCTTAGCATGTTCTTTTGCTTCAGTCTTCAGTAAAATGCCAGATGGGATCAAAAACTATGAGACATGAGGAATAAGAATCTAGGTTACTTAAGGAAAAGACAAGATACAGAGCACTTTATCTGGGGTTTGGATTTGTTTTGGGGTTTTTTTTTCAAATTGCTAGGCCTGGCGGAATTCACCTTAGGTGTTCAAATACATTGAATCAGTGGCAGAATCATTAGTGATTGCCATGAGAAAACTTTCATGAAGGATTGATCTGGAAAACTGAAAAAGGTCAAACAAGTAGCCTATTTCAAAAGCGGTAGAAAAGAAGAGAGTGGGGAGTTCACTTAACATCAGTTCCCAGAAAATGCTGGAAAATCAGACAAGCTACTTGTAAAAATCAAGACTACAAAGAAGCAAGTAAGAGACCAGGTGGATTTGTCAAGCACAAATCAAAATGAACTCATCCAGTTGTCCTCTTTGATAGGAAACAGACTGTGTGGACAGAGGAAGATAAATCAAATGTCTTCCAGTTTGTAAGACTCAACATTGTCTCATGTAACATGGCAAAGGAGCTAGAGAAACCTGATCCATGTGAAACTATTAAAACATGGGAAGGACAACTGGTCAGATATGCAGAGGAAGGTTCATTGTCAAAAAGGAAGGCAGTGTCAAGCAGCAATTCACCACAGGTGTATCTTGAGCTCATACGACTCACTATATTTATTAACGGCCTGGAAGACAGTGCAGGGCATATGGCTGTTACATTTTCATGTGATACAGAAAATTAGCAAATGGGCTTAGAAATCAAAAAGACCTTAACAAACTGAAAAAATGTTCTGTAGAAATACTAACTCAATAACAAATCTGCATCAAAGTATCTCTGAGTTTGACAGATGATCAAAAGCTGAACATTGGTCACCAATCCCCTATTGTTGCAAAAAACGTAAATGTTGTACTGGCATGTGTAAACAGAAATAATTTCTATGAGACACTTGAAATATTTCTTCCACTCAGTTTCCTAAAATCCTTCATCCTAAGAAGACATACATTATTTAAGTAATATTAGCTCAGTGCAATAAAAACATATCCAGATCCTCTTTCTAAAGAATAGTGATACATCAATTGAATTATTCCTATACTGAATACTAGTCTGAATTCACATTGGCAAGAATACAGAGATGTTATCAAAATCTGTGACATGAATGTAGTCTATCTCTGGCAAGGGTACACAAACTCAGACATTAATTGATCACAGGAAGGAGGCAGCAAGATTAAAATCAATTAACAGTAAACCAAAAGCAAATCTTCTCTATCATCTTATTCTATCCTCTCATTCTGTTACCACTGCCTTTTACAAAGTCAATGACAACAAATTCATTGTAACTATATTTAGTCATATTTTGATCATCTTGCACTACCACATTTTAGACCACAATTTCTTGGCTTCCTTTTTTGAAGATGAAAGCAAGAAATACTTTGTAGAAGTGTAGAGAAAATTCCTTATCACTGTATTATTAAATGGAAGCCACTACTTTTTGGCCCCAGCCAGCCTGAGATGTCCTTGGGGGTCACAGTTGCCAACCTGTTCAATGATAAATAAATCACCAAGCTGCTTAGATATAGTTTTCCCTGCAATGTTAGAATCTGCTCTGCTGGGTTTCAAAAACAGAAACAACCATAAAGGTCCCTCAAAAAACACTAGCTTGGACACGTTTTCTGGAGGCTTCACATTCTCTGTTGGCATAAGGGATCTTGTTCAAACCTCCAGCTCTGGCAAACACCTTATAGACCCATGGGTTACAGAAAGACGACTGGAGCACTCTACGCTGTGCCCATACTGGATATTTCTACATCACTGAGAGCTCAGCTTCTCAATAAAAAGGTGAAAATAATGGGACAAAAAAGAAAAACAAGTGCTCACAAAGAAATTTTTACATTTTTTTTACAAAAATGCTGTTCCCAAGGAAGAGAGAATGGAAGTCCCTTTGAGACAATGCCTGTATATAGATACCACAAATTACGCAAGAACATGGGGCTAAGAAGGATTGATAATAGGCTGCTGTCACTAATCACATGCAGTTGGCATGGTAACGCTTACCTATCCTCTTTCCTATAGATCTGCATAATTCCCAACACCATGTAGCACGGCAATTCTGGGTTACTAATGAGAACATAGGAATTACTACAAAATCTCTAAAAGCACTTGCTGACTTGTGTTAAATAAGCTGACCTGCAGTTCTGCATAAAATGGAGTCAGAAAAATGCTTTATTTTTAAGCTTACCCATTGCACATTATTATGTACAATATAGAGCTCCATGAAGTTTTTAAACATTTAGAAAAAAACAAAATTTGGCAGGGAATATGTTGCAAACAATGTCTGCCCATACACTTGATGAATAATTCATAAGAAATATGTCATAGACAGGTAATTTTAAAAGGCCTTCTTAAGCATCAAAATATTCTGATGTGAGTAATGAATTATTTGCTTGCAATGCTTTAAGTGTGTGACTGTTGAGTTGAAATCAAATCATTGAAATCAGTTTCCCTCAAAATCATTTTTATGTTGAAATAAAGTATTTTCTGAAGCAGGTAAATCCACCTTGTAACCTCTGTATTTTACTCACTCAAGTTGTCTTTATTTTTAATGTTGTTTGTATGCTCGACCAGGGGTCATTTTTATTATGTTAACTATTCTGTGACAGATGGAAGCCTTCATTTTCGTTCAACACCCTGAAGAAGGGAAGGCCACTATAGGACCTGAGGCAATTACAATAAAATAAATAACAACCTAGTCACCTCACAACCTAAAGTAAGCTTTTATCCAAACTGTCTCAGCTTATCTAGATCTGGTAAACAAAATTTGGGAGTTTAGATATCCAACTAAATTGGAATGGTTTCTACTTCTCCCTCCTTCCCTTCCCGTTTCTTCAGCTCCTCCCCATTTCTTGTTCGCACTGTCATTCTCAGTGACAATCCTGTAGTTAATCCATACCGTCAGGCTGATTTAAGGTACTTCAAGTGCTTTAAGCATGATTTCCCATGCTGCAGAACAATTTGACATGTTTTTAAGCTTAATCCGCAACCTGGATTTTCTGACTCTGGTAATACTTAAATTTGTGAGAAGAACAACAGGCCTTTTAAACTTTTAAAAATATCACTATAATCCTAGTCCCAAAATCTAGTTTAATGGATAGTTCTATTTTTATCATATAGCACCCCATAGAGTTTCGGGCAGCTTTGAATGCAGATAAATCATGACCACTTTCTTAGAAATTTTGCATTATACGTGTTAAAGGAAGTGAAAGCATGGATTATGAGTTATCACTGAAGTAATATGATTGTTCAGCCAAAGTTATTGGGCTATTTATGTAGATAAGAACCACAGCTTTTTGTTGATAAGGGATTTGAGTGATAGGAGGACCAGCTTGGGACAGACACAGGATAGCTGAAAGCTGAGGCAGTTGTTGGAAATGTAACAAAGAGGCTGAAGTAACCAGTGAGAGAGAAAGAATGGGAGGTAGGAGGGCTGTGGGAGGCAATGGCAGTTAAAGCCCCTGAAGGAATCAGATCTTGAAACTAAGTAGTAGTGAGATGCTGAGAAGGGAGCCAGAGGAAGGACAGATGTGTGTGATGTGACTTCTAAGTTCAATAAAACCTTTTTCCCTCAGAAATGTCCCAGCAAAGCAACTTCTGTCATTTATGTTAGTCACATGCCATGTGTGCTCTCTAAATAGAGGTAACAACATACCAGACACCATAGGTTTCCTGGTGTATAAAGCCCTTTTCTTGAGTAAAGTTGAATAAATGCTATTAGTAACTTCATTATGGGGCATGAATCTGACAACTCTTGCCCGTCACACAGTAGGACAGATAAGAGCTACAGAAATACTCTTTAATGCTCCAGACACCCACCCAGGAAGAACTCTCATGGCATCTCCTTGCCAGGGCTATGAGCAAACTGCCACTATTAAGCAGTTAATTGATGTCCAATTCCAGATAGAGCCACCAATCCTAAGGATATGTATATAAACCTCAGGTGACACTATCCAAAAAAGGGTGCCATCACTAACATCAGCTGTCTGAGGGTGCTGGCTGGCACAGAAAGTGCTGCTGTGGAAAATGGAACCCAGGGCTGACGTGGCAGCCAGGATATGCTTTGACTGGAAAATCTACATGACCCAAAAAGATACCTGTTGGCTGAGTTTAAGCCAAACTGCATTTTTCTCCTTTTTCATTTGGTTCTGTTTTTTCTTATTTTTAAAAGTCTGATTTTAAAGCTGATTTAAGCTTGGCTGGCACTCCTAGAAAAGGATGAAGCAGAGTAAAACTGTCCCAGCGTGTGCAGGCAGTCCTGAGGGACCAGGAGCCCTAGAGGTGCCAAAAAAATGAAGGGACAAAGTAAGGAAACACAGCATCTGGGGACAGTTTCATGCCAGGCTGCAAAGCAACTCTGCACAGGCTGCCAGATACCTGCCTTTGGCCAAGGCAGTCACCAACCTGTGCTTCTCCAGCAAAGAGCAGGTGGCTGAGAGCATTGCCACTGTCGAGACCAATGCACTGGGAAGATATTTGCAGAAGAGTATGATTCACACTTGGAGTCCAAGATATAAGCAACAAGGAGACCCTAGAAGCAAGGCAACATCAGGGCAAGTTTCAGCTAACTTGTGGCATGAGGGAAAGGAGATCCTGGCACAGAAACCAAAGCTGGCCCAGGTCTGTTTGGGGACCAGGAGAGAGAGGAAAGTGGGAAAGAGGTGGGAGACAACGTGTTCACTTGTGGGAGGAAAACGCAAACAAGTGGTATGGGTTAAAGATTAGGAGCTCAGTTTCTCCATAGACTGTGAAGTTGAGTTTGCTAATGTGATATGCTGGGACAGAAAATTATAAATAGTTTACTTAGAACCTCTCCTACAGCTGTGTTAACCCTGCAGCACATTCAGTAACATCAACAAAATCAGGATCACATGACAATCATCACAATCATTCTCTAGACAGCCCAAAGGTTTTTCACCCCTTAATTCTGTTGGTATCACTTTGAGATAATCACTAAAAGGCAAAGTAAACTTTCCCAAGTAAAACCAAAATTGTAATTAGCAACAGGATCCATCATATGATGCCTGAGATATGCAGGTATCCTAATAATCGCATATCTCATATTATACATCTGAGCACTAGTCCACACCAACAAAGCACTCCTGGGCCACTGCATCCAAACACAAAACAAATATGAACGGATCTCAAAACAAAAAATCAATATACTCGACCAGTTAAACACCACTACATCAATTAACCTCATACAAAGCTCTCTAAAAATACCACATAAAATATTCTGTAGGAACGACATGATGTAAGCTGATGGTTCTCCCTGAGCAAGCTGGAATTCAAACTATCCAGGCAATCTATTAGAGCTCGGGTCGTGCCACAGTCATTGCCCCACATTGGGCGCCAATAAACCTGCTGAGGTTTTGGCTGAATTTACCAAAACCAGACTGACAGATGGCCCTTCCCACCCCCCTGCCCCCAAAAGAGAGGAAAGGAAGAGACAGGGAGATTTAGAAGCCTAGAATGAACTAAACTACTTTAATGAAGAATAAAATAAAGAAGACTAGATGATCTCTATGGTCCCTTCCAACTCTAAAAATTCAGTGAAATTCAGT
>JAOXJM010000023.1:36089747-36099832 GCA_026413425.1 Tringa solitaria | reverse complement strand
CTCTGCAGACCATTCCGTGGCATGTAGCACAAACACTGGTCTTATCATTCTGGGAGTGAGTAGTTTTCTCCACAATATGCCGTTAATTTCAGAGAGTTAGAAAAGGCCTAGCTAAAATGAAAATTACAGAACAGAAAATTGGTTCCGTTTTACTTCAAACTGGGACAAGATGCTAACATGATGAACTAAAACTCTGCAAAAGTGATGAAAGCTTGAATTTTAACTTGATCTGGAAAACTCAGTCCAAGGCTGACTGAGCTTTCATTAGCAGACAAATGGCCCACACAGAGCACCACAAGGTGTTTGTGCCAGTAATTCTGGTGATGGCATAGGTAGAAATATAAACAGCTTTATACTTTTGCACTGAACACATAGTTTCAGTAGTTCATATGGACACTGAAATATGAATAATGAATAAATGAACTCATGTGAACCAGTGTACACGTAGAATAAAAATTATAACTACTTTCAGTGCATATTATTTTTCCTACATCCCAATTTCAATTGATAAGGAATTGAATATCACTGATCTTGGTTGGTTTTCTCTTTCTATAATGGAGGTAAAGTATTTCCAGTATTATCCCTCTGCCTCTTTCATTGTGCAGTTGGAAGTGCATTTGCAACCAGACACCTGGTCCAGGATTTATTATGCAAAAGCCCAAACATTTGTGCTAAGGGACACCACTGCTGCTCTAGGATGAGCTTATAGTACCAATGTAAGGTTACTTCACACTCATGTTAAGTTGGCAAGTGTGAACCTGCCCCTTGGAGCAAGCCCGTAATGTCTAAATGAACCAGGGTCAACAGCTCTGCTATACGGCCTCTACTAAAGTAACTACTAACTGAAAAGTGGTTTACTGTCTCCCACACTGGAGAGACAACTAAATTAGAAAACAAAACTGAATAAAAGCATTTAATTTAAAAAACCATCCCCTCCTCCCAGAATGGACTTAATATACAGCCTTGAGTCCATTGGAGCACAACCTGATCGCCTGCAAGCAAACACAGAAAGCGATGTTGTTTTATGCAAAACCCAAGTCCTGTAAACATTCCCCACTACCCAGCTAATTTTTCTGTGTTTTTCTGGCATTTTTCTATGAGCAGGGAACTCTAGCCTATCTTAGAGTTCCCACAGATGAATAAAATGTGTCTTATCTAGACAGTTTTAAAAGGTCATTAGGTACCTACACATTTTGCCTGGCTTCTCAGGTGGAAGAAAGTTGTTTTGCGGAGCTGCTGGTCCAGCCACTGGCAAAAAATGTCTCACTGCATCTTGCTCACTCTTGCCTTGTAACTAGCAAATAAAACCTCTTTAAACATCTTGTGTTTGTTTAAGCACAATAGCTTTGACAAAATGTTTCAGGTGTTCACCAGCACCAGACCTTCCCCACGTCCATCTTCTCCACCTCTAGTCTGTCCTTTATTTTGAACTGAAGTATTGGGACTATCTCCTGTATTACCTTAGTATCTCAGCGTGCACTGCCAAGTACTGGCCCTGTTTGGAGATACAAACCCAAATAACACTGATATTTTTTTTTTCTTGTCGTTTTTTCTTTCATTTTTACTGTATTTTCCTTGCTTTGCCATAATGCCTTGTTTCCTTCCCTTATCTCACATCTGTTGTGTTTGGAAATATGTTAAGAACCTGGAGTAGATCTAGGAGCGCAAGAGCTGACTTTTAGACATTTGAGGTTAAATGAGCATCCAGAAAGAGCTGACACCCCATTCATATGCCAGGGGATTAACTTCTCTTTGGTTTCTCAGAGCACTGGTCCCTGATGAAGCTCATCTAGAAAGTATAAAGGATGGAAAAGGAAAAACCTTACTTAGTTGTGCTCATCAATCACTGATACATCAGGGCACTCTTCCTAAGATTTCTGCAACTAAACCCATTAATTGTTGCTGTAGCTAGGTTTAGTAGAAAATGGCTTAAGTCAAGGCAACAGCTTAGGCTTGGCACAAGAGATACAAACCGAGGGTCCAGAGGATTCAAATTTGAGTGTGAATTTCTGAAGTTCCTGTATTTCAGCAGAGCTGTCTTTGGTGTCAAGAGACCAGGCTACAAAGCCTAAGAACAAAAGGCTGTCTCTGCATCACAGCCCCTTTATCATTTCTCTGTGTTTAACCACGCAGCGGCCTGTGCTTCAGCAAGGTCTCTAATCTGTGCTGAAAAGGAACCAGCAAAACAACTGATGTGTTTCAGCACCACATTTTTCTATCTGTCTGGTTGTTCTGATTGCTTTCAAAGCAACAAGCAAGATTAATGCTGAGATTATTACTGGTAATAATCTATAGATATTGGTGAAGTGATAACACTTTCCACTTGGTGGCAGATATTGCTTTTAAAAATAAGCAGAAAGCTGAAAAGGCATATTTAATGAAGTTTTTTTACTGAGAAAGAGCTCTGTGGTGCCTGATGGGTACAGACCCCTGTTGGATGTGGGGCTGAGGTGCAGAGTTTGGGGCAAGGATGTGCCCCAGGAGCCATGTGTGTGGCAGGCACCTGTGCACAGCCATGTGTCCTCATTCCCTTCTGGGGCCACCCAGCCCCACAGGTGTCCTCTAGGGACGACAGAAAGATTTTCACTTTAACATTCAGGGAGTCCTCAGCACTCCATGAAAACTCCAGCCCTTGGAGAAGGTAAGAGCATGCAGGTTTTAAGCATGGAGGTGTCAGCAAATGTTTAGCTTGCTGCAGGAAATGTAACTGAGGGAAAATGCTCATTCCACTCCTTGCCTTCTCCTATTTACCTTGCCTGTAGGCACCTGGTTCACAAAAGGGACTTTTTTTTCCCCATTCCCTCATGTGGTACTTTGCTATGACAGAGCACTCAATGAGGGACGTTAAATGCAAGGACACTGTCCCTGGTTCAGGGCATGTGAGATGCAAACTGCTGGCAGCTGGAGAGTGCTCTGGAGAAGTATTACCTGACCCTTGCTCCCCGCTCACCTCAAGGCATCTATTGTCAGTCCCTCTCAGAGACAGGGCACTGGACTACCTTCCCCATGACAATCTTTTGTTCTTTTTCTTCTAACTTGCTACCATGGTATGAAGGCAAAGGACAAATTTTACTGTGATAGCTAACAATGAACATCCCAAAATCACATGAATCCCATCGGCATGTAGGTAAGACCGTTGCACTGTCAGTCAGGTTGTGGACTAGAAACAAGGTCATTATACTAGCAGTCAGTCAGTCAGTCAGTCAATTCAGTTTATGAATGTCAATGCATGTTTGCATGAAATCTTTTCTTAATAAAAATGCAAAATATTTAGGGGTTGACTCTTTTCCTTCAATATTCAGCATGATCCTTAAAACAGAGCAATTTTTTTTCTGGTGAAAGTTGATGCTTGTCTTCAAAACACGTCCATTGTCATCTCATTTGCTTTTCTGAGAACACTTCTTGAAGTAATACTACGTCAACTGGGGGAAAAAAAAAACCAACATTGCAATGATACCTCACCCTTGAGCAGAAGGGAGTTGTGGAAAATAGCTCTGTCACATACTCTTGTGGACTGCCATGTCCTTTATGCGGCAGGACCCATCAATTTCTAGGTAATGCCTTCATCTCTAACGTAGCTGCATACTGTCTCAACAAAGAAAAGATATCCTGAGGCCATGACATGTACTTCTATAGCTGAGATTTATTTTGAACTGTACTGAACAAGAACACATAATAATGCATCCTCTCTTAGCACAAAGCCACACTCTCAAAGTTCCCTTCTCTCCCCACTGAATGGGAAGCTGAGTGCTTCCGCCTAATTATTCTGACCTTTCCGCTATCAGGAATTGACTCAGACTATTCAAGGAACAGAGAAAGAAGCTCTGTTTTTGCTTCGGTAATGTGTTGCTTGATGGAAGCATAGCCCTCTGACACTGTAGTGTCTTTAGCATTCACTCCCTCTTGGGCCCATGATTTGATACAAAATAAAAAACAAAAACAAAAAGCCAACAGGAGAATATATAAACCATTCCCATCCAGCTATGCATCTCTCCTGTCTAAGTGTGGCTCTTTGCCATTGAATTTTAATGCAAATTAATCACAACCCAGAAATTGTATGGGCCATCGCTTAGTGATGCTAATGTAACCTCCCTGTCTGTCTGTTAGATCCACCTCTGTTTCAAGAACTGACTGTGAAGGGAAGATGGCTTTCTCTCAGCTAGAGAGTAATACGTGACACCGACAAGCAGTGCGTCCTACGTGTGGTCTATTGGGAGGGCGAGATGCCAGAAATTTCCTAGCTCTGCCTCAAAACCAAAATCACATTTATTTCCACTTTCCAGATAGTTGGCATGATGCTGCCCTCATGCTAAGTCAACCACACCATATCCCCACACAGGGAGTTTTGAGAGAGCTTGCAGTTAGAGAGTCACATTTTCTACCTCATTACTTTATCTTTTGCTCATCCTGACCTTCTCACAGGGCTTATTTTCCTGTTCCTGTTCACTTTTTCGTGTCCCCCTCTCTGCCACTAATGTCAGTGACAAGGTACAACAGTGGCTATCTAAATTTCCTTTCCTTCTAACTCTAATTACTTTCTCCCTCCCAAAGGAAAAATTTCAGAGGTGGTTACAATATTAATTGGACATGAAATTTCACTTAGAACTTTTCCCTCTGTGCTTTAGATATGTTGTATTAGCTATGACTAGGCTGGTGGTTATGTTACAGAAAAACAAATTGTTGTAAGTTAAAAATGGCCGATTAGAAATGTGGAAAACCACAAGTAAGTAACTAGTACAGTTTAGCCCACTTATCTGATTTATTTTTTTTATTCATTCTTTGACATTTTGTACAGCATTGGAAAATTCCCTATTTAAGCCAGGTGAACTAGTGAATACCCATGCCATCTGCTTAAATATCTAATTTGCAGTATGCTATCTATATGACCTTCAGTTTTTAAATCATTTTATAACCCATCAATCTGTGCACCTGGCACAATATCCTCTCTGTGTACCTGATAACTGGTTAGCACATTTTAGCCTCTCTCATGGCAAACAATGAATATTTTCTACGCTCATCACAGCATTATTCCCCATTCCTTCCCATGAATTTGCTATTACAGGAGGACAACATAATGAATTTGTTAGAATCAGAGTCATTTCCATCTGACATTTTTCAAGAATTCGTTTGCTCTTAGCACTCAGGTTTTTTTATTAGATTTTAGCTGGTTTTCACCTGTCATGCAGACTCTGTTAGAAAATACCAATTTTTCATTTTTTAAAGAGAAAAACTGTGCAACTCAGCATGGGAACTGGGACTACAAAGAGCATGTAAGACAAAATGCTGTAGACTGAGAGCATTACTCATGCAGGTGCTCACCACGTGGTATTCTTCATAAAAATAGTATCCGGTGCTGTCGTCACTAAAATTATCTAAAGGAACGAACAAAGGCAAACAGCCTGCTACGTGCTCCAGATGGGGTTAAGTGAATGTCTGCCCCTTAAAGCATTTTCTGAAAAGTTTACATGTCATGTCCTTGAGCTGCCTGGCTGTCAGTGATTTTCCAAATGCATTCAGCATTTCCTTCCTTGCTCCCATCCAGTCAGATGCTGCTGATGCTGCAGTACCAGGAATGTGACTTATGTTAGAAGGGAAAATGCTCACCCAGCACACGTTCAACATGTGTCACAGGGAAGAAACCAGCCCAAGCAGATAGCAAGAGGCAAAAAGATGTCTCCTAGTTCTGAGCACTGACAGAGAGTGAAGGACTAAAGCTCTCAGAAGAAACTTTTGTGGTGAAGGAAACAGTCCTCTGGAGCAGTACAGGATAGTTGGACAGCAAAGGGTTTGCATTCAGCAGCACAGTGTAGTACAAACGGAGGTAAATGAAGTTTAGCGACTTCTGTGGGGGCACTACGGAATTTGTTAATGTCTTACTGCCCAACCTACGACACTGGGAAAAGGAGTTAACCCTCTCTTTGGTTAAGCAGAAAAGTATGGCCCATATTTCCAGTGGTCCTGTTGGGTTTTGGCATGAAACAGGACAAGACAGTCAGTGTGAATGTGTCAAGTGTTGCAGAAATTAATGTCAGTAGGTCGAACAGTCGAGGTGTGCTTCCTTCATCGAAAGAATCAAGGATGCCACTGAAGTCCATTTCCCTGCAATGCAAGACAACAGCTGGTAATTGACATCTGAGTATTTCCTCTGTCACTTCAGTCCCCTCAGTTAAGTCTCTCTAAGTCTGCTAAGACTAAAGTAAACATCTTCTAGTCTCAGTTAAATGTTGGCAAACAGGACTTGACACTGTGAGTGGAACTGGCCGGGAATCTGCTGGTGAGTATCTTGACTACAAAACACAGATTTGTGAAATCTGACACTTTGGTCCAAAGAACATTTCCAGATTAAGAGACAGGGAGAGGAATAATGTCTGTTTGCCCCCCACAGTGGCATCAGGACAGTCAGTAGGACATCTTGGGCCTTGGTCTCTCTTACTCAGATCACAGACTTTGGTTTGGGTTTCTTGGTGAGAGCCTGGGCTATGCCTGCCAATACAAGGGAGTGTTTGCCATCAGCATCTCCCCTGCTTCTGCTTGATGCCTGTGCAACTGTTGATGTAAAGAGAGAGAGATTTGCCATAAATTAAGGCACATACTTTGGACGAAAGAAAACAGGAGAGCAAATATTTGAAACTGGTCACCCTCCACCCCCTGCTGGAGTTACACCTATCTCTAACTTGTGGTCAAAGTGTGTCTTTTTAGACGGACAGTATTCAGTTTCATCCAGTTGTAAGAAAGGAGGGATGCTGAAACCTGAACAGTGTTTGAGCGCAGCCCTCGTCCTGCGTGGCCCACTGTGTTGTTCATGGCCAGCCAGCCGAGACCCACCAGTAGTCACTTCATTCGTCCCTTCTGCATTTTACCCAATGTGACTCCCACCTGTTACAAAAAAATCCTCTCTGTTCTCTTAAGCCTCCAAGCTTTTAGCAACCTGCTGTCATCTATGAAGCCGAGATCAAAGACAACAAAAATGCCTGTCTAATCTTGAATGTAATCCTCCTTACGCAGGATTGTTCCTGAGCTGCAGGAACCAGTAGTCCTTCCATCCCTGTCTTTGAACTCAGGGTTTAAGACACCGGGTTCTCTCACGCTGTTACCATCACAGATCTGACTATTTTCTAGCTGTCAGTTTCGGCTGCTATTCATGGTGTGTAGTATGTAAGGCATGAGCAGAGTCTAGTTTGTGAATTGTCCCACAGCATATGACAAAGCTATCAGAAACTGGCTTTGCATCAGATCTGTCGTATCACTTTTCAAAATGAGAGTTCCTGTCATTAAACAGCCCCTTGTCAGCAGGACCAGACAGGTGAGATGCTACAAACAACCTCCCCTATAAATTCCAACACGCTGTTCTTATCTGACGCTGTGCAGGTCCAGGTGATAAAATTGGGAAGCTGGGAGGCCTGCATCACCAGACCTTTAGGAAGCTGGAAAAATGCAAATGCACCACTTTATTTTCCCTTAAATGTTTTTTAACAGACGGATCTCTTAGCTTTCATTCGTGCTGTATTTCTCACATCTGTGTGTGTTTGTTAGCAGCGAGGCAGCATATCCAGCTCAGGCCACAGATCTTCCCTCATGTGCATCCTCTCAAAGCCTGGATAGGCTCTTCCTTCCTTGACAGGGGATTTTAAATTGCCCCTTTAATCTTCCCAAGCTTTTCTTGGGCTTGAGTATTCCAAATATTATGTAGTTCTAATTATTCCAGTAAGACACTGCAAAATCTCAAGCGCATTTATTCCCCTAAAAGCTGGCAAGGGATGCCTAAGTTGTCTGTGCTTTTGTTTCACTTACTACACACTTTGTTTTCCCTTTTCCACTTGCCAATACAAAACCAAAATCTGCAAGCTTCCTTCTCAGCCACACTGTGCCAAATTTTCCAGGAAGTAATCTGTAGTGCTGAGTCCCGTAAGGAGCTGTTGTTCCCACAGCAAACATCTGCACTGAGAGCAACAGCACAAGGAGATGATTAAAAGCTACGTAGACCCTATGTTCTTTACATCTGTGTTGCTATAACCTATTTAGTAAGCAAATTTCAAGGTTACTGCTGTGATTTTTAATTTAATCTACAACCACATTTGTTGCATATAGGAATTATCTTCTCACCTAAACTTAAAGAAATTATGTACCATTTTTGTCTAAGATTACATTGAATTCAACACATTGATGCTACTTAGCTACAAAGCATTTAAAGTAATAGTTTTAACTTTAAATAACAATCTTTTCTTAAGCTTTTAAAGACATATAGTTTATTAACTTAAAAGCATGTATCTCTCAGATAAGTAATGCTATTCATTGTTCATTTTGAAAAACACAGCCACATATTTACCTTAATACATATTTCTGTTGATTAATTATGTAAAACAATATCAGTTTTTCTACCCTGGAGTTAAGGGAAAGACTTCTATTTAAAAGAAGGACTCCTGAGAAAACAAATTTCATTTCAAAGGTTATTAGCAAAAAGAATCCTTTGTTTTCATCTTAATGTAATCATTCTCCTAGGATGACACAAATATCCATAAAGCACCATGATTTCATTTGGGTTTTAAAAAAACAAAAACAACTTTATTTTCCCTTGACGCAAAACAAGATTAGCTGGGTTGGTTTTTTTCAGCTGTATTGGGTAATACAATAATGGCTAGATTGTTTGTCTCTGGCCATTGCATGAGCATGGAGGGAGCAGGGAAGAAGACATAAAAGATTTCCCCCACAGAGCCCGCTGAAGAGCAGGAGGTGGTGTACCTGGAGCATGGCTCTCTCCTCCCACTTGCTGCTGCCCCAGCTCCCGGGGCACGGATGAAGCCCGTGCTCGCAGCATCTCACGTGCTGCTGGTGAAACCTGTCTCCCAGGGCAATGCAGATTTACCCCCGCAGGTTTGCACTGCCAAACTGTCATGGCAAGGGAAGGGGGGAGGGAGTGGAGAGGAAGCTGGGCCAGGGTATCGTATCCTCTGGACCAGCCAATAGACCTCATCTGGTATATGCAGAAAATGAGGCTGCTGCTTCCTACGTAGTTCAGGGTGCGTATTGTCCTGTGGTCTGCAGCTGTGGGGGAGGCTGTCCTTCCTACAGCCAAAAACCGCCAAGGGATTTGTTTACATGAGTGCAGCTGTGAGGTCCCCCAAATGCAGGCCAGCTGTTAAAAGCCAAAATGAGCTCCTAAATAGTGTGAACCAAACCTTCCTCTTGCATCTGCCTCTTCAATCCTGTCCAATATACTGTCCACTAGTAACAAAATGGGATGAGGCTGCACGATGCAGAGCACATGCTAACGTGCCTGTAATGGTTGGTCAATGTATCCTACCATGCCTCCATGGAAAAGGAGCTCTCCCAGCCCTGCCGAGGCCCTGGAGACGATCCTTTATCCCCACAGAGGTTAAGCAGCCAAATTTCAAAATATTTGCCTGTTTTTTGCCAATCCTCATACAGGGAAAAAATTTCAAAAAGGATAAGGCCAAGATGAGTAACCAAGTTTACTTACTTTGTTTACAAAATCTTCCTGTCACAAAAAAAAAAAAAAAGAACTGAAAATGTGTTGATTAATCTGGGGTAAGTCCTTGGAAAATAATGAAAAGGGCCAAGTGCTGACACAAAATCTCTGTGTACTGTCCCATGTTATTAAATGTCATATAAACAAGGGCTCTAACTAAAAAAAGTCACCAAGCTGAAAAGGGTTGCTCACACTGTGTAGCATGAATCTGAGTATCTGGCTGGACCTAGTAAAAATCTCCTCCTTAGTACGTATTGCCCTATGAGAATTTGTGACTCCTAAATTCAGGGGGATTTTTCTTTTTTTGAAAGCATCTACAGTGAAAAGCAGACACCATCAAAAAATCTTTTACAGAAAAGTAAAAGAGATTATGGTGTTTGTAGCAGATATCTGCAGGAAATTCTGCTCCAGTTATCATAACATGAACTTGTTCTTAAATTAAACTACTAAGAAAGTTCAACAAATAGAGCTGGATTTGCTTTCTTCTTAGTTCCTTCTGAGCTTAGATACCTTACACTTCCTCAGGGCAGAGTCAATATCGCATTAGAGAAACATGTCATGCTCTGTATTTATTTGCATATACAAGAAGAGTATCTTG
>JAOXJM010000023.1:36073113-36089647 GCA_026413425.1 Tringa solitaria | reverse complement strand
AAGAAGAGTATCTTGCAGAAATGTTTGATAAAGAGTTTTTAAATAGCAAATGTTACTGATAAAAACAAGTGGGGCGTATGTTGTGTTTTTCAAGAAGGGAGTTTTCTTTGGGGATAGCTGAAAGTAAGGCATGTAGAAAGCCTTGTACTTGCCTTGTTCTTCCTGGAGCCCTCCTGGAAGTAAGAAGGACCCTAAAGAAAGACATTATCAAAGGAGTCCTGTGCATCTAAGTAAATTAGCCCTGGTACCTTAACTGCATTCATATTAAAACTAATGTTAAGATGGGCATCAGAGATGCTATACTGTCATGATTTTGGGTCTATAGCACAGACATGTCACAACCATTTGCTTTGTAGGGTTTGGAAAATACTGCTCAATAAAATAAAACTATTTTCAGAATGCAGAATGTGGGAGATAGGAAAGCTTCATTTCTAAATAAGGAAACCATTTTCAGGAAATGCAAGGGGTCTGTCAGAGTGTTAGAAAATAACTTTTATAAAGCATTTGCAAAATATTGTAAAATGTAAGTAATACATAAATAATAATTTCAGAATAATGATAAATGTCTTTGCTTTTAGTAGGGACTTTCCCCCTCCAAAATGGCATTTTTTTTTACCACTGAACAGCTAATGTTATGATCAGCAGGAATAGGAAGAAAGAAAAAAAAAGAAGTTGTGAGTAAATGCTTTTAAATGGACAACTAGCTAAATCTGTAAACAATCTATGCAACATTCATTTCCTATTATTTCCTAAGGAAAAAAAATTGAAACTGTTCAATCAGATTCTGAAAAATGACCCATCTATTCCTACATCTGCTTAATTAATGCAAGTGAATGTGTCAAATATCCTTCCTGGTAATGGATTAAGAAATTATCTACAAGCAGATTTGGAAAGCTGCAGGCAAACAGAATTTCTCAGTATCACTATGCAGAACATCCTGCCTAACATCAATGCATATCTGAAAAAGTTGAGGTAAAGCGAATGGGTTATAAAAATATGTACAGCTTTGAATTTTCTTGTAGCAGACCAAAGCAGTATTACCATAATAGTTACATCTATCATGTTTCCTGTCACATAATTCCTGCTTCTCCTGCTCCAGCTTTGCAAATCTTGAATGCATATTTCTCTCTTTTTTGCCAGTGTATCTGTAAAGCTTCAGGCGAATTTCCCTCACTGATCCCTTTGCACACGCTCCCCGAATCAAGCCAGAAAGATGCTTCTTATCTCCTTCTTCAAATTCCTCCTCATGACATATATATTCTGTGATGCCTACAAGGAGAGAAACCCCTCACAACAGCTGGGGTGAGTTGGGAAAGCTGAGATCACTGAGGTATCACTTTGAAATATGCCTTTTTGAACAATATGATGCATACAGTTGACCAATACATGTATGATTATATTGCCTGTGCCCAAATTGTTTCCTTCCGTTACTTCTTGTATCCTGGCCTCTTTTGATGAATTAAAACAAGCAGCATAATTCTTACAGACACGAAGGGCAGAAAGCAAAGGAAACACGGGAGCCGGACTTTGAGATGAAGAATGATGATCCAGGGAAGTCACTCTTGCGCAGTTACAGAGACATTACATAGGACTTTTTTGAGGAAAATCTTTAGCCACCACACGTGCAGTTTTAAGGCAACAAAAGCCATTTCAACATTAAAGTTTGGTTGTGCTGAGGAGAAAATGAAAGAATCAGTTGAAGACATTCAGGCATTTCTAACAGATTTGTGGACATGTGGGACCTTTGGTGTGGGCCTTCCTGTCGCATATAAAAATAGACAGCAGGCTCCAAGAACTGACCATCACTTTGACCTGTGGCTGAGGGATGATATAAGTCCTTGCCTTACTGCTGTCCCCTCTCCTCTCTCTCTGTTTGACCACCTGTCTTTCTCTCTAATCTGAGGAATTTCAGATTAAAAATATCAAAAGGATTGAGACTAACAAACTGGCAAATTTCAATTCCTGTCTTTGTTTTTTAGTGCTGCTCTTCCACAAAGAAACCACATGGTATGCTGAGAGAGCAGAAGAAATTCTGGGATTGTTCTCTAGGACTCTCCCCTGCCAAATTCTTTGTTCTTGCCTGTGGTATGTGCTCAGTCTCTGTATCACATCCTCTCCCTCAGCCTTGGCTCCATCATCTGTCACTCAGCCCTTGGTCTCTGTGTGCAGAAACCAATGTCTTCCGGCGAGAGCCCTCAAGCCCATGTAGAGCCGGGAAGTGCATCAACTCCCCTCTCCCTCCCACCACACCCAGTTCCAGGACCAGGGGTCCCTGCTACTTCTGTAAACCAAGGTACCGACCA
The DNA here is from genome assembly GCA_026413425.1 of Tringa solitaria. NCBI lineage: Eukaryota > Metazoa > Chordata > Aves > Charadriiformes > Scolopacidae > Tringa > Tringa solitaria. The sequence continues at coordinate 36,087,344 of JAOXJM010000023.1, read as the reverse complement.
GCCCCATGGATGCCTCCTCCTTGATAGTACAGGGTCTGGGAAAGGGGCTGAGACTGAATGGGTCTAAGGCTGAGGTTCCAGCTCCTCAACAAGGCCATCACAGAGAGCTCATAGACATGTGCTCTGCTCCCTCCATGCCTAGAGGAGCCATGGTGTTCAGCAAGGTCTCAGCAGTCAGCAACTTCAAACAAGTATGGCTAAATAGAATAATCTTCTTTTGATCTGCAGCTTGCAGGCTAGTCTCTCGAAGTCCAGCATGTGCTCACATGAATTGTTTGGTGCCTGAATCCCTTTTTCTCCTTCCCTTCAACATATGTACTGTATTTGCTATTTCCCACATATGACATGTAATGATTTGCTGTTTCAGAGTTATTTCAGGATTCTGGAAAAAATTCCTCCTCCCAGCTGGTTTCCACCTCTCTTGTCATGCCTTCTGCCGCCATTTCTGATTCTCAGGAGACATTGTACTTTTCTTTCTTGATAAAAAACATACTTTTGTGTTTGAGCTACATTCAGTCCACTTGAACATCTATTCCATGTTGAATATATTCCACCCCTACTTCTTTTCTCAAGCTCTTCACTTAAAGGTGAAATAATTTTTTGAATATGTTTTAACACTAGCTTTAGTAGGTTTATTTCACCTTGATATTTGGTGCTTTTTACTTTGTCCTGTGCTTTCTGATCTGTATGAACTGACTTCTTTGCTGATGTGTCCCTGTTATAATTTTTCATTTGCTGTGTGCTTACTCCTACCATCATTCGGAAGTGGTTGTTGACTCAAATAGCTTTAGGAACCTTTCCCTACTATTTTGTCCCTCTGCTTGTTTGGCAAATTCCCGATAGGTTTTGTAATTTTGATTAAGGGGGACTTCAAGCCTCCTCCACCTTCAAACCTCTAAGCACTTCAGTCCAGTTGACTTTGCCAACCACGTCCTTTAATTTCTCAAACTTCACCTTCCTGAAATGACTCTATTTATTTTAAACTTAATCAACTCATGCTCATACAATGCAAGGTAATTTTCTACAATCAGCCCCTCTAAAAGGTCCTTACGCCTTCACAAAGCCTAGTGTGAAATAGGTAAGTGCAAATTCTCTTTTCTCTTTTGTGATTGTGACAGAGAGAAAATGAACAGTGTTTAAGGACTCTGAGCGTTTATGATCATAATGAAGCAATAGGATCTGTAAATACAGTTTTCTTTCACAATAAGCCTTAAATCTGTACGTGCTTTGTCTGACAAACTTTTGTTTTCCAAGTGTACTGAAATAACATATTCTGAAGGTAAAATCTTGGCTTTATGGGAATAAACAGGGAACTGAGTTTAGTAATGTTAGGACTTTGCCCAAGAGTTGTGCAAGTAATATCAAGTGTGGGAGCTCTCAGCCCGCCCTTGGAGAAGCTAGCTATGTATCACATCCAAAATGTCAGGAAAAACTGGCTGATTAAAGGCACCTGGGAGCACACTCATATTTTTGTACTTTTCCATGTACTCTGTGTATTTTTGCAAAAGTTCTAGGTAATAGTTGGGAGTCCAATGTGGTAAGAAAACATTGACCTAACAATGAAATGTATTATTTGGCAATAACATCATGTCTTTAATTGAAACATAAAATACAGGCACAAATTAAAGCATAGGTGGTGTAGTCATGGGCACCGGGCCTCAGATGTTATATTCACATGAGAAGATACAGTTTTTGCTTTCAGCTTATTCTGTTTCTGATTCATCACTCCTGTAACTAAAGATGGATGACAATTTTAATAAGAACTCATTTGAATTTTTCTTCTTCAACTATCCCAATTTGTAGCTTCATGATACTCAATATTCAAGAAGCATTCAGATGTCTAGCCTGCACTCTGAATGTCCTTGCAAATCTTAAAATTTCAGCGCAACTGTTTGTTCCATAAAATATTCCTACCAGGCATTCATTACCTTGTTTTTCTTAAGAGTTTTTATCACTTACCCAGAAGAGAGAAGTGTTCTACCATACCACAAGCAACAGAAAAAGAAATCCCAATGACAGATAGGCATGAGGCCTTCTTCTCTCCAAAAGTCTGTGTGCTTGGGGGCTGGTGAAGAGGAGGAGATAAGGCAGGAGTGGGGGAGGTTACTGTACAATCTAGCACAGGTAATTTCAAGGTAGTTTAAATATCCTTACAATATGTTTCACTTCAGCCCAGGTGAGTGGGATGCCATGGAGGTGTCAGACCCCACCCCTGTGGCAGCACAGAGCAGAGAGCAAGGCAGATTGTCCCACCACAGCTCAAGAGCCATATGGCTACCAGTCTCTCCCTGGATAGCCCATCACAGGCGTCTGCACTATGTTAGCTGTGTCTTTGCACTCAACAGTAGAAACTTTAGAGCATTACATACCACTAAAAGTCAATGGATATTATGTTCTCATTTCCCAGTAAGATGCTTTTTGCAATGCAAAATTGCTTTTAACAATGTTATCCTTAGGCATTTGGGATTCTGTGTACAAGTCAAATTCAAAAACTGGACTTGAACTCATGATTTGCTTAGGTTCTTGTGAAATCTTTGCCAAAAGAAACAAGCCACAATGTGAGAATTATGTGACAAATACCTACAAATAAAGATGACACACATAAAGGTCCTAATTAGTTTGTCCAAGAACCAAGTTCTTAATATATTCACCACTTTTATGTGAAGCAATCATACAAGGTTTTTATTTTACTTCCCCAGTTCGTACAGAGAGAGGAGCACAGGGTCTGAGCCGCCTGAAGGAGGAGACCCACACTCAGCTCACCTGGTTTTCAGATCCCTTCACACATCCCCTCTATACCATGAAACCTGCTCTTTGCCACCCATCTTATATGGGAGAATAACAAATATACACAAGAGCAGGGAAGCAAGAGTCAGAAACAAATCAGAGTAAACCATGTATTGTAAAAAAGAATACAGCCTTTCTTCTTCTCTGGTATTTACTAGAGAACAGATATCAGGATTCTGACTCATCAAACCAACTACAGCAGGCTTTGTAGACGGATGAAGCTTTAAAAGGCCATTTAAATCCAGGTTTCTCATGATTCCTCCTGGCAAAGAATTAATCAGTTCAACATGTGAGGGGGTGGATTGGTCAATGTTGAATTGATGTCTGAATCCTGTACAGACAAAATAGTCTGTTTGTTTTTCTTTCAAAGAACAAAACTTTGTTGTTTCCTGAAGGACCACAATTCATAATTCTTCCCAAAAGGAAAAAAAACCAACAACCTATATTTATATTTTTATTCTGATCATGTATTTCTTTTACTTGGGTGGTAAGCTATGAACATTGTACTTAATAAATTGCGATCTTTCTGAAACCTGCCATCAAAAATGTAGAAGCTTGAGCCAGCTATCAATGTTGTCAATAATTATGTTTTACAACTTCATGGTTGTCTTGTAAGAATTCCAGATAATTCAAACAAGAATGACTAATTGCTATGGCAAGTGTTATGGACATTACAAATAATTTGTCATTGTAATGAATTAAACCCTTGTATTACAGCTAATTATTAATGCCTGCTTAACTTTCAGGGGAGGGGGGTGGTAGTTATTTGATTACTGATTATAATTTTCTAATTACTGCTGGCAGCCAAATATTTTTCTTCCATTTCCCAAATAACAGCTATTAGGCTAAAATGTGCCTGGGCAAATCTCCTGTATGCTTGCACAGTTCTGCAAATGGAGATCAGCACAGAGTAAAAGCCAGAGCTCAGGCTGGGACACTGTGTTCTTTCTCACCATGCAAGTGCACGTTTTTCTGAATGCATTTCTGTGTCTCGCTTCTCTTACACTGTCTGCAGCATCCACCTGCATGTTATGAGATTTCTTCTGGGAAGGGAACTCAGGGAAAAAGTGTGAATTCGTTTTAGGCAGTGGCAGTCAAGAAGATTCACAAGAAGACTGTAAATGCTGTTTATATGTCCACTGTCTGTAACAGAGACGGCACAGATATTGGCAACACCTCCATCAAGGGCTGCTTTTCAGAAACTGGTATGGAGCTGGACCAAAGACAGAAGTGTATCCTCCACAGGAAGAGGAACTGATGTTGGATTATGGAGAATTTTGGCGAGACAGGTCTTTTACATACTCTTTTATTTTGCATCAAAATTGATTTCACAAGAGACTGCAAATCTCTTGCCTTCTCACATGTTGGTTAATAGGCTAACCTAACAAACCTCCAGCATGGCACTACTGTTTCTGTTTCAATTTATAATGAATACCTTGCTGTACTCTCACATTCCTCATTTATTTTTCAGTCTTAATGTACTGTCCAAAAATTTCCAGTGGCATTTTGTTCATGTATATGCAATACATTGCTTTGCCACCTCAGCTTGCCATCCATACATTTCATTCTTGCTCTCAGATACCAGTTTCAGTATCTCTTGATAGACCACTGTTTCACCTCTGTCACACAGCCCCTGCCACCCTGGGAGGCACTCAAGCTCCCCTCACTTATAACAACATTTCCTCAGAACAGGAAAAGCCAGAGAAATCTGTAATATGGTGCAACTATATGCTACCTGTAAGAAGGCTTCAATGGAAAAAACTGGACAAAAGTGGGCAAAAATAAATTCATGCCATAAATATAATCCTCAGTTTTTCAGGTTTCACTCTAGCAATGTTGCCTTTAATATAGAAGTCCTACAATTACAATGTTACTCTTTATTTAGTAAAGCAACCTTTGTTTTTAATAACATTCATGTTTTTAAAAAACATGTTTTAAAAAATGTTTTGAAAAAGTATTTACAGGAATCACCCCTGCAACTTCTACTAATGTACTGGTGAAGTTCAGACACTCTTTTTAGTCCTCAGAGGTATCGATTCCTATGAGGCTGTCTTCTGAGTGTGGCAAACCCTTTTCTCATTTTAATTAAGTAGCTGAACAATACACAAAACATATCCTTGTAATGCTTCATGCGCTTGTTCCTTGGCACACTGGTCCTTCACTTGGGCAGCTGAATGACCTCAAACACAATATCTGTACCATTGAGTTGTCCAACAAATCGATACTTATCCAAGTCAGTAAAATCAGGACCCTATTCTGACTTCTTGCATAAAATTTTTACTCCTCCATTTAAAAAAAAATAAAAATTAAAACTACTGACCACAGACTTCCATATCTTTTGTGAAGCTCAATGTAAACTTAAATGCTGGTCTGACTTGACGCAGTGAACAACAAACTGCCATAGCAGAGGAGCAGGCTCACAGAATGCTTGCTCTCCACCATTCGAGGTCAGTAACTCCAGCAGAGGAGCGCGTCCAAGGGCAACCTCTTTCATCTCCCTCATGAGGAATGTTGGAGCCCATACATCTGGGTGCTTGGTGACCACTTCCCTGCCCGCTTCAGACATGAGAGACACTATCTGATGCTTGAAGCTGAATTATTTGCTGGATTTTGGAATGTGATTTAATTACAAATAGAAGCAATGCCAGCTATGTAGATTTCTGAGTTATTAAATTCCTCCAATAAATGAGCAGACTCCCTTGCTTAGCTCCTGGAAATACTTTTGGTGGTTTGGGTGTCTGTATTATATTACACCAAGGGCCTTTTTCCATCTTAGAAGTGTTCAGATGTGAGCTTAAGGACAATTTATTGGGTTGGCAAAACAAAGGTTAATTGAATGGTGGTATTATTAGAGGATTAGTTACCATCTCTAGCTTTACCTTGAGTACCAGAGTTCTAGAAACTGAATTTGTAATAATAATACAAAAAATCCAAGAATAATCAATTTTAAAGAAAGTGGCAAACTTGTAACAAGGCCAGAAGGAAGAGAAGATAAAAAAATGTGAATTAATCCTAGCCAGAAAGAAACTTAGGGACTCTAAAAATACAGTCTACTCTCTCTTCCCATATACCTTCAGTGGTAGCCAGTTACCATCAAGTTAGTATGTGCCTGTGAATACATATAAAGATAGCTGATATTCCAGGGCATCTGAAAGAGCTGTCTCCAAACTCAGAAGTAATCCAAAAGATCCAGTAGGGACCCTGGCAGTTACAGATAACACTGAGAGGGAGGAAAAGGGCTGTAATTCAGATATATTTTCACACATCCCCTACCGCTTTTCCCAAGAAGATGACCATCATCCACCACCTACCAACTCTTCAGGCTATCCAGACACACACACAGAAAATCGACTACAGCAGCTGCAATTAACCTTTGCTCTTCAGCAAGCACTTGTAGAATATAGCAGGCTGATATTGAAATCTGCATGGCAATTGAAAGCATGTAAGTGTTAATGGGTGGGTGTGTGGGGCTGGAATGGTACTTAGTGGGCTTTCTGAAGTGCCTGCTACATAACTGTTCTCAAGAACTGACAACCAGCTTCTTGTTAAAAGTCATCTTCTGATGAGCAATATATCCAAGTGAAATTAAACTCTAAGGACACACCATTTGTAATGCTTACAAAACTAAGAAAGCATTAGGGAAAATGAAGACATTCTCTAATTTGCCTTAACTGGGTCTCATCTGAAGCTGAGCGATGGGAGCGTAACACACCACCCTTCTCATCCTGGTCCACTTCACACCCTGACACAGGTTCTGTGTGAAACCTTGGGCACCCAGTGGTTCGATGGGTTGCAGGGTTTCATTAGGAAAGAAAGGAAGAGGAGAAGACCCACCAGAGAAAAGGCTAGGAGCTTTTACAGCACTTTGGGCTAAAGGAGAGCCCTTAGTTAAGGCTCGATTCCAGCCTAGGGGGAGGGTGAGCCTGCTTGAAGCAGGACCCCATCGCAGGATGGGGCTTTTCTTTCAGTTTTAATTGAGCTCTGGGTTTTGCCCACAGTTTATGTAGCTTGCTGCAGCCTGGGCATCTGTGAAGTGTCAGACCACATTTGGCTGTGGGTCTCCTCATCTGACAGGAAGGTGTGAAAGGGGATTTTGCAAGAAACATGCAGTGGAATTTCTGTTATTTATGGCTTTTTCCTGTTAAAAGTCATGGGGTTTTGTAAGTATTTAGAGAATTGATTTTTTTCCTACCCTCTTATCCTTCCACATTTTAATCTTCTTAATGGAAATGCTGAAAGGGAGCGGATGGCCTGTGGGCAAAGTGGGTAAAATCAGAAACACATTCAACACAAAAAAGTTTGTGAGAAATCTTAAGGATGATTTTTTTCCTGGGGGGAAATATTTCTTTAAAATCATCCCTAGCTTTACAGGGAAAGGGGGCTTGGTTATGTCAGGTTGGCCCAGAATTTTACTTTCATCGAAGCTTATACTGAACTAAACTGTTTAATGTTTCTCTTTTCCCTGATCTTTTCCCTAAAGGGGACCAGAATGCTACTGCATTTTAACTCTGCCAAGTAGGTTTTCATACAGTTTTCACCAAATTTCTTTCTCATTTCCTACAAGTTCAGTTACTATCATGCTACAGGCTTTTCTTTATAAGAAAAGCTGCAAAATGTCACAAAAGACATTTTTTTTGTGCCAGTTTCACTGTCTAACTGGGTCTTTTATGACCAAGATCTCAAACCTTCAAGTAGAGGATAAAAATGAACACATTCAACTTCTGTTAAATAACTACAATAATAACAAATATACATATCATTTTGAATTACTTCCATAGCGTATAAGAATGAAATGGAGTTATCTCATCAAAGTAGGTGTTAAAATTTTGAGGATGTGCTATTTTTGGGAAATTCTTTGGAAATAAGCCGAAGAAATCGTGTTTTCAAAGAGCAAGATAACTTAACCATTGGCTAATATTACTAGTAACATGTCACAGAAGAACCGTTTAGCAGGAGTTAATGCAGGTATCTTTGTTAGCAATGGATTTTTTTTTTTCTAAATGAGAACTAGTCACCTTTTTAATTCAAAAATTGTGACAACCTCTTTTCCATGAATCACAATGTATTGAAAAGCTTCATTACAACCCAGCAAATGACAGTAGCTGCATTTGTACCATGAAGGATGGCATATGGGCTGTGAGTTTTGCAATGTTTGCAATCCCCTTGAATATTGTCAAGGTGTAGTTCAAGCGTCTCTTCAACCTGAGCCTCCCCTTCTTAGCATAAAGGGAGAACCCTTTTCACCCCATATGGGCAAGTTCCTAAATTCCTGCTGTTCTCTGCTGGACTGCAGTCCACTGGCCGCAACCTGGAGAAAATGGTGCTATATCAGGCAGAGTGAGGGTGGCAAGATGTGGCCTTCAGAACCACAGTCATCCTGAAGGTGGGAAAATATTCAGGAAAAGCCTCTTCTGAGGTTCTAACCTTGATGTTCTTCACCATGTTTGTCCTGCTGCCTCTCACTCCTGAAATGAAAAGGAACAGAAAGGGATACTCATGGGATGGTTTGGATAAAAGCAGTTTAAAAAATTGAACAGGAAAAGGAAAATACTGAGAAAAGGAGACTTTACACTTAAGATAGTGTAAAGGCAGCTGGTTGTATGACCTAAAGCCTCTGCATAGTTGGGATATTATTTAGGAAATAACTTATTTTCTCCACAGCCATGAGAAATTTCAGCCTTTGGCCTTATCTAAGAACCTTACTTTGGGGTATTTGTAATTTTTCCCCATCCTCCTAAGTTCCTCTGAGGAAACTAAAGTGTTCTAGCAATTGACGCTTAGCATAAATGACCTTTAGGCTTTGGTGAATTTGCCTCAAGAGCATATCCACACACTTCTTTGAATTTCATTGTCATCTATAGCATAAACAGCAGAACGTCTCTCATAGAAAAGGTCTTCTTTTCCTGGATATCTAAAGGCAAATATGCATTTAGGATTTGTTTGTACTACAGTAACACGAACAGGCCCCAGCTGAGATCACAACAGTGTTTTTTCCAGGTGCTCTTTACAGAAAAAAATATAAGTCCTTGAACTTTATGAAAGTTTACAATCTAACTATGGGAGACAAAGTAGGAATTATTGTCCCTTTTCAGAGATGGCATTAAGACACTAAGAAATAAAATAATGTCTCCAGAAATCACAAGAGGTGTCTATAATCTAAATTTGCCATGCTTTATTGCTTGGGTTGAGTGACATAAGTTTTCCTTGCCTCCTTTTCTGGTCTACCAGGTTTGTTCTGATGCTGCAATACACAAGGTCCCACAGATAATGTATAGAGCAGGCACAGCATCCAGGAGCACATCAGTGTCCACTCATGGACACTCCAGGTCACCCTGCAGACCTCCTGCCCCAGATTCTCCTCCTCAAGGTGAGCCGGGGCTGTTTTCTATAAAAAAAAAAAAGTGCAAGAGGCCCCTTGAAATGATCCATTTCTGCAAAGAGGAAGTTTTCTTCCTTGCTCCAAACTCTTAGAGATTTCCTCTTCCTCCAAAACTTGAAGTTTTAGGCCTTGTGGGAACCTTTTATTACCACTGTTAGCTTTACTTTGGATGATCTCATCATTCATGTAAAATTCAATTCCTACATGAGGCATATATACTAATGAAGGGGTCAAATAAACTCAAAGGGATTAACTCTCTCTGGTGTCCTTTGGGAAACTGAAACTGAAAGCATATTTTTTTTTATTCTTGGCCTGTTTTCCAGACCAATAACTTTCTGCATTTATTGAGTCTTCTGAGAATTTTCTTCCAGCTTTGAGAAAGTTAGCCAAACCTTCTCTTCTCTTACTTACTTCTCTGTCTTTCACTTCAGTCACCTGCACAGTACATTTTTTTAAACTATTATTGATTGCCACTAAAGTCCTCAACATTCTTTAAAGCTCTATTAAAATTTTATCTTGTAGAGTGCTTATTTGTTGGCAAGCGAAGGGACACTTCTGTCCCTTCGTGCTTCTTACTCTCAGGGGACAGTAAAGGTGAATTACCTCTGACTACCCAGCAGAGCCAAAGGACATTAGCAAGAGTACATTTCCAAAAAAGGTCTCATCCATGCACACAGAAACAGGTTTACCAATACCTTTCCTTTTTTCCCCCTTCTTAAAGACAGGTATTATCTATGCTATATCTATACAGTGGTATATTATGTTGGTTCTGCTGAGAGATTAACACATGGCCTAAGGAATAAAACACGGGTATTATCTATGCTATATCTATACAGGTATATCTATCTATCCAGCTTTATGATACTAACTCATTTCGATAATTTTCCTGAAGAAATATACAGTTGGGCTAGCAAGTTCATGTACATGTTCTGTGAAAATCCTGGGATAGGGTTAACCCCTCATCGGCTGTAGGAGCCTCTTACAGTTTTACTTCTGCCTTCAGGATCCATTGCCAGATGTATCCCTGCTATCAGTTTTGTCTTTACCTGTATATGCAGCCACATTTCTTCTACCAAACCAGAGTTATTTATTTGAGTTTTGAATAATACCTGACTATTCTGAATGTGTATCCACTTCACCTTCTTTTTCACTATTTTCTTAAAAAAATGCAGCTGAAGAACTTCATGTTTGGGGTTTTTTTGTAGTGTTCTTTCTGAGTTATGAGTCAGCTTGACTTAGCAATTCTCACCACAGCACAACAATTTTTCACTTATAACACACAGCTCTCTTCAACCATCACAAAATTTTTTTATTTCTTAGAGGCTCTCTGTCTGCCTGCCTAGGCTCAATATCGTTATGGTAGTTATTTATCTGTTTACAACCAGTGCTTCTTTTTGAAAATCTTTCCATGTCTCTTCTGATACAAACTCTTAATGATACAAACAGCTTAGTGAGCCTTCTCTGCGTTCAAGCCTTATATTCTCCAGACCAGTCTGACAAAAATGATCTGCCTTATTTTATCAAAGTTAAGCTTTTCAATTTATTAGTCTTAGTTTTCTTATTTGTGTTTGTCTAGCCACTTAACTCAAATGGGATTAGTTCATGTTCACTTGGTTCACAGTTATTTTCTATAATGTAATTTCTTCTACCACATCACTCACTGCTTACCTAAATTAAGTCTAATGAAATATTGCCTCTTGTTTTTTCAGTGATTATTTAGTGAAAAGCTGTTGGTTATTACACCTTTGAACATCTGAGCCACTGTTAGTAGCATTTTTTTCTCTCCATTCTATTAACTTGCCTGTTGAAGTAACCCAAAATTACATTGTTCATGATCAGATTTGACTCTGGTTCTACAACTAATTTACAGTACCCTCTTAGAACTTTTCTTGCAAGCCTTCACACAGGCAGTGACCCAAACAGCTTCTTTTTTAGCCACTATTATCTTCTTTTTCTAAACAACACACAGAGAAGTGTCTATATAATATTAATGTCAACTTTCCTGTTGCAAAATAGTTGCAACTAGGGATTTTGTATAAAAATGATATGGCGGTTTGTGGAATTTTTATCTTTACTGAGAGGCAGACAATGATATATTTGATTTTCTTCTTAGCCAGATTAAAAACAGATAAAAAGATTTCTGCTCGTGCCCTCAAAAATATACATTTGAGTGGAAGCCAAGAAGAGAAAGTATAGATGAATCAGTCTTAATAATTTATCAGTCTAAGAGAAGAGGGCTTATAGCTGAAACCCTTGTGCATTTTTAACATTTGGTGATAAGGCTCCATACAAGATAATTATAAACTATACATAACATTGCCAAAGTAATTAATAACTGTGGAAGAATATATATATATGTAAATTCAATGTATACCTGTGGTAAACCAAGGGTATTTCACCCTTTGGGAAACAAATATTTTCCAAATAGAATTGAAACACTTTATTTTTCAGATACTATTTTACAGTTAGTCTTCCTGCATAAATTTTGTGTTCCAATAGAAATTATGTTCAGGGGAAAACAGAAGAGCATTTACATTTGCATTTATGTTAAAAATGTGGCCGTCACTGATCAGGAAAGGAATGCATAAATCTTGATTTTAATTACCAAAGCAAAACCAAGTAGCCTTTATTTCAATTGTAACCGTGCTACTTTGAAAGCTGCAGCTGACTGATATCTTACTACTTCCCTCTATCAGAAGCTGAACACTTCCACAATAACACACAATTGAGCTTACTTTCCTTGAAAGTCATAAGCAGTGCAAGTGTATAATCTAGGTCTCAGTATAATAGTTGTGCTGTTTATTATAACCCCCAGAGAGCTCTGTTCAATTCCATCTCTCAGGTGCCTTTCTTTGAATCCCTGAAAAGAAAAATAAATATGACTTTCTGTGTTCCAAAGGCCCTTACGTTACATCATGTGTCTTTTTTTATAAAGATGCTTTTTTTTCCATAGGCCTGTTTTCTCACTCTGTTTGAAAGAGTGGCACCCAGCTGGGCAGTTGCAGTGGATGGTCGTAAGGTCTTTCAGCACTTCCATTAAGACATGCCTTTTTGAGTGTTTTATAATGTGGCCATTTTTATTCACATCAGGCTAAATCTTGGCAAGTGGGTCCCCAGTTTAGGAATAAATTGTTTGTACAGAACTGAGTTGATCTAGTTGTTTCTCAGTGAGACTGATGCCAAAAATCACGGCTCCCAAGGTCAATTTCCACCTCACAGGGGACCCAGAGTGTAGCCAGCCATTACTTATACCTTCATTTGGGACACCCATGCCCGCAATACCTCTCACTTCTGTCCTGTCCTCCTGGACAGCTCTGTCCTTCCTCTTTCTCTAAGAACTTAAGTGAGGCCATTTCTTTCCTGTCAGACTGTTTGGAGAACATTCACCTTATTCTAAACCAACATATCACCTTTTTGTCAGAAACATGAGTGACTCCAAGGATTATCTGCAAGGTTAATCCTGAAGTTAGATTCAAGACTAGATTGACAAGTGGTGCAGCTGAAGATGTGGAACATCCAGCAACACCCTGGAGAGGACATAGAGTTCATCCTCAGGAAGGCTTACCTCTGCCACCAGCCCGCCACTTGGGTGTGAGGCAGGGGAGCACCCGAGGCTCACAACCCCTCCAGAAGTCTCCTTCAATGCCACCAGTAAAGCAGCTGGTGATCAGACATGACATAAATCCTGCTACGTGGCTTTACCCGGATCACATTTGCTCCATGTAATAACAACTTGCTCTTTCCAGACAGCCTCGATTATATTTTTGAGATAAATGCATTTTGATTTCAGCAGTTCTTTTAAATTATGATTTGAAGCCTCTCAAAGCAGGAATTACACTGTCTTCTCTTCAAAACATATTGATTGCATTTTAAAGACATTGTACTCTATGAAAAAAAGTAATAGCCTACTATTGCAGTACTTCATCCCAACGTTGCTTTTAGCAACATAAAGCTGTTGGCGTCTGGGAGGTTTCGTTGTTGGTTTTTACCTTCTTAATTACGAGGCCCACTTCCAGCCCAACTGAAACAGAGATTATTTTCTGAGCACTAACTAAATCCTAAGGTATTGCTCAATCCTATTAGTGGAGTCATCTTTTTATTATCTGTAGTTCATCATGGAAATTTCAGGGGCTCTCTAGTGTCCCTTTACCCATGTCCACAAATGGAATCAGCCCCTGTAGTGCATATATAACGCTAAATTGTCTTGAGCAGCTAAGCTGGTATGTTGTTCTGTATTTGATTAAGTTATTCTTTTGCTACTGTAATTTTAAGTGACTTTGACATTTTTATTTTCCCAGTTCAATGGTGTTAGCAGACAGATAAAGTTCACATATTCCTCATGTGTCTCACTACGTGAAGCTTAATGTCTTCTGTGAATTGGTATAAAAAATAAATTTTTTGTTGAATGCAATCAACTGCTTACAATTACTTCCTCTACTTTAATGTTTTTAACTTTTGCCCTTTGTAAATCTTTATATTACATGGCACTGTATCCTCAACTAAGTAAGTGGAATTCTGTATCATTTTATGCCACTTCTGTCTGTACAAATCTTGTTCCTTATACAAAGAAGTGGCATAAGAAGAACTGTAGTATTTTTCTTCCAGTTTTCCTGTTTGATGCAAACTTTAAAAAATGCTTTTGATCAGTGGTGCTGTTCAGTGAGAAACTAATTCTTCTGTTTCCTCACTGCAATGAGTACCAAATAGAGGTAAGTGTGGTAGAATTTAGTTTAAAATATTACAGTATAGACATTATCTACAACATCCAAAGAGTGCAATATTCACATAGGGCAAACACCAGCCAGGTCATCTTGCTCATCTTGTGACAGTTTAAAATTAATCCCAACAGTGTGCACACAATTTTTTGTTAAATTTAGTTTTAAATGACCAAAGCATTTAAGCTTTTGCAGTTGGCTATGGAAAGTGTTCTGCAGAAGAGTAGATCTCAATTTTGGAATGTGATTTCTGGAGACCCTGGTCTTTCTCCACTTCATTCACCCTGTCTTAGCTAATTACTATTTCAGGGGTGCCCTCAGACATGGCCCTCCATTTGTCTGACCTATTT
>JAOXJM010000023.1:36041848-36058003 GCA_026413425.1 Tringa solitaria | reverse complement strand
CATTGGTTCTTGTAACAAGTTGAAGGATCTGGCAGAAGTTTCCTAGTTGTTGTTCACTTGGTCACTCTCTCTATCTGATAAGTTCATGACACTTTCCTGTCTCAGATCCCTATTTTCCACATTCTTCAGAAGAAAGCATTCCCTGAGTTATTTCAGGAAGTCTCTGAGAGCTGAGAGCAGAAGACAGATTTTCTGCATTTTATTTTTTATTACATCTAAACTAGGGATATACGCACTCTGTGGCTGTGTTTCCTCATTTTAAGAACAAATGGGCTTTTTTTTTGTCTCTGATCTGACAACACCATACTGCACGCGTCATAACCAGGTTCGTATTCTTTCCATCTACACCACTATGTCTATTGCCACCCACCCCCCACAGTCAATTCTATTACATTTTATAGAAAGCAGTCCTTTATTTCCCTCGATAAGACAAAGATTCTTACAAATACTTTGCCCAGATTTCTAACCATTTATAAACATTGCTAGCAGCAATTACACCATATCCATTAAACAATCATTTTAGTAGGAGAAAATCAGGAGAAATCGTGCTCTCACTGGAAAACAAAACAGCCCATCAGTTTCACAACCCCTTTCCCAAAGCACCCCTACATGGAAGAAGCTCACAGCACCATTAGCTGAAGTAAACTACTGCCTAATCATACCCTCCATGCCTTCTCCAAGAAAAAGGTGAGAGCTGTTTGAAAGCAGTTATGGTCACATGTGTGTGAGCTCTTGCCACTTCTAATCTATGGCATGGGGACAGCATTTAATACTCTTTGTACCCTTGTCACACTATCTTGTCCTCTGAAAACTCAGACTCAAGGTTGTGTTTCTTGCATACCTGGTCATGCTTCCACAAGGTGAGTCACTCTCCCTAAAACTTCTTCCTGCTACACCATTTACCAGTTTTCTCCATTTCACGTGCTGAAATTATTAGAACTGAATCAATTATTTTCCTTAAAAGTGATTATAAAAATATGTCTATTGCCCCTCTAAAAGTGGGAAACCCCACCTCAGCTACTTGAAATAATTATTAACTTCTGGTATGGTTAATATCTTGTGGATGCCTGACTTTCAATCCTCTCGCATGAGTAAATAGTTCATATAGCAAGAGCCAACAAATTCTTGGGATATTTTTATGTAAGTATGAAGTCCTGAGCTGACATAGATGTCCTGCTACCTAGCCAGGATTTGTGACTTCCCTGGCTACTGCAGTGCTATACCAGTGAAGGAATCTGCCTCTTCATCTAATGCTTTGTGTATTTTGAGGCCAAAATCTGTCTGCAACTGAAAGAACAGACTGTATTCCATTCAGAAGTGGCAAAGAGCAATTCCTTCAGTTTAGGTTATCCATAGGAAATAAGCACTTTGCCTTCTGGCTGAGTGCCCTATGCTCAGTACACTGTTATCCGCCCAAATGGCATTATCAAAATAGATCTTTGAGCACCATCTGATTCATTCTCTAGGCTATGTGCAAAGGTGTTGCTTTATCTGCAATTCAGTTCATAGGTACAAGAACTTCATTGTTAAGGCTTCTATTAAACAACACCGAGCAAAGAGAGAGAGAGCTTTGTCACAAGCACCTCAATCTCCATAACCAAGGTTATGGACCAAGTCAATGGACCTGAAATCTAATACTTTAGTCCTGGTTAACACTCTCTTTATTGAACTCTGCCTGCCAATGCCCATTCCTACATAAAGCCATGAATTCAGATTTTCATACTTGTCCTTTCCCCAAAACAATTATAGATAAAGGATGCATTATCCTCATTTTATTTCTTCTGTAACTTGTGGACATGCTAAGAAAGCTAGCCACGGTCCCCACTTGTTTCAGATGGGTACTTTGATATGAACTTTAAGACAACTTCAGAATTAACAGTAACCTTACACACATATTACTAGTTATAGCTTCCCTAATTTATAATGCCCATGCTTCTTAGGCTGCTGAGACACCTTTGCCATTAAACTGGCTGAAAAAGCACTGTGATTAGGAAGAATGTGCTTTCCTGTATCAGATGCTTCCACAACATTCAGACCATTCTGTAACTCTCACCACACAGAAAATAAGACTCCTAACTGTATTGGTATAACACATTTTCTCAAATTAATCAAATGACTGAATGTATAATGTCTACGATCGTGATTTTTTTTTTCTGTAGACAGTTTTGACAGTCAAAGACAGGACAGGTCCTAGGTCTTTTGGTTTGAAAACTATGGTCTTCAGCAATTTATTTATGTTCTTTTCAAAGTTACATTGAGGTAACATCTTGGATTCAGTTAATAAGAAAATCCCACTACATCTTTGTCTTATCTTTACATTCTTTGTCAGGCTTTGTGGCTGGAGGACTCCTTCTTGCCAGAGACTACTTCAATGTGTGCACAGTGTGCATGTGGTCTGATTTCTGCTCCCTCCTCATGTACCACTCTGCGTGAAGAAAGCAGCGAGTGGAGGGATGTCCACTTATCAGTCATTGTCAGGAGCTGGAGGTGGCAATGATAGGAAAGCTAACAGCCCTGAAATCTCTTAAACACCAAAGTGCAGGAGAAGAAAGGAATCAAAATAAAATAAGATTGCAGAGAGTGGAAGAGCAAAGACTGCTTTTAAAGGTATATAGATACTTTATCGGCATGAAAATAGATGTTGCAGGAATGCCATGTATTTGTAGGCACAGAAATAATTAATTGAACACTATTCAGTGTTCAAAAACAGTGTTCCAAAGGCTTGCAAACTACAAAATCAAATATTATGTGTTGAAAAAGATTGCCTTTATGTATTTCTTCACTCATTTACTAGTAGAATTTTTTCAGGCATATGTACTGGCTCACAAATTATTCTAATTTATATTAAAAATGCTATCTTGAAAGGTCTGCTCTCAACTGTGTTTTAAAAGAATATGCAAATATACCTATCTTCAGTATTCTGAATTGTGAGGGACTGGTCGTCTATTCTGCCACTTTGTTAAAGTAAACTCAACAATGCCTTCTAAAAAGAATTAAATTAAATTTTCTGCTAAAAATTGAAGTGTTTGATATCGGTGGAGCTGGATGTAGAGCTCTTTAGAACAGCATGAGAATGAAGACTACTCCCATAATATTTCAGTATTATCCCATTATTAAAAAAAAATCCCTTGCACAGTTTTAAGCAGATTTAGGGTTCCTTAAAGATGAATAAGTCACCACAAAGCCATTAAGAATCATATAGTGAATGTCCGCTCCTTGCCCCAGCGCTCTAACTAAATTATTTGTCTTGTGGTAGCAAAATGTGCAGACTACAGGGAAGAGCTGTGCAGTCCCCTCCAGGAGAGGATGTCAAAGAAGGAGTTAGACTGTACCCATAAGCAGTGAGAGTCTACACATGCTGTTTCCCTGCAGGGAGGGCAAGACATTGCCTGAGGGCCTTCGCAGCTCCAGTCTTGTTTCCATCACCCAAGTGTGTCAGGGAGGCAAAGCTGCAAACCATTACCCCCACCCCTGAAGCACATCATCAAATTTATAACATACACATTTGCGCACACCGACTCACCTCAATTACTACTTTTGTTCCTCTGCCCTGCAGTCTACCTTCCCCTGCTAAAACAACATGAAATAAAATCCCACAGCTGCCTCTATATGTTTATTTTAAACAAATCCAAGCCTACCTTCAGACCCTAACTGATCCACGCCATGGGGGCAGTCCTTGCTTGGGGTGAGCTTTAGGCACTGTGGAGCTCAGCAAGGGGGAAACCCTACGCACAAGCCACAGGAGATCATCCCATGTACGCTAGTGCCTTGAAAGTAGCAGATGGAGTTGTCCCCATCACCACCTCTTCCTGGCTTCATCAGCCAAATCTGCAGCTGGATACACACAGCACTTTGCAATGCCATCTGGCCGACTTTAGCCAGAGGTTTCAGCCCATCCTGCTTAGCTGGGAGGCACAGACACTGCAGCAGCAAGGTGCTAGAGTAGAAGGCAGCAAGTGAGGTGAAGGCAGCAGAGGGCTGACAGTGTGGAGCCAGCTCTTCAACCGGCTCTGTCCTCGGCCAAGGAAAATCCCCTGCACTTAGGCTGCAAACACTACTGCCTTCGGGACTTCTCCACATAATCCTGTTCCTCCCAACTACCTGGGACACTGCGGCTGTTCTTCACGGGGGTCCACCCCCAGGAGCTGAAGAACTACAGGACAAGATTTATCCCTCTGTGATCAGGGATAAAGCAGCACATCTTGGAGCCTTTTCATTTATTTTGGACATTAAGGATTTGTATTAAATGCTTACGCAGTGTCAGCCATGTAAAACTTCACTGCAGCATCTGCTACTAAATCTTCATCGATATGCAGGGAGGGACAACTGAAGTCCAAAAGGATTTTAAAGCATTTCACTTAGTTGAGAGTGGCTTAGTGCGGTTCTAAGGTATTTATCTCATATACTGCGCTATACAGCTGAGTGACAGGCTAAACAGTTTCAGAATACCATTTTTCAGTAGTTCTCACAAACAAGAAAACCTCAGCAATGGTCCAGCTGAGAAATGTTTTTCACCTAACAAAGTGTAATGCCTCTAAAATATGTGGTGATCATCAATACGATCTGTAGATAAACAAAAAATCTGAGTATTTCATTATTTGCACTTGTCTATACTTGGTACTAACATAACGTAGAGTGAATGAGAACAGACAGTCAATTTGTTTTATACATAAACACTATTGGAAAATATAGCTGCATTACCAACAAGACTCAGCTTATTATTCTAAATGGATTTTGTAAATTGGTCTCCTTAATATACTACCACGATTTTTATAAATTGCTCTATTATCACAATTTATGGAAATTGTGTCATGCAGACTGTTAGTAAATTTAGTCTGTTTTTCTCTTTTATTCCCATTCTTCTCTGTCAGTGCACAATCCAGCTGAAGTACAAGGATCAGATTCTTCTCTCAGCTAAACCAGATAGTTTCTGAATTATTCCACTGGACTCAGTTTTAGGAAAGAGAATCTAGATCCTGATTTTCCATGCCATAAATCCAACTAAATAATAAAGAAAAAATCTTCAAAATGCTTCTGCAGCTGAGCTGAAATCAATTTACCCATTACTAACAGGATGCTAAAATACTTCTTTTTTTTCTCTTACCACAGTATTAGGCCAGACAGCAAATTCTAAGTTTCGTTTAAAATAATGTGGTTAAGTTGCCCTTGCAATTATTGTCATTTGGCCAAGTTTTGAGCAAATTATCAATGTTAGAAAAATAAAAGCATGCCTAAGAAATTAGCAAGTGTGTAGAAAAAGCAAAGACAATTAACAAAAATGTGGAAATTATCCTCACTCCAGGTTAATTTCCAAAGGATCTAGTAGCAATCCCCCATCACACACAAACCTGGACTGAAGCTCCTTTCATTTTACATTTTTATCTATCATAAACAATATGGGCCACAAGACATGCATTCCAGAGGATACAGCATAGCATTGCAAGCAGCTTAATCCCAAAAATTCGGAAAATGTGAGGCCACAACTTGAGTATTTTCAAAGAACAAAAGGAATCCCATGGGCTCTTCAATAAGTTTAGTGCAAAACCTTTAATATTTCCAGTATTAGGACAATATCCTGGAATCTCCTAAGAAAAATTGCAAATCACTTTAATGTTTGGAGGATCAGAGGAACAGGGATCCTGTATAAAGTGAAAAAATACAAAAGGAAGCTGGTAGCTCTGAAGGTGGTGGTGGTGGGATGATTCTGCCTCTGCAGCCTCCGAAGGTTCACAGAGGTAGCAAAAGACTTGACAGCGAGGGGAAATAAATGGCCCTGTCCCTTCTTTTGTTAAGAGGCATTTCATGGAGGAAAGGCACAGGAAGCCAATCTTGTTGGGGAAGGTTAACAGAGGTGCTGAAGATTGGAGTCACCGGGGAGAGGGGGGTTATGAGAGGAGACAGCACAGAGATGCTGCAAAAAGCACACTGTCCCACCAGCAGTAGGCCAGAGGAAAGTAAGAAGCAGCTGAGAGGTAAGAGGGGAGACAATGGAGACAGGCACAAAAAGTGGAAGAATACATTACAACAGGTGAGATATGGAGGGAATACATCTGGTTGCTGGACAGAGTGAGAAAGAAAATAGGCTGGAGATACATGTGAGGAAGAATAACAGTTTTAGAGAAGGAACAGGTAAGGCAGAAAAGCAAGATTACTGCAAGGTGTGATTTTGCCATCAAGCCCAGAGATTTTGGCAGGTTTCTGCTACTCTGAGAGGCTAAATGACCTGGTAGTGAGCCACGAGGCTTTGAGGTAGGAGCATCAGTTGCAATGCAGACTTTCTGCCATTTCACCCAGCCACGCTGCCTGTGTTTTGTCCCTCCTGCCTCTCTAGATAAGGACTCCTTCTTAAAATGTGTTTGTGTATTGCTTAATACTCAACTCAAACTCAGCATTCATCTTACTTTAATGAATATAATAAGATAAAGTGTGTTCTTTCATCTGGTGGAGAGCGCCAGTAAGACAATTGGAACCCTTCCTCAGATGGAGCAATCTACTCTTATTATTACAACAGCAATTTGTAGATTCATTTGTTTCTCTAATATTAATAAAGGGTTAGACAAAACAATGAAATACACCCTTATCAGAATCCAGACATATTTTAAAGTTAAAAAAACTGTGTAAAGTAAAAAATACCCAAGAACTGAAATCCAAACTGAAAACTTGTTTTCGGTTTTTTCATGTTTTGTACTAATTTTCCATTTAAAGACATATCTTTTAAATGAGATTCATAACATGATTAAACATTTCCAGAGGAATACATAGATGAGAACATTGTAAGAAGTCATGTGACAAGGGTCCTTCAAGCAACAGGAGATTATTAGCATGTCACGTCATTGTCAAGTATGAACTGAAGTCATGCAGTAAACTACTTATTACCTTGCATTTGTCTTAACTGTGAATTATTTTTCTTCCTCAAACTTATAATGATATTAAAATGTTGCAAGACAGTCTCTTAAGAACCTGAGTTTTGCACCAGTCTGGATTTTCATTAATAATGCTTTCCATCCATTTCCTAACTAGCTTTTTGTGCTTGGGGCTGGGTTTGCTTCCATTTTGTGGTAACCTCCTGGTGTGTAGCCTCTAACAAATGAAACAACAGCTTCATGATTTTTCTTTCATCTTCTGATTTTAGCCAAGAGCAGCAACCAGATCACCAGTGGGTCATCAGGTAGCACTCTCCCTGTTCACTTTTCTCCCCCCTAGCTTTTTTTATTATTATTTTAGACGGCTTTCTTATTGCAGCCAAGAATGACATAAGACCATCATATCTGTATAAATGAATATATAACTGAACACAGCTCTCCATAAACCATCCCTACTTTATTTAAGTACACATATATATTCACATACATGCAGATATCTAATAACAAGCAAGCAATGAGATGCTTGAAGGAGTAGGCCAGGGTGCACTTAAAAGAAGCCTTTGCCCTAAATCAAATCACTGTTATGTTTTCAGGGTGTGTGACTCATCTAATGAGCTTCTTCTTCCCCTCCCCACAATAGGTAGAACACTGATCAAGAAATAAATGACAGGATTTAACATGTGCTACTATAGAGACATAATTAGAAGCTCTGAAGGCTTAAGAAAGGGAGCTTCCGTTGTAATGCTCAGTTTGCACTTGCAGGCATTTTTTTATGTTCTTGTTAAAATAAAAACGAGCATAAAAACAGGACTAGGACTCCTTATCACAGGTTCTGCTTCAGTTTCATTGCCATTGATGTGACAATAGTTTAAAATATTTTCTGAGACCCCAAATTCTTCAAATAAATGGCATGTATAGATTATTTTACACAGACACCAAGAAATGACTAAAAATTCTAGAAAATTCACATTCCAGCCAGAACACTGAAAGAAGTAGCCTGGTAATGTAGATAGCAGGAAAGATTTTGAAACACCATCAATGTGTAGGATATAAGTCTCTGTGTTGACTTCAAACACCAGTATGTGCTTGAGGTTCAGAACCTGCCCTATTGCCAAACAAGAATGGATGTAAGGCACCAGCTGAAGTTTTCCCCCTAACTGGGGCTTAAAAGCTGATGGCATATCCATACCCAGAAAGAAACAATCCTGTCTTCACAGGCTGTGAACTTTTACTACTGAACTTTACTTCACCTGCTAAGCACCTGCTTAGAAAAAAAAGAAGAGTAAGCTGTTCCAAAGGTGAAGAATGAAAGAAGAAAGTATATAACTCTATGGGAAAGAAAAAAAAAAGAAAAGAAAAAAAAAGGCAAGACCAAACCAGGGAAGTTGAAGATAATGAGTCGAGTGGCATAGTGCAGGAGACAGTCATTACAATGGGGAAGGGGGTGAAGACAAGTCAGGAGAGAAACGGATGCACTAGAAAGAGGGCTAAGAAGTAAGTTAACTGGAGAGTAGATGAAAGCTACAAAGGAGGTCACAGATAACAGGTGGAAAGACCCAGAGCTGATTCTTGGAAAGATTAAACTCATTCTCAATTGAATTCCCTTTATGGGCCAGGTGATGGGGCTGGTCACTCAGATGGCTGGGCAAGAGGGCTAAGAAACCCTAATCTTTGCTTCTTGAGAAAGGGGACAGATTTAGCTGAGCCAGTAGTCCCTCAGAGCACACCTTTTTTCATTCCTTCTCTCACGTCTTTAATTTAGGAGCATATTTGCTTCGGGCTTTGTCTGTCCCAGACTTTTGTTATAGTCAGGAGTTTTAAGCTGCTCAAATTTGTCTTCATTTCAGATGCTTGTTTTGGTCTGGGGAAATTGGAAATTTTATAAGGGGTCAAGGTTGCACATTTCACTCTTCAGAGGGTAGATTATAAAGAAGCACTAGTTCTGCAAGTGCTCCTTAATTTAAATAACGCAACTTCCTCTGGGATTTTAAATTAAAAATCCTGTTTTTTCTCACTGTTTTTGTCATTTCTGGATTCTTTTTCCCCCTTCATTGTACCAAAGTCTGTCCCATTGCTCCCAAACTAATATAGTAATACAACAGGAAATGTTCCTTTTATAAAAAAGGGCAGGGATATGAGAAGGTAAAAAATTAAGTTCAGTAAATATTCCAGAACAACAGAAAAAATAATCAAGGGACAGGGTGAGGCAAGTACAATCTTTTTTCCTTCTGGTGTGGTTTATACACATCCTATTTTTGCTCATTTCCAAAGTGGTCTTTGAAACCTTATAACCTTATAATAGAGACTTCGTATTTTGTCTGTACTAACTTTTTATACTCATCTGTAGTAAGTCAACCTAGTTTCCAATTTCTGTACAAATCCCTCTTGGCTAGCATCAGCAAGGAGGTCATGATTCAGCCAATGGGTCTCTCACTACCCTTCCTCACCTTCCTCACGCAGGGATGGGTTGCAGCTGTGCTCTTCATGCTGTTTCACAAGCAACAGCCAACTTGCCTCAGCTTCTTTTCCCCAGATTTGCTTCCTGAGGGACCTCAGCAAGCCAGCCTCCGACATGGCTGAATCCAGCTTTCTGCCCACCCATGGTCTTTGTTTTGCTACTTTTTCTCCTTCTTACTCCAGGAGTCAGGAGCTCCATCCTTTGCTTCCTCCCTGGTGTTTGCAGCCTGCTCTGGTCTGCTGGTTAGAATTTAATGCAAAAACAGGGTCCCCTCTTCTGCTTCCTGCATCTTCTAAAAAAAGTCACCAACTCTTCTCAGTCATCTCCATTTAAGTATTTGCCCCATTGCATTCCCGGGTGGTTGCACAGTTAAAATCCTTCTTCCCCACTACCACTGATCCTTTCATTTGGGGTCATCCTGCAGAAACTAATCCCCTGGTTTGGGGATCGCTGGGGATGTCGCAGCATGGTATTGCCCTTGCCAACTTCTCATTTCACTGATCCACACTGATCTTGCACTGGCAGAATCAAAGGGTTGTTAAACTGCATAATTAATCTGAGAAGAAAGAAAATGTCTCTGCCACACAGAAAGAAGGTATAAAACAAATTACGGTTTTGATAACTGCAGGACTTTCAACTTTGTGCTTATATACCAAGACCTTTTGTCAGAACAGAAAGAATTAGAAAAAATATAGTAAACTGATATGAACTATTTGCATCATGGACTTGCTACTCTGCAAATCATAATGAAAGAAGTTCCCCTTGGCTAAATTAGAGGGCAACAGAAATTTTCCATGTTTTAATATCAGCCCTTTCTGTTTCCTAATCAGGCTGTCATTCTCTGGTCTCTCTACCTCTTGTATCCCAAATTTCCTGATTTTCTGATGACCAGAAAAAAATTTTTCAGAGTTCATTATCAAAGCAAATTCTCCTAAAAATAGTTTTCTGGACATGCAAACACAGAAAAGATACTAGTAATAATTTTCATTCCCATTTCTTCTTCTTCAGAAGATTGACCAGGAAAAGAAAGCAAGCCTCCACTGTGGTTCTGCAAACATACTAAAGCATTCGCCATCTCCTGAGAACACCCATCTCATTTAGGTACCTAAACTCAAAGTGATCAATTACAAAAAAGGGGCTTTATCTGCACATGAATGCAGAAGATTAAATGGAATACAGGAAGCTGCATGTGGGACAGTGGGCTAAGAGCATTTTGGAGAGTTTTGGCTTACTAACATTTACCTAAGCCTTTCAGATTTCACAATTTTCCAGGGCTTTTGTAGCTTGGATAGACACCCCAGCACACTTTTCTTTCTTCTGCTGTTTTCAGTTTGCCATCTCCCTGCTCTCAGGCAACACAACCCTTAAAAAAAAGAAAGCAATGGCCCATAACTGGTATTCTCCATGAAAAGCTGGCAAACCCATTACTGGACTGCAGAGCACTTTGTCTTCTTCAAACCTGCAAGTAGAAGTTCATTTTGTATAATTTCAAAACTATTGCTCTTCATCTGTAAATTATTATGGCTTTATACATTTTCCATGTCTGTACAGGGGCTCAGCCCAAAAGCAAAGCTGTCATGGTCAAACGCAGCCTGAGTCAGGACTCCTGGCTGTCCAATGGATTTTCTGTATCATGCAGTAACTCTGTGCCTCCCGCTGTAAATTGCACCTAACAGTGACAATCTCTGTGTTGCTTAAGGAGCCTGCCCACAACCCAGAAGCATCCAGAACATGGATAAAGACAGTCCCTGTGCATGAGGCCAAGAATAGGGACATCAATCTGACCGACAAGGCACACATCTGAGGTACAAATGAAATCAGCAAAAGAGAAGCTTCACCCGTCATAAAGGGATAAAAGCATTTCCTTCTGTTTATAGAGAGTTTTCAGATATGCAGCTGTAAAGTGCTTGATAGGAGAAATCCTTCCTGATTTACATCTCCTGAAATAGATTTAATTAATTGTGGAATATCATAAAATGCCTAGGAAGTAGCCGTTTGCTGATGTATTCACCTGGGAGCAATCTGAGGAGCAGTTCTTCAGCCCTGCAGACATGCAAGATGAAAGAATAGACAGATCATTAGCCAACAATGAAATTAAAAATAAGAATACAGCGAGTGGAAAAAGTAATTATCACCGCCATTAAATTTTATCTGATTCACCATCAGGTGTGGCTGGACAAAAGGACAACAACTGGTGTCCCAGTACTCCCCTGGTGAGCTGCTGCATTCAGGACAAGAGGAGATGAAAGGCAGCCCTCTGCACTGAGGGCTAGGTAGGACTTTGGCATATCAAATCCCTCACTTCCAGGATCACAAGACATTCACAGGGAGCTGGAGAAATAAAGCTAGCATTGATGAATAATTCACAGACCGGACCTGAATTTAGAGTCACTACTAGGGCCTGAAATGAATAGCTGTTTTGCCCACAGAAGAGCTGTGGGATTTCTAAATAAAGCCATATTTTTCATAATGTGTACAAAGCAGCCAATAACAGTCCTTTTTTACTCTCCACAGGCAACACTCTTACAGGACTGACAGTTGCTTCTGCTGAGTCTTAGTGATTGTGTGACAGTGAGCAGCTGCAAACTCTGCCCGGTCCCCACCAGGTCTCCACGGCAAGGTCCTTCTGAACCTCCTCTCAGCTCCAGGCAGTGACTCCTGTGCCTGCCTGCACCTCAGGGACTTCTCTCCCCAAGGCATGGCACATGCCTATTAAGTTAACTTATTTAGACTTATTAGGGCTACAGCTAACTTACACAGAAAGATCATCAAAATACTTTACTAAATTATCAAGAAAATGTACCAGTAATTTTCTAGCTTTTTCTCTTAGTTGTATCCAGCACTTCTAGTATATCATCATCATCCAAGAATTCTCTGTCAAGTAAGAATCTCCAAACCAAGAGGATAAAGTTTAATTTGAATAATCTTCATGCCTGTGACTAAAGATCTATATTTCTTATTTCCATTTTTCAGGCTTGCTTTGAAGAATAGGTCATGCTTAATGTCCACCATATGGGCAACAGCCCACCAAATGAAACACTACTTGGGATAATTCCATGGGTATTCAGAAGAACACAAAATTCATTAATTTTCCTTCTAGTTCTCAAAACATGATTAGAACCTTCAACAGAAAGGGAGTTTTTATGACATACTAATTCTCTTTCTTTCTATAAATAACATAAGAATAGTTTTCTTGATTTATTTTTCTATTTCTGACTCTTGTCCTGATCAGAAATGCAAAATTCAGATGATGAACAAATGTGAAAGGTTAGCAAAACATATTTGCACCTCAAAATGTTACATTTGCGGTTTTGGAGAAATCTAAATGTCATTTCATGCAAACAGATTTTCCCACAGCTCTCCTTAATTCTTAGAGAATATGGTAACAAGGATACAGCCAAGAGATAAAACCAGGATTAATGAGACATAAGTAAGGCACTTAATAGTTGAATCTGTGGGATGATACACACAGGAAAAAGATGAAACGGTGATGATGCATCATTTGAGAGTGAACTTCACCAAAAAAAAAATATGTATCACGGGAAATATATTTGCATTATAAGAGGAGAGAACTGAATAACCCAGCAGGACATTTCCGTTTCTAATTATTTGCTACTATGATTCAGTGACTGGATCCTGGGTTTTGTGAAAACGCTTCTGTAAGCTGCACGAAAGAGATCATTTATGCTAATGTAAAGGAGTACAATCTCAACACAAGATCTGCTTACAAGAGATCCTTATAGAAATATGGCATCCAATTAAAAGCAGCCCAATACCTCTACTGACATAAAGTTCTACAGCAGCATGCACTTTTGCGATGTCCTAGGCTATCTTAATTGATGATTTTTAGTTAATTCATTGCTCAGGTGACAAATCTCTTAGTTTTGTTTGCTGATAAAATCAGTCTGCATTTTCACATCACTTCTCAAATAAGATCCTAGACTGAGAAAAGAGCTAGAAACTACCCCACACTAAAGAACATGTGAAAGAGGCTAAATTATTTTGTACTATTATTATCAGCTAATGTTTAAAATACTGAAAGACCTCAAATATTCCTTTGCAAAATAAGGGCTATTTTTCCCATTTGTCCTAACATTTTCCTTGAAGAATAATTTATTCTTCCAATGCTGTGATTTTTTTCTTTAATGACAATGCTGAAGATTGTCTTTTCCCATTGTTTGTCACACTGAATCACTGATCATACTTTTGAAATCCTTTCTCTTGAAGGAAAGACATTTTATTCATACTGATAACACACTGATATGATAGTCTTAGCCGACGGTATGCATAACGGGGAATTATTGAGATGCCATTATTTTTGAAAGATTTCTGAGAATAAATGATTCTACATTTTAGATTAGCATTAAAGTAGCTTTAATATAATGTATTTCATAGTTCCAGTTTCAAAAAATCATTTATGAGAAACACAGTCTCTTTGTGTATTACAAGGTACTACGGTTCCATGGCAATTCTAAAAGGTGACTTTTCATTACTTTCTGGGTGTATGGTTCTTACTCTATGAATAGAGTTTTCTGGATTCTGAAAGATTCATTTGTTGAGGATTAATTTATTTTTTCTTTTGACAGAAAAAAAAAGAGCAACTTCAAGCAGCACTTGGAGAGCCTGCTTTTGCCCTACTCTTCTGTCAGGCTAACAAGTTCACCCTATCAAACAGTATGATTCACCGACAGTGGGGCAGCTCATTGCACTTTGTAAATGAAATAAGTATATAGCTTCTAGCAAGCTAGTTTCCTTCCTTGAAGCCAGCACCTTCTGGGATGGAAGGACAGGAGTACAATCCAAACCGCTTTGGGTTTTGTCAGGTTTTTCCTTCCTTTAGGCTCTACTGACATAGTAAAGTTTTATTTGAAGTAGGATCCATCACATTGTTAAAAGGGTTCGAAACCTGGCTGGCCTTTCTCTGCTTTGCTTTGACGACCAAGTGCAACACCAGGAGAAGGGAAGGAGGAGGGCAGCAGCATTTGGCACCTGCTCCCATAAGCTGCTCAAGTTCTCGGGGAGAGAGGACCGTGGCTGTATCTGTACATGATTTACGCTACTACTTTTAAGACTAGGATTTGATATATATGAACGAATGCATAACTGAATTTAGAAAGGGCAAAAAATGGCATTATTAGGTCAAAACAGTCCTCCAAAGAGATAGCTGCAGTCCTAAGCCCCGCATTGTTGTGCTGTGGGGCATGCAAGCGGCCATTCCCACTACTGGCCTCTTGCCCAGGGCCAGGGGAGGCATCCAGCCTTGCTACCATGCCGGCGACAGGGCAGCAGACAGCCCTACGCCTCCTCTCCTTCCTCCCTGTAGGAGGAGGCACAGATGGTGGAGAGGCTCAGGCCCTGTCTTCTCTGGGGTCCTGCACAGAGACTAGCCTGCAGGAACACCACAGATGTGACCCACTCACATCCCTCCCATGACTGTGGTCACTGCATATGTCTCTATCACTGGGAAGAGCAACTGGGAAATGTTTGATAAACCCAGTTACCTTAATCCCTCATGCCTGAGGCAGGATCAAGCACTGACCAGATTTGGGGAACGTATATTTGTACTTTCAAAACATGGAGCAAGGAACCTTGCTAAGGATACAAATACAGTGCAAGACAAACCAAGCCTCTCAGACATCCTGCATGAAATACGTCTGAGTCTGAAAAGCATACTCTGAGGAGTGTCACAGCTGTTAAGCAGCCCTACGCAGTGTATTCATCAGGATATTACTCTGAGCCACGGCCTGCGTGAAAGACACCACCTGGGCACCCCTGGTACCACTAAAGGCCCTGTGGTATTTCTGAACCCATCAAGATGCACTCTCTGTCCTGACTCACTTCCAATTGGGTTATTAAACTATGACCTAAAACATCAGCTGGATTATATATTTATCCCTTCCCTCAACAACACGTGACTATACACTATTAAACAGCTGTTGGCTTTTGAGAAAAGCTGGCCATCGTTCAGCCATGGGTAAAATAATTATGCATAGCACTTCATTGTGTCTAGCCATCCCGAGACAGCTGCTCAAGTGGTAAAGAAACAGATTTCAAGGAATTTGCCCCCAGCCCCATTTTTGAGGTGTTGCATGACCATAACTCTCCAGCACAAAGGGCTGTGTAATAAGATCTCTTTTTAACTAGCAGATGGGTGTGTACAATAAGGCCCATGATGAACTTCAGGCTGAGCTGGGGAATTTCATGCAGTTTTCTAATGCTGCTTTTTTTAATGAGGTATCCAACTCTTTAGAGCCACTCCAGGTAATCCTAATAGCTACTTAATGATTTTCTTCATTTTATTGTTTAGGTTTGAAGTATAATAATGCTACCATGCTACATGTGTTCTACAAATAAATCTTTTTCTATTTACTGTTGTCTGATTACCTCTTGGACATTATGTACTTTTTCTTCAAACTTGATCTCATTTGCAAGCCATGTTTGAGAACAATTTATGAAACACTATTTGAACCATGAAGTATTTTTAATGAGTATATTTTGCAAAGGGCAACAGCATCACGAATAACACTAATTAATAGCTTTATTTGATCCGAGAAGGAGGAAAAAGCAAATAGAAACTCAGACATTGATTTTTCTAATAGGCTGCCTATTGTAGAAAAGTAACCCTATGTTTTCTCCCCAGTTTTCAATTTTCATTTCTTACTTTGTGCAGTATATGCAAGTACAACATCTGAGCAAAATAAGACTGGGAAAATTCTTTTTCTGACAGTATACATTAAGCAACATGTTTCTCTTGACACTTGATCAGAAGTAACCTTTGTTTTAATACCACTGAAAATGCTCGATTGGAGAGACACATTTTCATTACTTACCTAT